>OX381721.1:31612136-32292102 GCA_947462335.1 Harmothoe impar
GATACAGAGGAGAATAAGGTAAGAATGCATACTGATCGTCAATTCTGATATCATATAAAAGTAACCTGCTTCACAGAAAGAGTTGTGGTGGATGTACAAGAGAATGACATTGATTTAGACATCAGTTGACATCGGCACCACCTTCAACTTCGCAGAGCAGTATAGATCTAGAACTTTTTTTGTATTATTACACATTTGATCCATTTTTGTAGCCTGATAACGATTTGCCATTTCGAATACTGTAAAAGGAAGTTATATTCACGGGTATACATTTTCGCGGAGGTGGCAAAAATAATAGTTTCACTGGTACTTGAATTCGTGGGCAGCCAGGGCAGACAAGTTGAGGGGTGTTTGTGTCAGTAACTGTCACTATATTTGCGGTATTATGAATTCGCTGCTCTTCAATTTCCGTGAATATAGCGAAAATATATACACAGCAAAATAACTTACGACCACAGTATAGAGGTTTCTGGAGAAGTGCATCGATTTTGCTGTGGATTGTCTGTGAATGAGACTTGTACGAGTACCCGGTACATAGACAGATAGATAGATAAAGGGAGTGTTCATATATTATCTACAGGGGGGTGGTGGGTTTGGGGGGGGGCGTAAAAATTTCCGACCCCTTCTGAGGGGGGGGGGGGGCGTAAAAATTTAAGCCCCTTTTTATCCAAAAAGCCAGCGCGTTACTATAGTTCAAAGGGGGGGGGGGCGAAAAACTTTCGGCGCCTTTGGCGGGGGGGGGGGGGGGCGCGAAACATTACACGCGCTCTCGAGGGGGGGGGCGTAAAAGTTTTTCGCCCCTCCGCGCGAAATCTCACCACCACCCCCCTGTAATTAATAAATGAACACTCCCTAAAGGCATCTTTTCTCATCAGGCCAAATGCGTACAGATGCGTACAGGGGGGGGGGGGGGTGGGTCTAGCCCCATTTTGGCATACGCATTGTGTACGCATGGGGCAGATTTTTTGGTACTTTTAGAGTAAAATTGGTACCCTTTTAGGTCCAAATATCCAACCAAATTTCGACAATTTTCTTAGAGAGATCAGTCAATACATCGTAAATGTCTGGCAACTTTCCAACAGTGACTTTTTTTTCAAATATTCCTACTAGAACCAGACTTATTATAGCCATTTTACCGGACCGAATATCCTGCAAAAAAATATTATGAATATTTGTCTATTTTGGGCAAATATATGCGTATGTGATTAATGGATGGCGCGCGGGCTTTCTTTTACTCAAAACAGGTTGTCATGTTTTACATCCACCCCAAATATTTACCCACCCCCCTCCCCAGTGAAGGGGTCCAAATTTCCCCCCCCCCCTTGATGTGTATGGAATTAATGGATGGCCCCTTACTTTTTTTAAAGTTATTTGACCCCCCACTTTTTTTTACACCACCGGTCAAGGGGTCCAAAGTTTGACAAAAAATGATCACTCCCTAGACCTATCAATTTTGGGATATTTCTAACATATTTCTTCATTTGATAGCCTAAAAGAGGAATTTTTCATGCCTCTTTTTTTTTTCTTTTTGCCCCTGCCCCCTGACAAATTTCGGGATCCAGCTCTCTGGCAGAGCCCCACCCGAAAAGATTATTGCTGTCAAAGCCTGTAATCCAATATCAAATTGAGGTAGCCTTAGTAAACTAAGGTACATGTATATAAGTGTATCTCTGGAAAAAGAGATAGAGTCATAATTAAATATTTTTTTTAATTATAAAAAATTAAAAAAAAAAAAAATCTCAAAAATGTCCAAAAAAAAATTAGGGTCGGCCCTGTTTTGCTAGGTAGGGTCGGGTGACCGGAAACACAACTTCTTTTTTTTTTGGCCTTATTCATGTAAGGGGGTGGGTAGATTTCGATATTTCGATAGGGTTGGGAGGGCAAAAATAATTCACCCCTCTTCAGCGAAAATGTCAGGTCCACTTTTTTTCCCTAGAAGTCCAATTCAACTAATATGCGGGGGTTTGAAAAAAGTTCCCAAAAAACACATTTTTAATGCTATAAATATACACTTTTTGGGGACTGCTTTTTCTTGTATGACTTAATTCTTTTCCCCTAAAGTATGGGGTCGCTTTAAGGGAACAATAGCATATATAATACACACTTTTGGCCCGGAAAACAGTGATCATGGGGGGATTTTAGTTGGCGGTTGGAGGTAAAAAAAACACTCAAATTCCAATTCGATTTATGAGTGAGGTTTTTAATAGTTAAAAGCATTTTCTCATAAGTTGTTTCCCCCCCCCCTGAAAAGTCTAATTGGACCTATAATCGGGCACTAAGGGGGGTGCAGAGGGGTCCCTCCTGAGGTCGGAAAGTCACCGGGTCGACTTATAGGCGAGGTTTTATGGTAGAATTTAAAAGTCAAATTGATTTAACCAAATTTAACTTCCATGCAATACATTTTCTGTATGCCTATTTCAGACAGCAGACCCTGTGCACTGTGCATGTCGCACAAATGCCTGTACAAGGGTGAGGGGCAGAGCCGGAGAAAGTACGAGGGGGTACTGCCCCTGCCGCCAAAATGGCACTGCCTGCACTTACCTGTGTCGATGTGGAGATGGGAAATACAACTGCGCGAATAATGATTATATTGAGGATGATGAGGTGGTCTTTGAGGATGACCTCCAAGACCCTCCTTTTCCGGGTCAGGAAGCAATGGCTCATAGTGAGGTAAGCACTTTGATACTGTAAAAGTAGGTCTATATGATGATGCTGGTTATACAGTAGGCTGTGTCTCATGAGATTGTAATAATTGGATAGCCTAACAAAATAATGGCAATATTGGTAAATAAACTTACATTATGTGTTACTGTACCTAGTTGGGTCAGCCTATGATTATAAAAAAATCAAAATAAAATTAGTAATAGCTATATAGTGCTATAATATAAACTTTAACTTTGTCCACCAATTTCTTTCTATATAGGCCCTATTTCAACCATCATAATGCTTGTTGGTCAAAAACGTCACCCAGTCAAAGATGTCACCTGGTCAAAGAGCTTAGACGTCACCCAGTCAAAGACTATCCAATTGTTACAATCTCATGAGACACAGCCAGTAAAATTCTGTTATGACGAAGTGCTTTGGGCCAGCAATAAAGTTTTCTAGAAGCCTTAGTGAAAGTTCCCTAACTGGCCTAACCCCCTATATTTATAGATAATATAAATAAACAACATAGTAGTAGCCGTATTACATTGTTGATTAACTTCATCATGGTTTAAGTACAAGTAGCTTGGGGTATACCTAGGGGAGGGGAGACCTTCTTGACTGGTGAAGTACCGGGACACAGGGACAGGTAGTTGTTTGTGTGTGTGTGTGTGGGGGGGGGGGGGGGGGGGGTTGACCTGAGGGAGGGGATGGTGTATGGACAAGGTAAAGTTACAGACAGGGACAGGTAGCCTCTCAGGAAGCCCTGGAGGTAAGGGGTTTTGCTTTGAACATGCCCTACCCCCCCCCCCACACACACACACCACCGCTCAGGAAACCCTGGAGGCGGGAGAGTGACACTGAGTCCTGCCATAGACTCCGCCACCCAACCCCATCCGCACATGGGGACTTCCATAAAGTATATACGCACAAAGGAGGGGTCTATTTTCAGAGACATTTTGTGTACATAAACCATTTGTTTTAATGCGTACAAGAGCTTCAGGGGGGGGGTCAATTTCTGGAGAAAATGTGCGTACATACTTTATGGAAGTAAAACCGTTATAACCAAATTCATTATAGCGGAATTTTACTGTAATATAAGGTTAACCATTAATTTAAAAAAAAGAAATTAATGTACCATCGCGATTTAGCACTGGGGCGCTCTTCGATTTGGTGTGCCCTTTAATCCCAAGACAGGCGCTTATACAACATCATATTTTAGTGCTTAAGGAGCGTTTCAAGGCCCCTGTACCCCCGGCGCTTTCGAAACCAGCGCTTTATCGCGACGATACGGTAGTAACACACTGGCCTTCTCACTAAAAAAAGATGCATAAATTTACCCGCCCCCTCTCAAGAGGGGTCAGAATATTTTACACCCCCCCCTCATCAATTTTTTACGCTCCCCCCTTCTATTCATAAATGAGTGCCCCCTAAGGCTTTTCATATCAAGATTTTGATTTTAAATGGAAATTATTTTTAAGATAAAATGAATAAATTAGAAAATATAACTCTTTTTCTCAGCTGAGTGATGATGAGGAACAAGAACTAACTGATGAAGAAGTTGCTGAATCTGAAGCAAAAAAGAAGAAATTGTCAACGTTAAAACAACGGACTAAGGCTACAGAAAAAAAGAAATCTCCTGAGTTTCCCATACTTACTGAGGAAAAGACGAAAAGAAAAATTACTGAGGTAAGCATGTATATATACCGTAATGGCTTGAATGAGACAGGAACGGCCTGTATGCATATGTTTGGGGGGTCCAAGAAGTCTGCCATTCAAAAAATGTTTCAGGGGGGTCCCTCCTGGTCCACTGAACCTATCTGACCGAGTTTGGTAGCTGTGACCATGTCACTTTTGGATTTCCATAGCAAATCATGGAGTGTATGGAGATCAACACAGGGGCGGCCTCTATGCCTATGTTTGGGGGGATCCAAGAATTCTGCCATTTAAAAAATGTTTCAGGAAATGTTTCATTCTTCTTCTCAGCTGAGTGATGACGAGGACCCTGCAGAACAAGAACTAACTTATGATGAGGAATTTGCCGAACCTACAGCAAAGAAAAAGAAGTCCCAACAACCGACCAAGGGCATGGAAAAAAAGAAATCTGCTGAGGTACTCAAACTAGCCGAGGAGAAAAGGAGAAGAAACGCTGCTAAGGTAAGCAGTTATATTGAAACGTAAATAATTGTGAAATCTAAATCGAAGTTTTTCTAAATAGCAAGCTGAGAGATTACTCCTCGATTCCGCTCACATCAGTGCAGCTTATAGCCTCAGGCCAACGTTTGGGGTGCAGCTAATACAAAACTTTTTCCCCACCTGGGCTCATTTATAAGGCCTTATTGGCTTATAGGATCAGCCTAATCACGGGGCTGCAAATCAGGCTAATGTGCGAAAAAGATACAGTAGAATTGAAGAGGATATACAATGTAAATATTTCAGAAAGGATCTAACTATCTAACTATGACGATTTTAGTAATATACTGGCGGAATGAGGAGTTTGTAGGGAGTGCCACCATGTACAAATACAAAAGTGTACTAGGGAAGGCTGACATTTACCAGCTGGATACAGCTATGCATAAATGTTCCCTCCTTTTGTTCCCATTGGATACATCTGATTTTAGGGAGTGATCATTTTTTTCACAACAGGGGGGAAGGTGGGTTTCTGCGCGGAGCGCGCAAAATCTTTTACACCCCCCCGGTCAAGGGGTCGAAATCTTTTACCCCCCCCCCCCTTACGGGTCAAAAAACGGTGCACGCCCTTTGAGGCATAGTAACGTGCTGGGTTTTTGGCTGAAAACAGGTTATATTTTTCTGACCCCCCCCCTCCCCAAGAGGGGTCCAAATTTTTTTCACCCCGCCATCTGGTCAAGGGGTCCACATTTTTTTGCCGCCCCCCCCCAACCCACCACCTCCCACCTCTTGATAATAAATGATCACTCCCTTAGTACTATAGTATACTTCTACAAACCCTCATATTCAAGCCTCACCGCTCAAATTAAAGCTGGTTCTGATTAGGATAGAAGCTGTGGCTCACACAAAAGGATTTATAATATTTGGAATTTCACATTCTGCAGGAACAACGAAAAGCTGATATAGCACGGATAACTTCACAAGTAAGTAGAAATGTATTTTATTTAAAAAAGAAGAAAAAATACACTACTCAAATCCTTGAAAAACTCAAGACTTCTTGATATGATTTTCTTGTGTTTCAGTTTTTGTGTAGCATAAATTCGTCGCACTGAATGTGGTGGTAATGAATAAAGGCTGTAGGGTTGGCATGATGCTTTAAGTTTGAGTTTTGAGTTTCATAAAGTTTATTGACCATAGTTCATAACAAATACATGATGCTCTTCATAATATAGTCATATCAAACATACAAGGAAATAAGTACAATGTTGACAGGCAGTATATATGCTCGCACAATAGCCCAAAATCCACGGCGGCAGGAATCCGCGTTAAAATGGTTTCGCGGCCCTCCCGCGCCTTTATCGCGGCTGTGTCGCCAAAGTCCACGGCGTTACAGGGGCGAAATTGGCGCGGCAGGGCCGCGAAACCATTTTAACGCGGATTCCTGCCGCCGTGGATTTTGGGCTAATGGCCTCTCATGCAGAGTATAGAGGACGTAGAAGGGTTTCCACAAGTGTCAAGTTGATAATGTACTTAAACTCCATGGATAATACACACACACAAATAAATCACTCTATCAGAATAAGAGAGGGCCACCAAGTAACAACTCAATGCACCATGTACTGGCGAGTTTTCAGTTTTTAAAGGTTAAAAAAAATGATTACATCTTATTTGCAGGTGACTCAGTTATCTACAGATGGGGTTCAGACGTTAGTCATAAGACTTGTCAATCTTCACCCGGATCTTGTGGACATGGCCATGGGCCCGGATCCCCCAGAACCACAGAACAACCCACCAGACGGCTGGTGCCACTGCCACAGGTGTAGGGAGATGCCAACTTTGATTGAGAGGAAATGCTGCATCCCCTCCAGAAATATGACGTGTATCCTGGTAGCAGAGGCAGGTCATATTAATCAGTTGGTTCTGTCAAGGGCAGCCTTAGAAGTCGGAGTTATGAACCACAACCAATACTGCATACAGAACGATGACCCCAGAAATAACCGTACATTGCGCCACATGGCCTACAGGAAATTCATATTATGGAGGTTGGGGTTCCTTGGAACAGGGGTTCGAGTTCCAGTTCCGAGTTGTGTAGTGTGGGCCATCCGAACCAAATATCCCTCAGAAAATGGTCACTACACAGGGTTTAAACCATTTTAGGCCCCTTTTTTGTTAACTTGGATAATGCATTTGCTGCCTAAGTTTTTGGCATTTCATTGCAGATTATCTCATCTTTTTTCTTACCGTGAAACCTCTAAGCGGACCATTTTTTGGGGATATTAGACTTGATTCGGTTTATAATTTCTTCACCCATAAATCCTATTCTTGACCCATAAATCAGCGGATAAGAATCTATTGAATTGGGGGTCGCCTCATAAGGGAGGCCAGCTTATTAGAGAAGTTTAACGGTAAGGAAAAGAAATAAATATTTTTAAAACGCATATTTGATAATGAAAAATCCAATAAAGCATGCCATCGGAAATTAGCGCTTGGATGCTCTTCAATTTGGCAGGGCTTATATCTCCAAGACAAGCGCTTATTGAAGCTCCTATTTTAGTGCTTAAGGAACATTTGAGGACAATTGTACACCTGGCGCAAGGCCTTTTTTGATTTGACTGTGCACGTTTTATTTTGCCTCTGGCAGCTGAAAAATGTTGGTTCTCAATTCTATTTGGCCTCTAGCAGACCAAAATATTTCCAGCAAAATAGTGTAATCCAAGATGTTAAAATACAAAGTCCTTGGGGGAAAGCATGTAGCTACCGGGCCCTTCAAATATGAGTCATCTTGTGTGCAGTGTTAGGCCACGAAAAACACTTGTAGGGTTTCACCTATTTGTTCTGTTGGTTATTAATAATTACCGTAAAACCTCTCTGATAAGCCAACCAAATTTTGGGATTTGAAGCCTAATTCGGCTTATAGCATCCTCTCAAAGTGGGGGGTCGGCTTATAAGGGAGGTCTTTAATCAAGTGAATTATAGTTTAACCATGTTTAAATGGGCCCAAATTCGCCTTATAAATTTGCCTCAAACTAGGGGGTCGGCTTATAAGGGAGGTCAGCTTATGAGAGAGGTTTTACGGTACATCAGTGTGATGCATCCTCATTGTTAGACTTTTACACATGCTTGTAATTTGCCAGATCTAAGCTTGGCAGTGAATAGCATATTATATATTAAATGCTTGTACCGGTAGCTTTGTAGAAAAGACACAGTTTCACCAGTTGGGTGCACTAGGGACAACCTAGAATATGTCTAAGGGAATTTGTCAAGTTCTTTGTTAATCCATGGAAATGTATTCGAAATGAAGATTGAACAAATATAAACACTTCTTGAGCATATGTTGTAAATCTTTTATTGAAACTTGTCTATTTTCAAGTTGCTACACTAGGTCTCTAATTATAGCTCAAGCATTGAACAGTACCGTAAATTCTAGCATAGTAACTGTGCATTGTATGTGAACCAAACTCCGCTTTAATTTGATACCAGACATGACTATACATAGTCAACCCCCGCTTTACTACTACCTCTCTATTGTGACCACCTCGTCATAATGATCATTTTTGGAAAGTCCCAATCATGTTTTTGTTTTAATGTGAACCTCTAATGCGACCACCCCCCAAGTAACACAAGAAACATTATTCTAGTGATGATAGACTTTTTATTTGGTGAATGTGAGCACCCGCTGAGTAACAAGGAATGCTATTCTAACATTGATAGATGTTTTTATTTGGTTCATAGAATATGATTATCAAGTCACCGTCATATATGAGACTAATCTCAGATATTATATTATCATCATCACAAATTTATCTGTGAACTGTGAACCAACAATACAATGCATACAACCAGCATTTCATTAAGCCGCTTAAAATTGATAGTCAGCTTTGCGAATACTTTTGAGGATTGAGGTGTGGGAGGGAGACATTTTATTTTTGATATTCCTATTTTTTGCTATGAGGGCGACCAATTTTTAATTCTATTTAAGATAATTTGCACAAGTTATTTCATATATAATCCCCAATATAACCATCAGAAATGATCAGAATAATAAGCTAGACTAATTTCATAATGTTGACATTAAAATTGGGAATAAAACGCTTTTTAAATCTAGTTCCTAAACCTATTATTGGTTGAGATACGGTTATTTGTGTACATCATGTGTTACCCTTTTCATTTATGTGGAATTTTGGCCGTATTTTTTATGAAAATATTAAATAAAAAGCACCAATGTGGCCCTTTTTAATAGATGTGGGCAGTGTCTGCAAAGCTGATAAACAAATTTAAGTGGCCTTACCGTAAAACCTCTCTTATAATTCGATTTTATTTGAAATTCATTTTTGCTATAGGTCAATTCTTTTTTACCAAAAGTCCAATAAGCGCCCTAGGCACTTATAAAAAGAATTATGGTGTTTTAGTACTTAAGAGTTTAATTTTTTCCAAAATCGTGAAATTCCAATTCAAATTATAGGTGAGGTTTTCCAAAGTTTACAGCACTTAGCTATAGGTCGAATTCCCCCCTCAAAAATCCAATTCGACTTATAGGTGAGGTTGACTTATAAGTGAGGTTTTACAGCAGTGTAGAGGCTTGTATACAAAAATGATCAGATGTCCGTTCTTACATGACAGTTAATGTTACTTTAGAACCTGCTCTTACGCTGTGCGCTAATCTCAGCATTGGAAGGACGAGGTACTGAGGCGATATTTCTTCTTTTCCTTGGTGTGCGGAACATCGGCGTAGCTAGATGAATTCCCTGTGCTGCTTCTGACTCCCGGATGCCAAGCACTCTGGCCATCAGCTCGTTGATGTACAGGTACCTCTTGGGTACTTTGGCTGGTGTCGAGCTCCACCTCTTTGACCCCTTACTCCAGTAGTAGCGCTCCCTGATGTATATGGAAAGAGTTCACATTAGATACCACATGTGTATATTATATATCTGACACAAACTGAATTGTGTTTTGCAGTACAGTTACACACAAAATCAAGATATATTATTCTGGACTGCTGCAGTTGAAAACCTTTGAATTGAATTGTGTAATCTTCAAATATATGTGTGTTTGTGACCAACTGAAAACACTAGATACAGGTTAAAGGGTTTCTTCAAAGTATAGTTGTGGGTTGTATACGCAAGATACAGCTTTATAATATACGGTATATAATACATGGCAAAGTCTCCTTGGTAATATGGTTATCATAGGTATGTTTGGTCTATGGATGAAATTGTAGAAAATGTTATGGCTGATTATAAGGCACTAAATAAAATAAAACTGCACATTACATTGGCTTCCCTTTCTTGTCTTCCTGCACCGGTCTCTCAGAGTGTGCGTTGAAGTCGATGGCGGCAAGGAGGCACCGCATCCTGTAGTATACGCGCCTGCAAATAAAGATGTTTTCTATACATAAAACATTGTACATTGCCACCACTTTAACTATTATAGGAATGAACTTAATTGCATCAGCATTGCTTTGTTACAATACTTGGCAGGATCATCAACAAAAATCATTGTAAATCTGTCTAATTGTAATATTCTGTAGCGTTAATAGTATCAGGGTAAGGGGCACTTATAGAGCAACAGTTCTTTCCTGGGACGAGAGTGGCAGGCGCCTATGGCTCAATTCACATTGAGGGGATTCTGGCATTTTTTAAAGCTAGTTTCTATCATCAGTAGTAAATAAATTAGCCCTGGATATGGAAATCTGCCTGTATTAAGACTATCTTTCCAAAAATATCCGATCGCTGGATATTGGCGCTAGAACAGTCGAAACGGACATTGATTTGAGCTACGAGTTTGACTTTTGCCAGACTTTTTTTAAATTTCAAATTCATGGCTCTTTCAATTGCTATGTTATAATCCGTTTTCGGTGGGCTGGCAATAATATTCAATTGGAAGATCATCTCGTTCATTGAAGTGATTTATTGAAAAACAAAAAAAAACTACCTGTCAAGTTACATGTATATTGTTTAACGTGTATTTGTCAGTGATCATAACCTAAGAGACTCGCTGATGTTTAGAGATAAATATTTTCAAATCGTTTTATTCAGAGCAATCACGGTTTATCGCTTGATCTACCAGGAAGCTTCAGTAGCTCCTGCACGCATCTCTTCATTAAAACTTGATCTCAGTTCGGTAATTTACTCGGATTGAACTTAAGAATATACCTTAAAGCATTGTTATGATTACGACGGGATCAAAACTGACCAAAGAGAATATCTATATGTTTTGCTTCTTGCACAGACTCAAGACGTTTCCCTGACGCACATCACCCCGCCAAGGGGGCTGTGCCCATGGTGACGTCATAAGGATTGTCATGTTCACATTCCCATAGTCCAAAAGGTTTTAAAACCAATTGGCTCTATAAGACCAGCCATCTAATTTTGCTCTGACTGACCAGTGTGGTAGCTCCGTTTACAAACAATATTCAATCTATAGTATGGTGGCCTGGGAGTGGTCTTTGTTATGGTTCCTTTTTTAAGTGTGAGAGGGGGGCACTAGAAACAGCCCTGTCTCCTATTGTCGATAGACTGCAGTTAGACAAATAAGTTATAACATGTAATATTGACCGTTTCCATGGGACATGGAGCCGGTCAATAATGAAGTCGCAAATACGTCTAAAGCTACTTAGGCATAGATGTGCCTCAGGATCTAAATTTGGGAACTTACGGGAATGCAATCCTTTTCGGGCAATACATGAGCAGGCTCGAATGAAACTGTTCGAGTTCTCCCGTGTGCCTAGAAATATATAGAGACAAATGACTGATTAACCAACATGCTAAATGATCAACACACATGGTGACTTACCTAACTGTAACCATACACATGCTGATGGAAATTGTACAAGTAGAATTTCCTATGATGTAGGGTCTTCTGAATACCTTATAATCAATCATAGACATGGACAGATTTTCTAACAATAACCCTTAACCCAATAACCCTTAACATCCAACTAATTCCTATCATCAACTCATACTCATTAGACTTTGAAATACCTGAATTTCCGCAGGTACGACAGATTAGTGACGAAGATTTTGTTCCGGATCACTTCGATCAGCTTCTGCTGTACTTTGGTGCCTGGTTTGATCCATGCTTTGACCCTCTCTCCTTCTGGCAGTGGCAGCTTGTGCTGGCAGCGGCCTGCGGTTAGCCCAGTCGTATCGAGCCACTCGTGCATGTCTGATACATGATACAGTACAGTCTGCCACAGCATCTGAAATGTTTCATTAGAAATGTGTCTCTGTTTTATAACATATACGTTTTATGCAGATCAAAATAACTTGCTATAATCAAAAAATTGAGACCAAAATAGTGATAATCAAAATTGAAATACATTGGATACCAATGATATTCTACCACTGCCTGAATATGCCATGACCAAGCTCAAAAAACATTCTAGTTCGTTTTAGAATACTTAAAAATGTTGGAATATTTACAAAATTCTAAAACCTACAGGCATCTAAAAACACAGGCGGCAACTATCAAAAGATTTGACTGTCAGGTGGTCTATCAGCTCTACAGTGATGCTGATGCACACACTAGTGTGCCAGTCCCTGCAATAAGTAGGTCTGCCTGTACAGATAGCACCCTCCTTATTACCTTTTATATAGAGCTGATTTTGATCATCAATTTCGGGGTTATATGGTCCGCCAAATTTGGTAAATGGTTAATTTGGATTAATTATGACGATTTTCCTTCCATTTTTTGTTAGAAATAAATTCATAATTTCGGTTCTAAAAGTCACATTATCATTAAAAAAAACCTGCCATATGTCCCTATATGTGGTGAACACTTTGACTATATGAATTATCTTCTTACCCGCAATTTGTCTGCGTCACCTCCACATTCGCGAGCTGCAAACCACAAGTGATTCTTGATCGCAGGTATCCATGGGATTATATCCGACATGCCACGTTCTTTTCCAGCCTACGGATGAAAGAGAGGACATTTCTATATAGATAGCAATATTGTACTCTGTTTCTCTGCATCACCTTAAGGTAATATCATGACGGGTTCTGTTGAGCAATGCGCTGCGAGCTCTGTCCGAACCCTGCAGTCCGGCAGCACCTGCTCCTTTCTTGGGGTATATAGACAGAGGTCGCTATAGGCTTCCGGTCTGTGTGTGCGCACGCAGGCTGGTCACCTATATAAGCTGACACCCTCGGTTAGTTAGAGTACCTGAACTCTCCTAGCTAGATATAAGATTGGCTCCAAGCCTACTGACCCGCTTCGAACTCTATAGGGAGCTTGTCATTAGCTTCCCTGTCATAGTTCTGTTTAATAAACAAATATATCTTTGCAGCCTGTACACTTTAATCAAACTGTTGTCGACCTTGTTCTTTACTTAGGCCACTCCAAAAAAAAAGTTGTTTCTCATCACCGCGCGCATCATAAAAATCATGATTTGGGGAAATTTTATATATTTTTTTTAAACATTTTTGATGAAAAATATGCTAAAATTGCCAAAATATTGGCAAATTTGGTATCAAATTAAAGCTTATGCTGTCAGCAATGCAATCAGCTACGTGTAACTTGCATTGTTACAACTTTTGCTGATCAATAAACTCCAAGTTACTAAAATGTGAAAATTGATCGCGAAATGTCCAAATTTCCCTATGTAAATTGCCCCGGGTAAAAAAAAAAAAAATTAAATAAAAAACACCCTCGTCATATTTGTCATTGCTTGGTGATGAGAAACAATTTTTTTTTTTTGAGTGGCCTTAGTAACTTAACAATATTAAGGGAACGAAGTTGGGTCCGTTACAACACTAACAAAAATAGGAGAGTAAACTTGAAATTGAAGGAAAAACAGGTGAATCCATTTGCAGCGTAACAACTTGTAACTGTGTAACTGTTCTCTCATTATATATACTTACAGCCAGAAGCTTACTGGCAATGTTCCTTGCAATATGCCACAAGTCCCATTGATGGAGTATTCGAGAATAGCGGGGATCGGTCCCTATATAAATTTAGATATTGATGCATAAAACACCAATTTCAATATCCCACAATTGCTTTTTATGTATAGTTTATCCTTATTGTTGCAATTTTTCTAAAGTAGATGTGTTGTGGTCAAACTTGTGTCTTCTATCATATTTAGAACAATGAAAAAAATTGACTGTTGACTGTCGTAGTTAGATTATTATTTTGATCCCTTGGACCTGTAGTAGACAGTAAAGCAAGATAGACAAGGGTAAAGTGAATTTCACACATACTCATCAACTTTCGTATTTGTGGGTGAGCATCTGTCACTATCTCTGCAATAACTGCATTTCCCAAGACCTGCTCCATCGCCCGCTGGAACCCCACGCGCTCCATCACTACAGAATTGAGATCTGTTTCCACACAGTCCACCACAGAGAGAGCGAGGATCTTCTTCCGGATGATGTCTAGCAGGGTATATGTCAAAAGCGTTGCACAGTGACCAGGAGAGTCACTCCTGCCTGTAGGTAGTAGAGATGTGAAGAAATGAGTAAAAAATATATATTTATGTGTATTATTTTTGAGCAAACTGGGGACAGTGTTAAGAGGCTGTGATCGATGTTAGGAGGCTGTGATCGATGTTAGGAGGCTGGGATCGATGTCAGGAGGCTGGGGACGATGTTAGGAGGCTGGGGACGATGTTAGGAGGCTGGGGACGATGTCAGGAGGCTGGGGACGATGTTAGGAGGCTGGGGACGATGTTAAGAGGCTGAGATTGATGTTAGGAGGCTGGGATCGATGTCAGGAGGCTGGGGACGATGTTAGGAGGCTGGGGACGATGTTAGGAGGCTGGGGACCATGTTTATAATGCTATAGGCTGAGGTTCTGATATTAGCAACTTTAGTTCTGTAGTATCCTTCTCATAATCCTTGGATAAGCCAGATCCTATATACTAGTAGGCATGTTTGGTACCAAATTAAAGCTTAGTCTGACTCATGCATGAATTGCAAGATTTTGTTCATGCCTCATAATAGTTAACGTGTCTATTGTGCTTTACATACCATCACCAGCTAGAATCAGTGGAGCAGTTGATTCTTTCAACAGACTTTCCTGCATCTCTGCCCAGTGTTTCTCTACAGCCGGGGCAATGTACCTACTCTGGATGCTGATTCAAAAAAGGGATACAATACATTAGGCACGCTTCTTAACCAGGACACTACGGGCCAATGCATCGGCTCCCCACGGGATGGGTCGAAATTTTTTTGGTCCCCCCCTCAGGCAAGTTGAAATTGAGCGTGGCCGACCTCATTCGTACTAGGAGGTCGCCCCTGAGTGGCCTAGTGCTGGGGAGTGAAGTTAGAATCAAATGTCAATTAAAAAAGGAGAAATGTGAAACTTAAGTTGTCTATGATAATATCAACAATTACTCTAACAATAGTCCTTACTAGTTATGCTGCTGTTGGGTCATGAAATTTAGTTTCATAAATCTGGCCATCAGGGCAATCTTTGCGAAGTTGTTGCCGGAAAGTATTAGTGCTGTGGACGCGAGCAGCGTCCCTCCGTCCATCCCATGAACCCTAGGTTGGGATGACCACACGCCTGATGAATGCCTAGTGTTCTCTGCCTTACCCGGACACTCCCAGATTATGAGGAGGGCTGTACCTCTCTTCCTTTCTCTGAATGTCAGTTCTTTCCCACAATCCTTTTTATGGCAGTGGGTGCCAACCGCAACCATGAGTAAACGCTGTATCACACCATTAAAGGCAATGCATTTTCCCGCTTCAATGGCCTCATTTGTACCCATGGTTACCCTGAGGTTTCTCCAGTTTGTTTTTGGCATTTGCATTGGCTCATCATCCCTATCCTCATCACTAGGGGCGAAGTTAGTGGCATCATCAGCACTGAAATATATAAATATGGATGATATCTTAATTCTTGTCCGACTCTTATCTTCTGCAGCTTCATACTAAACTGATAGTACTCCTTTCTACAAACAAAGCCCTTAGTTGTTATTATTTGAACCATTTGTTGTTATCATACACCATCGCAGTGCATACCAGTGGTGATACAGGCTATAACAAAAACATGTATTAAGATAACGCCCCCATACGATGTGGACTAACTAGTTAGAACTAGTATTGATCACCAGGGGGTAGTACCAGACTTCCAGCCTTCACGCCGTGACGTCACTCCTGGCTGCTACTATTCAACATGGACAGATAAAAAATTGCGTTAAGCTAGCTGGCGAGCCCTCCTGGATGCTGGATATCAGGAAGCCCTAGGGGTGGGGGGAGTCGCTTTGAACTTTTCCTAGACTCACACAACCCCTCCTGCCGTCTCAGGAAGCCCTGGAGGTGGAGGAGTCGCTTTGACACCTTCCCTAGGCCCACAAAACCCCTCAGAATGAGAAATAAAATTGATACACAGCCCAAAAAAGGTTTCTTTTTCCATAGGAATGTATGGAAACAGATTTTGGCAACGGAATTTGTTTGTTATATCCGAAAATTCGTTATAAACAAATTCGTTATAGCCTGTGCCGACCAAGGCTTTCACCTTCGAGTAGGAAATGGGGACCAGAGCAAGTCGTTCAGGATTCAAGGGGCTATAGGCCTTTTTGGTGGTTACTCAGTGCTATGACTACCTACACGCGGTGTGAGGCTACGATATGTTATAGGTCGACTAATACTTTCCGAAGCGATCAGGATCGCAAAGACAAAATAAACCATCTGGAAATTAAGATCGTAAACCGTCTCCATTGACCCAGGGCTAATAGGTATGGCAAGTCTGAAGATAGCCACTTACAATTCCTCTGCTGGATCCTCATCACTGGCATCATCTGCAAACAGCTTGGGTGAATGGGGTAGATCCTTATCTGCTGCGAGCCTCTTAGACCTTCCACTTTTCTGCTCTTTAATGGGTGTAAGGCAAGTCACTTCATCCTCAGGGGTAACACCTGAAATTAGACAAGCCATATTATTTAACCACAATTATTATTATATTAAGATTTGAGCAACCCTCAAAAGATATAGTCTGTGGGGCTCACATGTGACATCCCATACTATTGCACCAGAATATCTAAAGTTATATTTAAACAGATTTTTTGTTTTACTTGTAGGTGAAAGTGCTTAATTCTTACACTTTGGCTTACAGTCACACTTAAACATGACGCATGAAATTGCTGTCATTCTCATTTGGGGACTTTTATAACATGCTAATATTCAACAGTTTACTTACTCTCCGTTGTGTTGTCCAACCCAGGGGTACTGCAAATCAACTCTCTCCGAGCATTGGTTACTGAATAGAAAAAGAAATTTGATTACAGGGTTTTCCAGACTCAAAAATCACATCATAAATTCCTGGGTGTTTGCTAGTACAGTACAGTACTGAAATCATTATAAAAATGATTATCAGTTTTGTGGATACCACACGCACTATCTAAAAACTGGCTAAAATGTTGTATACTGAGTGGTAATTGTTTATGAAAAACGGTAGTAGCCAAGCCCCATTTTCTAAAATGATTGTATGGAACACTAGTTCAGTAATACAATTTGAAAATGATCAATGTCTCTGCTAGTAATTGGCGTAGAAAATTTAAGGGCAACGGTGTCCTTATTTTCTTGTGCAGATAGATCAAATACCAGGAAAAATTCCCTCCAACACCTCCAGAATTAGACCAAAGGCAAAAAGATCACCTTTTTAAATTTACCATTTTTGACATTTTATCAACATCTTACCTGGTTTTGGGGTTGAGTGAGGTGACTGCTGCATGGTCTTTCCTAATATGACAAAAAAAAAGTATAGTCACTACATAAGTCTATGTATGCTCTGGCCATGAAGCCTGAACAGTCTGATTGCGTATAACTTAATCGGGATGAGAAAACAGTGTACACGAAATGACTTTGCCCGCCTCATTTTATTTGTGGAAGATATATATTCAAGTTGTTTTCTGAATACTGGATATTCTCGCATAAAAACTGAGGCTAGTATGCCGTTAGATCGCTGGTGTGGCTTAAAGTGTCAGCCTAGAGTCAGGGTGTGGCTTACACTAGAGTATTTGCTACTAGGGTACAGTACTAAAGTCACCATAATCAGATCACTAGTGTGGGTTACAGAATAGGCCTATGGTCGCGGTGCGATTTATATGTAAGAATTTACTGTAATTTAGTAGTTTTAAACTTAAATAGATGTAACTGGGATACAAACTTCGGTCATAAGCTTACACTCCGCATCTAGGAATATTATACCTCTTAAAACATTACTTACTCTTCTTGTAAACTGGAATGATGGGCGAATCATACAGATCATCTGCATGTTCCATTTTGCTGAAAAAAGAATATGTTATGAAATCTGATTACATACTGATATGCAAGGTGCGGCTTATACACAGGGTTTCATGCTACCGTAAATTCCCGCGTACTACACGCGGGTTGTACGCGAACTAAACACCAGTCTCGGACTCCCATACCAACACTGCTCCGGCTCCCTCTGCTGTGTATGGTATGGGAGCAGACATTCATCCCACTTGCTACCCTTTTGCGCCAGATTGGTGGTGCAAATGGGTGTGTATTGGTCAATACACATCCAAGTACAGACAGATTATTATCTTGATCAAAGGGGTAATAAAATTAGTGGGGGCTACTGTGTATTTAACAGCAAAAATGTGTATTCAGCAGTATGGCCACTTGCTCCCAGGCTATCCATCTGGTATAGGATAGACGCTGGCCGAGGCTGACCAAACACAGCTTTCATTTGATACCAAACATGCCTATATAGGGTGCGGGTTATACGAGGGTTTTTATCATTATAGATCAGTACTAAAATTGAAATTTTCAAATCCAAAAACGGGTTATAGGATTCTCCTGAGCTGGGGGTGTGGGTTATACGCAAGAGGCGGGGATTTACGGTAATACAGTAAAATCTTGTTATAAGGAGCACCTTTTGGCAAGGCACATTTTCTCCTCGTAACCAAACTTCCTTACCGATTTTGCCTCCCCTGTCAGCTGCAGGAGGTGCACAAGGGGGTCCACTCCCAACCTTTTCTATAGTAACTATGTGCACACATCACCCCAAATTTGGTACCCTTATAACTGATGGAAATTCTCAAAAAGGGTACCCTTTAGAAGGGTATTTTTGAGGGGAAAAAATCCTCTCCTGTGGGAGGTACAGGGTTTCTGTACTCAACCTACATGGGGCAGGCTTGTACATAGGGCAGGCTTATATTCCTATATCTGAAGAAACAACCTGGCTCATTCTCACAATTTTCAGCATTATCGGCTATGCTGACACATTTACTGTAATATTACTAATAATTTTCTTAACAATATGAGCTTCATCTCCATCTTTAAAATGGTTGTGGGCAAAGATGTGGTAAAAAAGGTTTACATAGTCGAAAGAATTATGTAAATATTCCAATTAGAATTGGAGCTAAGTATGATTCTTATTAGGCACATATTGCAACCCCCGGGCTTTACTTGGGGCCCTGCTTATACAACACTAAATCAACCTTTCCCCAGACTTATACACGGAGCAGGCTTATACACGGGGCCCAGCTTATACACGGGGCCCAGCTTATACACGGGGCCCAGCTTATACACAGGGAAATGCAGTAAATGAAATATAGGCACCCTACTTACCGTTTGGTTGTTGGCGTTTCTGGCACTATTTCGGTAAAGTCACTATCACTGTAATTAAGAACAAAGAAACAGTTAAAGACTGGAAGGCATTGGGTAAAATATAACTGACTGTGCTATTGGCCTACTGTAGTGTACTTCTAAAATACTGTGTGTATAAGCAGCCCCCCCCCCCCCCACCCCCATCATGACTCGCGCTAGTTGTTCGCCAGATCGCTATTGGCGAGTTAAAACTCAATCTGGCGAACCCATTATGTATTAAATTCACAAGACTGACAAATTACTTATCAAAATGTCACTATTATGACTGGGAATACCATGTATGATATATCGTTGGAAAGCTGAGATTGGGGGAGAAAAAGGCGTGTAAATCAAATTTAGATATATCAAGAATCTGAAACTAACTAATTTGTTTAAACAAAATAGTAAAACTAACAGCATCGTTTTTCTCCCATTTGTAAGAATGTCTGGAAGAAGGTCCTGTGTGAGATTGGGACACTTTTAATTTACTCTATCTAGACTTGTTGCGCTTTCAATATGCTCCCGAGAATAGGGAATGATTTCTTCCATAGAAAAATGCTACCTATAAAACTACTCAAAAAAAAGTTCCTCATCACAAGGCAGTCAGTGATAAGTATGATATAGGCGCTTTTTATTTGATTTTCTTTTTACTGGTGGGCTAAAATCTATAGGGAAATTTAGACCTTTAGCAAACAATTTTCATACTTTGGTAGTTCAGAGTTTAAGGATCAGCAAAAGTCATCCCCTTTTAACCTATTTGTCAATAGAAAAGTACTTTCTGTTTTCCTGATTTCAATCATCGCTAATCTGGCTCAAATTTGCCAGACTCACTAACCTATAGATATCCTAGCGCTATCCCAGCATGTGACATACTTTGAAGAAAAGAGTCAATGGATATGGGATATTTACAAGTATATTTTCCTTTGCTCCTACAGTCCTCTAAGTTGCACTGGTGTTCTGATTCTCGTACAATCCATGTTTTCTGTGCAATAATTTACACTACTCACAAGGTTGAAACATAAGGAAACAATAAGTGGGAAATACTTACCCTGATACAGCAAGAAGTGATGCTGTTACCTGGCCTAACTGTGGGCAACGTGCAGCATGCACTGCCAGTAGGTGGGCAACAAACTCTTTGGTGTCCTTAATGCCACATAGCATTCTTTGGCGCTCCCATTCTTCCCAGTGGTTGCCAATAGTGATTCTGCTCTGGGCCGACTTCCGTACTCCATCTGCATGAGCTTGTTTTCTCTCTAGCTCTGTGCTGAAGATCCTACGTTTCTTCTTCACTGGTTCTTCTGAGATGAGGTTCAATAGCACAGAACCATCCGGGTCTAATATGGGATCTGGAGGTCGTGCCGCCATGTCAAGTGTCTGAAATATGAAATATATATTTCATTATTTGCATTTTTCTCAGAAGTTATTGATTTTTTTTCTGAAATATGGTCCTAAACTCCTCAGAACACATCAAACTAACAATAGAAATACCAAAATTTCCCTTAACTTTTTCAGATTTTCTAAGAATTGCAGTGAGAACACCTGCTTGTGCTGTGACGTCCTCCCGAGCGAATCTGTATGTTCGCTTTTTTCCTTAGTGCTAACAAAAACCCATGCCAGGCAAAAATTGATTGGCGGCCATGTTTGCAACCCATACCCCACTGTCACATAGAAAATATACTATATGGCGATCTACCACACTGAATAAAATCCCCATTTACTCCTGAACCGATCTTCTAAATGAACACTCCACCGGACATATTTTTCGACAATACCCCATATCATTCTATCCTTTCCCACATCGTAACCAGCCGTAATATCATTGCATTCTTTAATCTTATTCTCA
Source organism: Harmothoe impar (assembly GCA_947462335.1). Lineage (NCBI taxonomy): Eukaryota > Metazoa > Annelida > Polychaeta > Phyllodocida > Polynoidae > Harmothoe > Harmothoe impar. The sequence continues at coordinate 31,633,311 of OX381721.1, forward strand.
GGTGGCGTTCATACCTGTGGGTTACTGGGGAAATAATAGTTGTGAATATATGATGCATATAAGTACTTGAAACATGATGTGGGAGTGACAGCACTCAGCAGTAGCTGGGTGGGCTAGTGGTGGCCGTGGCTAGTCAGGGTTGACAGACTTTGTTTGCCTTAGGCCTACTCTATTCTCTATGGCTCGGTGCATTGCACCATTTTGCAGTTTGAAGTTTCTTATTTTATAGCCAATGATTTACCGTAATAAATAATATTCTCACTGGTACAATGTAGGTATAAAACCCATCCATAACATTTCCGAAGATCAAGTCATTTAGAGCACAGGTTCAATAGAAAACAGCAGAGCTGTGGGTAAGTGTGGACTCAGTGCCAGTGCTGCCACTATGCTAGCTAACTATGCCGACTTTTCATCCCAAGAAAATTTAGAAATCATATAAATGCTGCATGTTGGTGAGATATAAAGCAGCTAGCACTGTGACTATGGACCATGGTATGGAATGTTCACAAACAGTTAGTATACCCTGACAGTCAAATGAGTCACCTTCCGCGCTGGCTGTCACTAAACTCAAACTGTCAATATGATAAACTTGCATTTCTTTGAAAATTCATTTCGGGAATTTCAAGGCTCCAAATGTTCTAATAACACAGTTCCGGAGGTAGATTGATCCATAGATCTCGTTTTTCATGGTCCTACTACGTTAACATGTATAGAAGTACACTTTTTAACAGGCAATACACGATCATGGCATTCCCGTTTTCAGAACAAATTTTGTCACTTTCAAACTTCAAAGTGACTTTGCTAGTGCTAGTAGAACTGTCGGAATCAGCTGCATGAATGTCATTGCCATGGCCGTGGCAGTGACAATTATCAGTATAAAAAGCATTCCAATCTACTATGAACACAGAAGGAAAAGACACAACTTCACATGACTCACCTTGATCAGTTGTTCCTGCTATACGATGCATTTAAAACAAGTTACTGCTGCCCTCCGAGGACATCTCTTCCAAACAACTTATGGCAAGGTCAAGGTCACAAATCCGCGGAGCCACCTGACCTCACTTGACCCAAAGTTCTAGATATGCCCTGAGGGTGGCAGCACTGCAGTGCCCGCTCCGCCGCGCTCACCGATTGGCCATTTGACGATCACTTTAAGATGGGTAAGTATGTATGACGTAATTCATCATATGCATTACGGTGATATATTCAGTAGGTGTAGACCCATCCTTACGTGGCCGATATCTGTCTCCGGGCTGGAGATTTGAGTGTAGAGTAGTGGTAGGTAAAGGGATCACCTCAGGGTGCTGTTTCTGCACAAAGTACGTACCTCCGTAATTTGCAGACAAAACATTTCATACTTGTTGGAGACAATGAAAATGATAAATACAATCGTTTCTTGCATCACAGATTTTAAAAAATCCCCCGAAAAAGGATCACATTTTGCCAAAATTCTTCACAACAAGGGTGACTTAGCACCAAGATTCTCACGCCAAGGTCGACTCCTCTGGGAAAATTGCTAAAACCTAGGCACTTTTGTCCAAAATTGTTGAGTATTTGACGACACGCGAAAATAGTCTATCGGGTACCAGCATAACCAGCGTTCATCTCACTTCCGTTATTAAAATATGACGTCACTTCTGAGGCGTCCGTTCTACAGACAAGATGGAGTCCGATATTTTCTCAATCTAGATCCTACCTAATCATCGATCCTTTACAGGTAATGGGCCCTGATACGCTGTCTACGGACTTCTGGAAGGTCGGTGAAGGTATGGAGTAAGTGCAGAGACAAATTTGAAAGTCGGATGGACATTAGAAGTCGACTTTGAGGAACATTAAAAGTCAGCGATTTTGGCGACGATAGAAATCATTGTGGGTGGCGGTGTGTCCAAGGGGCACTCTCCCAGCACAGTCTCAAATAAGACTCTGCCAAAAGGCCCGGACTTTTTTTGATCCGGCTCCCGTGATCCTTTGCGCGATTTCAATTTGCATATCGTAACTGCGGATTGAATATTAGACATAAAATAAAATACACCCTAATATATGATTTTGTCTCATTGAATATTCGAGTAATAAAAGGTAATGATTTTAGAAGCACATGTATCATTGTGTTGGGCAGTCTGTCCGTATGCCAGATGGACAGCTCCCATTCACTCCTTACTGACCGCATGGCTGCACGTGGTTGTAAATAAACACGCACACGTGGCGGGCCATTTAAATCTTCGCTACGTGTTGTGCCCAGTGAAAACGTCTTCAAAACTTCGTGTTACAGCAAGTACAAGGCATGTACAGCCGTTTGGTGTTGGTTTGATGCAAAGTGAAAGGTTACACCTGCTGCCAGCTGGCGTTTAGTGTCCTTTAGGATCGTGTGTTGGGTCCCTTGGGCTTGGCACTCTACTCGGCACTTCCTACAACTTAATACAAGTACAACTTACAAGTGCCACTCGAGTTCTATTGCCGTATAATGAAGGCGTATTGACTATTGTTTCTATCAAGTACGAGGAGTTGAACCAGTCCACCGTGACAAATGTGAGTATCATGCTGAACTTGGCTGTAATACATGACTGGCAGTCCTGTGTATTCAGTTTTCACCGACCTTAGGGATCATTTTTTAACAACAGGGGGGGAGGGGGGTGGTGGGTTTCCGCGCGGAGCACGCAGTATTTCCCCCCCCCCCCCGGTCGTGGGGTCAACATTTTTTACCCCCCCCCCCCTTACGGCCGAAAATCGGCTAGCGCGCGGGCCCTTTAAAGCATAGTAACGCGCAGGCTTTTTGCCTCAAAACAGGTTAAATTATTTTGACCCCCCCCCAAGAGGGATCCAAATTTTGTTGCCCCCCCCCCCCGGTCAAGGGGTCCAAATCCCCCCCCCCCCAAACCCCCTCCCCCCCTGTTGTTAAAAAATGATCACTCCCTTATGTCGTTGGGGGTGGGTGGTCGGACATGACTCTTCGTCCCATCTGTCTAAAGCCTAAAGGGAGTCATCCATTTAGTACAACACTCAACAGTGAGGGAGGGTGGGGGGGGGGGGGGTTGTTCTGCAGTTGTACCCCCCCCCCCCCCCTCAAATTTCGACTCCTTCACAGTGGTGGTGGTGATGGTGGTGGGGGGGGGGGGGTGCAAAGACTGTACAAAGCCCCCCAAAAAAACTACTTTTCACTATCATACTGACTTTGCTTCAAACTAAATCAAAGGGCCCGAACACGCACCAATTTTCCACCCGTACCGGGGAGGGGGATGTAAAAAAATTCAAAATTATTCCTGCAATAACCGCCCCCCCCCCCCCTCCGCCAACAATCCAATTTTATTCCCGTGATCATGGGGACAGGCTCCCGGGACAGGCTGCATTCTGTTGATCTTTAAAGCTGGATATGGCAAGCCTTACTTTTGATATTTATGTTACTCACTTTTCTAGCACTGTCTCTACATGTCTGATTCATCTAATACTTACCCTTTACATTATTTCAGCTTAAATGCCTACCATGGCTTGGTACAGATAGTAGAACTTGCTGCAACTGGAGACGTTGCTTCAACTTCAACCTCCTCTTTCCTTCCCCTTCCTTGGGTAAGTTTATACTATAGTTTTTTGAACAAATTTATTACTTTATTGCTTTGAAGAGAAAACCTTGGTTGAAATTTTACGTCATCGTAGCATGTTTGGTATCATTTGAAAGCTGATCTCGATACGCTTCTTTTGTCATAATATTATCCAGATCCGGGGTATCGGGGGGTAAGGGTCATACATATAAGATAGATACCGTATTTCCCTGTGCATTAGTCCGGGCTTATACAAGCACTAAATGTGCCTCTACATTGGTTAAAATTCAACACGCGCCACACGGCGACACGGCCCTCTTAAAAATCGACACGGGCGTAACGGCCCTTTTAGAAATCGATGGACATGATGAGATTGAGGTGAGAGTATAGCTATGTATGGGATAAAAATCGACACAGCGACACAACCCTTTTTGGCTTAAATCCGACACGGCGACATGGCCAAAATTCTAGGTACCCATGTAGAGCTACCTAAATGGTAAACTGACCAGGCTTATACACGGGGCAGGCTGATACTCAGTCACATACTCAAAAGAATTATGTAAATACTCCAACTAGAACTGGAGTTGTGGGCTGAAATATGATTTTTTTCGAGTGTATGTTGCACCCCAACCCCCCCCCCCCCCCCCCGGTTTTAACACAGGGCAGGCTTATACACGGGCCCCGGCTTATGCACGAGGAAATACGGTAGTGCTAGAACCGCGCATCTAAGGAGTTCTGGGCACGAAAGGGTTAAAAAATTATCACTCCCTTAGGCCATCATAATGTAAGTTAAACTTTTATCGTCTACCGCCTGCATGCATTTTAATGAAGCCTTGAAGGGGACACATGAAAAGTTTATTTATGTATATGAAAAGCACTGCCCACTGAACACAGTTCCTCGCTGACCTGAGAATATTGCTCCACTGAACAGGTGACTTCAGATGGCTTCCCTTTGTGCTATATTTCTAACTACCGTAAATTCTCCAGTATAACCAGCATCTCACGAATAACTCGCACCCCAAACTCAGGAGAATACTATAACCCGTTTCTGGATCAGAAAACCTATGTTCAAGCACTGTTCTATAGTAATATAAGCCCTCTTATCACCCGCACCCTTCGTAGGCATCTTTTGTATCAAATGAAAGCTGTGTTTGGTTCGCGTACAGCCCACAGATAATACATGGGAATTTTCTTTGTCTTTGGTTTTTGTACCATTATTACATATAAACTGTTTATGTTGTGCGTTAAGGACGGTTGTTGCTAAAGGATCACATTTGTCATAAAGATGTACAAATGCAGCCTCGGTGCATCATTTGTGCATCATGCCGACCCTTCGGTACTGTTTCCATCCCATACGGCCGGCATCATGCTTGAATCCAGCACTGGTGAGTTGATGCTTGAATGCAGCACTGGTGAGTTACTTGCTATGGCTGCATTCATGCATCATGACGACCAAGGGCAAGATGTATTAAGGCCTCATGCCATCCTTTATAATCGGTTCAACTTCAGAATGACCTTTTCTGAAAAACTATTGTTATATAATGTAGGAATTAGAAAGGTATTTCCTAAAACTTAGAGTCCTTTCTGGAGCTACAGAATGATACGAGGTGAGACCTGAAAATTGAGTTAACCATTCCTACTAGTTTCGGCTATTTCTAGCCTTCATCAGGGATCTCTAACAGGGGATGTTCTTCCAAATTAAAATGCTTTAAACTCAAACTAAACCATTAACATATCATATCGTACATTGACATTTGGTTAACATCACTATTTCTTGAAAAAGAACCTGCACTACTATTTCCCTGACATTTGGATGCAACCACCTGACCAATCCACTTGACATTTTCTATAATCATGACATGGATATCTACCCCTTTGCTACTTTGTAGGTTTGATATTTACTAGGTAACTAGATATACTGTGAGAACATGACTGTTATCGAGTATCGAAACACTGTGTTTTTTAATACCCCCTGAATCTCAGCTTATTTTTTATTTTACACCTTGGCTTGGTATATCTTACCCCAACCATAAGAAGAGAATGATTTTTTTTATTATACTGTGGCCCAAGCGGGGCAAAAAGCGACCTGGCGTCCTGGCCAGTTTTCCAGGCGACCTGGCATATTGTTTTAAGCGACTTGGTGTGTTTAGATATAGATATCCCATTTCAGGGATAAGTGTCAACTGAACTTAATTATCGCCCCTCAACCTTAGAGTGAAGCAGGTCACCACAGCTATGCTGTGAAATTCCATCCTCGTGTTACAATTACGTTACCCATTTAAATATGTAAATTATTGGAAAATATTACAGAAAATATTCACACTTCCTGTTTTATGCTGTAGAAACCTTAATAATGGTCCGATTTACAAGCCGTAAAAAATGGCATATAGGCTGCAATCTCTAGAATACAGCCAGCCATTCAGGCCTGCAGTAGCCCTTTTCTGCCGGCTATAGCCGGTGGCCGGCAGGTTTTCGTATAGATTGAGACGGCAGCGTACAGTGGCTTACAATATCCGTTCTAACAAAGTGCCTCTCACCTGCGGCCTTCCCCAGGGTTCAATATTAGGTCCTTTATTCTTTTTATTATACATTAATCACTGCGTCTCACCCCTTGCTACTTATAAAACTATGCTCTATGCTGAGGACTTCACGTCTCAGGCAAAAATTTGCAAACCATACATTGACAACGCACAACAGTCTTAACCTCCTTTTATAAACTACCGTAATCTACCGTAAATTCCCGCATATAACCCGCGGGTTATACGCGAACCAAACCTCTGGTGCGGGTTATACAATATTCTCAAAGTCTAGGTGCGGGTAATACTAGGGTTTTTTAAACTATAGAACAGTACTAAATTCGATATTTTCAGACCCCATATGCAGGTTATAGGATCCTCCCAAAGTCGGGATGCGGGTTATACGCGAGGTGCGGGTTATACGCATGAATTTACGGTAATTAATCATCAACGAATCTAAAACAAAATTATGACTTTTGCATCCAATATGTATAACTAGTCCTGATAACTAGTCCTGATGAGTCGCTCCCCAGCCCTGTAAAGAAAAAACGTTATACAGCATTTGATAATGTTATATAACGTTTCTCTAAGGCTCCTCACTATTGGATAACATACAAAGTTGTAAAACGTTATTTTGATGTAAAATAACCTTTTTTTCTTTCCTGAGAGGACTGAATACATCATGCCTTCTGGGGTTTCTAGTATCATAGTATGCAACTGTCTACCAATGTTCATAAAGATTAACCCTTTATGAATCCGTGTTGCTAAACCATGACATTTGTTGCCATGATGCACCAAAGCAGCCATGATGAGTAATTCACCGCTTCTGCATTAAAGCATGATGCCGACCCTTCGGGACTTTCTCAGTCTCATAAGGTTTGCATGATGCATGAATGCAGCACTGGTGAGTTACCAAGCAGACACTGGCAGAACAGGGGTTTACGAAACCTACTAACATATATGGTCTAAGCAAGTGTATTAAAAAACTACATGGCGACACACTATGACACATGTCCTTTAAGGGAGTGTTCATTTATTACTTACAGGGGAGGGGTAAAAGTTTCCCACCCCTCCTGAGGGGGGGGGGCGTAAAACATTCGGACCCCTCTTGAGGGGGGGGGGGCGTAAAAAATTAGCTCCTTTTTAGCAAAGAAGCCCGTGGGTTACTAAAGTTCAAAGGGGGGTGGGTGAAAAATTTTCGGTGCCTTCGGCAAGGGGGCGCGAAACATTCCACGTGCTCTTGAGGGGCGGGCGTAAAAGATTTTCGCCCCTCCAAGCGAAATGTCACCACCCCCCCCCCCCCCCCCCGTTTAATAAATGAACACTCCCTAAAATGTCTACACTGTTTCAAAATTGACATGAACGATACAGGCATTACTAATATGGACGGACACGATGTCTTTATAAATGAAAGTCGACACACTCAGAGATTTGGGTACCCATGTAGAGGTACATGTATAGTGTAACATGTTTAGTTGGGGGGAGATGCGTGACACGACCTGCGTGTTTGCTTATAGCCGAAGGTGAAGAAACCCATTGAATCCTACCTTATATTGAAAAAAAATTTGTCAATGGATGTCGCTCGCCTTATTTTTTTCAAAATTGAGAATTTTTTTTTTTTTTCAAATTTTCTTCCAGTAATTCCCCCAGATCAACCAATAAATTTTTATGTTAGGGGTACACTAAAAACTTTTGTTGGAGGCTGGTTTTAAAAAAAAAGAATTGTCACTCGCTCCAGTTTTCCACCGACAAAATCCATTGATAAAAAAAATTCTTTAAAAAATATATATATATTTCGCTCCCTCGCACCATTTTTTGAGAAGTGAAATCCATCGACCAACTTTTTTTTGGTGTGGCCTAGGTGGCGTACATATGTAGGTAGTGTGTGTCAACCAAGTGTAGCGCCTGGAGACCACAGCCAGGATTCAGCGACCTATAGGCCTTTTTGGCAGTTATCCCTGTAATAATTCATTGGTCTGTGTCCTCCGTGCTATTCCTACCTACACACTGTTTCCAGGCAATATAACCGCTCAGACCATTAGTAAGATATAGTGTTAAATCATTTTTCCACTTACTCCACCAATTTCTTTCTATAGATATCCCATTTCAGGGATAATGAACCTTGCTTGTCTAAGACGTCACCTGGTCAAAGACGTCACCAGGGTAAAGACAATGAATTTGTATTCATCTCATGAAGACACAGCCTTTAGCTGGTTTGCCTACTATAATGAACACGTTCATTGTGATGATCTCTCTGCAACTTATGTGCATAGCTCTGTTAGGTTGGCACGTTTTTGGGTAGCAGGGCCTATCATAAACCTCCCGCGGTAATAGAGGACAGCAAGTCATGGAGGGCACCCGTTCATAAACTGTCAATGTGTATGAATTTGGTGCTAGGCGGCTGACTGCAGTTGAAGTACCGTACTTACAATGTCTAAGTGCTTATAATATATGTCAACCTTATTCAATTGTGAAAAAATAATTTATTAGATGCTGTAGATGGGTTAATCTCTTCTCCAGACCTCTTTAAAGCAAGCATGAGAACTGAAAATTCCGGAACTTCCTCCCTAAAACCTCAGAATGTAAAATCATTGTTGAATACATGTTTGTACAGTAAAATCTCGTTATAAGGAACACCTTTTGGCAAGGCAAATTTGCTCGTTGCAACCAACATTCCTTGTAACCGATTTTGGTCATAATATATGTATCAGAAATCAAAGGGAAGCCCTGGGCACTCACCCACCTGTGTAGGGCAGGATGTGGGGGTAGGTAGGCGGCAGAGGGGACTCAGAAATCAAAGGGAAGCCCTGGGCACTCACCCACCTGTGTAGGGCGGGGTGTGGGGGTAGGTAGGCGGCAGAGTGGACTCAGAAATCAAAGGGAAGCCCTGGGCACTCACCCACCTGTGTAGGGCAGGATGTGGGGGTAGGTAGGCGGACTCAGAACTGTAACCGAATTCATTTTAGCGGAATTTTACTGTATCTTGAAAATATTTGCTCCTTATAACCGATATTTGGTTAGAAATGCTCGTTCTAACAGTGTTTTTTTACTATAGACAAGTATAAAAAAGATTTTGGCAAAGCAAATGTGCTCCTTATAACCGTCTGCTCCTTATAACCGTCCTCCTTACAACGAGATTTCACTGTATAAGGCAATTTTTTTGTCATTTCACATTTGGCTTATAAGGTACATCCGGTTATAACCAAGGTCATATGGTTTATCAAATTGTAGAGAGTTGTCAGTTTATTGTGTTATATATAATTGTATGAACTGGACAATAATACAATTCTTTATGTTTCAGAGATTTCCAGCACTTTACAAACCAGCAAGATGAGAGGACGCAGGAGGAAACCTCCACTCAAAGAGACTGTCGAACAGTGCTGTCTGTGTTCTACGACAAACCCCTCACGAGCACATTCACTGCTCAGTGCCCAATGCGATGCCTTCAATGTGATCACACATATCAAGACTGCTCTTGATGTGGAACTCAACTCTCTTTCATTGAGTCAGAAAGTTTGTATGCCATGTATTAACCAACTGGAGAACTTTGCCTTATTCAAAATTCAAGCCCTTAATACATTGGCTTCAATAGGCCTCAGGCCCACAGGCACAAAGAGAAGCCACAGTGGCAGTCCAGACAGACCCACCCCTCCCACAGTTCCAGAACCAACGGTGCCAGGTGGCCATGAAGCAGTAATTCCCAGCACCTCCTCGGCAGAAAATGTCCAGGCAGCACAATTCAACCTCCCACGTCTGTCGTTGATGAGACCAACAGATCTAACTGAGGGTCCTCCATCCAAAAAGGCTAAGCCCGCTCCCGGTGCAACTGCTACACCACGTGCCCATTCAAAGTCAGATCATCCAGATGGCAACAATGTTTCTTCACAATGCCCTGGAAAATCTTCACCCAAATCCAACCCCATATCAAACATTCTCAATCGCAGAGGGGTGCAATGGAATCCAGCCTTCCATCTACGTTCTGCTGTGCTGGGCGAGGAAGCGGTTTCAGAGTTACAGGCTGAGGTAGAGACAGGTGATGTGGCCCACATTGTGGCTGCCATCCGGAAAAACAAGAGACTGCATGACGCCCTGACCTACGAGCTTCTTCAGGACTTGCAGCAGGATGTTGTAGCACTGCAATCCACCTCTCCCGGGTTTGAGTCTTGTCTCCTGAAGTATCGACCTGTGGATTGTCTCGACAACTGTGACCGTATCATGTTTGACCTGCTATTAGAAATGGATACCAGGTGAGTGTGCAGCTCTTTTAATGTTTGATATATGGGCCATGAAGGGGTGCATACCCAGTGAATAAAAAACGTTAATTCACGTTTGGAAATGGTTTAACATAATAACGTTATTTTACGTCAAATGTAACATCTTCTTTCGTGCTTTTCTTTGGCTGATAACATTTGCGTTTGTATTCTAAACGTTATACAATCCTTAGATAGGGTTTTCATGGACAGACTAGTATCTCATTTCAGGGTAGAATGGATAAGACTGCTGTACAACTTACTTGCCTGTGTAATTAGACGTGACCTAGTCCCCCCCCCCCACCCCCGCCCACCATGCAGCCAACCTCATACGCCCACGGCTAGTCCGGGCAGTGGGCATACAGCCATACGCCCACAATAGAATTTGAGAAAAAAAGCATACTGTAGCAGTGCCAGCCTTGCTCAGGTCCTGCTGGAGTACGGCCATTCCCTGGTCTCGCTGCTGCTCCGCCCGTGAGCTAGCTCCGCGCAGATATTAAAGTGGCATAATCACTGAGCGTATCTCACTCACAATTCTAGTACTGTTCTATCCTACTATGTGGTTAAGTGCGAGTGGTGAGAATGCCCCTTTAAGGGAATTGATGCCTCATGCCCTATATTGATGTATTTAATTCAGACAAATTGAAAAATGAGGGCTTATAACATTCCCTAATAATGAATGATATATTGTACCTCAGTGCGTGAAGTGGTACATAAAATGTGTCCTTGGTGTCAGGGCAACTTTGATAGAAGTCATCTGTGATTTCCCTACACAAATCTGTTACTATAATAATGAAGTAACCCTGAATGCTATATCTATTTGTTACAGGTGCCCGCTTCTTCTTGACGTGCTCCTCACTGTCATGACACCGCAGTATGTCCTACCTAAGACAGACCTACTTGGTCCTCTCGTATGTGTATACAGTTCAATGATGAGTGCGCGAAATATGAACTTGTCTGCGTTCCAACGCCTGGTGACTCTGCTGGCGGTGAAGGGTCAGACAAGTGACCAGGTGAGTAGACAGAAATAACCACAAAAAGTTGAACAGTAACAAAATGCTTTAATTGTACAAAAAAAGTGGATTGTAGCAATACTTTCATAGAAATGCAGATGTATTTTGACATTGATTCCTACACACAATACACAGTTCAATCTCATAGCTCATTGAAGCGAGCATGGGTGACACCTATTTGTACCATATTCATTATTTCACACTTAACCTTATCACAGACTAGTTAGTTCATAATAAACAGGCTTCTGCCTTCCTGTGCTATGACAATTGAACACACTTTTGGAGAACTTTGCATCACAGCGATAAACATAGTTCTGCTATGGAACAATAAATTTCCATTTATCCTTAAAATAATCCAATGTATAAACAATAACTGATTCCTTACCCTATCACAGGAAGTTGAAGGCACTATAAAACCATGTACCTATCACTCTTCACTCAAAGACTAAAGTCAACACTTAAGTAGCTCTTCACACTTATCAAACTGGCCAATACAGCGGAATGTTTTTCTTATGTCTTTCAGTTCATTACTCAACTGAACAATCTTGGTGTCACCCTTTGTACCACATCAAAAATAAACTTGATGAAGGAATGTGCAACCAAGCACAGGAAACGAATTGTCGAAGCACTACAAGAGAACACCTCATTTAAATTTACGGGCGACAATATGGACATATATATTCGCACAAACCACCAGTCCAGCACAAAAGGAAACAATGATCTGCATCTTTTCGGTGGAAATATCATTTTCTCTAGAGTGCCAAATTCTCATCTCTCCACTGTAGCTGTACCAATCACTACCATCCCGAAACCCAAGGATGTACTGTTGTCTGACCCAGACACAGAAATACTCCTCTCTGCATACGCAGTTTTGGTGGGACGGCTGTTGGCGGAGCACATGCCTGAATTTGCGTGGCTGGCTGACGTTTTGCCGAGTCACATCCCACACCGGAATGAGCAGTACATGTGCAAAAAATCCAAAGTATACCCGCTGCCCGTCATCAAGGCTAATGAAAGCCATTATGAAGAATGCTTCGATATTTTGGATGCTTATGAGGCGGAGGTGACTGCCATATTCCTAGATGCCCATGGTAAGGCAAATTATTTGCTCAATATAAGTTCAGTTTACCAGAATAGGCTTTAAAATATGTACATGTGTCTCATTATATCCACTATGTTTTTACAATGTTAAAACTATGTGAAAGTTCATGGCTAAATTAGCCTAAATGATGTAAATGAAGGGAGCTTACAATAATACTGTGTGTACTTTGTGGTCTTTCCAACACTAAAGGTCACACATTTACTGCTAATTTGTATTCTAAACGGTTTGAAAATAGGCACCTGGTTAGCACAAATGATTGAAAAGTAACAGCACTAGAAACACCACACATCAGTGGCTTATCACATTAGAATTACCTATTCCTGGAGCATACAAATACCTAAGGCTTGTAAGAATCATGTTGTTCGGTCAGAATTTCAATTTGGATTACAGGCTTATCACACTATGACCAGTACCATTAAGACTCTCAATGGGCACCTGTTACAGCATTTCATATTCGGCAATTTACAATCTGCTCACATGTCACATATACTACTTCATACCTGGGTTTTGTCTTTGTCACCAAACGATTACTGGTAGTACAGAATATGCATTCACCCCATGGCAATATCTTTGCTCCTGTATCATCTATTTTGGGCAGTGCTGTAACATATCACCGCTTATGTCTTACAGGTGACACAGAGAAACTTGATGAAACCACTGTGGTCATTGGTGGTGACCAGCTTACCCGGAAAAGACTGTCTGGTGCATGGCACTTGCGGCAGCTCTCCGATGTCCCGATTGAAAGACTGGTTCATCTCTCGCCGATCGTGATAGAGTTCTGGCACGTGAAGCAGGATATGCTTGAAGTAGGTATAAATTGGGTCATAGCAATGAATATCATACAAACCTTATAACAAATCAGGCAAATCTCACTCATTTCCAGCATCATATAAATGGGGTGGGCTACATTTTGCAGTAAAACCTGGTGACAACAATAGTTAGAAGCTGAACTTTGACGTCACATGTTAGCATTGGAAGAGCAAGTGTGAAATAGCCAGGGCTTGTATGCTATGAAAATGCATGGGGGTCAAGTTAATGTCTCACCCTTGTCCAAAGTGATGAACAATAGGCTGCTGCAACATGCCGGAGTTTCATATATGATCATAAATCACAGAAAGTGTGCATATGGGACTTGGGGGTGAATGAGGGGGTCTGAGAAAAAAACTTTGGTATATCTCAAAGTGTTTTCTTGTCGGAAATATATAAGTGTTGGATAAACTTCCCATGAAATATTATGAGTTAAATATAAAAACCGTTCCTATGGCAACCCCTAGAACCAATACACCCTGGAAATGATGTCCGGGCGAGTGACATTTGGGGTATTTCTCATTATGAGCAGCCATAATAACTTTGTTAGTGTTTGCTCTCATTTGCATATTTTTTGTTGCATAAGTGGGCCTTAATGGTTAGTTTTTGACTGTTTCAACAAATGTTCTTTGGTATATTTCTTGGCAATGGGAAACTTTTAAAGGGGCGTGACTTTATTTTCCCCATCAATTTTAGGTCCTTAAATATTCATTACCTGTCGTTTAGGCTAGCAGGAATACAGAGTTAGGTAGGAAGTACCAATTATATGGAAGACGAACCCCAGGGCATATACCTTTAGGTAGTATATAGCTTTAGTGGGGCAAACATCTGCATATGCCTAAGAATTCCCATTGAAAATGAATTGTAACATTGCAAAATGTCACTCGGGAGGACATTTCCCCCTGAAAATACCACACAATACTTAGTGTTTTACTAAGTATTTCTATATTTGTCTCTTACTCCCTTGTTTATATGTCTAGTTGGTCTGATTCAACCGTTAAAGTGTACACTTTTGTTTATAAATGCTAATGAACCAGCAGACAATCATAATAAGCACAGTGACACATAGGTCTCCACACAAAAGAAAATCAACCAATCAAGCAAAAATCAACAGAAATGCTGCTCATTCAATCACATCCTCTTCTGCAGAATCTGACATTACTCTCTTTAATGAAGAAATAATTAAATCAATAGAACGCAGTGAGGAGGATATTAGCCTAAAAAGCACCCACCAGTCGAGCCAACAAGGTAATACACCATATGTTCTAATGGGAGTAGATGTGCCTGAGTTCCAGTCCCATACTGCAGATAAACATGTAGTATAGCCAGAGTATTGCCAGCAGTGCGGGTGGTTCCACATAGGAGAAAAACCTCAATGTGTTGCAAAGTAAAGAGCCGTCCAAAACCGACAAAGAGGGTGAGGGTGAGCTGTCAGACGAGGATATGGATAACTGCTTGTTCAAGAACTATACCACAATGGCTTGACTCTATGTATCTAAAGATGCACTCTGCAAACGGCCACTTTTCTCAGGACAATTCTCTGACATATTCCTCTTTCAGGGGGTAGGTCTGCCATTTTTGTGGACCTACTATTCCTTTCTGAATAGTCCTATTGGCCTTTAGGTGTCACTCTCCCGGACATATTTCTTCTGGACATATCGCCCGGACATAATAAACCATTCAGACGGCTGTTCCAGAATATGCCTTGGGAATAAATGCCCTATACATTGGACAGTTAGGCATATGAAGGGGGGACATAATTGGCACAATTAGCATGGTTAAATATATTGATGGTAGGCAGACACAAGAATAATGTGATTTTAGTGTCTGGTCGAAGGAATTGACTATTTTGAAGGATATTCACTCATATCCCCCTCACGACGATTACAGAGGTAATCCAATTATTTCTTCGCTATACATACACGGCAGCATAGCACGATCTTTTAATGAGAAAAATGAAACCATAAACATTATGGGTGATAAGTGGAGGGGGGATATGTTGCTGAAAATTCGCCCAGACATTCCATTTCACAAAATTCCTATTTCTTGAAAAACATGGAAAAAATTCTCACAGTGGTACAGTTTTTCGTCCTGATTTACGGCAAGAACTCATAGTTTAAGTAAAAAACATGGCATCGCACATATCTAGTGTTTTCAATTTACAAAATTTACAAAAAAATACAATTCTGTGGGTTGTAGGAACATTTTTGGGTCATTTTTGGTCTATTTCAGGCCCCTGGAGCCTTAAATATAGGTATTTAACTATGAAAACCCATATGTAACATAAAGAACTCATCCACCCCGATATTGTAAGACAGAAAAAACCATATCCTGGGAATGCAGCCCTGCGGAACTGTAAAAATCCCATACGCACAGTTTCTGTGATTTATGACCATAATTATGTTGCCATGGTTGATAGAGACACGTCTGCATTGTAACTAAACTCTCATTTTTGTTTCAGAAAGCCTACAAAGCACTGTTCAGAAAGGCCTCTCATGAGACGAAGGGGACTTTGTATTATTTCAAAGTGCAACTGAAGCGGAAAGATGTCAATGGAAATGTCAAGTCACGATTCAAAGCCCACTGGGACCTACTAACCTCTGTAGGTTCAATGGCGATTGTAGAGCAAGCCCGAGAGTACTTCGGAATGGATGCACTACAATCTCCACCAACAGCCCACTCACCACCACCAGACCTTGCAGGCATGACATCCGCACAGAAATCTCAGGTAGCCATGGGGATGCTGAAAGACTTTGTGCGAAGCAGCGGTTACGTGTCATTCAACATCGAGGATGATGCTGCACCTGCCCCAGAAAAGGGTACATGGCAATTCACGTTGCTAGGCGTGAATGCGTACGGCCAGGCAATGATAAATGCAGTGTATTTCCCACCCGCAGGTCCTGACGACCTAGGAAATTATGTCAAAAACTTATGCCACTGGACCCTGCAGCTGCTGGAGCTGCATGATACTGCAAAGGAGGGAGATCCGGATAGACTGCTTGTAAACTGCAAACAGAACATGCCACTCTTCTTTTCTCATTCAAAGTTGTCAAAGTATTTCATTGAAAACTTAGACTTCCTCCTCAAAGCAACCATAATGAATTCGCCACAGATCATCAGTCGCATACTGGAGGGGGCCTTCGTCAACATGCATGGGGGGAAAGGGAGAAATGTGGAGGCGGATCTAGTCCAGGAACATTCTATTGGGAATGGGAAAGGCTTGGTGGTCGGGCTTGGGGCCAACAAGACATGGGAAGCTATACGACGTGTTACGTTGGCGGCCGACCACGTGGATGCTGTGTGTCAGGCATTTAACCGAGCTTTGGAAATCCGCACGAGCAGCGGACGCCATACCAAACATCTGTCACCGGCAGACATTGAAATAATTCAAAATGTCTACAGAGAAGTGCAACCTTTCAAGGAGGTTCCAGGAAGGAAGTGTCTTGGATTTGCCAAAATCCCAGCTGATCCCACCCAAAAAATTGATAAGAAACAATTCAGAGAATTCTTGGAAAGAAACATCCTACGGACCCTGCGTGGCATTCCTATAGAAATTGAGGAGGAGGAGGAGAGTGATGGTGAAAATGAGTATGACTTGCCTGATGTATAAGGTGCAACAAATGAGCTGCTCACTCCTCTGTACAAGAGGTACATGAGCAAGTTGCTCGGCAGACCGAGCAACAATAACACCCGTTGGGTGAGGAATCATTCTTGTTGTAGCTGTAGACCTGCAGCAGCCGTTGGCGGAGACAGGTCTGCGATCGACAGTAGACTGCCAAGGCCTGCGTAGTCTCATCAGTAGCTCCGATGTCATTGTTGTTGTAGAACAGTGTGGCACGTGCTGCTTGGCCTGACCGCCCTGCTCGACCAACCTGCTGCATGTAGTCAGACAGGGAACGGGGAGGAACCGCATGTACAACACGCACCACTCCAGGGGCATCGAAGCCCATCCCTATTGACGCTGTGCCCATGACAAGCCGTACATGTGGATCCTGTGACTTCAGGTCTTGAAGGACATGGCTTACAACAGACTTGGATTGCTTGGAGTAAATGAAGGCGTATGGAGAATCTCCGACTCTTGTTGTAGGCCCAAACAAACTCATGCAGTACTGTGCCACTGCTGCCTGGTGTTCCAGGGGCATATAAACAAATGTGATTGGGAAGTCCTTTGGTGAGGCAGCTAGTTCATCACACAGAGGCATATATATCCTCTCAAACGTTGAGGTGATCGAATCACATTGCTCTTTGAAGGTGTTTTGAAGGAATATGTTTGGGCGGTCAGGGTTCTCTGTCACTACAGCGACGTCCTTCAAGCAAAGTAACTTTGGCAGTTTCTGTATCTGCTTGGTGGTGAGTGTCCCACTCAGGCACACTACTGGTACACCCTGAAAGAAGCTGTGCATGGTGAACAGCTCCCCATAGGCCGTCCTGAAGTCCTCAGACCTGTTAAAAAGATGTACACTATTAGTTAATTGTAGAGAAAGTTATTGGCATCTCTGTGTTTTGCCTAATGTTACTAATTTTATAGAGTTCTATACACCTTCTACACACATATTGCCGATTTACAGGACAATCAAGAGTAGATCTCAGTTACTTAAATCAATCCACATTGTTACCTAGATTAGAGCAGTATGCTATATTACACAGATTAGACTGTAAAATGCTGTTTTAGTTAGAAACAGTACATTCCCATCAGGAAATACAGTACCTTATAACATGCCTGTCCAGAACATTTGGATACAATGGCAATTGTGGTGGAACAAATTGTATATGGTGCAAAACATCCTCAAAACTGCTGTTTTCTATAGTGATACCTGAGGTTTATACCTTTATGATACAGCTCAAATGAAGTTTCCTAGTGAATACACTCAGACAATATGAACTGACTAACTACACTATTTTGGTTTTATGTACAGATGTGCAGTAGGCCAGATATTTCTACACCCAATAGGATAAGGGACCCTTTCATCTTTCAGCACTTGGCAGGATACTGAGTGTGGTTCTACAGCCAATTACTGTGTCATAACTGCTAGCTGTATGAATTATAGATGGAACCTTCCATTGCTATCTTCTTGAGGTTGCTGCCATGTACAATATGTGCACCATCATGAATCTGCTATCTGCTTAACGGGTGTCCCTGCATTAAGAGAGCTTCTTCACCTCAGGTAGACTGGGAGACCTGCTATTCTCTACACTGTGTAGACTGGGATAACTTCTTTACACTGTGTAGACTGGGAGATCTTATTTATCTGAAGCAGAGTAGGAGACCTTCTTCACCTGGGGTAGACCGGGTTACCTCCTTTACACTGCGTATGCTGGGAGACCTTCTTTACCGGGGGTAGACTGGGAGACCTTCTTTACCTGGGGTAGACTGGGAGACCTCCTTCATCTCAGGTAGATTAGGACACCTTCTTTACCTCAGTTAGACTGGGAGACCTTCCTTTACCTCAGGTAGACTGGGAGACCTTCTTTACCTCAGGTAGACTGGGAGACCTTCTTTACAGGGGGTAGACTGAGAGACCTTCTTTATCTCAGGTAGATTAGGACACCTTCTTTACCTGAGGTAGACTGGGAGAGCTTCTTTACCTGAGGTAGACTGGGAGACCTTCTTTACCTCAGGTAGACTGGGAGAGCTTCTTTACCTGGGGTAGACTGAGAGACCTTCTTTATCTCAGGTAGATTAGGACACCTTCTTTACCTGAGGTAGACTGGGAGAGCTTCTTTACCTGAGGTAGACTGGGAGACCTTCTTCACCTCAGGTAGACTGGGAGAGCTTCTTTACCTGGGGTAGACTGGGAGACCTTCTTTATCTCAGGTAGATTAGGACACCTTCTTTACCTGGGGTAGACTGGGAGAACTTCTTTACCTGGGGAAGACTGGGACACCTTCTTTATCGCAGGTAGATTAGGACACCTTCTTCACCTCAGGTAGACTGGGAGACCTTCTTTACCTGGGGTAGACTGAGAGACCTGCTTTATATCAGGTAGATTAGGACACCTTCTTTACCTGGGGTAGACTTGGAGACCTTCTTTACCTCAGGTAGACTGGGAGACCTTCTTTACCTCAGGTAGACTGGAAGACCTTCTTTACCTGGGGTAGACTGAGAGACCTTCTTTATCTCAGGTACATTAGGACACCTTCTTTACCTGAGGTAGACTGGGAGAGCTTCTTTACCTGAGGTAGACTGGGAGACCTTCTTTACCTCAGGTAGACTGGGAGAGCTTCTTTACCTGGGGTAGACTGGGAGACCTTCTTTATCTCAGGTAGATTAGGACACCTTCTTTACCTCAGGTAGACTGGGAGACCTTCTTTACCGGGGGTAGACTGGGAGACCTTCTTTACCTGGGGTAGACTGGGAGACCTTCTTTACCTGGGGAAGACTGAGAGACCTTCTTTATCGCAGGTAGATTAGGACACCTTCTTTACCTCAGGTAGACTGGGAGACCTTCTTTACCTGGGGTAGACTTGGAGAGCTTCTTTTCCTGGGGTAGACTGGGACACCTTCTTTACCTCAGGTACAGTAGGAGACCTTCTTTACCTCAGGCAGACCGGGAGACCTTCTTTGCCTCTGGTGCACTGGGAGACCCTCTCTATCAGAGGCAGACTAGGAGACCTTGGTTACTTCAGGTAGACTAAGAGACCTTCTTTACCTCTGGTAGACTGGGAGACCGTTATTCATCTTGGGCAGATTTGGAGACCATGTTCACCTCAGGTAGACTGGATGAGCTTCTTTGGGTGATGTAGAGTAGGAGACCATCCTTACCGGTTGTAGACTGGGAGACCACCCTTCCATCTTGGCGAGTTGGATCATCTTAAATGGGAGGCCGTTTTTTCAATAGGTTGACTGGAAGGCATTTTTTACAATAGGTAGAGTGATGCTTTACCTGAAGCAGGCAGTGACCAGCATTCTACCCCCGCCCCCTCCAGATAAATATGACGGTCTGCCATTAAATATCACCTCAACTCCTGTCTAGGCACAATAGAAATTGTATATACAATCTCCTGTACACTATGTACTGTCAGACTAGTATTATATACCCATTACATATGGAGGATATTGCAGACAGTGTTGGAATGGTCACTAGGGCTAGCATTATCATGACATAGGTAAGCATTGGATGAGCAGCTGAAGGACAAAACCCAAAGTATTCAACACAAAAGAGTTCAAAAAAGTCATCACCATTCTATAGCAACAGTCAGTATGAAAATCCAGCAGTAGTCAAGCCACTCCAGTGAATGTTTCCTAAAACATGGTTCTAGCTCACAAGTACTACATTGAATGGTGCTGAGTCTCAACTCCTGTTTCAAATATGCAAATCATGACACCCATTAAAGAGTTTGTAAATTTGGACTGCGTATGAGGCCCTGGGGGACACAAGATTATATCATGAAATATTGATACACTCAAGATTTATTGTTTATCTACTGCATTTTGTTACATATTGATATACCCATGAATTACTGTGTGCTGGAATTGTCACCTAAAGGCCTCTTTTGGGCTATGTTATGTTGCCGTTTTTGTTGATACACAGCCTCTTTATAGATTGTGCATATTAAGTATGGTGCTTTCTCATTAAGTTGTATATAAGCTATTAGAAACTAGAGTAGGACAGAGTTACTCGCCATTCTTCCACCTTGTGTGCTTCATCAATAATTACAGCCTTCACTTTCTGTTGAAATTTTCTATTCTGCAGCAGATTAAACCCATTGTTCGTGTTAAAGAAGGTCTCTGGGTGACCAAACACAAGGCCATAGTTGCCGTCCAGAACCTGTGAAAAAGGAAATACATAAATAAATTTATACGGTTAATGTTACATGTGTGTTTGAGTGGAATTTATACATATTGCTACCAAAGTGAATGCATTCACATATGTTTGGCCTGTCACATCTTTTAGTGTCCGCACTTTTGTTTAAAAAGATTATATAAAGGGTCTTGGGAACACTGCGGCTAGTGCGCGGGTGACATTGGCAGTGCGGCTTATAGGAAAGCCCCAAGGCCTAGGTGTGGGTTATATGCAAGTCTTTTGCTATTGTAGTACAGTACAAAAGTCACCATAATCAGATTGCTAGAGCGGCTTGTAGAATTGGCCAAAAGCCAGGGTGCGGTTTATAGGCGAGTTAACTCAACTGGAAACCACCAGTACTTGGAATGTACACATTAGGTATGTTACAGGGCTGCTCAACCTCAAAAACTTTCAAAATTGCCGATTTTATGACGCAAAAGAGTAACCCTTTTTACAGGAAAGCGCTGACCACTTTAAAAAGTTTGAAACTAAACCCCTTTATCCAAAAACACTGACATGTTTAACAACTCGCCCCTTTTGAACAAAATAACTAATAAAATAAAATAAACATTTATATTGCCTTAGAAAAACTGACCCTTAATTGATACATACATGCTACATGTATATGTAATGGTGATCGTCTCTAGAGTACATGGAGGCTGAGAGTGGTTGAGTCAAAAAGATAATTCAGACATAATTAGACGCTGGTAATTGTAATATTTTGTTTTGGAAAATAAGGAAATCACAGGTAGTTGATATATCTAAATTTGATTAATGCAGCTCCAACTCTATTGATCTTAGCTTTGCAACGATGTATGTTACAAGGTATGCCAAGTCATGATAAAATATGTCTGGCGAATCCAATATATCGATATGGATTGGGTTCGCCAGATGTGCGCACTTAGTTACCGTAAAACCCAGAGTACAAGCCGACTCTGCGTATAAGCCGAAAGTGAGTTCAAGGACAAAAATTCGGTTAGATGACATTATTTTGACAAGCTAGAGAACCCCGCCTATAAGCCGACCCACCAGTAATGTGATACTGGGGGCCTTTAGTCGCCATATGAGCCCCCTCCCCAACCTAATTGTATACACATTTTGATTCTTTTTATACTGGATTTCATCAGATGTACGAGACCTAGAGCTGAAAATACATATTTCACACCTATAGGAGGCGTGAACAGGAAGCCCTCCCTGCTACCTGATATCCACATATGCTCGAGGTGCGGATATTGTGACTGCAGATGGGTCAAAAGCAACCTGCCGACCTGGGCCGTTTTGAAGGCGCCTTTCGACCCCTCTGCTGTCTAATTCGAATCTCACTGGGCTATATTTCTTGTTGACATGAGAGGATTGAGATGCTTAGGAATGCTGGGTTAGCGCTAGGACATCCTATAGGTTAGCCAGTCTGGCGAATTTCTGCCATATCTAATGAGCCAGATTGATATTAATGAATTCGCCAGATTACAATGAAGGAAAATTAGCAAATATCTCATTCAATTGTCATTAATCCCAGGCTCCCTACCCATATAGTGTATGGTAATCATGTGACTTTTGAGAGATGTGCTTTATTTTAGCAATGAAAAAAGACAACGAGTGTTTGATTGATTAGATGACCGAGACCCATAATAAACAGTAGAACACAGTCTTTGAAGTATAAGGGCCTGCAGTTGAAATACTACCGTAAACCCCACTGCAGTAAGAGGCAAGTAGCTGGATGCATTATCAGTCAATGAGATAATTGCCTGCACCAGAAATGCCACTCAGTTATCGACAAGGACGAAAATTTGTAGAAAATTTTAGAATTTCTGTCAAATTTCTGTAGGAAATTAACATGATAGAACACATAAATTCCAGCTCAAAAGTAGGAATTCCTACAAGTAGGAAAAGTGGCATCTCTGCTGCATTCACTGCAGAATTATTAGGGCGCCTTCTGTAACAGCTGGTACCCATTTGACTGCTGTTACCAGAGCTTGTCTCGCCAGAACAAACTGAAGTAATGGATGCACACACAGGACAACCAGCCTGACCCCTATAGACCGACCCCGCCTATAAGCCAAAAGTTATTTGAGAGAAAGAATTTGGGTTTATAGCCAGATTTGGGAGTTTGCAAAAAAAATCCCCTCAGAAAAAAATTAAATGTTGCCCATTTCACTTGATAACGGTTAGGATCCGCAGACAAGGAAAGAAAAAATGAGAAAAAAGATTTTTTTTTTCGCTCGCTCGCACCATATTTTAAAAATGAAAATCCGTAGACCAATTTTTTTTTATTTGGTGTGGCCTTAGGTGATACTTTTTCAATCATGATAGAAACATGGAGAAATGAACAAGCATACGTATTACAAGGATTGTCAGCAGGTCTGCATTAAAATTGGAATTCACTGGTCAGAGTTAGAAGGATTGGAATAATTTGATTTTCTAGTTTTCTTTAAAGAAAATATGAAAAAAAATTCTGATTTTTAGAATGTCGAGAAGAGATTGCCATGGCTATTATTTCCTTGCTCTTAGCTTTCCAACGATATATTACATGAGGTGTTCCCAAGTGTCCTTCCATGTCAATATCTGTAGGTATTAGCCAGTCTGGCGAATCCGATATGAGGTGGGGTCGCCAGATTGAATTTTAATTCGCCACTAAAAGCCTTGGAGCATTGATAGATTGATAGTCAAAATACCATACCGGTACTATACTTCTGATCAATATTTGGTCATACAGAATTATTGCACATTTCCCTGGCTCAACCCGATCAGCTCATTTGGCTGTATTTTGTGGGCATTAGGAAACTACATGTACCATAAAACCCCTGTGAAAGGGGCTGGCAGACTGTTCGACAGATTGGCCGTCCGACAGATCGGCGGTTCGACAGAATTATTTATTTTCCGGGACTATTGGACAGGACTGTTGGACAGATTTTTCTTTTGGACAGGACAATGGGACAGTTTGCTAGTTTGGCTGTATCTCAGGTTGTAATTGGAATATCCACAATAATATTTTTTTCTTTCTGCTATATCAGAAAAGGCAAAATCAATAAGGCGTTTTTAAAATGGTATTGCAGAGAGTTGTACAAATATGTCAGTACTGACGGATCGATGAAAAACTGTAGTGTGCACAGATGCCACTTTTCCTAATATTGTAAGATTTCTTTATTGTTGGAGGGAATTTGTTTATTAAATTAAATGATATGGCGGAAACTCAATCCTGTTTAATATATACGTTTGTATATAGGTATACTGATGTGGGTCCAGATAGATCAAAAGCGACCTGGCGACCTGGGATGTTTGGGAGGCGACCTCCGACCTAAGACAATAATTTAAGCGACCTGGCGACTTTTGGATATAATTAACTATAGTTAAAAGGGTCCAAAAAGGGGACTTTTCGACCTGGACCCCTTAAATTCCGCGACTTTCAGACCTAAGGGGGGGCGGGACCCCTCTGCACCCCCACTGATCTAACAACATAGGTCTACATGTATAACTACTTAAAGAATCACATAAACAGTTTTCATGTCAATTTGTCACATATTGTAGGGGGAGGGGGGGAAGTGTGAAAAACACTGCTCCGGTATCCTTCACTATACATTATATGGCCACCTGGGAGGGCGAGATATTTTGCAGGAATACTAAAAATATATAGTTTTAGCTGTAGCATTGAACTTGACAGTTGTAGATTTCATAACCAGACACAGGTGACGAAATATCAGGGTGTAATAATTTTCTTTTAACATACCAGAATCACAATAGACATCAATATAAATGAAAAGATGATATAATAGAAAAATACTTTGACATTTGGCAAAACTCCACCTATAAGCCAAACCACCTTTAGGGCTCCAGACGGGTAAATTCGACAAGGCGACAAGCCCTTGTTTTAGGCCTTATGGACAAGGGACAAAGGAATGCTGGGGGTTGGTGACAAGTGACAAACCTACCCCTTTAAATTGACAAGGGGCAAGACCCATTTCTTAGGATCGACAAGGGACATTGGCATTTCTTAGGATCGACAAGTGACACAGCTACCCCCCCCCCCCCCCGTCTAGGGCCCTACCTTTTAGTTTTAAAGATTTGGGGTCTTGGGGAGGACTTTGTTCCTGATTTCAGCCAGATCCTACTCCGGGATCCTACTTTCTTCATATTGATATGGAGTCGGTTTTTATGAGATAGTCACGTTTGTCTTAATGTTATTTTGATCCTCATCAGTACAGATGGTCTTCCGGGAAAACCATGTCTTGAAAAAAAGAATGTGTATATTATGGTCCATGTGTAAGAGAGTGGCCATGTTCTCATGATATAACGAAGTGCCCCCCCCCCCCCGATAAATTATGAACACTCCCTTCATATGCACACAGTTAGGCCTAAATGTGGCCTGTGTCGTACATACGATGACGGTGTGTTATAGAAACACACAATAAATGCATTTATAAAAAGAACATTAGGCCCCCCCCCCCCCCCATCAAAGGCCCCGCCACAGTGCCTGTAGGCTGTAGGCCTACCGTGTACGTGTCTCGTGAGGCTGTGTAGCCACAGTCAAGATTGTATTAAATTCGTACAAAAAGTAACATATATTACCGGCTGGATGTTAGAGCAGGAGTAATCCAGGACGTAGGCACTAACTGAAGTTCCTTGGAGGGATCGGGACTGGTCCTCTTGTATGACGTTGAGGGGTGCTATGACGATGCAAGTCACGGGTGTTCTCCTGTGGGCTGGAGTTTCAGTGCCGTCTGCTTTTGCACTCAGCAGGTGTGGCATCAAATGGAAGATGAGACTCTTGCCATATCCGCAAGGAAGATTCCCTATGACATTCCTCCCATCATACACATGATTGAGACACTCTCTCTGCTTCTCTTTTAGTATTAACATGGGATTGTAGGCCTGAACGGCAAACTGCACGGCCCTGTCAAACTCGCACATGGCTGCTGTGTTTACAAATAGGTGATCACGTGACCCGAATACACACAACAGTTTTGTACCACCCAACTCTGAAAAGTAGGTCGAGAAAGATCACTGTCTGCAGCCTAACTATACCACTAAGGTCTTCTATTTTTTAAACATCATATGTTCATCAATTCCTTCAGGTATTTGTATCGAACCATAGTGGTATAAATGTGTATTAAAAAAGCATGGCGTAGGTAAGTTCTCACGGAAATCCGCCGCCTTTTGGCAGAGAAGGAAGTAGTGCCGTCAGAAACGCATGGAAGAATCGGCTGGGAGATTGTCCAAGGGGCTCAGGCTGGGGCCCAGGCAGGGCGTCGGTGAGGAGAGACTTCGCCGTAAGTGGACTTGTCAGACGTCGTAGATAAACATGGACAGAATGGTGCAGATTGGCGTGTATGCAGAGGCTGATAATCAGCAGGAGAAACGCCATGCATGTGAGTGTTTAAACCATGTTTAGAGGACGCCGGGGACACGCTGAGAACCCCGGATAGGAGACGCACGAGGGACGCACGAGGGACGCCTGAGGCACGTGCCGGGAGAGTGGCTTCAGCGAGCAGGTGCTGGGAGAGTGGTGCCTGGTGGCCCTGGTGGCAGCGGCCAGGAGGCCATGTACGATGCTGCATGTTGTTGTGTGATGTGTATGTGGATTTGTCGAGAGACACACGGAGTACGTCGTAGTGTGTCATGGTCAGTTTGGACATAGACCCGACATTCTGAGGTATGTGCAGAACATTGTGTACAATGATGTGTGAAGTTGTAGTAGAGACATTGGAGGCTTTTGGAGGTATATGGACACCAGGACAACGTCAGAGCTAGGTACGTGTTTATGGACACTGATCCACGTGAGGAGATATCAATGTGGTGTATGCAAGACTTGACTTTTAATTGTGACAACGTGGTAATCAACATAAAAGTATTAGAACAAGGAGAGTGTGTATTGTATCCATTGATTAGCCGACTTGAGAGATGTGAGCAAGGTGTAACCGGGCTAACAGGTCTCAGATCAACGTGGAGACAGTGAGGAAAGTTTGTGTTTGTGCTGTGTTTTATGTATTGTGTTGACAAGTGACATGGGATATGTCAGCCGGTTGGTACATGTGTGAGTGTGAGGAGTACGACATGATGACAGAGGTCGGCATGGGGAGAACTGTAAGGTCGACAGGGAAGTACAGGTACGTGTGTATCAGCTGTGTTAGTGGATACTGAACACGAGGAGGATTTGTAGTACTAGTAATGCTGTCCAGTTGGAGGTACACAAGTGACAAAGAGAACATTGTGAAAAGTGCTGTGTCAGCAAGTTTAAGAACAGCTGATCGGTGTGGGGTGTGTGACACCATGGAGGCAACACCTGTGTGTATGATGTAGATGACGTGTATGGAGCCCATGGAGATAGTTGTGTGTCCATGCCAGGGGCACGTTTGTGTGTATGTGTGTACAGTTGTGTTAGTGGATGCTGTAACACAGAGGACATAGTCGAATACTGATAGGAATGTGTGCATTTGTTGTTATTTTGATCAATGTGGATGTGTGTGGCAATGCCAGGAAAGTGTGTGTATTATTTGTGTATTATGATAACTGAAAGTGTGTATTGTATTATTGTGAACACCAAGTCGTCATAGCCTACGGGGTACGACGTGTAGGAGGAGGCTCTAGGAGGTCACCATAGCCTACGGGGTACTACGTGTAGGAGGATGCTCTAGGAGGTCGCCATAGCCTACGGGGTACTACGTGTAGGAGGAGGCTCTTGGAGGTCGCCATAGCCTACGGGGTACGACGTGTAGGAGGAGGCTCTAGGAGGTCGCCATAGCCTACAGGGTACGACGTGTAGGAGGAGGCTCTAGGAGGTCGCCATAGCCTACGGGGTACTACGTGTAGGAGGAGGCTCTAGGAGGTCGCCATAGCCTACGGGGTACTACGTGTAGGAGGAGGCTCTAGGAGGTCGTCATAGCCTACGGGGTACGACGTGTAGGAGGAGGCCTTTGGACGTTACAGTGACAGCAGTAACATGGGACTTGTGAGAAGGGTCTGTATGTAGTGTATGTACGCAGACGTTGTGACAGTGTGTATTTGTGTATTGTTATGTGTGTGGATGATGATGAGGATGAAGCCCACTGCATGTGGATGCAAGATGAAGCCCACTGCGTGTGGATGCAAGATGAAGCCCACTGCATGTGGATGCAAGATGAAGCCCACTGTGTGTGGATGCAAGATAAAGCCCACTGCGTGTGGATGCATGGATGATGAAGCCCACATTATGTGGATGCCCATAGAGCTGAGTGCTTTATGGGGTTATTTTTCAGTGTTAGGGAAGTGAGGGGTAAAGCCTCACGTGAGGGATAAAAAACCTCACAAGGGAATGAAGTGCTGGAAACCTCTCTTCCCAAGGTTAGTTTCATTTGTGGTATATTATACTGTAATAGCTGGTGTGTATGCTATTAACTAAGTGGAAATTCAATATGAACATAAACAAAAGGAGAAGTGTACTGTGAACTATTAGTTATGAAGTATTATATATGTTAGTGAAAGTACATTTATATCTCCAGATTCATAATTTGAAAGAACTTAAGATATGGAAACAAAGAAACTGTGGACAGTTTATTTACTAGTTTGAATATGAAGTCAAATCAAGGACTTTATCTCTAAAGTTTTGAG
This sequence comes from Harmothoe impar, assembly GCA_947462335.1. Lineage (NCBI taxonomy): Eukaryota > Metazoa > Annelida > Polychaeta > Phyllodocida > Polynoidae > Harmothoe > Harmothoe impar. The sequence continues at coordinate 31,661,897 of OX381721.1, forward strand.
ACAAATTGTGTCTTTTTAGTTTTCAACAAATATGGATGTATTTGTCTTTTATCCAACTTATTGGTGTTTCTATTTTGAGAGAAACTAAACTACTTAACCAGTTTACTGGAGAACATTTGAAAAAGTCAAGTTGAGAGACACTAAACATTATTTCTCAAAAGGAACATTACTTGAAGAAAGCAAAGACACTGATTCAATATCCAGAAGGAGTTATTTACAAGTGACATATATTCATATGCATATTCTAAGTTTATTGTGTAGTGTTAACACAGTATATTTTCTTGTCGAGGAGGAGTGTTGAGTATTTGACGACGCGCGAAAATAGTCTATCGGGTACCAGCATAACCAGCGTTCATCTCACTTCCGTTATTAAAATATGACGTCACTTCTGAGGCGTCCGTTCTACAGACAAGATGGAGTCCGATATTTTCTCAATCTAGATCCTACCTAATCATCGATCCTTTACAAAAATCCCCCTCAGCAAGGGTTACATTTAACCAAAATCCCCCTCACCAAGGGTCACTTCTGACCAAAATCCCCCTCACCAAGGGTAATGGTTGTCAAAGGGCCAGCCGTACATCCGTGTCAAAAAAAAATTGAGTACCCCCCCCCCCCCAGGGCATCTGTATCAAGAGAATTCTACCTCTCCCTAACGCTATCTGCATCAAAACCAGTAGAACCTAACGCTATCTGCATCAAAACCAGTGAAACCCCCCGTCCCCCCAGGTTGCCACGCCCCTGATTTGAGTTTTGATGCAGATCGGGTCAATTGACTGGCAAACTTTAGCGCCCACTCGCCGACAACAGTGTTGACTCATGGACTATCAAATTGACTCTGAGATACATGTTGTAGTGCAAACATTTCTTGAAATATAAATATTTTTTCAAAATTGGATAACAATTTCTAGAGGCGGCCCTCTTTTGGTAGGTAGGGTAAAAAATTGACTCACAAACTACAGCGCCGACTCGCCGACAAGAGCGCTGACTCACAGATTATCAAATCGACCCTGAAATAGCCCAAAAATTACTTAAAATATGATTTTTTTCCCTTTTTTTTTTTGTCTGCGGATGTCAACCTTGAATATAGTGGAGCGTTTTTTTTTGTTTTGTTTTTAAAGGAAAATCTCTTCTCTTTTTAGAAGCTCAAATTCCGGCCACCTGCATCAATAGAAATTTACTTTGCATTACGCAGAGGGGCACATGCGGCATCTTGGAAGTATCTGGAGGTTATTTCACATTACCAAGCTCTTTAATTGGGCAATGGTGGTTTGTTATAGGCACTATTCCCAGTCTATGCCATGATGATGTTTTAACTATCATAGATATACTGATTAGGTAGAGATATCTTGGGAAACTATGAGACTTAGAACACATTGGGATTTTGGATAGGGCAATGCCAATCCATATATTCACAAAGCCAATAGTTCAACAATTGATGCAGATCGCGTTGATTTGATGCAGATCAAGATTGGATGGTCTGCTGTTATCTGCACTACTGCAGATCACGTCAGTTACTACAGATCACGGTTGTACACCTCCTCGAGATTGAAAAAAAAAACACCCCCAAAAAAATCCAATTCTCCATGAAATGATGCGGGCGCTATCCGTAGACACTTTTTTTTTTCAAAAAAAAAAAAAAAAAAAATCCGATTCCGAAAATATGGTGCGGGAAATCCGTAGACCAACAAGGGTTTTTATTTATACTGAAGGGTGATAGGTCACAGACCTGTAATTCTTCACATTCCAGTCTCATGAATGTATTACAATATTGTTCAGAGTATTCTCAGTGTAACATAAGTAATAAGATGAGCAAATACTGGATAGCTCTCTCAGGTGAGAAGACAGACGTTTAGAGCGTTATCTTAATCTTAAGTCTTAAAGTCTTAAATTCAGTGTCTTACGCAGGGCCGCTTCCATCATTAAAAATAAATCATTTCAATTTTTTTTGAGTTATAATACATTAGGGTGACGCTAGGGTAGGTAAATGGGTTGGCCAACCATAACCGGATTTTTTGTAGTAGTTATAATAGATTAGGGTGACGTTAGGGTAGGAAAAAGGGTTCGCTAACCCAACGTTAAGACTATTAAGACTGTCTTATTTGTCTTATTAAGATAACGCGCTAAACGTCTGTCCTCTCACATGGGAGAGCTAACCCGTGCATGCATAAGATGATATATAATGGAGGCATAGGCTTAGAGCCATGACTTAATATACTACGACAGCCGTATTTTTAAATTATTTTTTAGCAAGCTTTTTCAGCTTGCTTTTTTTTTCTTTTTTTAAATTTATTTATCCATCAAAATCTCAAGTGACTTATTTTGAAATTCGCGCCAACCTAGTTGTCACGTGACCCCCTTAAGTAGGTCACTTCCCGTCACGTGACCTATTTGAATTTCCCGCCAACATGGTGGTCACGTGACCCTCTTAAGTAGGTCACTTCCGGTCACGTGACCTATTTGAATTTCCCGCCCAAAGGTCACGTGACCGGAAGTAGGTCACTTCCGGTCACGTGACCTATTTGAATTTCCCGCCAAAAGGGAGGCCTCTCATTGGCTGCTTTTGAATTTCCCGCCAAAAGGGAGGCCTCTGATTGGCTGCAGGTCGATTGAGTAATAAACAGTACTTAACTATAGTCCCGTTCCGATACATACAATACTACTCCTGTTTGTAGTTGTTGATGGCGGGGATCACGTCCTGTGGGTTCCTGGCTGTGATGCGTGTTAGTGGCTCACCATCTGCTCCTTTCTGACATACCAGCTCATGATGCTGTCCATCACTTGTCAGGTACTTACTGTGTCCTATGTGTGTATCTCTACGTCTCCTCATGAGGTCCCTGTGTACAGCAGGTAGGTCCTGCATGTTGTGTTCTGTTACCACTGTTATACCAACCAGGCGTAGCTTCAGTCCCACATCAGCAGCCCAGTCCAGGGCCTCCCCTAGTTCTGTTACTCTCACCTTACCACCCCATATCCACATCCCCCCTATTAGGCCCTGCCCCTGTTTGATGACATGCCGTGATGCACACAGCAGACCATCCATTGGTACAGACGGGTTGATGTCGGCTGTCTGAACCCAGATCTGCTTCACTTGGTGTTGTGGTTTGATCAGCTCCTCCATGACTGGTTTCCACTCCTCCTTGGTCAGTCTACTATCTGGACATGGTCCCCACATATTATTAAAACGTATAGTGATGTTATGTGCATCCTGTTCTGGACACACCTGTTTGTAGCTTCTAAAGGTATGATTTATGTCTTGTGGGCACCAAGCCCTCATCCAGGTGCTTTCCCTGCCACCCGTGCTAGCCCACCTCAGGCTGCCTGCAGCTGTTGCATAGGTCATCTCACCATCCACCAGCCTGCAATCAGACACAGACTGGTCAGACATACCCACACACAAAAGATTGGTTATCCTGTATGATACAGGCAGACATATCGGTAGATGGGAATTGCAATACATGCAATTTGGCAATCAAATTAATCAAACATCTTTGCAGGTTTTTCATACCAAAATATATATAGTACATGGAGGTCAGGCAAGGAAAAACATTCTTGTCTCCTGTAGACAACTAAAGGTTTATATAATCCTTTAGGAAGAACTATTATTGTTTAACATAGGCTCCTCAAATTTAAGCCAAAACTGGTCAGCTTGATAAAAGACCCGGTCTTCCAATGACTTGGATCCTGCATTCCATTGGGTAACAAATAACATGGCTTTTAAGAACCAGATCGAATTTAGATTATTTGCCTTCTTCAAAGGACATTGGAGGTAAGATAATTTACAGCTAATTTATAAAGGGAAAATATGATTGCTCATCGTTTGGATCCGGCACTTAGAAATTAGATTTAAGATCCAAGATGTCTTACCACTGTGCTACATTTTTGTTTCTGCTTGGCAAAAGGGCCATATTTGGCCTGCCCTAATAATGTGAATATTGAGCCAATTCTTTTTAGTGGGGTTCTATAGGCATACAATAACACTACCTGCTATTTGCCTTGGTTAAGAATTACCCCCCCCCCTACAGACCCCCAAAGTTTTACCCAATATCGTCCTCATATGTTTCTTCTCGTCTACACTAAGAAGCCTGTGCATGGCAGAGTTTTTGAGTTTTAATTGATTTTATTACTGATATGAGTAGTATAATATGTATTGGAACGGGACTATACACAGCACTGGTTCTTACTCACTGGACATGCAGCCAATCAGAGGTCACGTGACCAGAAGTGACGTCACATGACCTTATTAGGGGAGACCGGAAGTGACGTCACATGACCTACTTAAAGGTCACGTGACCGGAAGTGACCTGATTAACCAATCAGTGACCTCCATTTTGGTCACGTGACCGGAAGTGACGTCACATGACCTAATTAGAGGATTAGCGTTACGTCACATGCCCTATTTAGGGAGACCGGAAGTGACGTCATGTGACCTACTTAAGGGTCAAGTGACTGGAAGTGACCTGATTAACTCGACATGCAACTAATCAGTGACCTCCATTTGGTCACGTGACTGGAAGTGTCGTCACGGGACCTACTTAGGGGATTAGCGATGACTGGAAGTGATAGAAGTGACCCAATTTTTTTAAAAATAGGCTACGGGCCCGGAAGTGGCTTACTTAAGGGGTCACGTGACTGGAAGTGACCTAATTAACTGGGGAGGAGGAGAAGGGGGGTGCATAGGGGAGAGGGGGAGGGGGAGGGTAGGCCCTTTTGGGGTGGGGGAGTCTCTCGGGCTGTATGGGGAGGGGGGCACTTTGGGGGGAGGGGGCACTTTGGGGGGGGGTCTTTGGGAGTGAGCGTCTCTTTGGGGAAAAAAAAAGAATTTTACTTAATTAAGAGACACAAGTCTCTTAATTTTTTTTCTGTTTAGTTTAAAATAAAGATTTCGTATGAAATAAAACACAGCAAAATAAACTATTTTTCATTTTATTTTTTATTTTCATTTTGAATCGCTTGATTAATGTATGTTGACCCACGGTGAATCATCTACGACGACCTATCTACGGTGTCCTCGTCCAAACGGAAGAAACACCTACCGTTTTCCACTGACACCCTCGCATCTGCCCTTTGAGAGCCGCTATCTCATCTGTCAGCAGGTTTATTTTCTTCAGCATTTCCGTCAGCAAAATTCTGCTTTGCGGACTTATATTCATTGCTTTACAGGCCAACTGACAAGTAGGAGAATGTCTGAAATGTTCCACAGCGACGTCATCGCTGTCTAACCATGTGTGTATAGTGACTCCGCATTGAAAGCATTGAGCAACATCCTTACCACCTATGTAAAAGAACCCATGGACGGCGAAAGTCTCTGCAAAAGAGGGTTGTCTATACCACTCAAAGGCGGCGTTCAAAGTGTCCAGTCTCCTCTTTAAACTAGCGAAAGCCGCGTACTTGGCCAGCCTGTTGTTGTCGCACACGGCAGCAAGGTGGATAGTCAGTCAGTCAGTTAGTTAGTTGGTCGGGTAGGTAGGCAAGCACGCAGGCAGGTAGGTAGGTAGGTAGGCAGGTAGGCTGGTAGGTAGGCAGGCGCCTTTTTTTTCCCGACTGCGCTCCAAATGAGACACTAACCAGAGACGCGAGGCGAGTGAGTGTTCTATATGGTCATGTTTAAACTCCTCTCCCGCCAGCTGGCTGTACACCCTCTAAAGACGACGACGACACTGCAGACGCTCCTGTGTAGCGACTTAAGATTTGATTGCGCGATGGTGCACAACTTCTATTTTTTTCTTTCTTTCACAAGTGTATGAGAAAGGGTGTGCTCGATGTTATATGTAACTACTCCCTTAAAAGTCATAGCGAGAGCGCCTTTCTTGGTGTTGAAAGTGAAGTAATATATGGATGACGATGTCAGACCTTCCCATGCGCTCCAACAAGACTCTAATGAGTTGAAAATGTGTACTGTGACGGTCAGCTCGCCATATTTTCAACACTTTGAAGACCTGGCGAGTGGGGTCTTCTTTGGATTGTTGAGCGATCCTATCTAACTTGTCAGACGACAAAGGTAAATACTGCCCCAGGTCTTTCCACTCGCTACCTAGCGATTCGGCCATGACGCTAAAGTACCTCCCCATTGTAGGCAAGTCGGGATTGTTGTAATCCAACTCACACTTCGCATCAGGTGTAGTTATACGCCACCAAGCTCTGAACATCTCCATACACATCTCCTCCGTCGTCTTGATAGCGCCCCCTAGGGTGTCCATACGGGCGGCGGTAATCCCTAAGCAGCCTCCCAATCATCTCCAAGATCCAACCGCTGACCTATTTCATGATGCAACTGATCGCTATATGCGAAGCTCTCTGCCTCTCTTCTCACGCCATTACCACACGCGCGTCACGCTGCTCTTGAGAGGGAGAGAGCGCCTGTGCCATTGCAACTGTTTCACCACTCATCTCGTGTGCAACAAAAAAGCACTCTTTGAAGAACAGGTAAACGGTGTGGTGGTGGTGGTGGTGGTGGTGGTGGTGCTACTGCTGCTTGCTGCAGACGACGGAGGTAGTGGTGGTGGTGGTGGTAGATGTGGTAGGCGTAGCGGTCAGACGTGATATGGGTTTTCCAACAGAAAAATCAGAGCTTTTATACAGAGGATTTTAAGCCCATTTCCAACTGCATACCCGACTTATTCACATGAGACCTTTCATCCGCTCATTAAGAGCTTATGAGGAGGAGGAGCGGTATTCAAATTTCCTTTTTATCTCCATCTGTGGAGTGCAGCTGAAATGTGATTTTCATACGCCCCCTACTGAGGGAGGGTTGGTCTTTTTTTTCTTCTAAACACATAAAAAACTGAGCTCTCTTCCCTGAGGACCACTCTCCCCTTTTATGATGTAACAGCAGAGGTCAGGTGAAAATCGGATTAATAGACATCCTACTGTGATAACAACCTTAGCGCTCTTTCTTCTAAGAGTCAGCAAAACCAGCAGGTATCCAGAAGCAGTTGTATATAAGGGAGGTGGAAAACTACCATTCACTCACTCTCTCTTTTCTCTACACACACCATCATGAGCAGAAGACAACCATGTAAGCTACAGCTACCCAAGAAGACGAGGAAGAGCGGTCGTTTAGCGTCTTCTCTTGCTACTGAAGATGGTGCTACCACCGCAACCTCATTGACTTATAACCCTCGCGGTGTAGTGAGTACTAGTGGTGGAACTAGTGGTATTAGTGTTACTACACCTGCTGCTGCTACGCATGCTGCTGCTGCTGTTGCTGCTGCTGCACTTGCTGCACCTGCTACACATGCTGCTGCTACACATGCTGCTGCTACTGCTACGACATCGACAAGGACCCCTACTGCGCACGCCTCGCTTGCCACTGCTACACTCACTGCTGCACCTACACTGCTACACCTAGCTACTGCTGCTGCTACTGCTAATGCACCTACTGCTGCTGCTGCTGCTACTGCTACTGCTGCACCTACTGCTGCACCTACTGCTGCTGCTGCTGCACCTGCTACTGCTACTACTACTGACGACGGGTCGCCTCTCACAACAACACCTTACTGGCAACCGGGTTTTTACCTCCCCACCACTGTTGCTGATTTCGATGAAGAGCACCATCAACCGCAGCACGTTGGAGAAGGGCCCGCTACATCATCCTCAACCGTCACCGAATACACTTACATTGATTTGGACACTCAGCTCGAGCACGTAGTAGGAGTGGAGGTTGAGGAGGAGGAGGAGGAGGAGGAGGAGGAGACAGAGGACGAAGACGAGGACGAGGGCGAGGAGGAGGAGACAGAGGACGAGGAGGGGGTGAGGAGGAAGAGGAGGAGGTTCAGGTGTTTCTTCGTGCTCCCCCCTCCTCGGCTTATGACGACGCCTTCACGGCTACTGGTGCGGACATTGCTCCTGTTGTTGGATCTGCTGCTGATTCAGGTCACCCTGATGGTGATGCTCTTCTTGTCTTGAAACCTTCTAAGGAGGGTCGCGACCCAAGCTCCAAGAAGAGAAAAAGAGAAGAAGGAGCAGAAGAAGCAGAGAAAGATGTCACAGGTGTCCGTATGTTAGAGTTCTTCTTCGACGGTTTGAAGCTGGAGATCTGGTTGGATGTGGTTAGACTGTCTAGGGAGTGCTACAGCATCAAACACACGACTCCAATCCCCACCAAACAAGTGCACTTCACAATCGACGCGCTGCTCAAGCTAATAGTGAACATCACCAACATCCACCAGGTGGCACGGATACGCGACGCGGCGGCTACGCAAGGTCTCCCCTTTCACAAACCCTGGTTTATGGTGCTGGACGGGGACAGGGAAGTGTACGCAGCTGTCAGCTACTACAAGGGTAAGAACGTGATCCATGTGTGCTAGTACAAAGGCCTCGACAAAACCCCCACACTGGAGGGTGTGACGCTGTCCAACAAGGCGCTCAAAGAGTTGGATGACAAAAGAGAGATTATTCTCAAATTTCTCGGTAGAGTTCTGGAATGAGAGGCATGCGCACTCACGAGTACGCGAGATAGTGTTTGACGGATGCGTAGATGGAAAGAATAAGATAGATAGATAGATAGATAGATAGATAGATAGATAGATAGATAGATAGATAGATAGATAGATAGATAGATAGTTAGAAAATGATAGCTAGCGATAGACAGCTAAGTAGATGAGTAAAAAATGATAAGAATAATTTCTCTTCACATATTATATTGGTAACTCAGTGAAAACATGACGTCTGCGAAAAGTGTTTCAAAAGTTTTAAAAGGTTGTATAATCACGACAGACACGTGGAACAATGTAGGGTAATACCGAGGTTTTGCCCTCTGTGCGGCGAAGGTACTTGCCGAAAAGTCACCTGTCGACGCGAATCTCTCAACGGAGTAACTATCCCTCCGAGGATATCCGCTATACCGAACGGTGAGGAAATATTCACCGCAAATTGGTCTGCAATACAAACAGGTGTCAGGGTGCACGGGACTCGCGTGTGTGTCACAAACTTAAGACTACCAACCGGCGAGTTGAGTGACGCTGTAGATACTATGCGACACATTCACTTCACGCAAAGATTCAGATACAAAGTAGGTTTGTCGCTAGGCTTAATCTTACAACACAAAGAAGACAAAAGCAAACTACGCTACTTTCACGCCTCCCAAAACAACGCAACTCTTATACAACCGCTCCCCACCATAACTAATTCAGACACTTTAGAAGAGCTCTTCTCGCTCATGCAAAACACCATCGCTTGCGAAGAAGTACGGAAACTTTGCGACTCTGACACCAAGTGGCACATTCTTTTTCCCACCAATTTGAACATTTGCGTTTACATGGGACCCGGGGAATTTACAATAGGTGGTAGGGTTACCCATTCGGGTCGAGTTGGAAAGAGAAGCGGTGTGTTAGATTTTCCCAACGCGGACAAACTATGCGTCTTTCGCTGCATTTCCTTTCCTTATACAAGACTGGCAAACACGCTTCGGAATTGTTACGTCAGTTCGATCCTGCTGCCAAACCTGAAACCTTTCCGGGTTTGAACATCCCCAACTTACCCGCGTTAGAGAACTTGTTTGATATGCAAATAGCGCTTTACACCACTCGTGCAGTTAGAGGACAGAAGTTGAAAAGACGAGTTAGTCTGATCAGACCACCTTCAAAAACTCAGGCCGCCCGAGGTAAAGTCAACCTACACCTGACGGCGAAAGACGGTTTGCACGTATCTCTGGTTACGGATTTCAACGCATACGCAGGCATCTACGAGTGTTGCAAGTGTAAGGCGGCGTTCACCACCGAGTTCTTACTGAAAAGACACAGGAACCAGCTTTCCTCTTGTCGACAAGTCAAGTTGAGATATGTGGGTGGAATCTACCACAATTCGAAAACGATTTTCGAAGCGCGAGCAGATTTCTCCATTTTTCCTCCCGACGGCGATTCCAGAATGTACCCTTACAAGATCACCTTTGATTTCGAGGCTTTCTTCAGACCATCCAAAGAACCATCCACCGAACACGTGTCTGTGCTGTGGGATCACGTCCCTTTGTCGGCTAGTGTCGCATCCGACTTTACCGGGTGGAAAGGTCCGGTCTGCTTCGTGAGAGAATCCGACGCAGATTCCGACCCCTTGTTGGACAGAGTTTTAAATCACATAAACGACACCGCCAAAGTGATCGGGGCAAGGATGCTAGAAGTTTACCGACCGACGTTAGAGAAGTTAGATGCAGCGATAGGTGATGCTCTCCTGCTAGTGTGATATTATGAAGGCTCAAACTGCTATTAATATACATATATAGTCGGGCATAACTATACTACATCTCATTTACTGTATGTGATTATCATCCATTACAATGCAGGTATAGACTTGTAGGCTAGTACCTACTGTCACCACTGGTGGCGCTCCACTACTGTTTGTGTATATAGGGAGCCCACACTGCAGGCACTGACCACTCTGGGTCAGGCTGCAGCAGTGGTAACATCTACACTGTTTGCAAGCATGAATAAACCCAACTTACACACCTATTGCTACTACCTTTGTCACTTAGCTCATGGTTATTATTGGTGCAGATCTCTATTATATAAATGCTAATAGACGATGGCCCGATATGACACTAGAGGAGGCGGTGTTCAGACTTTCTCCCGGCAGAGGCGGCGGCGGCGGTGGTGACCACGACTTCACTGCAACTCGACACAGACACCCGTTAGTTCAACTGAAGCAGAGGCTTTTGAGATATCTCTGTCAAGTTCCGGTCGTAGGTTTCAACTCAGGGCGTTGCGAACCTGATCAAAATACAGCTTCACGCGTTCTTCGTCTCCAAAGACCGAAATAAGGAAGAATTCAGCATCATAAAGAGAAGTAACCAATACTTGGCAGTTTACACGCAGCACACGGTTTTCTTGGACGTAGTAAACTATTTGGCACCCGGTTACAACTATGCGAATTATTTGCTAGCTTTCACCAGAAATCAATAGAAAGGTCACTTTCCTTACGAATGGATGACGTCTACCAGGAAACTGGAAAACAGAACACTACCACCGAGATCGGCTTTTGACAGCAAACTGACCGGTACCAAGATGACCGAATCCGACTACGCCAAATGTGAGAGATTACTTGATCTACTACAACAACAAAGACGTGAAACCTTTCATAGAGGCTCTGAACAATCACGCTAAATTTTTTAGAGATCGCGGAATTGACATGTTCAAAGAGGGAGTCTCCCTCAGAGAAGTCTGATAAGGGGTTACCACGGAAAAAATATTCTCTTGGGAACGCCGCTTCTTCAGTGGTATTTGGATCACGGTTTGATAGTCACCCAAGTACAGCTGTTCGTAGAATACCTTCCTAGACGACCCTTTGCCGTTTTCGCAGACGAAGTAACCGCAGCGCGAAGACGTGGCGACGTGAACCCGAACGAGAAAATTCTGTCAGACTGTTACAAGTTAATGGGAAATGCCACATACGGTAAAACAATTTGCAACAAAGAAAGACACACCACTGTGAAAACACTAACGGTCGAAAGTTCGAATTATTGGCCAATTCGTGGCGCTTCAAAAAGGGGGCCGATTTGACCTCGGATCTCTTTGAAGTCGAACTGCAACCAAAAACGGTCAAGAACAACCTCCCTATTGAAATAAGGTTCATGGTGTACCAGTACGCTAAGTTGAAAATGTTAGAGTTCACGTACGACTTTTTGGATAGATTCATCGATCGGCGCGATTATGCTCTTTGTCAAATGGACACCGATAGTCTTTACATGGCTCTCAGCGGTGAAACGTTGGATGACCTGGTAAAACCCGACCTGAGAGAAACGTACTTCAGAGAGAAATGAAAGTGGATTCCAACAGCGGTGTGCGACAATCACTTAGACTTTTTCTTAAAGATAAAAACCGAAGGTGTGCGAGAATGGCTCCCTCCACCCGGCGGTTGTTGTGAGAGACGTTATGTTTACGATCTGAGAACTTTGGGGCTTTTGAAATCCGAGTGGGAAGGTGACGGGATTCGAAGTCTCAACCCTAAGACTTACAATTTTCAAAGTAGTAAGAAACAAAATGGTCACTTACACAATAGAGAAAACTGGAGTGCGATACTTATATTTTAAGCGTCGCGTGTCCTTTAGAGTTATGAAAAAAAAGAGGTGTATTGGTGTTGGGAAAAAAATCGCAACAAGACAGCGTTGCGTACTTGCTTGGTTGGTTGCTTGTTTGTTTGCTTGCTTGCGATCTCTATTTTTTCACTTGGAAATTAATAGGTGTGTGTTGTTATTGTTATTGTTCTTTAAGACGGTTTGATTCATTGAGTGTGTGTTTTCAAAGAGTGTTTAGTATATCATCAATGCATGTGAGACTGACAAGCTGAGACCTTTTTTTGCGGTCTGCTCGAGTGTTAAAAAAAATGGTTGATTGGAATGAAAAAATTAAAAATTAAAAATGAAAATTCGTCGTATATTGTTGTGTTTTTATTTTCATACGTACTCTTTACTTAGACTAATCGACTACCTAGCTAACAAAAAAACGTTATTTTACGTCAAAATAACGTTTTAAAACTGTATACAATGTTATGCCATAGTGAGGAGCCTTAGAGAAACGTTATATAACGTTAAATAACGTTACAAAATGTTGTATAACGTTTTTTGTTTACTGGGTTGTCACTTCTGGTCACATGACCAAATAGAGAGACTCACCTCCTCCTCCCCCCAGGGAGAGGAGGCGAGTCTCTTAATTAAGTAAAATTCTTTTTTTCCCCCAAAGAGACACTCACTCCCAAAGACCCCCCCAAAGTGCCCCCTCCCCCCAAAGTGCCCCCTCCCCCCCTCCCCATACAGCCCGAGAGACCCCCCCACCGCAAAAGGGCCCCCCTCCCCCCTCTCCCCCTATGCACCCCCCTTCTCCTCCTCCCCCAGTTAATTAGGTCACTTCCAGTCACGTGACCCCTTAAGTAAGCCACTTCCGGTCCCGTGGCCTTTTTTTTTTTAATTGGGTCACTTCTATCACTTCCGGTCATCGCTAATCCCCTGAGTAGGTCATGTGAAAACACTTCCGGTCACGTGACCAAATGGAGGTCACTGATTAGTTGCATGTCGAGTTAATCAGGTCACTTCCGGTCACTTGACCCTTAAGTAGGTCACATGACGTCACTTCCGGTCTCCCTAAATAGGGCATGTGACGTAACGCTAATCCTCTAATTAGGTCATGTGACGTCACTTCCGGTCACATGACCAAAATGGAGGTCACTGATTGGTTAATCAGGTCACTTCCGGTCACGTGACCTTTAAGTAGGTCACGTGACGTCACTTCCGGTCTCCCCTAATAAGGTCATGTGACGTCACTTCCGGTCACGTGACCAAATGGAGGCCTCTGATTGGCTTCATGTCCAGTGAGTAAAAACCAGTACTGTGTGTAGGCCGGTTCCGATACATATTATACTACTGATATGACATATTTAAATAGCTACATTCCTTTGTATGGTAGGTATTGTATTTGTATTAATCACTTGTCCTGTAAATCTCACTTGCGTTCAGAAATAAAAAGGCTGCTCCTCAGCGTATACGCTGGTATGTATTAAGTGCCCTCTGTTACAATAATCCATCTGTTCAAGTCCATAAGTGCATAAGTTTCATATCTCAACCAGGTTAGTTCTTACCAGTATGATATAAATTTCAAGTACTAGTAAACATTAAAACAATCTTATAATGTGTACCGGTAATTCTCTCAAATGTGTCCGTCTCACATCAGATAAACGTTGAGGGGGAGTACAAGTACTCTTCCACAATTTAATATTTTCTTTTGATATTCAGTGTATACCGGTTTCCTAGCATATGTACTTCTATTTTGATTAAGATACAAGTATTTCCTGCCCCTTTAGATGATGGGACTTCCTGAATTTATTTGGTAGTTTCCATCTAAAGAGCTTGGTGAAATGTACTGCATTCCTGCCGCCCCTTCACGGGGTATGATTTATTCAACTTCCTACCTCTTCCACAATAGGCCTGTGTCCACTATACGACAAAGAAAGTGGAATATATGGTCGTTTTGACGTCCAGAAATATGTACATATCTGGGAATATATTTTGTAGATATATTCTACTTTAACTGCAGGTATGCTGTGTCCACTAGGCGTTATAAATTGCTGCCCAGACTGCCCAGGGCAAACATGGACAAGGTTTTACAATAGAATAAAGAGCATATATTCCAATTTCTGCACTAAAAATCAAACATGTTAGATATTCAAATGCCCACTTTTGACGTCCATTTTTGACCCCTGCATATTGCTCTCCCACTTTTGTATTTGAGAATTTTGTTGTCCAGCTGTGTCCACAGGGACACAAAACATATATTTCGTATTTGTATTCAAATTCACGTTTTAATGGACGACAAACGGCCTCATATATGCTAGTGGACACAGACCTAATATTATGCTCACAAGAATTTCCACTTTTTAAATACTCCTTCGGTATTCAAACTAGACCCAAATTAACATTATGGTGGAGCCGAAAAGAAAAAGCCGGTCAGAAACTATCAGAGTTATCAGAGCGGCAACAAGCTGCCCTTTCCAATAGGGTAACTATATCCCCCCTCATGCCTTTTAACATCCCTTCTGCACCCATTTGTAGTATTTTTGGCGCAACTTCTAACGCATGTATCTAGCACAATATACTAGTGGTAAATAGACTATTTCTAAGCAGCCGTTTCTGAGTGATACACCACTAGCGAATTAGGATATAACTAAAGACATTCGATAGAAATACTGCTGAAAATACCCAAAAATGGATGCTAGAAGACAAAGGAAGAAAAGTTATTCTGTGAGGATAAATGGAAAAAGGCGGGGAAAAGGGAAAATTCGTCATTGTAGGGGTGGGCGTAGAAATGCATTTTAAACCTAAATATCGATATATTTCATGTGATTTATGTGTGTTCTAATGCCAGATTTTCTCTTTTTTTTTGAAAAATGATGAATTAAATGCAATATCAATGTAGGGGCACGAATAATACGTGTACATATAGGTCCGTGGAGTCAGAGCGGGAAGTGCCTCCAGCGGACACTAGGTGGCAACACCTACGCTATGTCCTTTCGGTTATTCGGTAGCGGAGCCAGGCAGGGCACTCCAGACGGCGCTACGGAGGAGTGCCACGTCGACACTGCTTGGTCCGCGCTCAGGGTATATAAGAGGCTGAGGTTGGCTACCTCAGGGAGTTCGTCCCAGGACGAGCTCTGACCCACACCTTTTGTACCTTCGTTACCACTTTGATAGGGGCACCTACACCCCTCCCACATTATGGCTCCTGCACCAGCCATGCTGGCTCAGGACCTGTCTGTCCGGTGTTGCTAACTTCGAACTATCGATAGAACCCTGTGCATCTTCGAATGGTTAAAAGACCAAGTGAACCGAGTAGAAACCTTCGTGTACTTTTGAGGCTGTGATCGAATAAAACCTGTTGCATTCAAACCGAATTTGGAACCTGTGTTCGCGTTATACGTATACGAAACCCCTGGATCAATATTAGATAGCACCCACGGTTTGTAAAGAAGAGATCTAAACCTTGCACGTATCATTAGCTGCCCCGCTAGACCATGTCTATGTAGGGAGATCAACTTAATATGCAAATATGTGAGATGAATGTGCCTCCGGATCTGATAAAGTAAACGTCTTTGAACTTGAACTGGAACTTGTTCTCTTAGCAATCATCTGGCCATGCCTGTAATGTTAACATAACATGACAATGCCCATGTCTAGATTCCCTTGTTGTAAACCTGTCTTACCATGGTGGCAGGATCGCGTCATATCTCAGGCGGTAGAGTACGGAATAGCTGTGCCAGAGAGGCGTTTTCAGATGGGTGTCTATGATGAATCAAAACTACTTTGATTTACTCCGGACCATTTTCCAAACATATCTTACATCATTTGGAGCCTAACCATGCAAGGAAGTGTAGGGGGTCCTGACCCCGGGTCCTGAGATTCCTTTGAAAATATAAAATTTGGAAAATTAAAGTTTTCTCTAGAGCTACAGAAGAAAATCATTTATTTTGGTTAGAAAATGGTAGTTTTTTTTTTCATAATTCCTCTTAAACATCCTTCAGATAATTCTTGAATAAATGGACTTCTTATCAGCATATGGTCCCATGCATTATTCGGGGTTTTGGTCATTTTGAAATAATAAATAATGCTAATCTGCTAATTACTGAATGGTCAAGGTCTATAGCTAGTTCTCAGTATGGCTCAGTGGCCCAATGGAATAAGTACATAACAGCCTCTTGGTTGATCCATTTCTCGCAGTTTTACCAACTATTGTATGCTGTCTTACATATCACATTCGCAGAAAATATGTCACTCTTTGTACAATCTAGAAATCACTTTTCTAAGCTAAACAACAATCAGAAGGGCTGTTGCAACAAACCAGTAACTGTTTTGAATTACTTGGGTCTTTTAAGCTGGAGTTGGCATCATAGTGAAGAAATTGCTAGGTAAAAAACTATGACTGTTTCTAAGGAACCACTGATTCTAGCAAGAAACCAATAATATTTTGAAATTCTTAAGGTTAAATCTGGAAGTTGGGTAGGTATCAATGAAATCAAGCTATGGACCCCCCAGCAAAGATATGTTGTTAGGGAAATAAGCAATTGGAATAGTTGTTGCTAAGCAACTGCTGGCCCTAGCAACAGGCAAATGACAGTTCTGAATTTCTTGTATTTGATTTAGGGGGTAGGTATGACTGGAATCAAGCTGTGGACCCAGCAAACATATGGTGCCAGGGAAAAACCACAACTGGGGTAGTTCTGTTGCTAAGCAACCACTGACCGTAGCAGCAAACCAATAATGTTTTTGAATTCCTTGGGTTAGATTTAGAGAGGTAGGTATCATTGTTATCCAGCTATGGAACCAGCAAACAAATGTTGCTAGGGAAATAAACAATTGGAATAGCTGTTGCTAAGCAACCACTGACCCTAGCAACAAATCAATAACATTTTTCAATTCCCTGGGTTAGATTTATGGGAGGGGGGTAGGTATCATTGTTATCAAGCTATGGACCCAGCAAACATATGCTGCTAGGGGAAAAAACATTTCGAAGGCTGTTGCTAAGAAACCACTGATCCTAGCAACAAACCAATAACACTGTTGCATTCCTCATATTCAATTTAGGGGGGATAGGTAATGTTAGAAAGATGTTATACCCAATATTTATGCCCTGGGAGATGGAATTCTGATAATTTGGCGGCCATCTTGGATTTTGCCCATGTAAAAATGAAAAATTAGGCAAATTATGTCCCGAAGAATCAGCCCCCTAAAAGAAATTGGTTTACGCAAGCTGGTATACTATTCCCCTGAGTTACCCCATCCCTCCTTCTCTCCGGCAATGTCCCCCTTTCTTATGTGCCAAAGTTAAGACACGAGCATGGCTACTATAGAAACAAATAGAGGGGGGTCATTGGACATGGGGGGTGGGCGATCCTGCATGGGGACAATCACAACTTTTTCTCTCAGGCAGGTCCTATGATTTATACCTCACTGAAATAGGCTACAAAATGTGTTGTATGATATCGTTCCAGTCTCTCCTACTCTTCTGCCTCTTTTTGGGGGGATGGGGGGGGGGGAACCCATCCCACCCTCGCAGACAATCGATGCAGGTATTTTCGGTGATACTTGGATCATTACATACCTATCATTTCCAAGAACTCCGGACCGGCCTTCCTCAATATTTCCCTCTGCCGCTCACGATCCAGTCGTGTCTCCATCTTGCTTCAAGGCTGTTAAAGTAATGAATACATGTGTTTATATGCAACTCCATACAGCACAGCTGGTCATAAGTCCTCTGGCTCTGGGTGTCCGCTGAAGTAGGCCTATATGTAGTTAATGGTGTGGTGCTCCAAGTATGTGATGTGTCAATACACAAAAAGTTAATACTTAAGAAGAGAATAGCATTCATAATTGAAAATAATAACAAAAAAGTGCTCTAATTTGCCTAGAATATTAGTGTGCACTCTAGAACTTGTAACTTCAGTTCTAGTTGGAATATTAGCAAAATCCTTCCAGTTTTGGAAAGCCCAGAATGTGGAGGACATTTGGTGCTGCAAGATTAGTCATTCTGCTGGACCATGGCCATTTTAGATAGACATTGCCACTGTCCGGCGTGTTTTGGCAAAGACTGGTGCGATTTTTTCTTAAAAGTGGACCCTTCCTTAGGATAATTTCGTTGGAAAAGTACCCTTGCCAGCCGGACACATTTGTATACAAAATATATAAAGTGCCCCCCCCCCGGGAGTATATCTGCCAGATCATAGTAATGTGGATCATCAGAGGTTTGGGTTTGTTTATATTTACTTTTTTTTAAAGATCTGTTTGGGTCTGATTTGTAAGAATAGATCCAATCTGATGACAAAATCGGGTAGTGGAGTCCCAGCTTAATTCTCGAAATCGCAAAGGTCTTGGGCATATTCTATAGGACATATGTGAAAAATCGAAAATAATGTCTGTGTATCATCAGAAATTGAGAGTGACACCCCTTACTTTCCAGATGCTTGATGTAATGTGTGTGCTTACCCAGGTAACAAGAAACGTTTGGTCAACGTTGATCAACGTTTACTTTTGGTTATTTGGACTAACATTTCAATTTGAATTATTCTAACGTTGACTTAACATTTTTGTGGAAAACGCTATTGGAGAAACGTTGGTTTAAATGTTAAAAGACAGTTTGCAAACTAACGTTTTTCAGGTAACTCATACTGAACATTGCTTAAATTTTTTTTGTGGACTCAAACCAACGTTGATTTAACCAATTAGCTCAACGTTGGTTTAACAGTTTTTTTTGTAACTCCGGTCCATCTCACCAGATGGTAGTTCAGTATACATGTAATGGAAAGAAACTGTTAGCCGCACATCAGTATCTATCTGAGATAAGCTATGATAATGATACTAGTGAAATCTTTATCAATATTATTAACAACAATTAGAGTTAATATATATCTAGCTTAAATATGTTGGTAAAATTATAATATAATGTGGTTATTGGGATTTGTGGTATGGTAACCACCCATTTTGTCACTTTATGAGATATATAAATAAAACTGTCCACAACGGTCTATGAGGCAATACACTGCTCATTTATAATGAGTAAAACTCTAAAAAGAATCTATGTAGCGTACATGTGAAGAAATGTATGGAAAACATAAGAAAGAAAATGAAATAAAAGCAAATATCCTTGTTAATTCAACGTTAATTCAACATTGATTTGAGTCCATGAAATGGAGTTAGGCTAGATGTACAAAAAACATTATTTCACTCTTTAAATGATGTTGAAAGAACGTTAAGTCAACTTCAACTTGTTACCTGGGTAAAGAATTCGCAGGGATTTTCCTGATAAGCAAGGGGAAAATATCTAATTATGTAGATCTTGATTTGTGCCCAATTCCCAACAGATTCCTTGCAATTGTATCTACGTGTTGTAGTTACATCTGTTGCAAATCGGAAAAGGGTTTCTAAATTGCAAAAGATTGCCAAATCGCATATATTACAGATATATTTTACTATAAAATCGCTTTGTGGGATTTAACCTTATATTGACAAATCGCCATTAATCATGTCCATACGTCATATTGCCAGTTTTGATGTGTCAATATGATTTTGTTAATATATATCTTATATAAAGTGTCTACCTTCATAACAGTCATTTTAGGGAACTTCCCGACAGGTGTTATTGAGAGACTAAACAGCATACATTAGGGGAAATGCATGGAATCGCATAGACCTAAAAAAACATGGCCATTTTAGCATAGGGGCATACTCTCTATAGATAAACAGGCCTATCCAACTATAATTTTATTGGTTGGCGCGTGGAGTTGTCACATGAAAGGGCTGCATTAGAGGGATTATCTTACATTGACCCAAAAGAGAAATTTGGTTGGTTCTTTCCAAAAATGGTTGTAGTTGCAGGTGGTCATAGTGGTGGTTGTAAGGAGGGTGTTGTGGCTGTTCACTATTTACTGAGCAGCTAAGGCAGTGGCCTTAGATACATTATTATAACTACACTGTTAGAAGTAAGTAGTGTTCCTGTACACCAAATACTGGGGGCAACTATGGTTCCAGTAGATTGTGCTGTAGACCTACAGCAAGTGAGCTTTTGTATATTTACAGCACTATGTACTGTATAGGAACAGCAGAATCTTCTGTTACTGTACATCTTTAACCATCCATGTGAGGGAAAACGAATATTAGGTGGATGTAGGTAAAACCAGAGAAGTGGCTCCACCAAGGATTGAACTCACCACCTGTGGTGTTGGAGACAGGCGCTGATCCGTTGCGCCACAGAGCCGGTGTTACAATCATTCATATTGGGATATATCTCTCTACTCTACTTCTTAACTGATTAATAATAATTTGTAAAGGTCTGGGGTTGGCCTCCCGGTGCTGGTGATATTTTTAATCATCCATGTGAGGGAAAAACGAATTTTAGCTGGATGTAGGTGAAACAAGAGAAGTGGCTCCACCAAGGATTGAACTCACCACCTGTGGTGTTGGAGACAGGCGCTGATCCGTTGCGCCACAGAGCCGGTGTTACAATCATTCATATTGGGATATATCTCTCTACTCTACTTCTTAACTGATTAATAATAATTTGTAAAGGTCTGGGGTTGGCCTCCCGGTGCTGGTGATATTTTTAATCATCCATGTGAGGGAAAAACGAATTTTAGCTGGATGTAGGTGAAACAAGAGAAGTGGCTCCACCAAGGATTGAACTCACCACCTGTGGTGTTGGAGGCAGGCGCTGATCCGTTGCGCCACAGAGCCGGTGTTACAAATGGTCATATTGGGATATAAGCTACCTCTGCCATGTCTGTATTAAATGAGCTACAGCCTTGTTGCTAAAGATCCGTGATGATAGGTGGCTAGACCTAGGATAGATCCCACGACCTCTCGTGTACATATTACGGGGAAAAGTACTGTAGATCTACAAGTCACGACCGTAACCTGCATCTACAGTAACAGAATTGTACATGTACAGTAGAATTTGCTGTATTATTATTTACAGCTAAAGTACTGTACACTTACAGCAAATTTTGCTGTTCACGAACAACAACTTTTTACAGTGTATTTGTCGGAAACTCTGGGCGGGGCATATATGGAGGTAGATGGTCATCACATTGTAGATACATAGGCCTATATAGGTGGGTACCCTAGTCATTCATAATGTGGAATTTTGAAGAGGGGGGGTCACTCTAATACTCTAGTACATAATGCAATATGGTGGTTTATTTTCTGGGTGGGGGGATGCGTACATATTTTATGGAAGCCCCCTTTGGAATATTTTAGGCTTTTGTTTTTTATTACCCCTACCCCCTCTATGGAATTGTATGGTCTGGCAGGTCAATATGGTTGTCACTACCAAAGTCGACCATTGAGAGACTCTATGCTATAGTAGTTATTGTACTATTTTGTTCATTGAACCTTTAATTTCCCGAACTGCTAGGTTGACAAAGCTATAGGCCAAGGATAACTGCTCTGATGAACCTCTGGCCGGGCCCCAGGCCCGATGAAAATATCTATCATACATAGTAAATATTCCCAATTTGCCATCCGGACCCGGCCACGACTTCATTGGGAAAGAAATTGGCTACTAAACCAAAATCACAAAGTGTGGGCGTATCACAGTTTGACATACGCCCATGGCTCTTAATAATCACATTGTAGAAGAATTGGAGATTCGTTTTAGAATTTTAAACACATATTAAACCACCTGTATGCCCCTCGAAAACAGTCAATGAATTTATTCTGAAACTGTGATTATTTTGTATTCAGGACTATCGGCTTGTCTGAAGACAAATCACTTTCAATGGGGATAAAACATACCTCGCTAAACTGAGTCAGAAATCCAATCTTAAATTAGCTTTTGTTGTTCTTAAATGGAATCATGTTTGTCCTAGATAAAAAGTTGAGCAGAATAGCTCTCTGAGTTTTTGAATCCTATGCATTAGGGTCATTTTGTAGGGGGAAGTGAGTTTGGGAGAGGGCGACTTTTGACCATTCTTGGGGGATCCTGTTTCCAGCAAAAAAAATCCAGTGCATCAAAATGTATTTTAAACGATCCGTGGAAACAAGATCTGACACTCCAGGCAAAAATAGTCACTTGGCTTCAGCAAAAATGAAATCCAGTGGACCAATATCCAAATTCACGTTAAACGGCGCGCCTGCAAACGATATCCGACCCTTATAGCACGTTGAATATCTGATATATTGTTGCTAGGATATAATAGATAGTATTTATATTTGTTTTGTTTTTCTAAGATGTGTTACTTCCTTGTACACATGTATATACAACATATCATCTGGAGATACTATGAACTGACCATTTTGCCTCTTAAAGAACTGAAGGCATTTATTGAAAATATTGTATACCCTGATTAGGCCATTTTACCCATAGTGCAACACTTTCGGTATGAAACTTAGGACGTTTTTGAAAGATTTGTTCATTTCAAAGACCAAAAAGCCCAAAAGTTAAGTGCGGAAGCACCTTGAAATAACCCTTTTATGTTGGAAAATAATCTGAAGAAATTTCTTAGAAAGTGGAACAAAATTCGATGGACTTTCAACATTATTTTTGACAACATCTCTGTAAGATTATGAATTAATTTTGATTAATCGTTTTCACACCATCCCGTTTCCCATAGAATGATATATTTTTGGGCCATAAAATCTTATTTTCTCCATTTAAGGACATGAATTACGATTCCCCATCTGCATTACCGTATCGATGTGGGGGGGGGGGGGGGTGGTTCAATACATAAACAAAATTAATCATGACAATTTCCCAATATGGTGGAAAACAGCAAATACCTTTTTCCCTTCAAAAATATCTGATAAAGCAAGTAGCTCGGGACCAACCTTTTTTTCTTTCCATTTCTAATGTAGAAACCCAAAGATTTTCAACCTTGAGCAAAAAAGTAAAGAGATTCTACGAACTTAAACTTTAAGGTCATGTCCTACCTTAAGATAGGTCAACTCTCTTGCTACAAGGTCATTAATCATCTGCATATAGGGTCATCAAGAAAGGGATGGGCTTTGAAAAAGCAGGGAGGGATAAATTGGATAGTAAGGGGTCGTATAATTTAGAGTTATGCAGACAGTATTCTTTTGCACATGCCTCGAGGGTTCAAAGGTGAATTTTGTTTGTCCTCCCCATTATCATTATCCCCTCCGTACAAACCGATTGTAATCAAGTCTTTGGGTATAGAAAAAAACAGGTATCGATATGGCACCTGGACCCTAGAGACATGGGGCATGGAGTCGACATGAGACATTTCTTCGGACACTGAAATTTGAGTTTATTCATGTACAATACTACTTCTGGTATTTGTCTTCTGGAAGGAATAACATTTAAACTTAACCATTATTCACAAATAAAGGGTCTAATATGATTGAATAAGCACAACGTCTAGTGTCCATCTCAAGGGCAAATCCGGGATAGCTCTCCTAGGTGCACGGACAAAAGTTTACATCATTATCTTAATCTTATATCTGAAATCTTAATCCAGTATCTTAAAACGTTCAGAGTGCAAACCCAGCTGAGCCAATATAAACATCTAAAAGAAAAGAAAAGAGCCCCCCCCCCACACCCCAATTACATACTAGATAACCAGCCCATCCTACCATGGACTGTGTAGGCTTATCACTACTAGTGGCGCCATCTTCATTTTCTTAGTAATACTTTTAAGATAGTCTAACATAGGTCTTAAGATGAGATTAAGATAGTTTAAGATAGGTTTGAAATTCAGGTACCAAATGGGGCATATTTCTAACTTTCGATTGCTCTCAATCATTCGCTAGTGAATATATCAATATTCTGTTTTATTTTATTTTTGATAAGTATTATTTCTT
This sequence comes from Harmothoe impar, assembly GCA_947462335.1. Classification (NCBI taxonomy): domain Eukaryota; kingdom Metazoa; phylum Annelida; class Polychaeta; order Phyllodocida; family Polynoidae; genus Harmothoe; species Harmothoe impar. Next base: position 31,685,679 of record OX381721.1, read on the forward strand.
CTCTATCGGTTCCTCATTTTAAATATCATGTATGATAATCATTTAATTCCTAATGGGACTCCCTACCTTAATATATGGATGTTGCGTGTTGTGCTCAGTTTCAAAGAAAAACGTGCGGGGGAGGGGGTGGGTGGGAGCGAATGATGATAGCATCCCCTATATATAAAAGCCCATTAAAAAGATTGAGCGTGTGAGTGGCCTCACAGATGACTCAGGGTAAGCTGAATCTGTAGCTTATCAAGTACTTTGATATAGTACTCCCTTATAATCATTCATTGGTCCATTCTGGCATCAGAAATGAATTCCTTGTTAAAAAGTAATGTAACAGACTCACTCATTCTTTTCTTTTTGGAGGGGGGCCCTCTTTTAATCACACCACTATTCCACTCCCAGGCATGACACATACCATGAGTACGGTGGCCGACAAGGCTCACGCCCAAAAAAACACTGTTATGAAAAAAAAAAAAAAATTCACCTTAAAAAACAGGCGAAAAAAAAAAATTTAATTTTTTTTCACAAATATTTTTTTTTTCATTTTTGAAAAACATGAAAAAAACTTGCTGTCAACTGTCAAGTACGAAAATTGGCGCTGTCAACTGTCAATTTCCGCCATACCGCCCTGCGGCAGAACAGCATGCCGCTGTGTCAAGAGAGGCGGCATTTCATTGCTTGTCGGCGGGGCGTAATGATATGATATACGCAGAACGTAGTTCGCAATTTCCTGCTGTTCGGATGCCCCTTCCCCCTTATTACCTTACTGCAACCTCGATTCATATGTCTTATAATACCGTGCACTTGATCTTACAATACAACTAATACACTTTCTCCAGCTATTTTTCAATTTATTTTGCCCGTGGGATGAAAGCGATGCGGGGCGTCCTGTTTATTATCAGCAGCGGCTGCACGGTCTCAGCTTAAACAAAGTATTCACTTCCGGCGTGAGTGGTGCGATTCCGCGTGGCGTGTACGAGGGACAAGCTTTTGGATCATAACTGCAATCCTTTTCTTCCTGTTCTACCAGCACCTGCAAGACTTTGAAGTAAGTATCATACACTGTGTTTCACGTAACGTGTGCAGTACTTTATTTTGTATTGAACTATGTGGTAGCCTGTAGCATTTCATTGTAATCCACCCATTATCGCCCGTTATGAAATGAACACGCCTGCTGTTTTCACGCACGTCGTAGTAGTATACACAAGTAACACACTGGCACCCCCATCAGTATTTTCAACACACAGCTTTGTATGCTGATGTGTATTGTTTATTTTTTCTCGGTATATAGACATCATACATCCTGTTTATTTTTCCCATTTCATATACACAGCACATCCCTTTCACTCGCCAGCACATGGCGCATCCTGTTTATTATCGGCACAATGTACCCGCGATAAAAAATATATCTTTTTCCCTTTCCAGTGGACCACGAGGGAGTGACACGGGGGAAGTGTGTGGAAAGTGGGTGCTTCTGCACTCAATTCTCCTCGCAAAAAGGCACACATTACTGCAACAACTGCGCCCCTCACATGGCCCGTCGCCATGTAAGTATCATACACCTTTCCTATGTTACAAACAGAATAAAGTTTCAGTAATGCTAGTTCATACTGTCATACAGCTGTGTTAACACCTCAATGTACCTTTCCACTGCCACCAAAATATTATCACAATTTTACTACATGTTGTCCTGTTTATTATCGTATATAGTACACACTCCACATCCCTCCCAACAGCCACACTTTTTCCTACTTCCTGTTTCTTGTGTTACGGTAGAAGAGATAAATTTGGCCCAGGTAGTACACACAGGAATATAGTCCATGTCATAGTACTGTATATCCCCTTCACCTACTTATACCATCTTATATTGTAATATTTTTCGTATCTTGTTCTACTGTATTATTTGCCAGACATAATACGTGTATTTTTTTCTGCAGGAGAAAATGGGCCAGTGTAGTATGCCTGAGTGTGAGTGCGGACTATTTACAGTTGTGGAAGGCTGTCACGACTGCATAGATTGTGGCCATGGTGCAGGTTTGCACAAGGTGCCCGATGTACCCAGTAAGTATACCGTATAACACATTATGACCTACATTATTTTCAGGCCTTTTGTCACCCCTCCTTTCCCCTTCTAACATGCCATTTGAAAATTTATTGTCCCATTCCTCTCCTTTTACCATCTGTTTGACACACGCAGTACAACAAAGTGAATCACATGTTACAGGAGCAAAATTGCTGAACGAGATGGAAAAGGTGGGGAAAAAAAGGAAAGTCCTATTGCGGAACATCCCTGCCACGCCTCTTGAGAAGAAGGTTCCGGTGCGCCGGGTTAGTATGAAGCCTACTTTTATACTATATAGGGCTATACAGTACCGTATATACATGCTTTTCATTTTTTCTGTATGTTATATGCCACTTCTATTTTCATGTTAGCATTCTGATACATGTAGACTATTTATAACCCATTTTTCGTATGTACTGTAACCAGGTCCTTTCTCTCATACTGCATTCTTCCATTCTTTCTTTCTCATTCTCTGACAGCTTTTCGAAATAACGCGGGGGGAAAGAGTCAAGGTCCGGGGTGTCTGGGGTAACCGTGCCAAAAAGGACAGGCGTGGAATCCAGACTGTCAGTGTAAGTGTAGCAAACATATTATGACTATTCCCTTTACCATATTTCACATAAACTCATTATAAATAATAAGCTGATCAAATAAACACAACCAGCAAGAAACAAAAGTTTTGTAGAATGAACAGAAGTGTTCACTCTACCTTTAGCCCGCATCACTTTTTTTCCATGTTCATCCTTGTGACGCCCGTCGCCAGTGCTGTATATGGGGACAGCAGTCCTGTTTGTCGTCAGCATTTCATACACACATGGCGCGTCCTGTTTATTATTTCTCGTTATTTAGACATTATACATCCTGTTTATTATTGGCATGTGATAGACACGGCACATCCTTTATCCTGCCCAGCGCATGGCGCGTCCTGTTTATTATTTCTAGGTATATAGACATGATACATCCTGTTTATTATTGGCATGTGGTAGACACGGCACATCCGTTATCCTGCCCAGCACATGGCGCGTCCTGTTTATTATCGGCCGAATGTACACGCGATACATCCCCTAATTAGCCGACTCAACGTAGCACAACAAGTTATGTCATGTAACATAATGCAATGCCTGGTGTAATGTAGTACCATCTCACCTTCTTTCTGTGTTTATATTGTACCTGATGGTCACACCGGTGTTCTTCCAGATCGAATTCCAACCGGACGAAGAAGTCACGTTCAAGGGACTTCGTGACCGCTGTGCCCGCGTCTTCGCTATGGTGTCCTACGACACGCTGAGCAAATCTCACTCGGCCTTGCTCCTGGGCGGACTAAAAGGGCCGGAGGTCAACAACGATCGGGAGGTCCAAACGTTATTAAAGAACGGAAAGGGGTACTTTGTCCCCACCAAGAAGAACGAGGTGTCCTCTGTAAGCCACTTCTCCCTTCTTCTAATACATACAGCGTACATGAAGTGTTCTGTTCGGCCTTAGCACATAGTATATAGTGGAAATATAATACATTACATCCTTCAATTTTTTGGGTGCTTTTACCATCCAGTCTTCTTACTTTAATCTAAAGTACTACCTGTGCTTTTAATGTAGTAGGAACTGCATTTTAATTTAAGTACCCAAAAATTTTTACAGGAGGAGGAGGACTCTCTGTTGAGTGAGGTAAGGAGGACACACGAGTCGGACACCGAGCGTAGCTTTGATTTACCCCCAGTCAACATTCCGTCTCGCCGAAAGAAAACTGCCACAACGGGAAGTGCTGGAAAAGAAGACACAGAACGCTCTGCCAAGAGAAAGACCAAAGTCCCTTCTTCCGCAGCAGGAAGTTCCTCCACACCACCTCCACCTGATTCCACTCACTCGAATGAAGGGAAAAAAAGGCCAGCAGGAAGTTCCTCCCCACCACCTCCACCTGATTCCACTCACTCGTATGAAGGGAAAAAAAGGCCCAGAACACAGGAGGAGGAGAAGGTGAGCACAGGCAAAAATCCTGTTTCTTTCTACCCTGTAAAATAAAAATAATACATAAAATATGTCCTCTTTCCTCATTCTCTATGAAACATATGACGTACTTCGACAGCAAAAATGAGTGTTTTTTCTGTTCCCAACCTGTGCAGGATTTACCCCAAGCGCCAGAAGGTGAGGTGATATAATATTTGGTTGTGTTCATGTTTTGTCACGTTCAACTCATTTTCCCTGTTCTTTGTTGCAAGTTCCTTTCTCATTGTTCTTTTAATTTGGTAAAGAAACCCGAAAAAAAGTACAAAGAGACACATGAAATAAATTGCTATGTCATAAACTTTACGTCCTTTTTTCTTGTTCAGGCAGAGATATTATAGTACTACATAGCTTTGACTTCCTTTCACGTACATACCTTACAATGCAAGATGAGACAATTTTTCCTGTCTAGATTTTGTTCACCTTTCACTTTGTAGCGAGAAGAAAGATCAGCACGATGGCCCCTCCAGACAACTATGCACAGGAGGAGATCGGGACTGCCGTCACCGCCTTTGCTCTACAATATTTGACGGACACAGACGAAGTGGTCGGGCCCTACATCCCGTGGAAGTCGAGAAACCCGGATCACAACTACCTGCTGGCCAAGCTGGCCAAAGGTACCATAATTTATATGTCTTTTTTTCCCTTTTCCATGACATATCAAGGTCACTCCAAAAAAAAATCTGGTTTCTCATCAACAAGCACTGAAAAAGTTCAGTAGGGCGTTTTTTTTTTTAATTTTGAATTTTCTTAACGCAGGAGCCAAAATGTATAGGAAAAAAGTAGATTTTCTGCAACAAAATTGCACACTTAATTATTCAAGTGTCAATTTTTTTGAAGCTGTTTGAAAATGTAACATATTCCTGCTGTCATACAGCATAACAGAAGTTTTATTTTGTATCAGGGGAAACGGACATATATAAAATCGAGATGCACTTGGAAGATGGTGTTAGAGTCCCCCGGTCCGTCGCCCAGGATAACGCGTGGCCGGATATGGCTGAGGACGAAGGTAGGAAGATTTACACCTCTACAGTGAAATCTCGATATGAGGAGGACGGTAATAAGGAGCAGACTGTTTTAAGCAGCAGATTTGCTATGCCAAGATTTTTTCTCTACATTTCTATAGTAATAATACCTCATTAGAACATGCTTTTCTAGACAAAAATGGTTTAGGAGGAGCAGAATTTTTCGTTCATGAATAACTTGTTCGGCTGTTCATTCATTTCATTGAGAAAAAAGTTCCCATTCCGATGAAGTGGGTGATGGTGTGTGTGTACAGGACCCCCACCCCCTGTATACACAGATGCAACCGGCATTGCTATCCTATGTTAAATACTTTATTTTACCCACAGCAACATGTTGGAATTCTCCCTTCTGTATCATGCCCTGTAACCCAGTGGGCACAGGAGGTTGAACAAAGATGGATAAATGTTTACCAATCTTTATTCGATGTTGATTCAACAATTATTCAACCTTGCTTATATTTGAAATGGCCCCTGTTTCTCTTTTTATAGCACAATTTCTATTCTTTTCTTGTAACAGGTATGACCCTGTTATGGCAGTCGCCATATCAGGTATACACAACATTGGAGACGACCTACATAGGGGTGGTGGCGTATCCCTTCCTGAGCAAGGACCTGGTATACGAATGGTTTGCCTTGGAGGAGGGGGAGGAGCGCTTCCTGGGCTTGACGGACCCCTTCGTGTTGGTCCCCCCCGGACGCTACACCTGTAAGCTCAGCTATATGGGGGAGGATGAGGTTGTGTTGCAGGGGTACATCAGCCGGGTGAACGTGCTGAAGTGCTCAAATCTCTTCCAAGGTGAGACGCTGTAAGGTGTTTACAATGTAGCATAGTACTGTGTTATATAATATAAATTTTATTTTTACTTGATACTAGAAGGATAAAGTTAATCTTTTCCTTCTTTCTTTTAGTGGCCAAAATTAAAATAATAGAACCGAGATGGAGAGACAGTACACTTTATACCTATCATACAAGCTGTGTTCACTTTTTTTATTTTTCAGAGTCCGGACTGCAGTTCATAGAACAAAAAGACTACACGGTCCACTACGCGAGCAAAATCGGGGGAGGCAACTTTGGAGCGGTGTACCGAGGTGATTATTATGGACCAGTTGCTGTAAAAACCATTAAGACGAGTCACTCGGTCGACATATTCTTGGCAGAGATAAACATTGCAGGGTGAGTAGGAGAAGAAACCAGTTTGTTCACTGTTCTTTTCTCCCCGCTGTGTCATACGAAAGAAACTGAATAACAAAGATATACCCGCGCTTTCCATTGTGTTCCACCTTTCATACCATATGCATGTTACTTGTCCTTTACAAAACTAACCCCTTTTCTTTACCATACAGAAAGATGCGTCACCGCAATCTTATTCGACTGCTTGCCGTATGCCAGCTCGAAGATGAAATACATATCGTGATGGAGTTGTGCAATGGCAGAAATCTCGCTCGCATCTACGAGAAAATGCGCAAAATGAACACCATCAAGGCCAAAGTGAGTACCATATTTCAAGTGACACTGCACTTTCCGCACTGTCGCAATGATATGGCTTGTCCCGCCTTATATGGTTCATTGCGCGTCCTGCTTATTATTTGTCGGCAACATGTAGTCACGATACATCCCTTTACGTACTAAGTACATGGGTTGTCCTGTTTATTATTTTTCGGCAGCATGTAGTCACGATACATCCTTTTACGTACCAAGTACATGGGTCGTCCTGTTTATTATTTTTCGGCAGCATGTGGAGAGGGAAACAGCAGTGTGCCAACTACATTAGAAGTCGTCCTGATTTGCGGCTGGATGTAGTACTCTGTGTAACCCTAATGACAGGAGCTGATTCTCTCTCATTCTCACAGGAGGAAGTGCTCAAATTAGACGACAGCATGTTCGTCTTGCAGCAGCTCTGCCTCGCTCTGAACTACCTACACAGCATCCCCGTCGTTCACTCCGACGTTAAACCAGGGAATATCATGATATCCCCCAACTACGAGGTGAAGCTGCTCGACTTTAGTATCGCCCGCATAAAGCAGAGCGCTCGTGAGGAGCGCACCTATGCGACAAACTTCGGGGGCGGGCCGGGAGCGGGTACCTTCTCGTACATGGCCCCCGAAGTGTACAACGGTTCGAAAGTGAAGAGGCAAACCTCTGTAGACGTCTACGCAACCGCCTTAATAATTGTAGAAAATGCGAACAACGGAGCACTGAACTATCCCAAGATGCAACACGTGAAAGATGCCATGACGTCTGAAGGCCTTCCGAAAGGAATTAAGAAGGTGGCCCCTACCCTCCTACCCGTCACACAGATGGCTCTCAGCTGGAAGCCAGAGGAGCGGCCGGAAGCCAAGGAATTGGGGAAAGTAATAGGTTCTCTCTTCGACGAGGAGGCCTACTACGGGCAGAAGCCAGCGTGGTGAAGCGTAAGATAGACTACTGTATTCAGTGAGGGCAGGAAAAATTATGTGCATTTGTCTACTGTTCCATGACACTTTATTAGTTACATACAGAAGTGAACCATTTCATAAAAATAATATAGTCAAATCATGATACAATTGGGAAAACTTTTTTGTACAATATCACATGCTCGGTCTACTTTTATTTACATTGCATCGACATGTGCTACACGTTATATGATTATACCATCGGAAACTTTTTTTTTCTATTTCACATGCTCTCTGTACTTTTATTTACATTGCATCGACATGTTCTACACATTATATTTAACGATCACACAAAGCTAGAAAAATAGCTTGGGCATTCTGCATGCACAACACCATGTTGTTCTGGTTCAGGAATTTGTCTGCCTCTGCCCTAAACTGTGCCGGTACAATGTCTTCAAAGTGGTCTGCTATCTCATGGTACTCTGCCGCGAATTCCATGTCATCTGCCGCCTCAACACCGTAATGATACCCACACTGCTCGCCCCCTGTCAAATTTTAAATAAGAAAAAAAATTACATATATCACATGTCCAATTATTTGGTGACAAACAGTTCAACGGCCGAGCACATACAGAGGTCAAATAGATTAACAATATGGGAAGGGAAACAGAGAAATTCATGTATACGGGCTTACCGAAAAGATCAGGATGGTTATACATGTCGTCTGGACATCCTCCACACGGCAGACTCACACCTTTCTGTTGGCGAATCTTGTGAAGGTTCCAGTCACGAATGTAGTCGTCCACCTGCCGCTTTACCAATGGGAGGTAGACGTAGATGAACGCGTCTCTGTGCAGGTGAAACAAAGCATGGGTGCGTTACACAAAATGAAATACATACACAAAGACACACTCATTTAAGTCTGTTGGCCGGGTTATTTCACCATTTGACCTTGGGCCGTATTTCACGAGGCCATACGCCGAGCGAAATGTGGCACACCGGTCAACAGACTTGAAATGAGTGTGCCTTTGTGTTAATTTTTTATCATTTTCGATTTAAAATACGAAAATTATGATGGGGGGGGGGCCTATAATAGCCTAATTATATCCCCTTCAAATGTAAATTAAGCACCATTTTGATGACGTCACAGGGCCGTATTACGGCCATTGGTTTTTTCACGGGTTCACGGGTGGGTGAAATACGGCGTTGTTTGGTTTAGTCAATGGGACTGCTGTTTTTCATTAAAAAATTAAACTCTTTTCTTTGATACATAAAAGACATGCTGTTTCATATTTTTGCGTGGTAATATACAAGTTTTATACCGGTTTTCTTGTACGTCGACAGGCAGCCCATCTCGCAACATTTGTGTAAACTGCTGGTGTAGGCCATACGTGACATGCCTGTACATGCCGGACCAAAAGCACTCGATTTTCTGTAGAAATAACACAAGAGAGGCACAGTATAATAGTTAGGAAGGAACATGTTGTAGACATTGATATTATTTTTTTTCCTGCCCTTACGCTATATAAAGTGGGAAAAACAATTTACTTGGTTCAATTTGGACTTGTCCACCACTGCCGGTCGCTCCGACGCTACGTCCGTCCCATTACGCCTCAGGAACATCTGCAATTCTATGCTGAGCGTGTTCTCCGTACCCGGGTCGAACCTTGCTCTGTTCGGCACAACTGTTTAAAAGAAGAAAAATAAAACCTTGCATTAGGTTTCATCCGGTTTCCCATGTTTCCCTGTGTTACAGTATAACATGTATTTTGTGTGTACGGGTCAAGTGTTATGGCGGACACACAGTGAACATAATATTGTAAGGAAAAGTATACATACCTTCCAACTTCTGTATGGTGTCCGCAAATAGTTTCACCACGAAGTTTGGATTTTTGTTAGTCGTATATGTTGTGCACCAGAGCACCCTCCGTGAAAAGCAGTCTATCGCTCCGTGTATATAAATCCCATACGTAGCCAGTTTGTCATGGCCATCGATTGACCAGCAGTCATTGGGCCCCTGTAAAAAAGGGATGGAACTTTGTATTATAACGTACATTTACATGTCATAGCAAAAAATGGAACGTTCTATGTTATTCCCATGTCATATTATGTTAGCTATACTGTACATACCGGTGACTGAAAGATGCGCCGTACAAACTTCTTTCCCTTCCTCCTCTCCCCGGCTTCCGGGTCCAGCACCCTGGCCGCTGCCATGACATCGTCCCTATTTGGAAAGAATTTATTTTTTCACTCACTCTGTTATTTAATATTCTGCGGTGTACACTACACAGTATTGCACCAAGCATCCCGCGGTAGACACGATACAGTCCACCGATTTTATGATTCATACGGTATAACAAAGGGTTCTGGAGATGTAGGTTGGTATATGGACGAAAATAATATTTCGAAGCAGCACGCCAAAGTTGGGAGAAATACCTTTTTATTGCCACGTTGAATTTGTCTCTGATAATCCTTGTCACGCGTCTGTAGCCTGCTGTCTCCTGACACTTCTCCTGAGCATTCTATGGTTATACCGGAAATAATATTCATATACTTGGTTTAGTGTTAACAGTATTAATAAAACAGCATGACATAGTACTACATGACGTCATGACAAATTAATATTGTGATATAAGTTTGCTCTGTTTATTTGTGCTATGCTCAGGTAGGAAAAGGATATGGATGAAAAGGAATACAGTTGACTGTAATGTTACACACCTGCACTAGATTTAGGACGGTTTCCGGCTCCAGCGGTACTGTCCTGGTGATGCCAAACTGTTTTAGCCGCCTTTTCAAAGTACTGAGGCTGGCAATTGGGAAAAAAAGAAATAAAGATTGACTGCTTGCCACTTGACTATTTTTCCTTCAATTACCGTATTTCCCCGTGTATAAGCCGGGGCCCGTGTATAAGCCTGCCCCGTGTATAAGCCTGGGTAAAGGATGACATAGTCTTGTATAAGCCGGGCCCCGAGTATAAGCCCGGGGGTTGCAGTGTATATTCAATAAACATCATATTTTAGGCCATAAGTCTACTTCTACTTGGGTTATTTACACAATTCTTTCAGCTAAGTAACCTCTACTTATCTCACAAATACCTACAACAATTTTTAAGAGAAATAAAGCTTGAATTGGTCACCAAATTGTTGAAAATATTGGCATCAATATGTCGTAATAGTAGATAATTCTGGAAATTATGTAAAGGCATTAGAGCATTTCTTTAGGTATAGGAGTATAAGCCTGCCCCGAGTATAAGCCTGCCCCGTGTATAAGCCGGGTCAGTTTGCCACTTAGTACTTGTAGAAGCCCGGGCTTATACACGGGGAAATACGGTACTTGGAAAAGTGTAGAGGTGTGGAGAAGCCAGCTGTACATGTAATGAAAATGAATGGAGCAGTGTTCTCCTAATGCTATACCTGAAGGACAGCCCAAACTGTCTGAGGTATCGTAGGATCATCTCGTTGCTTTTCCCCAGCACAGTATGTCTGGCAGTAGCTCTGTGCAATAATGGAAGGAGAAACAGTTGTATTATTGCACAGTAATGTAGGAAGTATATTTCAGGAAGTCATATGATGAAAAGGCAGGATAGTAGGCGGTGTAACTGTGATATACTACCTTGTGTCGTGTTGTGCTCTGTGTCAAGGTGGCCACACTCTACGCACTGCATTATCCCCACCACTATTTCCAGCCTTTTACACGGGCATCTTTTGCAACTTCTGTGGAACAATTCCTCGTACTCCATTTTGCTGGTACTTCTGAAAAGGGAAAGAAAAGATATTTGATTGCACCCGATATATCGATACATATGCAGCACACGATAATAAACAGGATCCTGTTTATTATCGTCCAAGCGTATATGAAATCCCGTTTATTATCATCCGGACATACAATTGAACTGGACGATAATAAACAGGATTCGGTCTGGTTATGTTGCCGGAAAGACGAGCGCGGCGGTGGAAACTACACACTGTGACATAGCAATCGCTGTAGACACGACATAACCTCATCGAACAGTGTGCCCGGTAGACACGAGACATACTGCAAAGTGCTGCCATCTAGCGGAGTGCTTCCGAACGAAGGGATGGGAGCGACCTCTACATCGTATAGCAATAACTACGCAGGAGCGCCATTCGGTCAACAATACGTTTCACGGTAACATTATGCCTTTCTTACACTTATTACCGAAAACATGAATGAATCAGGTAGGAAAGATGCTGTACAATGTGTATACATATGTCAGGAAGCAGAAATCCGGCATGCCATGCTGTGTTGAACGTATAGGGGGCTGGGTATGAGGTATGTCGACGGGATTAGCCTAATGTCCTGGTGCTTCTCGTGTCTACATTATACGGCTGTCTCGTATCTAAAAAAGGTGGGATGTTTCTTGTCTACTGTGGGGGTCTCTCTTGTCTACCGCATCAGACCTATAATGTTATAAGGCTGTCTCGTATCTAAAAAAGGTGGGATGTTTCTTGTCTACTGTGGGGGTCTCTCTTGTCTACCGCATCAGACCTAGAAAGTAAAATATTATAAAGCTGTCTGTCAGGGAGTGCTCATTTGGTATGGCCGGGGGGGGGGGGGAGCATGTGAGGGGGGGGCATTTTTTTTAGGGGTATTCACAGGGGAGGGCCTTTTCTTTTTTACCCATTTTTTTTTGGGGGGGGGCCTTTTTTTGGGGGGTATTCCTAAACACCAATATTGTTTCTCATGCACTACTTGGGGGGGGGGGGGTGCACCGTATTTCATACAGGAAGGATAACATGGTGTCTTTTTTTCTGTTTAACACAGATGCCCAGGAAAAACCCTCAGTTGGAAGAGGTGAAGCAGGCCAACCGGGCGGACCACAGGAAGTGGTTAGAAAAGAACAAGCAGGAGTGGCCAGAGTTGCACAAGGCCAACAGGGCGGCTGCAAATGCTGTGAGTATAAAGGGGCCGTGGAGGCGGATGGGGGGGGGGGGGAGTGAGGGTGGAAATGGCAAGACAAGTATGGAATGTATGGTAAATGTGGGTGACATGCTGAATGTTGAAAAATCCCCACCCCCCCCCCCCCCCCCCCCCCCCCCCCCCGCGAAGGCACAACGTTTTCCTTGTTACACATTTTTCATTGGGTGTGCTGTATATATTTTTTTTTCTCCGATTATTTTTTAAACTTTTTTTTTTCAAACGCACACTAAGTAGTGGTAAAGGACAGAGCACTTGACATGTGAGGAACCTTTGGGTAACATGGTCGGTATGTCACCGATGTTACCCACGTTTACCATACTGGAAAGGGGGTGGGGGGAAAGTATGTTCAAAAAAAATAAACAGATGAGTGTATTGTATGATTTGTCTTTCTTTCTTAAGAAATACGAGGCTACACGCCCCTACTCAGAACTGAAGGGAGAGAAGAAAGCACGCGTGCTGCTCTCCAAAAAGCTGAGTGCGGCCAAGGCAAGGGGGAAGCTCACAGAAGAAAAAGGTAAATTTCTTTGTTTTTCTCTATATATTTAGGGGCCGTGTACCCCTACACTGCATGTAAGGAGTGTGGTGTGCCCAAAAAAAAAGGATTTGTCCCATATGTGGGTTACACTGCCTTACGTCAGGATGAATGTTGTCTACAGTATGGGGTGGAGAAAGCATGTATCATGTGCTCCACTCACCGGGGGAGTAAATGGCAGGAGTTGGGGACTGTATTAAATGAAAGCCTCAAAAAAAAGTATCTGTGTCCTGTGGCGCAGGGCCAGTGTGATGTGAAGTTGGCATACTAAATTACACTGACTGGGTAAATGGGAAGATATATGTTGTTTCAGCTCGGGAGATGAAGGAACAGTTCCTGCGCGATTTCCCAGGGGCGGTGCTGAAGGGCTACAACGATGCAACGGAGGAACAGTCCGAGCAATCAACGGAACAGGAAGTCCAAGCAGAAGAGCTGACAGGAGAGGAACAGTCTGAGGAATCTACGGAAGTGGAAGTGCAAGCAGGAAACGTGACAGGACAGGAGGCTGTACCGGGTGCCACTGAGGCACAGAACACAGAGGGAGAGGAAGCAGAACAGCAGACAGGAGAGGGTTTGGGTCAGCGACACACCGAACAGGCCGTGAACTCTCCTCCCACTGTACCTCAGCCCGAGGAAGAGGATGCCCCAGCTTACCGTATGGGAAGCCAGGTCTCTAGTCGGTGAGTAATTGAACATTTAGCATACGCCTATTGAAAAGTTTTAAAATTATTTTTTGGGCAAATCAATTTTCACACTACACACCGCTGAGCGCTCGTCTTTTATAATTGATACATAGTAATATGCGCCATACTATATACATGATATTCCCACCTAATGGCATCCCTTTTTTTGTTTTAAAACCCTATGTTAGGTACCAAAACTGTATAGGAAAGATATGTACGAAATGGCCCGTCTCGTGTCTACATGTATATATTAAAAGGAAATTTAACCTGAGCCAAAATGTGCTGTCTCATTCCCTGTACTTATGCTACAACTACAAAAAATATTTTTACACTATAGCAAATTAGTACCATCAGCCAGTTTCCTGGATTAAAATTGAGAATACATGAAATTTATTTCCCACAGAACCCGCAGCAACAAGAAAGAGAACAGCACTGGGTCCGCCTTCTGCACCCCCCCCCCCCCCGCACAGAAGATCAGACAGACTACAGAAGAAAAAATGTGTCAAATCCTTCCCCCTACCACTTAGTACAATGGCCCAAGTAGAGGAAAGAAATGCTGCAACACTGAAGAAGGCACCACGTTCACCCTCGCCCACTAAAAGCCCTGCCGCACGGTTCGCAAAAGGTCTCAAACTGTCCAAAATTTGAAGAAAGGGATTTTTTTTTTCTCTACCTTATGTAGATAAATACATAAAGAGAGAGAGAGACAAGTTAAGAAATAAAACGCCTTACTTTTTTATTTGACAGCATTGTGATGATAAACAATCCGTTAAAGTCATGCGGCCTTATTTCAACGTTATACGGGTTAGGTATAAAATAATATACCGTGATGCCAAATTAAAAGACCAACTATGTCATAGCGTGAAGAATATGTTACTGTCCAAAACATTACCATGGTATCATACATTTGTTATAGGATAAAAACTAAGTACCGGTATCCTGTGTCCTGTTTATTACCCCTGTTCATTAAACTCGTATATGATGAAAACTAACATCTTTCCTACTGTATGAAAACATACATGAACACACAATGATGTAAATACCATGCAAAAAGATAATACAAATAACAAGAATACACTTAACATCTAGGAAACTCTATAGTACTCATTGCCAGTATACATATATGTGTGCATTTTTATGTAAAAGGGGGACCTAATGTGAAGACATTCGTGCCATTCTTGGCGGGCTGACACTCAAGCGAAAAGGCTTTGTAGATAGGTGACTTTAGCATTTTTATGTATAATATTATACTCACAGCTATAGTACCAGATGTCCTAACTTTAAATAGTCACAGCGAGTGAAATACCCAGTAGAACACTACATGAGAATGGGAATGCATCACCCAAATACTGATGATATCATAGAAAATCACAAACATGCTGTATATATTACCGCATTCAGACGCACAACATTAAAAAATATGACATATAGCCTCAAAGAGACCGCCTCTGTAGTGGTTACCCAAGCCCGTTGCTGCAGCTCCCGGTGGGTGAGGGTCAGTGAGGCCCCCCCCCCTGTGTCCTCTGCACCCCTGCGCCTTCTTGTACATGATACACCTGGGATAAAACCAAACCCCTCTGAAATACCACATAAAGTTCCCAATGGTATCTGAATTGTCATTGTCATTAGTGTATATGCATGTCTGAATGATATTCTTTCATCAAAATCAATAATATATGGATATACAATATGTTAGGCTTTTGGGCCGAGCTACTTAATAAAAGCGAACGCAATAAATTAACAAATTCTTCTATTTCCCCTCATTCTGCCTCTGTATCTTCATCATGACCGACAGTGCTGCTGTGCGCAGCATTTCCTCCTCCGCGTTCCGCGTTCTGTAAAGAAAATACACAAACGGTTTGCACTAAAAATAAATAGAAATGAAAGGACAGGAAGATACTAAAGGAAAAGGATGACATTACATGGAAACAGGACTTGGTACAGGACACCACTTGAGATGTGCATCACGAATTACACTACATGTCTGCTACATTCCATACTACATTTTCGGTATAGCAAAGCGTTAAAACAATACATACCGTGTGCCCACTGCCCCCTCCTCCTCAGAGCTGCTTGAGTTGTCCTGTTGACTTGGCACAAAGTCAGGGTCCGGGGTCCCCGGCTCAGAAACACAGGAAGAGGAGGACCCAGGACTGCTGGCTGTCATGGGGGTGTCGCGTTCCTCCTGCTCCGTGTCCCCCTCTTCCTGGTCAGTGTGACCCTGGCTCACAGGGCTGGTGGCAGTGGCCTGGTACCCGCCCCCCTCCTGCTCGCTGTCCTCCTGTTCCTCCTGACTGTCACCCTCCGTGACAGGGCTGGTGGCAGTGGCCGGGGACCCGCCCCCCTCCTGCTCCCTGTCCTCCTGTTCCTCCTGACTGTCACCCTCCGTGACAGGGCTGGTGGCAGTGACCGGGGACCCGCCCACCTCCTGCTCGCTCTGCTCCTCGTCCTCCTGACAGTCACGCTGGGTGACAGGGCTGGTGGCAGTTGCCGGGGACCCGCCCCCCTCCTGCTCGCTGTCCGGCTCTCCCTCTGTTTTGAAAAAGGAAAGATCAAAAGTGTTACATATGTGGTGTACATTTAGCCGATAATAAACAGGACACTGGATACCGGTAGTTACTTGAGGCACGTGTGGTGTCTATATGAGATGAAAGATAGCACGCGCCATTCTGTAGGAACACTGAAGGATGTCTCCTGTCTACATTAAGCCCATTATATACCGTACTACTTGTACAGTTTGTGATGGGAGGCATCTGTTGTGTGTAACTAGCATCAATAATAAACAGGACGGGCCATGCTCCTGGTATATTGAAGGATTACTCTGGTCTACATACTACCGACAATAAACAGGACTACTGCTATACTGGGTGGAAAGAGGAATATATCGTGTCTATGCTTCCCCGAAAACAAACAGGACACGCCATGCCGACGGTACAGGGAAGGATACCTGCTGTATTATTCCCGCCAACAACTAACAGGACTACGCTAAACAGCATGGCCAACAGTGATATGGTAGTACTAGTGAGTAGTGTACGTACCTTCAGCGCACTGCTGGCTAAAGAAGGTAGACACGTCGGGACAGGGCCTGGGAAGAGGGGTGGAGTGAACAGCGGGGGAGTCCTGTTGTGCCACGTGTACCTCGGCTATAGATAAAATAAATTACATTGTAATGAGGGAAAGAAAAATTTGTTGCTTTGTGAACAGGATGTGGGAGGTAGGGATTATATCTCATACACCATTCCTTTATCCAAAGCTGTTTCCCACCCCGTATGTAGAGCGTGCAGAGAATTTTTTATATGATACTGATATATATAGGGAATTTTGATTTTGTTCTGCCGTACTTACAGTGCAATGTCTGGAATATCCCACCATGTGAAGCGGATGGGATATCGTTGAAGCTGGGAGGGTTCTCCAGTGACCACCGAGTGACAGGGCTGGTGGCAGTGGCCGGGGACCCGCCCCCCTCCTGCTCGCTGTCCGGCTCTCCCTCTGTTTTGAAAAAGGAAAGATAAAAAGTGTTACATATGTGGTGTACATTTAGCCGATAATAAACAGGACACTGGATACCGGTACTGAAGGATGTCTCCTGTCTACATTAAGCCCATTATATACCGTACTACTTGTACAGTTTGTGATGGGAGGCATCTGTTGGGGGGACAACTGAACCATGTGATAAAGGTATAGCCCACCCGTGTTTAAATATGTATGCCACCCTTGTTTACTCCTACCGTAAATCTACCGGTATGTCTCCTGTGTACAACGAAGTACATGGGTAAAGGATGCGTTACATGTGTACTGTATGATTTACTTTTCCCAACGTAGCGTGCACAGCGTAATGACTGGAATATAGTAGAAACAATAAGGCTTACCTTGCTCAACATCTGACGGGGTGGAGGGTCCTGCAGTGCTGTGCACTTGCTGCGCCGCAGCCTCAGCCCGGTACTGCCTATGCAGCCGATTATTTAGATCCTGGGCGTGAGCCCACGCATCGGTCCCTGGTAGCGGCCGGTATTTCTGTGGATAAATAATGTACCAAAAAATAGGGTTAAATTGAATATATTGTAAAGGGAGTTAATTTCTTCCACTGGCATGAAACAAAAAATTATATGTATGCATTTGAAGTTGTTTCTTTCCCAGTTTAAACGTCACCTAAAGTCACCCAGGATATTGGCTCATTTGGGTTTAAAAAATATTTGGATGGGGGGACAGCCCTACTGTGTGGGTATGAGGGATAGGATGCATAATTTACATATGAAAAAGCTTTGGTGAAAAAATGCTATAGCTTAAAAGGTTCCCCAAAGCGGGGTGTGTTTGGCGCGTTTTAAACCTTCTTTGGCACACATTTTTTCATTTAATATCCCTCCATTCTCAAAATATGTTAAAAAATCATTATGATAAAGGATTGATATTAATAAAATTTGATTATAACAATCTGTGTTATTCAAGTGTAATAGAAAGTTGCAGGGTATGTTGCAGCACATTTTTATATATCAGATAAAGTTGTCCACATTTTAAAACGAAAAGCCCCAAAGAAGAGATACAAACGCATAATAATAAGCATATATTTTTTTCTTGTTTCTTCAATATATACCAAAAAGGAGTGTAAATATCTTTAATTTTGTCGGAACATATTTTCCTCATATATTATGTTACTGAAATGCCCACATGAAAATTGCCATAATGGTTGTACGTACTGCTGCCTGCTTTTTGTGGTATTCTCTAGCTTCTGCTGCTGCGGCAGGACCCTTTTTAAACTTCTTCGAGTAGTATCGTTTGGAATTGGCCCTGTGCCTTGTGTCGTCATAGATGATGCGGTCTGCGGGGAGTAAGTGCTGGGAGTGAGGTTTCACTCGCGCAACCCAGTCGTCCAGCTCTTGCTGGGTGCAGCCTGACTGTGGGGGAACTAACGGGGTTTGATATGGAAGAGACATCTGCAATATGAAAATATTTGCGTCACATTGTGGAATATTCACATGATTCGTATGAGTGTCCTGTTTAATATTGCCGTCCTGTTTATTATCACCATCCTGTTTATTGTCGACGTCCTGTTTATTATCCACCAAGGCGTGCGCTCGGAAAGTGGCCACACGATTAATTTAGAGCTAAGACATGCTTTGTACTTAATACAGTAGATAGTAACGATGTAGTTGAGCCATATTCTACACTTTATCCGTTTTATTCTAGCTTATTTCATCTGTAATACAATAAAACAATGCAGAAAGACCGTACGTGAAGACTTACCTTGTTTTGACCGGAAGTAGAATAGGGATGTGTCGCCGCCTAGCGTGAAACGTTATGGTACGGAAATAAACCGCCAGATGGCAGCAGGTCGGCGCGGTATGGGGCGGTATGCGTTATTGCACGTATAATGCCTGCTCACTATACCGTCATGTATATTTAACGTGGCAGAACAACGTACAATACAGTAAACATGAGACATTTCACATAGTATTGTATTACATAGCGTACAGTACAAGAAGGATTATGAACAAATTGTGACTTACCGCGTGCTCTACTGCAGAAGGAATGGCATACCCTGGGTATTGTTTAACTTGAGGACAGTGCGTTCGTTTAATATGAAGAAAAAGTAGTACCGCCCCCGGACCAATGGGAGGCTGTATAACAAAGTATACATGGCGCAGGGCGGTATGGCGGAAATTGACAGTTGACAGCGCCAATTTTCGTACTTGACAGTTGACAGCAAGTTTTTTTCATGTTTTTCAAAAATGAAAAAAAAAAATATTTGTGAAAAAAAATTAAAAAATTTTTTTTCGCCTGTTTTTTAAGGTGAATTTTTTTTTTTTTTTCATAACAGTGTTTTTTTGGGCGTGAGCCTTGTCGGCCACCGTACATGAGAGGCAATGCTGTGCACTGTGCCACATGGAGGGAGGGTTGGGCTGATGGTTGTACTGTGTGATATGGAGCCGACGGGAGGGGGGGGGGGTTATTTCATGGCTATTAGTTTGGGGTGAGGGTGGGGATGGGGTAGAGGTGGGTCATAAGGGGTGGTTAACAGGAACAGGGAGCCCTCAAGAAAGGTTCAAATTATCAGACAGGTCTTATGTTAATACATTATTTCAGTATAGGATAATTATAGAGGCGAAGGGGGGGGGTTATCTGATGGCTATTGGTGCATGCTGGGAGGGGGGGGGGGGGTCATAGAGGGGAGTTGACAGAAAGAGGGGACCCTCCAGAAGGGTTTAATCTGCCTGATTAGGTGTCCTGAGGATCTTTTATGGCAGTATAGGGATGTGATTGTAAGGGAGCAAATGCCTTCAAAATAGCTGATTTATCGGTACTTTACCGAGGACTAACCACCTCCCCAGAGGGAGAAACACCTCTATGATCACAACAATATTACTTTAAATGGTCTCTTTGGGTCCCATATGAAGCCCAGGTTCGGTCCGTATGGGCCCTGTGGACCTGCTGACCAGCCTTTGGCTGTGTTGGTTTTAAAACTATATATATATCACCATATGAAGGTTTCAGACCATTTTCATGAAGTCATGACTTGATTTTAGAAGGAATCTGAAAGACTGAATTTGGGCTGTTTTCTCACTATTTGGCCGATCTTCGGACCCTATGTACGGGGGGGTCACGGGGGTCCGAAAAAAGTATTTTTGTGATTTCCCGTGTTTTTGGACCCAAATGCATAGTTTGAGCCTGTCCCCGAGGAAAAGTAGATTTATCACCCCCCCCTACTATGGGGTATGGTGTCATATTGTGCCAATTAGTTCCATAGGACAACAGTCACACAAAGTGCACGTTCCAGAAACTAAGTCAAACTAATTTGCTGGGCAGAGCCCCAGTAGAGTAGGGGTAAAGCCTTAGACTCACATGTGGGAGATCCTGGGTTCAAGCCTAGGGCAGGTCTTGCAGGGTATTTTTGACTACACATGAAAATATAGACTTAATATACAAAAATATGACCAGGGGCACCCTCTGGTGTGTTCTAAGACAACTGCATCTGCATATGCGCAATGACCTGCGCAGTTGACGTGTTTACAATAGGGTCTAGCGACCTTAAAACCCAAAATGAGGCAGTGTATATTACTCAGGGTTAATTTACCCTGAGTCAACAAAACGCTATAGCTCCCCAAGCCAAGACCCTTTCCCCACCCCTTCCCAAATGAGGAGCTGGGATCAGGATGGACTTTTTCAAGGACAAACTTTTTTTCAGCCCCTTCCCCATTACGAGGTCAATTCTTTCATAATCCACCCGCCGCTGAATTGTGAATTCAATTTTGCTCGAATCTGTTTAATTCTTCATGAACACATAGGTAATTTATACAAAATGTATATACATGTACATCTGTAAATGCAATATCAACACATTCTGACCAATGTATTCAACTTGTATGCGCAGATACCTGCGCTGTGGGTTCATATTCACAAATAGCGACCAACCATAACATTACATTAAACTAAATATATCTTAAAGGGGCATTCTTACCACTCGCACTTAACCACAGAGTAGACTAGAGCAGTACTAGAATTGTGAGTGGGATACGCTAGATGAGAATGCCTCTTTAAAGGCAGAGCAATAAAAAGTAAATTGTATATATATCTTAACGGTAAAGCAATAACCAAGAGAACAGAGTGATATACATAAAGGCCGACCACCCGACATACTTATAAATATAATAGCAATGTTGTGGGTGAGGTGGTGGGTAGGCGGTGCCTCCTATCTGTTCCACAGTGTGTATGGCAAATGCTGGATAGCTCTCCTAGGTGCGCGGATAAACGTTAACAGCGCAATCTTAATCTTACATATTAAAATGTCTTAATCTAAGACAAAAAGAAAAAAATGCAAAAAAAGCCGGGGTTTGGGGGGTAGAGCCTGCCATTACATACTAGTCGACTAGCCTATCATACAATGGACTGGGTAGTTTAAGATAGGTTAAGATAAGATTAAGACTAATTTTAAGATAATGAAGACGATCTTAATTTTGTGTTAAGTTTGTGCTGTTAACATTTGTCCATGCACCTAGGAGAGCTATCCCGGACGTGCATAAGTATGTGCATACATCACCATGAATTTGACGCCCCTATCACGGAGGCAGTTCAATGATAAAGTTATTCACAAAGCATTAGCCCTATCCTATTCAATGGAGACTCCGGAATAGCTGAGTAATTATTTAAACAGCAAATAGGCCTAAAAGGCTGAGCCATGCAATCTGGTAGTACATGTACATGACATGTTGAGAAAAGTTAAGATGAATCATCCAACAGTTTTGTGTTACCCGATCCAGGTATATGGGTGTGAGATTGCATTTCAGTGTATCGAAATAATGGATATACAAAGTTTCTCTGTCGTCAGACTTGTCCAGAAGTTTCGGAATAGCACACATGGGAGGTAGATGATAAGATACCAAGGTTTTTGACAGCGTTGTCATTATTTGACGAAATTAGTATCTTAGAACGGATACTTTTAATTAATCGCGTTATTTATTGTTGACCTATAGCTAAGTATCCAACAGTGTCCATAAGCTATATTTTAAGTATTTTGAAAACAATGTTTCACTTGTGGATATGACCCGAGTGGGAGGGGGGGTCTAGGTTGGGCAGGGATGCTATATGATTCTGTATAGGCTCATATTGGGCACCCTCTCACTTTGGGGTGGGGGTGGTTGGGAGTCCTATACGCAAGACGGAAATAATTGAAATCAGTGCCTTGACAAAAAGCATATCCCCCTTAGTATCACTGTTCTATCTGGGCTCTACCCCCCTAGATGGTGTCACAATCTCTCCCAAAAAAGAGCCTCCGATTTATAAGCCCTTTCATTCCAGGTGGCAGTCCAGGGGGTTTGGGACCTTCGTTTCTGGGTGATTATTTTCCCTACACATCCAGTTAGTTCCTTCTTGTGTATAGGGCTCCCCCCATGGCCGATGTAATAATTCTTATATGAACCGTTCGTAAAATTAAGTGAAAGAAAAACAAAATTTAGATCCTTGGTAGGGAAAGAAGTACCCTTGACACCTTTGTCAGCCACGGACATGTGTGCAAATCTGATATACAAATGTGCTGGGCCTTTATATGGGTACAATTGTCAAAGGCAACACCATGACACGGGCCTTTTAAAAAAAATCGATCTGGGCGACATAGTGGCATGGGTCTTTTAAAAATCAACATGGATAACATAGGAACATGGCCCTTTTTAAAATCGACATAGGCGACATAAGTATTAAAGGTGCCCTTTACTTGGAATCTATAAATCAAAATGTGAGTTTAAGTGAATCATAAACACAATAATATAATAATTGAGTTAAACTATGTATCAACCCTGCAAATAGTAAGTGAAGCTACACAGTCAAATCTACTGTAGTTTTACAGCAACTACTCTACATATATACAGTAGATTCTACTGTTTACCTACAATAAACTGAACACCTACAGTAGATTCTACTGTAAACCTACAAAATGGTGACCAACTGTTTACAGTGAAACCTTCAAAGCATGTAAACAATAACATTCTCTATTTGTAAACACTGAGCGGCAAAAGGTCATGGGCTCATTACATCCCTATATAAGGCTGTCTCACCAAATCGATCCAATTGAAATGTCTTTGACCGTTTGACATCTATGACCGGTTGACCTCTATGACTGGTTGACGTCTTTGACCGGTTGACATCTATGACCAGTTGATGTCTATGAACGGTTGACCTCTATGACGGTTTGATGTCTATGACTGGTTGACATCTATGACCGGTTGACATCTATGAATGGTCAACCTCTATGACCGGTTGACATCTATGATCGGGAGATACTGAATAAACTGTATAAACTTATTTTACCCGGTTTTAGAAAGTATTAAACCTTAACTTCCTATTAAATCATTTGATTTTTTTAATGTATGTACCCATTGATATGGGATACCCTGGTCATTGACGTTACCCAAGTCACCCAGTAACATATGTCAACCGGTCATAGACATTTCATTTGTATAGATTTGGTGAGTCAGCCATATAGGTTTTTTAGCAGGTCTGCCGCGGGGGATATCCGTTCTTCCAACCCATTAAGTCATTGGATGGTCAATCTGCGCTAGTTGTATGCTCAGTTTAGGTTCAGCTTCAATTTACATTCAACAATAATATAACATTTGTGTTCTAAAGGGGTAGTCTCACCCCTCACACTTTAGTAACCACATATATAGTATTCTAGAACAGTACTATAATTGCGAGTGGGATATGCTTGGTGATTATGTCACTTTAACTGGTAATATACTGCATAGTTCACAATACAAGCCTTTGTTTCTCCTCAACCGATGGTACAGAGATCTACGTATCATAGAGTGGCACGTACAATATAGTGCATTGGGGTAGGCCGTTGACGTCATGATGTATGGATGCAGCTCTGGAGGTTATTAGACTCACAGAAGGTCAACATAATGCACCAATGCAGTTCTGGTGAAACATATGCTGGTGCTGCATTGGTGTATCATGATGACAAATGGATATCTTAAGCTTGAGAGATCATTCTGTTCTTAAAGGACTACCGTAAATTCTCGCGTAGAAGCTGCGGCTTATACGCAAGTCAGACTCAGCTTTCTTTTGATACCAAACATGCCTATATAGGGTGCGGCTTATACGAGAGTTTTTATAAGTATACTGCAGTACAAAAATCGCAATATTCAGACCCCCTCTGCGGCTTATATAATTTGTCAAAGTTAGGGGTGCGGCTTATATGCGAGTTAGGCTTATACGCGAGAATTTACGGTATATGCCATTCACTCCCAAGTTATGTTAGATCTCGGTTCATCTCTTGTGGTGCTGCACTCCCCTGGGATAAGTCTCATCAAATCAGTACAAGTTGAAACTCTATAACCGGCAACCATCTATGACAGGCAATAATATATGACCACAATTAAAGAAAAATGCTTATTTAGAGCAAATGTACATAGAAATATCAGGAAATAATTAATTAATTATTTAGCAATTTTTATACTTTAACATGGATCCAGGCTACCCAGTCATAGACGTCAGCCGGTCATAGATGGTTGCCATCATAGATGGTTGCTGGTCATAGAATAATCATATTTATTTTAAAATGACCTTTGACACCATTTAGCTCTCACACTATTTACTGAGGGTGCTAAATGCCGTTGAGGGCAATGATGCAGCTCTTGTATGAATATATTTTGCAGTCTATACCAAAACATTTTCACCATACAGGACATTGGGTCCTGCTGATATTTATTTAGCAGGCCTGGCCTATTTTTTTTGCATGCCCAAAGAAGCCAAACATTTTCATACAAGGTAACCTGTAATACATAGCCAAGGACGCATGGCAAGAGGGTCATTTTGTGTCCTTCTGCGACCGTATTCCACAAAGCCAAAGGCTGAATGGTAAACGGCCCCCATCTCACCAAGGGAGGAACGATCCAAAATAACCCTCGTCATGTTCCTTTGCCTTTATCTCATGTTTTTTTCTATTCAAAATATGCTAAATTGCATTTAAATGGCCATAGAAATTTGACAAATGATGTCACAGGCCATGTGATACGGGAACACCGTATCCCATGCCCCCATGGGATCCTTAGTACTTAAGCATAGTGATCGTCATATTCACCATGAAATTAAACTCATTCTTTTAGCCCTAGACTGGATTAACTGCAGCGATTTCTCCAGTTCCTGGTGCTATATTTGGTGCCGATGTCTTTTTACAACAGCTGCAAAGAATCTCTTTAAAGGCTGTCCTGAATTGTCTGCAAAAAAAAGAAATCAGTCAGGGAGTTGCCTTTGTTCCAATACAATGCAACAAATAAAGCTAACACTAGAGTTCAGTAAAAGCATAATGTAGTTGTCGTCAATACTCATATTGCAAGAATGAATGCCTTCTCCCTTAGCTGGCTGTCAATATACAGTATATAGAACACAACCTGCTATATTGATGTATCACCATTATGTCACAACAATTATCATTATAAGAATATATAACACAAGAAAATGCTTTGTGTGCTTCCCGAGAGAAGGTCTCCACTTATTCAAGGTCCTGTTTTAGTGCTTCAGAAATGTTTTGAGACAGCTGTTATAGGGCCTAGGCTATAATAGCCTATTTTACCCTGCACTTGTATAAGACCGTCGCTCTTTTAAAGAACAGGTGATTTATCGCGACGGTGAGGTATGTGCATAATTCTCATGAGCCTGGGCTCCACTAGGGCGACACAGGTCCCTGCGAAACGAGGCAATCCTTCTAATGTTTTGTTTTTGTATATTTTGCCTCATTTTGCCCAGTTTCGCCCTGATTTTGCCCTGATTTTGCCCTGCCCTGGCAATACTTAGGGCGACACTGCCGCAAAATGAAGCAAAATGAGGCGAAATGTGAAAAACAAAACATAGAAAAAGATTGCCCCGTTTTGCAGGTATCTGTGTCGCCCAAGTGGAGTCCGGGCTATAGGGATCGCGTATCATGACACAAGAACATCTCGCGTTCCTCTCAAGATCTTGTTTGCAGGCCACTCACCTTGATATCAGACCATACACCATGATGTTAGTGCAGCTGTTGAGGGCACGCAGTAAGTCGGCAGAGCCATTTGTAATTTTCATAACCTCTTGGGATTCCCATAATGTGATGAAAACTAACACCCTGCCAGGTATCACAGTGATGATATAGATGACAACAATAGTTATCAACATGTATGTCAGCTGAAAAGGAAGACAACGATGACAGTCATTGAATGTAAAAAGACTGAGCGTGTGAGTGACCTCACCGATGATTCAGGGTAGGCTGGGACTGTGGCTTATCATGTATAGGTAAATATGGTATGCCGTTTATTGGTACATTCAGGCATCAAAAATGGTTTCCTTGTAAAAAAGTACCCTCAAGTCATGTGTCATACATGTACTTTATTCCATTTCAGGCCAGAAGGTTGGTGTGGGTGAGCAGGTGGGTGTGGATGAGCAGGTGGGTGTGGGTGAGCAGGTGGGTGAGGTGAGCAGGTGGGTGTGGGTGTGGGTGAGCAGGTGGGTGTGTGTGAGCAGGTGGGTGTGGGTGAGCAGGTGGGTGTGGGCAAGAAAGTGGGTGTGGGGGACAGCGCTCAGCTGCGTGCATCTGCCGCCTTCCATCCTGTCAAAACAATGTACATGTCAGCCATCTGTTTATGACGGTGGTAGAGTTTTTGCCAAGCAAAATTTGCGCACGTTACTCCAAAGACGATTTTGACCCCAAAGCCGATTCTAACCCAAAAAGGATTTTGAAGTTCTCCGTCCTCTTCGGAAATCGAGCCAATTGGAGCGTAAATGGTTATGATATTCCTGATTCTCGATTCTCCTGTTCTCCATTCTCCATAGGCACCAATAGAATCATATTTACACACACCCCAATACCCACTGACACTGTACCCACTGAACTTGTACCCACTGACCCTATGCTCACTGTACCCACTGAAACTACCCACTGACCCTGTACCCACTGGCACTATACCTATTGACACAGTACCCACTGACACTGTACCCACTGACACTGTACCCACTGACACTGTACCCACTGACCCTGTACCCACTGACCCTGTACCCACTGACACTGTACCCACTGACCCTGTTCCCACAGACACTGTACCCACTGACCCTGTACCAACTGACACTGTACCCACTGACACTGTACCCACTGACACTGCACTCAGTGTACTGGGAACACAGTGTTTACTTTGACACAGGGTCCCTCAACCTATCAACAGCAGGCGTTTATGTGGGATCATGCAATGTATGGAAATCGACTGACCAAGCATCAATAAAATCAACGCATCAGTCATGTTTTTTATAAGCACTGAGGCTTATATATGCATCATTACTCAGGGGCGTGGCAAGCAGTAGGGGGGCGTTTCTGACCCTTTTAAACCCCTTTTTTCTTGACCGTTTAGGTTTGATCATTTTTGAGGTTGGCCAGAAGTGGCGGGACAGGTCCCCCCGGTTGCCACACCCCTGATTACCTTTACCTCGCACCTTACCCCCTCACCTTTATTGACGTTGAAGAGTACAAGATGTCATTTCTCAATTCTGTCAGCAGAAATAGATTCTCCAGGAGACGCTACCCTACTGTCATGTGTCACACTTTATATGTAATTGAATCTCAGGTGGTGGGTGTGGGCAAGCAGGTGGGTGTGGGCAAGCAGGTGGGTGTGGGCAAGCAGGTGGGTGTGGGCAAGCAGGTGGGTGTGGGCAAGCTGGTGGGTGTGGGCAAGCAGGTGGGTGTGGGCAAGCAGGTGGGTGTGGGCAAGCTGGTGGGTGTGGGCAAGCAGGTGGGTGTGGGCAAGCTGGTGGGTGTGGTAAAGCAGGTGGGTGTGGAAAAGTAGGTTGGTGTGGGAAAGCAGGAGGGTGTGGGCAAGCAGGTGGGTGTGGGAAAGCAGGTGGGTGTGGGAAAGCAGGTGGTGTGGGCAAGCAGGTGGGTGTGGGAAAGCAGGTGGTGTGGGCAAGCAGGTGGGTGTGGACAAGCAGGTGGGAAAGCAGGTGGGTGCGGGCAAGCAGGCGGGTGTGGGAAAGCAGGTGGGTGTGGGAATGCAGGTGGGTGTGGGAATGCAGGTGGGTGTGGGAATGCAGGTGGGTGTGGGAAAGCAGGTGGGTGCGGGTGTCATCACCCGGCTGCCTGCATCCTCCACTTTTTGTCTCCGCCAAAAACCCAGTCGATCAGAGTGTAAACAACAATGATATTCGTGTCTCGGTTTTGCTGTGTACTCGTAGCATCCAACATCAGTGATGGGCATGGGGTGATGTAGAAATGATTTTTTGACCCTATTGGGCTGTGTCTCATCAAATCAGTCCAAGTTGAAAGTCTATGACCGGGTGCAATCTATGCCCGGCATGACAGAAAAAGGTTTATTTAGGGCAGATTTACATAGACATTTTTAACAAAATGTTCTACAATTTATGTGATGCATCATTTAACATGGATGGCTGTCATTATTTCCCCTTGCTTTCGACACTGTAGGTGTTTAAAATGAATGCTACAAATCAATGTCTATGACCTTATTAGATGGAATTTTCTATTTTCTATGTGTTAGAATAGAGATATAATTATAGAACCTATGAATATAAAATTAGTATCATAAAGTCTCAATACATCCATTAGCTTTTTTCAGCCATTTCTATGTACATCTGCCCTAAATAAACTGTTTTCTTCCATGCCGGTCATAGATTGCACCCAGTCATAGATTGCACCCAGTCATAGGTTGAACCCGGTCGTAGACAAAAACAGTGGTCCATGTTTGTGAGACACAGCCATTGATGATTTTGACCCCAAAGACAACTTTGACCCAAAAAAATTATTTGGAAGTTCTCCATCTCCTCTGGAAATTGAGCCGATGCGAGCTGCAGCTCGACCGTTAGATGCCTGAGACGCTACCTCAGGTACACAAGCCACAGGCTACCTCAGGTAAACAGGATATAATCAGCCAATCAGAATCGACCTTCTGCTGCAGCAGATGGATCTGTTGTGTCTCTCAGTTGTTGGCTGCTGTGTACCTGAGGTAGACTAGACTTCTGTACCCCAGCTAGACAGTGACCATCCTTCTGTACCCCAGGTACACATCCTTCTGTACCCCAGGTACACGGTATGTCATACTAGAGCATTCCTTGCAATTACATTTCTAGAAGAGAAAACACATGTGTAGTGTAGGTCCTAGGGTGGATGTGTACCTGGGGTACAGTAGGGATGTGTACCTAAGGTACAGTAGGGTTAGAATGTGTACCTCAGGTACGCAGAGAATGATAACTCTGTACCTGTGGTACAGTAGGACACTGTGTACCTGAGGTACAGTACAACCACTGTGTACCTGAGGTACAGTAGCTAGCATGCCCACTGTGTACCTGAGGTATGCTAGGTGACCACTGTGTACCTGAGGTACAGTAGCTAGGATGTCCACTGTGTACCTGAGGTACAGAATGAATATTTGAGTTGTGGTTTCTATAACTTAGTGTAATTACTCAATTAGGCCCACTAGTAGTCTACTGTACCTCAGGTACACAGCACAGCCTAACAAACCCAACATAGCAGAAGCATCTGCTGCTGCAGCAGCAGGTGAATCCTGATTGACTGATACTTTATTGTGTACCTGAGGTAGCCTGTGGCTTGTGTACCTGGGGTAATGTCTCAGGCGTCTAACGGTCGAGCTGCGACAGAGCTTAAGCAGCAACAATATTCAAGATTTTCCGAAGGTTTTCAATAATACATAGGTTTTCCTGTTCTCCACTCCCCCTGCCACCGCTCTCCCCGCTGCCGCTCTCTCCACTGCCGCTCTCCCCTATAGGTACCAATAGAATCCCTTAATTACTTACCAATAGAATCCCAGGTACCAATAGAAATTTTCAGAGCTTTTCAGACACTAAACTTCTATACCCACAGCAGTGAGCTGTACCTGTGGGTATTGCAACACGCCCGGGCTAGCTCTCCAAGGTGCGCGTACAAATGTTAAAAGCGCAATCTTAACCTAAGAATTAAGATAGCCTTAATTGTCTTAAAATTAATCCTGACACTACTCGCTAGATGGCATCATATGTTGATATCATGGGGGGCACTGCCCCCAAACCCCCATTTCTCTTTTCTTTTTTCATTCTTTAGTAATGGTGAATATGACTTTAAGACTAAGACTTATTAAGACTTGATTAAGACCCAAAAGTGGGTCAGGGGTGCTGGAATAAACCAGGAGGGAGGGGGTCATACATTTTAAGATGTCTTAAATAAGATTGTGTTTTCAACGTTTGTACGTGCACCTAGGAGAGCTAGCACGTATTTGCGGTATTGCAGGCTATACTAGAGTCTGCTTATCTAATGTTCCCTTTTGCTTGTGAATTTGATCAGGATCAAAGTAAAAGCGTGAATCCACTGAGGCAAAATCCGTCGGATCGGATGAACCTCACAACGTTAAACCTAAGGACGAATCTTGTCCGATCCGACGGATTTACCTCAGTGGATTCACCCCTTTAGGTAGATGGGAATTTAAGTAAGGTAGAGGGAAAATGTCACCTTGTAGAGATAGAAGAGCCAACCTTTAGGTCAGAATGTGACTTCTATCTTCTTTTTTTTAAGCTTCAGCATTGAATTCCTTATTTTTCCTATGCTAGAGGGTAGCAATTCGACAGTATTGTTCTATTAGTGAAAAAGGGAGAAAAAATGAAGACGATCGCAGCTCAATTACATATAGAACAAAACAGATATCCAAAAACTATCTGATGCTAACATCTGTCCCCCGACCTTTCCCATGCAGGACTGCAAGTGTTACATGTCCATGTCATACACTGTGACACCGACATGAGTTTCCCTGTGCCTCAAAAACGTCTTAAAATGCAATATAGGCAGTGTATATTACTCTGGGTTAGTAACCCTGAGTCATTAATGTGTGTTTAAGGCGTTTATCTAGGTAGCCCATTAATATATTGTTCTGGGATTCATGTGTGCCAAAGAAGGGTGTAAGATGCATGTTATACTACCTGGTATGGGATCATTTAATTTGTTTAACGAATGGTCCACTGATGTATAGATATTTATCATACTTGCCTTAAGACGGGCCTTTTCAGCATTGGTCTGTCTGCTGTAAACATTGGAATAGAATATCATTAAGCAACCTAGGAGAGAGTAACATAACAGAAAGAACCACTGTTGTATTGTATTCATACAGAAGGGTTGATGGTTAATAAGGGACCAGTCATCTATTACTAGCTGAGGGTGATTGGTAGGTTTTCCTACATTGGCAGTCATCTCGATCCCACCACTAAGTTCTGCTTTTGCAAAATGCCACCCCCCCCCCCCCAAAGAAAGAAAATAATTGCATATGCCAGTGGAATGAAACATGATCGCGATAACTGTACCCTGCTAGTAGCCCTCGTCTAAATCACATGAATATTACGTAAAAATGACGAGAAACACATCAGTTTTATTTTTTATGTAATACAGCAGCCCCATTGACTTAACCAAAGAGGTCCCTATTACACTCCCCCCGTGAAATAACCCATGTCCGTATTTCACGACCCTGTGACGTCATCAAAACGGCGGTTTGTTTACATTTGAACAGCGTAGAAAGAAGCCATTTTAGCCTATTTAGGCTCCCTACCCCTATAATAATTTAATTTGAATCGAAAAAGGTAAAAAATAAATACAAAGGAACACTCGTTTTAGTCTGTAGCTGGGTTATTTCACTTGTTGAAGGTAGGGCCGCATTTCACTCGGCCTGCGGCCTCGTGAAATACGGCCCTACCTTTAACTCGTGAAATAACCCAGGCTACAGAACAAAACTCGTGAACCTTTGTCTTTTTACTTAATAATGATGTAATTCAGACGAGTGGTGCTAGCAGGGTATGGACGTATTTAGTTTTAAGGTGGTTGCCTATTATTGTGAATACGTCCATTTTTTTAAATAAATAATTGCCCAAAGCCACTGAATTGTCTTATAAGTAATACTATTAATTCAGAAATAATCTGAGAAATATTTTAGGGGAGTTTTAAAAGATGACAATACTTTTACTACCACAAGATGGATGAATTCCTGCTTTAGCTTTGCAGAAATACTTTTTTTCAAAATTTAGTATTTAAAAAGTAGCTTCATTTCATTGTTTAGCTCCAATTTATGTAAGGTATATTGGAAAAATTCTGGAGTAAATCTGGTTATTTTTGACCTAAAATAGACATCCACCTTACACACACAATATACTGTAAACATATATTATTTTGCGCCGTACATATTTTTGCGATTTCCCCGGATTTTCAAATCCACGAAAATATGTACAATGCAAATTTTAACATACCAGAACTCTGGATTTCATGAGCATATGTGATAAATATTTCATCTGAATAAGTAGCCTACTGGAGCAGTTAATATTGGCAGAATATATGGAATAAAATACATCATCATTAGGCCAAATTTTAAAAAAAGGCTTGTTTCGGGTAACATGGGAAGAAACTCTAGGGTCAGTAGGTCGGATTTTTTTTCTTTTTTAACTTTTCTTTGCAGCCCCTCTACATACCCTAAAATTGACCAAAAAAGTGTACTAAATGGGAAGATTTTTTTTTTTTGTAATCCTAAAATTTACCCCAAAAACCTTTCTTTTTTGTTGGCCTTACATATCACAATTTGGTAGTGAGCAATCCTATCCTACCTTGTTCCCCCTGTCATCTGCCTGGATCTCTTTATGCTGATCAGTAGGGTCCGCACAATACAGACACAGTTGAAACATAGGATGGGCACGGGTAGAGCTAAGTATATGCATGCCGCGTAGAAGTATGCATATTTATTAATGTTAAAGAATGGACTCTCTCTACATTCATACTCTTCACGCTGTAATCCAAATTGACGATCTAACTGTATAAACAGAATATGATAGGAATATAGTGTCATACAGTAGCTATGTACCTGCACTGTTAGAAGTGTAGCTGAACAAAAGGATATACTGCAGATTTACAGTATTACTGTAGCACCCAGATCAAGGGGGGGGGGGGCGCCGCGGCTTGGGCTGGTGTCAAACGTGTGCGTAACATTGTCCAGCCAAAGGGTACTCAGTGGTCTGAGAACCATCAGGTGGTGACACCACTGGCAGTTAGGGGACCTAGCTATCATAGGATATAGTGGCATGGTGTGCTCATTAGACATAATCTAGAATATTCTTTCCAACTACAAGTGCTGATACTCCCATATGCTCCACTTGATATTTTTAATCATAATTTATCATTCTATCTTTTTTCAATTGTAGGTTCAGTAGGCCCTCCCTTAAAAGTCTGCAATAACAGTTCAAAGTTGACTAATTTTAAGCTTTTTGGACAACCCATTGTCAATGCAACTAGCATAGATTTCTTTATTTGCATGCCTTGACATTCCTCTAACATGTAGCAGACTGAAAGGGCTAAGTCTTTTTGGTGTGGATGTAGCATTGTCTTCTTGCCACATGTGCTAGTATTAGGGTATGATTACATTTTCTCAGACATACTAAGTTGAAGAGCCTACAGATCAGTGGAAATGTTATGCATGCGTTTGACACCAGCCGGAGCCGCGGCATTGTCCCCTCCCCCTGCCCCAGATGATACAAGTTAAAAGTCTATGACCGGGTGAAATCTATGCACGCTAGACTAACTGACAAGAGTGCCTTCGCCAAAAGTATATACTGCATAGTCTTAATAGGCATATACAGCATAATATCAATATCCCTCTATCCCATTATATTAGGTGGGGTATTCTTATCTTATTTTGTGCTGTACAGTTGGTAATGTTGTTGTATATATCCGGGGCTCTCCCCCAAACTCCCTTTTTTTCTTACTTTTTTAAAACTGATAACATACCTATGACCAGTATTAAGACTACAGAGTATATGCCTATAAGTAGTATAAGACTACGTTGTATATGCTTATTAAGACCACATGGTATATGCTTTTTAACAATAGACTCTTTTCAGTTAGTTCCTTCTAGTACAATCTAAGACCGGGTGCAAACACTAGTGACTCCACCACCAGTGTATAGTAGATGCTCCAGCCATAAACCCCTACTTCAATGTAATTACAGGTAGTTCATCTGAATATTTTAAATCCCAATTTAACCTGTTTCACCAACTATGAAAATGTAGCAAACAGATGGTGATGGTCAAAATGTTATTCATAGGTAATAAGGACTCAGACATAGGGGGTGCCATGGAACCCATGCTAGATAGCTGTTCTAGTGTATTTCTAATTAGCGACATAATTCAGGCATGTTCAAATGTGCACCCAAATAAAAGCATAATCATTGTGAATAAGAGTCCTGAGCAAAGTAAGCATTTAAGTAATTATTATCTCTCTGAACATGAGTAGTCATCTCTTTTTTCCTTAAACATCCTGAAGAAGGTCAATCAATTGTTTGAAACGTCCATCATTTTATCTGATTTCGTGATCTAAAATGCTTAGATATAAAAAATATATCTTCATCATCGGTGTGCTAACTAAAATACCAGGACCAATATTGTACATTGCTCCTTACAAGCAACAAAAGTTAAGCACATAAACAGTATTTCCTATCATCATAGTCTTATACATGATAAATAATATTATGATAAACAAAGTTAAGTTGAGGAAAACTTACACGGACTGTAAGTATGCCTATGGGGATAACCTGTACTGCTCCCATGATCCAGTTGGCAATTATGATTGGAATAATCCTTTTTCGTGTGAACCTCAAATTTGTCTTCATCGGCCAACAGATGGCAAAGTACCTTTAATCCACAAAACATGTAAAGTTGCTTAGATTAAGGGATTTCTCAACTTTGATATTTACTAAAAATTGTTCAAAAAGGATGATCCATGCAGTGACAGTGCCAGATGCTCACACCTGTTAAAATCTTCTTGTTCCACTTCACCTAAATAAATGCAGCATTGTCTACTCGCCTTAGATGTAATGACACATCTGCCAACGCTTCAAGAGTGTATCAAACAACTTGAATTGTTTGAGATTTTGAACTAAAGTCCTATTCAGCAAGAAAGGTTGTTGATAAAGTTTTTGAACATTTCTGAAGCATGACTGACAAATAGATAAATATGACCTCAAAATTATCCATCATTTGAATGATAATTGTCCTGGGAATCTTCTAATATGAGACGTTTGTAGATATAGACATTACAGACAATGTTATGAGGATTCAGTTAAAATCAACGTGAACACAACTTTATCATGAAAAAGTCATCCTTTCTTGCTGCATTGGTCTATGAGATTTAGAGAGTTGAATGAAAGTGGTTGTATTCAGGATATTTTGGACTGTTAGATTACAAAGACCACATGTGTTGCTTAACTTCTAAAGTTATTCAAAGTTATTCATGTTCAAAAATGTGATCAACCTTAAGTGGCATTTTGTTACATGTATATGAACAGTACTAAGCTCTATAAATATGAAACTTTTCCGGTCTCGCCAAATCCTTATTTTTATTTGGTACTCCTGTCAAGACCTTGTATCTATAGTAGCGCGGCCATTTTCGTCAAATTTGTTTGGTCCCCCAGACAACACTAACTCCCCTCCCCCTGTTAAAAAATTACAACTTTCTAATACTCACCTTTCAAAGCTGAGGGTGATTAGATGGTTTACAGCAACCAACTGACTCCACTCCTTTATTATCTTTAAAGTCCCACAACCAAAAGGGCCTAGAACTGGGTTAGTTATGGGCCCGAGAAATGTTTGAAGGTACTGAAATGGAGAATAGACACACACATATTTGTCCTAGAGATCCCTAAAAGCATAAATGATGATAATGATACAGGTAAATTCTTGCCTGGTTTGCGAGTCAAACTTTCATTTGATACTGAGCATGCCTATATAGGATGTGGCTTTTATGAAAGTTATTATAGGTATACTGGAGAACTAAATTAGAATTTTTTCAGACACTCTTTATGCCACTCGATTGAAAGAAAGTTGTTTCTCATCACCAAAAAGGAATAATATGACGTTTTTTTATTTTTTCACTTGGGAGCTGAAATATGTAGGGAAATTTTTACCAGCAGTTTTCACATTTTAGTGGTGAAGAGTTTTTTTGTGAACTGCAAACATTGTTTTGATGCAACTAATTCCTAGCAAACGGCATTATTGACAGCATAAGCTTCGATTTGATACAGAATATATATGCCAATATTTGTCCACTTTTAACATGTTTTTCCTCAAAAAATGTATTTTTATAATCCCAATATCCCGATTTTCATGAGGCGCCCAGTGATGAGAAACCATTATTATGTTCGCGTGGCCTTATGTACAAGAATTAAGGT
Organism: Harmothoe impar; assembly: GCA_947462335.1. Taxonomy (NCBI): domain Eukaryota; kingdom Metazoa; phylum Annelida; class Polychaeta; order Phyllodocida; family Polynoidae; genus Harmothoe; species Harmothoe impar. The sequence goes on from OX381721.1 coordinate 31,721,977, forward strand.
ACGTGACTTACCCCATGGGATACAACCATAACAGAGTTTAGACAGTCAGCTACTGCTATGCCAGCAAGGATAAGGTTGGAGGAAGTTTTTAACTCCTTCTTAGTCAATATTGCAACAACGATCAAAATGTTTCCTATAGAAATATATTAAAATCATTTGTGTATTAGCATGTAAACAGCTTTGGCCAAGACGGATTCGTCCGAGCGTCTTTTGGGCGAATATATAAGGAGGAACAATTGTTCAGTTTTGTCTTGGAGCCCTTTAATAAAGAAGCTCTTGGAATACCCTCCCCAATAATTGTTCTCCCTAATAAAGTGGCATACTCACTGAGCGTATCCCACTCACAAATCTAGCACTGTTCTAGTCTACTATGTGGTTAATTGTGAATGGTGAGAATGCCCCTTTAACTAAGCATACAAATACGGACCTCCCTATATATTCGCGGACATCCCTATATATTTGCGGAGTTCTTTAAACATATGGAGGGTGTATTTACGGATGTCCGCAAATTTGTGGAGTAAAGCACCCAGGCCTACTTTCTCACCTACCGGTACTTCACTCCACTTGTACACTAACAGATTTATACCACCCATACCTGCTAGTTATTTCACAGGCCATCCCATGCTCACATGCAATAAAGAAAACAAAGTGGTTGAATTTTTGGTAGAATTGAATTGACATGTGATATATATGCTACACTGATAATAATAGTACCATTGATGATTTCATCAAAACCAGTTGGAAAATATGAACTGATTACTCACCAAATATTCCAAATGTCAATGAGAGAAATGCTAATACTGCATTGAACAGAGACAGGGGGATGCTGTAGCTTAACATCCCCAGTGGCGACTTTAACCACAGAGTAGTGAAAGTGAAGTGGTTTCCTGTCACACAATAGAAATTCCACTCCGTCCCAGTTCCTTGAAAACCACAGTACAGCTTGGACCTCAGGATGGGGTCACCTGCTATTTCATATGCCTTCTTCAGCACACCAACACTAACAAATTGGACACCATCGCGATCAAACACCAACCATCTAAGGTAGGGAAATATATTGCGGATCCCTTGCTGAAAAAACATTGATAATTATAAAGAGTGATGAATACGGGTAGGGTCATTTATTACAAGCTGGGGTGGGGGGGGGGGGGGGCTTGGTGGATTTTCCCAAAACTGGAATATTTATTCCGACCCCATCATCAGTTAGCCAAATAAGTAAATTCGATTCCCCTCCCCCTACTTTCAGATTTTGAGGAATGACTGGAGGGGTGACCTCGTCTCGGCTGTTAAAGTCTTTTTTCTCTGCTGATTATGCTTCTACAATGTATAGGGTCTAGGTGAACATATCGAGGTGGATGCAGAGCTTTCACCTTTTAGCAATTTTAGAAATTCAGAATGGCCACCCAAACGTTGCTGAAAACTGAAAAGTGCACGAGTTGATATATACTTATGTGGGAGCGTCGACAAGAAAATTATTCCAATCTGAAAACGGCCAATCTAAAAAACGTTACAATCTCAACGATTTGGTTATAACATTGTTCTTAAGAGTATACCTTCTCCTTCAAACCCCAGGTTGTAGCACTGTATTGGAGGTAAATGGGTTCAGTTAGAGTTGTTCATATGGTTGTGTTTAATATCAGTTTTGAAAAAGAAAGAAGGAAAGAAAGGGCAGTTTGGGGGCCATATACATGTAGATATAAGCCGGCTGGAGGAAACTGAGAGAACTGCCATAATCTTAGAACGTTTTGTGTTTTAAGATTGGACACATGTCCTTGTCCAGGCTCCCTGTATGTCCCAACAAGCAAGTCACCACGTTAAAGATTTAGTGTGGAAGCCGAAGGAGGTTTTATTTCTCTGCTCATTGTAAATTAGAGACCGTCTACAAACTACGTCACAAAAATATGGCCTATTTTGAACACCTATTCACCCTATGTCACCCATGACAATTTATGTTTCACATTTTCTTACTTTAACTTCTTGGATTAATTAACCTGCTTCTGTCTTGTAAGGTAGAATAAACTGTAAAAAGAGAGCTGGTCAGAAATGCAGCACCCATATGGGTCATTCCTGAAAAGCCTGAAGAAGAAATTCACAAACAATGTACAAAACTATACAGTGAGAATATGCGTACCAGTATTGTTTCATTGCGCGGGAAAACAACCTTGTACTTCTTAAAGATTGGGTCATTCAGGATATCCCCTGGAGGGAATGTGACCAGCTCTTGTTCGGTGGTTGGATCTGACATGTCCGTGGTTATATCTGAAGTTGCATTCTCCCCTGTTGATAGAACACATTTCAACAAGAGTTATTACACATTAAAACACATCAATATAGAAAATGGTATTTCTCCTGTCCGTGAGATCCTGGTACTCCCACCTGCAATGCTCGAGGTGTATGGCCCTAGACCCCTAAATTCGACACGGCGACATGGCCTTTTTGGGGACATGATGACTAAATAGATAGTGACATGGGACATGGGACATTTCTTAAAATCGACATGGCGACATGAGCATTTCTTAAGATGGACATGGGACATGGCGAATCCCCCCCCAATCAAGGGCCCCACATGTGTTTGCCTGGTCTGTTAGATAGTGCCTCCACTCCTTATCAAATGTGGGTGAGGGAGTGGTCATTATTTATCAAGGAGGAGGGGATGGTGAATTTGGTTTGGGGCAAAAGGATTTCACCCCTTTTAAGCAAAAAAAGCCTGTACATTACTTTAGGTGGGCGGAAAATATCTCCAACATAAGAACTGTCAAAGGCCATGACCATATCTGGGATTTGAGCTGCCAAGGGGCTCCAAAATAATAAATTGAGTATGGTTTTATCTCTTTTTTTTGTACAAATAGTATAGGTGTTGGGGATTACAGATCATATATTTGGGTAGGTTAAATGTCATTATTAAGTCTACAATACATGATCATATGTTTGTGCACCAGTTAACATGTATACACAACAGAGCCCCCCTTTTTAAAATGTAAAAGCTTGTATATGCATTTGGGACAATCTTCTTTAAAATGGTGCATATTATAGGGTAATTGTGTTAGAAAGGCTGCAATAAGGTAGGAATTCACTGTACATGGTATGGGGCATGTTGTATCGATTGAAAGGTGTAAAAGAAAGGGCTCAGTCATGTCTACATGATAACTGGTGTATGGCAAAGCATTCTGATCTATTAGGACACAATTACCAGCAAATCTCTTTTTAAATGTGAATAATACACCCTAAGCTTTGACAGAAATAACTCGAGATAAAAATAATTGCTCCTTTTAGTACTTTTTTCCCTAAGGGCTCTATCGTGTCTACTGGGGCTCTGTCATGTCTACATATACATTTTGCAAAGGCTATAGATTTTACTATAGCAGCAGTAGAACATTTTTTCTGGCAGGCATAGTTCCTTTGGTGTAAGGGTATATTTATATGTCATAACAATGATTTAAATATATAATGCATGGGTGCTATCAGTGGAAGTAAGGGGCTCTGGCATGTCTACAGGTAAACTACCCCTAAAATAGGACTGATATTCGCAGGACTTTTCTATGTATAGGTACATAATACATTGTATATGAATATTATGCCATAGTTATTTCATCTTCATTCTATATTAATATAGGGTTTGGACCATCTTTGTCACATCTTTACTGTGGGCTCTGTCGTGTCTACATGAAACTACCCCAGTATATTCAACCACACACTGAATGGTACCTTGGTAATATAGGTCTTCCGTGGTCTCTCAGGTTTACTGTTATAGGTCTGTATTACCAAGGTGTCATGCCCCCATCCCATTTGACAAGTGCCACGCCCACTTCGATCCCATTGTTAACCCCTGGAACTTTCCCAAATCCACATATAGGAACACCCCCTGAAGACTTAAGTGAATCATTTCTGCATCTTAGCTTTGTTAATCATGATTATTAATTAATAATGTGTTGTTTACCTTGTTCTTCTGCATGTGTTGTGGCTACCATCATTAGGAGAAGAATCACAGCAACTCTAAACATAAAGGAAATTATTACATAGTGAGAGAGATCATGGGGACGTGGCTGAATACATTCAAATCTGCAGGCGATAATACTGAGCGCCCAGAAGGCCTGATAATGTGACGTGATTTAGGTGCTTTATATAGGGGCTCAATCTTATTGTCCTGTGGGTGTAGCCATCACTTTAACTAGTACCGGCGAGAAAAGCTTTGATAACAACTGTTACATAGGTACCAGTTGACCACTAAGAATTCGCAAGTATATGGAGGGTATTATTTCATTGGTCTAGAATATATAATCTGGTAGTGGCCTAAATGTGTGTAGCAACATGAATCATCAACCAATGAGATAATTCCCTGCATTCACTGCAGAATTCTTAGGGTGCATTATGCAACAACTGATACCCATTGTGATAGCTGCTAGATCACTGATCATCTCCCCAGAACCAGATCAAGCAATGGACGTCCACATAAGGCATCCTGCTACCTGCTTCATTAGGGAGTGGTCATTTTTAAACAACAGGGGGGTCGGTGGATTTTCCCGAGCGGGTTGAAATTTTTTGGTCCCCCCCATGGGAGGGGTCGAAAATTGTTTGGTCCCCCCCTCAGGCAAGTTGAAATTCAATGCGACCGACCCCTTTGAACTATAGTAACGCGCTGGCTTTTTGATTAAAAAGGGGTGCAATTTTTTTGGTCCCCCCTCAAGAGGGGTGCAATTTTTTTGGTCCCCCCTCAAGAGGGGTCCACATTTTTTTGGTCTTCCCCTTCAAGGGGTCAATTTTTTTTTGGTCCCCCCCCAAATCCACCAAACCCCCCTTGTTGTTAAAAAATTACCGGTCCCTTATGGAGCTGCGACTGGCCTGCCGGTGTCAGGATAATGGACTGGCCAGGTGTTGTGTCAACAGTCTGCGGCACAGCATCTGTGTGAGGCAGCACAATAAAGAGGGGCCCGATGCCACGAGCATTGTTCCACTGCTACGAGCCGTGTCCCACTGCTACGAGCCGTGTCCCACTGCTACAAGTAGACTCATAAACACCTGCACGCGCACACACACTCACACACTTAAACGCGCAACCTAGATGAGAAAAGAGCGGACCGAGAGTCTGATAAACTCATGAGTAAGTCCGAGGCGTCATAGCACACTTGGACGTAAAACAATCCAATCAATCAATCAATCAAAAGTCCCTTAGTATATTTCATAATATCAACTCAATTCAGGCCCGTAGATATTAGGCCATAATTAAGAGCCTTACAGCAATATGCATGTAAAATCCATGAGCAAAAGGTACTCTAGGATTGTTGGAAAGTAACCCTGTCAGGATGCTGTTTCTCAACAAAGTATTGATGTCCTTATGATAGAGATTTGGCCTTAACTGTTTCTGTTCGTCCATTCCCACATTATGTGGACATCCACATTCAAATTCGGATGTCCATATTTGTATGGTTACCTACCATTTATGATACAAGAAAGTGTTTTATTTATTACTTCTATTTCCTACACAAAATACGGACTATTTTTCCCGCAATTTGCGGACGTCCGGACTTTGTGAAGAAACAGCAGCCTGCAGTGTCAGGCCATAGATATAATTCCAGCTGGGATGAACACATTAATTTGTCCATACATAGAATGCATATATATATATATATATATATTTATAAAACGGTTGGCCATGCATTATAGCTCTAGAGAGGTCACGTGCCGTTCGTTATAGTGTGACAGTGCACACTGAGCATGGCACCAGTTGGAGACATCATAATTATGCTGGTTATTGGGGCTTTTTGGTAACTTTTCTCTTAAAATGAAAACAAAAAAAGGTTACTTACCGTTTTATAAAGACAATAGAAAACTCATTCTCCACATCTCGACTGTCTGTTGTCCTATAATGCTGCATTCGTGCATTATAGGACAACAGACAGTCTCGACGTGAAGAGCATCGTTTTCTATTCTCTAAATATATATATATATATATATATATATATATATATGATGATGTGCATTTCCCGCATTTCAGGCATTCAAATAACTCTATATCTAAACACATAACACGTATTGGATACATTCTAGTATATGTGTTTAAAGTCTAAACACCTTACAGATATGTGTTTAGATTTTAGAATGTGTTTCTAAATAAAATTCACATGTGTTTAGCAAATAAGCGCTCAATATCTAAATCTTTTTAACAATCACATACCGGATATTTTTTAAAGACTAACTAAATGCTTTCTACCTGAAATTGCGTCCCTCCATGGTGCTTGCTCCCAGTCTGAGTCGGCGGCAAACTGACCCGGCTCTGTCCGATGGGTATGCATATATACTCTTATTGCCTGAATCGTCACATCATTAGGGAGTGATCATTTCTTAACAACAAGGGGGGGCAACAAAATTTGGACCCCTCTTGAGAGGTCAAAAGGCCCATGCGTTACTAAGCTTCAAAGGGCCTGCGCAGGCGTCGTTTTTCGACGTATGTGGGAGGGGGGGTAAAAGATTTCGACCCCCACAACAGGGGCGGTGTAAAAAAAATGTGCACGCTCAAAAAAAAGTTACTCTCCCCCCCCTTTTGTTAAAAAAGTATCACTCCCTTAGGTGCTGAGAGGAACATGGGTGTGGCCCCTCGGACACAGGGGGTGTCGCACAATTGAAGAGAGATTTGTTGGTGATGATATTAAACTTTTAAGAAAAAGAGATTCCTTCCAAATGTAATCGATGGAGATATTATAATTGTTTTAAATATTAGTTTTGCTTTTTATATGGAGGAAATGATTAAATATAAGCCATAGCCCAATAGTGGTAGTGGGAGCAGCAGGTATGCAGGCAAATACGGGATAGCTCTGCCAGGTGCACGGACAAACGTTAACAGCGCAATCTTAATCTTACATCTTAAAATGTCTTAATCTAAGGCAAAAAAAAAACAGGGGTTGGAGGGCAGAGCCCCCCATTACATGCTAGTTGACTGGCCTATCCTACAATGGACTGTGTAGTTTAAGATAGGATTAAGATAGGTTAAGATAATATTAAGACTAATTTTAAGATAATTAAGACGATCTTAATTCTGTGTTAAGATTGCACTGTTAACGTTTGTCCGCGCACCTAGGAGAGCTATCCCGGGCGTGTAGGATGCAGGGCACACAGGGGGCCGCACCCCAGTGCGCACAAAAATCAGTATATATTTCTAAATGTTTTGTGCCAGGATGCGTAAAACAATACAGCATGCACGTTATTCTATATCATAATCCCAATATATGAATGATACAGATGCACTCTTGTAGAATCTTGTATTGGGTATTTCTGTTGGTGTGACTGTTGGAAGTTAGGGTAGTTTGTGTTATTATTGTGACTGGATATTAAAGGTAATTGCATGAAGGTTATATAGAGAGTGAGCCCATTTTTTGGGATATCAACCCTGAAGAAAAGATGTAAATATCTTTATATTAGACCCCCCCCCCCTTTGCAAAAAAAGGACCTGCACACCATGTATGCCCTCTGAGTCATGCTCACCCGTCCACACCAATGGCCTTTTCAATACGACCAACATGTAAATGGTGTTTTCTTTACAAGGCCGCCCAAAAAAATAAAATGGTTTCTCATCACAGCGCGCATCATAAAAATCACATTTTGAGGAAAACTTTTTTTTTTTTTTTGCTAATTTTTTATGGAAAAAAATGATAAAAATGGACAAATATTGGGATATTTGGTATCAAATTAAAGCTAATACTGCCAGTAATGCAGTAGGATAGAAATAACTTACATGTTCCCTACCTTTAAAGATCCATAAATTCTTAACTACTAACATGTGAATTTTGGTCATAAAAATCGTGTATCATCCCATACATTTTAGCCCGCGAGTAAAAAAAAAAAGAAGCAAAAAAAAAAGCCTCCCTCGTCAGATTTTTCAGACCCTGGTGATGAGAAACCACTTTTTTTTTTGAGTGGCCCAAACATACCCCAATCAAGATATATTTTCTATCAGTCCTGAAATATGATATATCTTTCCAACGAGATAGGCCCCAAGCTGATCCACTTAATATAACAGGTAGAATAAGGGAATACATTGATGGCCTCTTTAGCACAGTTACAGATAGGGCGTGGGGAAAGTACCTGGTTACTGTACCGCCTACTTTAGGGAGTGTTCATTTATTAGTTACAGGGGGGGGGGCAGGTGGGTTTGGGTGGGGGGCGTAAAAATTTCCGACCCCTCCTGAGGGGGGGGGGCGTAAAAGATTCTGCCCCCTCTTGAGGGGGGGGCGTAAAAAATGTAGCCCCTTTTTAGCAAAAAAAGCCTGCGTGTTACTATAGTTCAAAGGGGGGTGGGCGAAAAAATTTCGGCCCCTTCGGCGAGGGGGGGCGCAAAACGTTCCATGCGCTCTCGAGGGGGGGGGCGTAAAAAATGTTCGCCCCTCCGCGCGAAATCTCACCACCCCCCCCCTGTAATTAATAAATGAAAACTCCCTTAGTGAGACACTCCACCAGTTAGGGGGGGGGGGGGGGGGGCAGGCAGCTACAAGCGGACACTTCAGTGTCTAGTTTTGCAGACATTTAATTCACCATGTGAGTTTACAAATGCATGACTCACTGCTAGCTTCATGACCTCTTCTCTCATTCCCAAATCCTGGTGACAACCAGTATGACATTGAAATTGGATTTTGCTGGGTTTAGGCAGTCCCCATAGTTAGCTTGGAACCAGCGAACAGGAACCAGAAATGGAACCAGAAAGTATGATGGGAAATACAGGTAAAACTACCATCATATATTCTGGTTCCCCTCCACTGATTCCAAGCTACCAGCAGGGGTTGTCCAAACCCAGCAAAATCCCAAGTTCAAGGTCATACTGGTTGTCACCAGAGCCTTCATTCGGAAGGATTTGGGAACAAGAGTACATGACCTCCCCTAGTTGGCTGCCAGAGGTATCATGACTGTACACTGCCATCCTAAAGACAATGCACATGGGGATGAACCTGCAGTCACTAGATTACGCATAGAATGGGCGGCGTCTAGTGGCTCCGCAGGCTCGTCCCTTGTTGCAAAGACAATGGTGTATCGTATGGCTGTACACTGCGGTCCTACAGACAATGGTGTATCGTATGGCAGCCCACCTTGCCTGCAACCCTGCAACGGCTGTACAGTACTTTCATGTATCATGTCTTCTATGGTCTTCACGATTGAACCCATTCCTTGTGAGTACCTACCGAGTACTACAATCAAGCATCATGCAGACTCTACAGAGCTGATACACTCCCAAATAGTCGGCATGATACATGAATGCAGCACTTCTGGCAAGTAGACTCGCCTTGGCTGCATTCATACATCATGCTGATAATGTATACTGACAAAGCACAGTACAGTACAGTAAAGTACTTAACCTTATAAGGGCAGCATAATGCAGGAATGCGTCATGCCCATGGTCTTCATGATGCATGAATGCAACCCTGGTGAGTAACTCACTAGTGCTGCATTCAAGCATCATACCCACTTTATAGGGCCGATATACTCCCAAAGGGCTGGCATGATAGACCAATGGAGCACCGTTGAGTTATATTGGTGCATCATGACGAAACATGTCACCTTTTAGCAACATTCTGTCCTTAAAGGATTAAAGAGCCATTAACACTATTACCTGTATTTCACATGTAATGTACCTGGTATTGGGATGGGATACGCCCTACTGACCTTGTCTGCCTATCTAGACCATGCATCGCGGTAAATGTAGGGTATACATCTAGTCATTATACATGTACTACATGTACTTGAATACATTTAATAAGAATGGCAGACCAAAAACTAGATCTTATATCTTAATTCTAGAGTCATGACACAAGAAGATTATGCTTAACCTAAAATTTCAAAAGTATTTAGGGCATACACTATCATTACTATCCGGTGTCGGATACCTTTGACAGCGCCGATTCTGTTTCCTCCAGCGTCTTCGTTACACCAGCTAACTGATCCCTATGGCTGTCCAGCCTGTCCAATATGCCGTCCAACGACTTAGTTGTCTTATTTTTACATTGAGACCTCAATGCTATAGGGCTCCAAAAGTGCATGGCTTAGGGAGTGCTCACTTTTCAATAGCAGGATAGGGGAGGGATGGTGGATTTGGCCAAATTCAGCCTTGGCAGGTAGACTCGTCAGGGATGCATGGCTGCATCATGATGACAAATGGCATAGCACATTAAAGGTTATGTCCTATTAGTTTCTGAATACTAAATTCTGTTCACTTGTTGCAGCCTTGGTGAGTAACTCGCTGACACTACTATGCTGCATTATGCCAAACCTTTGGGGCTGTATCAATCCGTAAGGCCAGTGTGCTGCATCCATTCGCCATGTTGAGAAAATAGCATTAAAGTTGGTATCCCAACTGTTGCAGTGACGAATTTCCACTTCCTGCATGGGGATAAGCATGCTGATGTTGTAAGACATATGTGAAAGTATTGAAGCTCTATGAGAACTATTTCCATCCAAAAATCCCAACACATAGCAAAAATTTATTTTCACTGAGCAGTCAAAAATGAAGCAATTAGCATGCCTCTCTTCTAAACCTGTCTTCCAGCTCTACAGGTTATGGGTCGAAGCATCTGATGTTTGATGGAGATGAGGCAAAGTATGAACTGTGGGAAGTGAGGTTTCTTGGCTACATGAGGAAATTGAAACTGCTTGATGTTATTGATGGGGTAGGAATAGCATCTGTGGATAAAAAGGCTGAGGCCTTCTCTGAACTAGTACAGTTCCTAGATGACAGGAGTTTATCTCTTATAATAAGGGATGCAAAGGATGATGGGGGGGGGGGGAGTCTCTGAAAATCCTCAGGGCACACTATCAAGGAAAGAGTAAGCCCAGGATAATTTCCTTGTACACACAACTGACATCCCTACAGCTAGCCCCAAATGAGTGTCACAGACTACTGTAAATGTATATATTTTCGCGCAGCTAAATTTTCGCGCACATAGAACATAAAGGCATTTTCGCGCAATTATTAAGGGTTTTACAGGCCAAATTTATTGTTCAAATATTTTGGAGGGGGGGTCTAAAATTCTTCTATTTTGGAAATATAATATAGCCCTGTAGGCCCCTATTGCTATATCAATAGTTTTTCTGTATAAAAATTTTCAGGATGTGATTTTTTCCAGCATGTTAGATTTATTATTTGAGTCTCTACTGCAGTGCAATATATAGTGCCAGACATCATTGGAAAGCTATTTTTTTGTGCAAAATTTTCTCTCACATCATATTTTCACGCACATAGGCATGTGCGCGAAATGCGCGAAAATATGTACTGAGCGAAAATTAATACGTTTACAGTATATGATAAGGGCAGAAACAACTGCAACTGCATTGAAGGGAGCTGGGGAAAATGTCAGTGATAGTTTACTGATAGCTATGGTGCTAAAGGGACTGCCTTCAGAATATAAAACATTTGAAACTGTGGTGACCCAGAGAGATGACAAGGAACATAAATCCAGTGAATTTAAAGTGGCATTGAGAAGCTTTGAAGAGAATGCCAAGTGTTCAGGATCTAGATCTAACGAGGACAGTATTGTGAGAGTTGGAAATGACAATCGCAGTGGTGGTAACAGTAAGAGCATTATATGCTACACCAGCGGGCAACCGGGGCACACATTTTTTTAATGTTAAAACAAGGAGAGAAACCTCTGTTGGTGTAAGAACTGTAAGACACACAGTCCTGACACTGAGTACTGCAAGGAGATGGACTCTGTAAGAACTGTTAATGACACTGACAAACCAGACACACACTCTTTTGTGTTCCGAGTGAATGTGGACATTTCTAGTGACCAAGACAAAGCACATGGTTTGCTGGTGGACTGTGGTGCAACTACGCACATTATCAACGACAAGTCCAAGTTTGTAAACTTTGATAAAGATTTTGACCCCGAGAGACACTTCATAGAGTTGGCCGATGGTAGCCGGACGAACGGTGTTGTTTTGGGATGGGGAACCGCAAGTGTTTCATTAAATGATGCAAACTGTATAAAACAAGATGTGTTGCTTGAAAATGTCCTGTATGTCCCATCCTACAGACAAAATATTTTTTCAGTGCAAGCTGCAGCAGAAAAGGGGGCCTCAGTAAGTTTTAATGCGAGTTCTGCCGAGTTGGTAGCCCCAAATGGTATCTCATTTGACATTGAAAAACACGGTCGGTTGTATTTCTTGAACAATGTAGTATCATCCGAAAATGAAAAATCTAGTACTCCAAAGTTTCAATCCCACACAGTGGAAGAGTGGCATAGAGTTTTGGGTCACTGTAACATTCGAAATGTTGTGAAATTGGAATCTGTGGTAAAAGGGATGAAAATCACATATTAATGAAAAGAAAATTTTAATTGTGAAACTTGTATTAAGAGTAAAATGACACAATCTAGGAACAGGGAGGCAGACAAGAGAGCCACAGCCCCACTAGAAGTCATGTATTGTGACTTTGCAGGTCCTGTAACCCCTGTAGCAAAGGAAGGTTTCAAATATACACTGTCATTTATTGATGATTATACTGTTGTAAATATGGTGTGTTTCTTGAAAGAAAAGTCAGATACCACAAAGGCAACAGAAAAATTCTTGGCACATGTATCTCCCTATGAGAAGGTAAAGTGTGTTCGTTCCAATAATGGTGGGGAATTTATCTCTGCAGAATTTGAAAACCTATTGATTAGGAATCAGATTAAGCATGAGAAAACGGCCCCATATTCTCCACACCAAAATGGCACTGTGGAGAGATCTTGGCGTACAGTGTTTGAAATGGCAAGGTGTCTGATTTCTGAGAGTGAGTTGCCAGTGAGAAAGGTATTTTTGTGGGTTATGACAAGAACAGCGTACCTTGTATATATCCCAGAGCGTCGGTGTGTACGACGGGTAAGATGTATAAAGTTCACTGACAAGTTTGACGAACCTACAGGGAACAGTGATGAACCGGTGTGTGTCGCACCTCAGGTAGAACTTGTAAACCCCCCGGATCTAGATGTAGCTGATGATGTTCCTGGTCAAGATGCAAATGGTGATGAGCTTGACCAAAATCTGGAGGACAACATTGAGAATGCTAGGTATCCTCAGAGGAGACGTAACCCACCGGATTACTTGGCCCAGGCCTAAGTCACCACTACTGTCGACTGTTGCTACCACATGTCACACATCCCATTTACATTTTCCGATGCTATGAACTGTGATGATGCTCAAAAATGGCAGAAAGCCATTGATGTTGAAATTGATGCTTTAATGGATAATGACACTTATGAACTCGCCACACTACCCGCGGGTAGAACTGCAGTGGGGGGAAGATGGGACAAAACACTGATGAACAGTACAAGGCCTGGTTTGTGGCTAAAGGTTATTCTCAAGTCCCAAATGTTGACTATCATGAGACATTCTCGCCAACTGCCCGCATCCCGTCCATTCGCCTGTTGATGCAATTAGCTGTCCAAGAGGACATGGTTATCCACCAGATGGATGTTAAAACTGCCAATCTGAATGCACCGATAGACTGTGAACTGTATATTGACCAACCAGAAGGTTTTGAAGTGAAGGGTAAAAATGGTGAGAAATTGTATTGTAGACTGAATACGTCTCTGTTTGGTTTGAAACAAATTGGCAGGAACTGGAACAACATGTTGGACACTTATCTGAAGGACGAAGGTTTCCTCCCAGTTAACACCCTACGTAGTTCCAACGTAGCTCAGAGGTTTCTCTAGGTAGATGTCCAACCAAAAGGTTTGAGATTGGTAATTTTGGAAGGTTTGTAGACGTCAAAATATTAAGGTTTATTTACATTCAACAGACGTAGACGTCCGATTTACGTTGATCTACCTCATTCAGACGTAAATCTACGTAAAAAATCTACGTAGATCTACGTTAGAATACGTTACTTTTCAACTTCAATTGGGTAGATGACTTTTCTGTGTCACACTAAGTGGCAGCACCATCAATTATGGAGAGAATTTTACAGCTCTTTAACAAATCTACCAAATCCAAGCAGTAAATTCTCATCAATTATGAATTTGACATCATGCAAATAAACCGTATTCAATAGAATATTTACATATAAAGTACGGGTGATTAAAGCATTGTGCATGAATAGGTGCTTTGCGGCACTTTACTGTGAGGACACCACATTGGGGGTAATGGAAGAACTACGAAGCCTCTCTGCAGCCAAAACTATTCAACATATCTATACTGTCAGGCTGTTCAATTGAACAACAAGAACATACCATGTAGAATGAAATGAGATTGAAAATTATAATACCTATTTGAATATTGTTTGCTAATGTAAATTTGTCAGCAACATATTACAAGTCTTTGTCTGAATCCAACTATGTAGAATTAGATGTAATGTGTTAAAGGTAGATTTACATCTGATCTACGTAAATCAGACCTCCAGGTTTGAGATTGGTAAATAAACCTTAACGTTTTGACGTTGATAAACCTACTAAAATTACGTAGTTCAGACCAAAAATCAACGTAGATCTACGTCTGACCAACGTAGTTGTGTTTACTGGGCTACAGTCTGAGACTGATTTTTGTGTGTATACTAAGTTGAACAAAATTCCAAGACTATTGTAGTAATTTGGGTTGATGACATTATCATTGCAGCGAGCGATGAGCAGACCCTCAACACAGTCAAACAGTCTCTATCTACCAAATTCAAAATGAAGGATCTTGGTAGGATATCCTGGTTCTTAGGTATTGAGTTCAAATGTGAAAATGGTAATATTGAGATGAACCAGACCAAATATGTTGGAAAGATCCTGAAACGGTTCAAAATGGAAGATTGTAAACCAAGAGCAACACCTTGTGATGTAGGATGCAATGCCACAAAATCTGAGGATTCTGAAGAGTCAACTGATGCTAAATTGTACTGAGAAATTATGGGAAGTCTGGTCTATTGTATGTCAATCACAAGACCTGATCTATGTTATGTTGTAACCAAGTAATCTCAACACATGGTAAGTCCCACCAAAGCTGATCTTGGTAGAGCCAAACAGGTTCTGAGGTACATCAAGGGTACACTTGATTATGGATTAAGGTTCCAAAAGTCTGATGTTCAGTTAGAATTGAGTGGATTCTGTGATGCCGATTGGGGAGCATCTGATGACAGAAAAAGCATAACTGGTTATGCATTTCGGTTGACCAAAGATGGTCCACTAATTTCTTACAAAAGTAGGAAGCAACAGTCTGTTGCTTTGTCTACTTGTGAAGCAGAGTATATGGCTTTGTCAGCTGCTAAAATGTCTGGTACTGGTCTGAAGTATAAAACTGGGCATCGATCACTATAGAGATATAAAGAGTCAGAGAATCGATGTCCAGTAAAAATCATATATGCAGTTTGCCATATCGATCAAAAGCTAGAATCAATAGGAAAACAATGATTTAAGGGAGTGCTCATTTTTTAACAACAGGGGGGGGGGGGCGGTGAGATTTCGCGTGGAGAGTGCGAAATTTTTTCACCCCCCCCCGCTAGAGGGGTCGAAATTTTTTACCCCCCCCCCCCTGGCAGGCCGAAAATCGTAGCATAAAATGTAGCATAGTAACGCGCTGGCTTTTTCCCTCAAAACAGGTTGAATTTTTTTCACCCCCCCCCCCCAAGAGGGGTCTAAATTTTATACCCCCCGGTCAAGGGGTCCAATTTTTTTACCCCCCCCAATTTTCCAACCCCCCCTGTTTTTTAAAAAATGAGCACTCCCTAACTCTATTTGTGATGAAATGACAATTCAAATTTTCTCAATCTTTGAAAAAAAACACCACCAGAAACGTTTAGTTTGTGGCCTAGTGCGTAATCCATGTCATCTACTCTCTAGTTGTAGAGCCCCTCCCCTCTTCACTGTGCCATGCACTCCCGTTACCTCGCCTTAAGGCCACACCAAATAAAAAGTTGGTCTACAGATTTCCCGCATCATATTTTCCAAAATTCGAATTTTAAATTTTTTTGAAAAAAAATGTGTCTACGGACAGCCCCCGCACCATTTCCTGGGAAATTGCATGTTAATTTTTTGTTATTTGGTGTTGCCTAACCACCTCCAACGTTCTAGCCTCTATGATCTACTCCCCTCTATCCGGCACTCTCCCACGGTATTTGTTTCATGGATGTTCACTTAAATTGAATAAATCAAATATATTTTTAACAAAACTTTAATTCTGGGGAGGGGGCGGATGTAATTTAAATCTAAAAACGAGTGTCAGATTTTTGTTCCTGGATGCGGGAAATCCTGGGGGAAATTCTTTCTTCTAACCTCCATCGTCCCACTTTTTAGATTTCGATATCACAAAACCAGTTAATATCTGCTTGAAAAAGGTATCTTCATGTTTATTTCCTTCCTCGTACCTCAGCCTACAAAGATGAACACTTGGTAGCACTTAGAACATAATCTGAAATCCTCTCCCCGCCCATACCCCCATACTTTAGGTCTACAAAGTCACCATTTCCAACTTTAAAAAAGGCAAGTTCTAAATTACACAATTTTTGCAGTTTTAGATGGATGTTATGAATAAACTCTTTTTTTAATTCAAGGGGTATGAATGACATCCCCTACTGTCGCGTTCAATGAAGAAGACACAAGAGATATTCAGATGAATTGTTGTATTTCTGTACATGATTTTATACACCATTCTATAAGTTCACATGGCAGCCAGTAACAGTTCGCTCATTTCTCTCACGAGACTCAACAAACCTAAATCAGAATAACTTCAATGTCCAATAGTACAGCAGGATCATCCCTTTAAAGGGGCATTCTCACCACTCGCACTTTCCACATAGCAGACTAGAACAGTACTAGAATTGTGAGTGGAAAACGCTCGGTGAGAATGCCACTTTAAGGACGGCATGTACTTCATGTCAAAATGTCTCTTCACGATGCACCACTGTGAGTTACATGATGTAAGTGACTCACCGGTACCGCATTGGTGCATCATACCAACTCATTGGGAGTGTATCAACCCTGTATGATCAGCATGATGCAGCACTGGCGAGTTACTCGCCAGATATGCAGTCATGAATGATGACCACAGAGCACATTATAAAGCACTATGCGGCCCTTAAAGGATTACATTCATAAGGGATATTTACCTGTGAGGACATGCACATCAATCTTGGGTCATCTTGTCAAATAAATTGAAACAGGGTTTTGCCGCGGTATTTACATCTCATACTAATGTCATAATTTACAGGTATCACTGCTGGATAACTAACCCTGTTCTAATTGTTTCTATACAGCTATGTAACTTCTTCATTACACCGATTACATTTATTTCTACACAACAGATTTACACATCTGAAATAATAATAATATACAATAATTTACACCGTCAGATTTGAATCTCAGGCGTTTTGAGACTAGGGTAACTTGGCAATAGGATATTGGAAGTGTACATTGAAAGTCTGTGTTTATCTCATCTATAATGCAGCGACAAATTGAATGGATCTTGGGGAATATATTCTATTTCTAGTGTATTTTAGGAATTTCAAGTATAGTTCTTTGTTTCTCCCACTCTTCTAAAATGGGGCAGTGATTTATTCAAAAAAAAAATTATGTGAACTTCTTATCCTTCTTCAATCATCAAATAACCATCAGATACACGTTTCTAGCGATTTATCATTTAGAGAATATATTCACATTCAGGTCCATAAAAGGCAGTACATCAAGTTCAAATAGAATAGACTCAAGTAAATTCTTCTAATTCTTCCAGGACTACAATTCTGAGAACACTGTCAAACTGATGAGGTCTAATTAAAGACAAATTGTTCAATATTTGATATGAGAATATAACCCAAGTTGTTAATACAAGTACCACTTTAAGACGAAGCGACAACCTACGTGGAATGTATGCGTATGACACCATACAGGAATGACCGGGCGCGTCACTGGCAGTCATCTTTAATAAAAATAGGCCTCACTCTACAAAACCATTAATACTTTAAATGTGAATAAAAGACAACTATATAATGAACACCAGACCTGTTGTAATGGTCCGCTTAGGTTAAGCGCTGAGGTCTCAAATAAGTGCCTTGAGTAGCGTGGTATTTAGATAGACAAATTGACTACATACACTGGTGTTGTATTTATACTCATATATTTACACAAGTGAGGTGCAAGTTCAGCTTTAAGTGCTGAGGCGATATTATAAAGCCCACAGCCCCGGCACTTAGACAAGATGAGCGCTTATATAATACCGAAGTTTAAATGAAATGGTACGGTATATCAACTAGTATATCATGTTGGGCACGTAAATAGGCCTATACGACATACGACAGACTGTGTCAGAGGCAATTATGATGAGTGTCCTATTAAACAGTATCTCCCATATTCCATACATAGCTAAACACAGGAGTGCATAATTACTACATTTATAATCTGCAACTTAATACAGAGTTTTTATAATACTATAAATAATTGTTGGAATCACAGACTATATACTGCAATATTACTAGGTTTTAATAGTACCGGCTCAAGTATAATTACTAGTATTCGTTAACCCTTTAATACCTGAAAAGTGCTTTAAAGGACATAGTACATTAAAGCACTATGCGGCCCTTAAAGGTCTATAGACAATATGCATTTAAAGGAAACATGTATTATTATATGGTTTAATTCTCCCGCTGTATTCCATGGGGCTTGTCTAGACGCAGCAGGTAATCAACATTTAACGCGCTTCGTTTGTTCCGCTCGCGTTCGCCGTTGTGAGTCTCCCCTCATGTTTTACCTGTGCGGGAATGAAGGTAAGAACCGAGTCAGTACCAATTATGTCAGAATTTCAGAAATGTGAAAGTCAACTTGTCTATACTTGTACTTACTCTTTGAACATCTTTTCCTTATTACGCTCTGAATTAAACAAAGGGTACAGAGTTAAGGGAAGAAAGGGCATTAACTCTTTAAGGGCTGCATGAGGTCTTATAGCCGGACCAAAAAAAAGAAAGTCTACAGATTTCGCGTATCTCACTTTCCGAAATTCAAATTGTCATTTTTTCTGAAAAAAGATTTGGCTGAGGATTTCGCTCACCTCATTTTAGATTATATAAAAAAATCTTCATTCTGGTGATTAGGATGAGTCAACATGTATGTTGCTATGGATTTAATTGGAATTTTGTCAGGGCACGAGGTTCACAAAAAAAAGATAAATTGTCGCTTGCTCCACTTCTATAAGTACAATATCCAGCCAATTTATTTTTAAAAAAATTAAAAAGTAAAAAATGAAATTTTGCTCATACAATTTTTTAAAACTGAAATTTGTGGACCCAACTTTTTTTTTGCACTGGCGAGTAAGTAACTCACTCAGTTATTGTACCAATGTGGCACCAGCAAGTAACTCGCCACCACTGCACTGGTGCATCATGCTGACCACATGGCAGTGTATCAACCTCATGCAGTCAGCATGATGCATGAATACAGTACCGCTGCATTCATGCATCACGACGACATGCTGCCCTTAAAGGGGATTAAACAAAGCACAGTGTCAGGTTACAATGAAGAGAAAAGCAGGATTTACTTTCAGAACGAGAAGCAGAATTTTCCATCAAAATCAAATCTTAAATAGTGAATGACAAAACTCATTTTAATGCGGCCTTACAGCAATAAATGTGTGAGATTAAACAAGTATAGTATAGTGTATGTTTAAAGTAATACAGGTAAAAAGAGCTTATTTATGTTTATACGTGTAAGAGCTTCTTATTGACATAATTACCCGTATTAGAAATACTTTATTCAAAAATGTCAAATACCAAAAGCTTGTTTTTAAAAAGGCACATTTGATTCTGAGTGTAAAACTTTTTCTAATAAAACACTAAACTTAAAGAGCTAAACTTAGAAGCATATTGGCTGCATATCTCATGGGGAACATTCACACATGGCATTCTGTCTAAGAAAGAGGGCTGTATGGCGTTCTTTCATTGCATGACAGTTTGTGGATGCAGATAATAATGTTGCGGACGCAGGAAAAGTGTGTTGGGCGCTATTCGCCAATCGGCGCAGAACACCAATATTGACATTCTGCGCAGCGCAATTTGTAAATAGCGCAGGATCAGAGCCGCACAGAACGCCAATCTGTGCGGAATACAAATTATAGCAAAGTTGCGAGCACCTGTTTCATTTGCAAGTATCTGATACAATTAAACTCAAATTTGTTGAAAAATAAGAGCGATGCCATTAAAATTGCTGGATAATATGTCACCATCTTCCAAAAGTGTAAGATTTTAGTTTATTTCCTTCTAGGGAAGATATCTTCATTAGAATCTCGCAGACATTTGTAAACAGCGCTCTGCAGATTGGCGTTCTGCGCCGATTGGTGAATAGCGCCCAACAAGTGTGTTGGGAGTTACCGGCACTCAACTCTAGGACAACGTCTTGATTCTGAGAAACTTTTGTCATACGTCACGTTATCGGTTTGTATGGTTTAGAGAGCACGACCGTAGTGCGCGGCCCCTTCAATACAAAGGGGCTGCCCCTCCATCCATGACGTCATCAGTCAATGTTCCCCATAGTGTCAACGCGGACAGTACCGTAAATTCTCGCATATAACCTAACTTGCGTATAAGCCGCACCCCCCACTTTGACAGATCCTATAAGCCTAACAGGGAGTCAGTAAATTATAAACTTAGTACTGCGCATTCTGATAAAAACTCATGTATAAGCTACACCCAACTTTGGGCCGATCCTATGAACAGCAATGGCGATCTTGTGTACTAGCCGCGGCTTCTACGCGTGAATTTACGTTACACAAGCATCCCAGTAACGCTTAACGCTGTGTAAAGCTCAGACTGAGTACATTAATTTCAAAGTAGGTTTACGGTACTCTGCTGTGTATCTACCACATATCTAAGCCATGACCGACTGTAACACTCAGGATACATGTAACATCTGACAACCACGTCTTACATATTGAACAGA
Source organism: Harmothoe impar (assembly GCA_947462335.1). NCBI lineage: Eukaryota > Metazoa > Annelida > Polychaeta > Phyllodocida > Polynoidae > Harmothoe > Harmothoe impar. The sequence goes on from OX381721.1 coordinate 31,742,829, forward strand.
TCGCACAACGTCCAGTCGTGTATACACACTACAGTTGTAGCTATGCCATGCCGTGTAAGGAAATAATCAGCCCACAAGTAGCGTCTGTGATATTTTTTCTAGAGATGCCAATCTCTTGTTGATAAAATATTTTGTGATTTTGGTGAATTTTCTGCATTTCAATACAAACATTCCAGAAAAAAAAGCAGGAATTCCTATAATAGTGGGAAGTGACATTTTCTTTATGCAGCCAGAATAATAAACATAAAATGGTGCTGTGTGTCACATACTGTGAAAAGAAATAATCAGGCCTGATTGGAAATAGCGTCTATGATATTCTTTTTTTAGCAGCAAAAATAAAGATTACAAAGTAGAATGGTGCTCTTTGGTATATAGTGTATGCCTTACCTGCACTCGTCTGGGTTGAACATGCCCTGCACAACGAGAAACAAAACACGTTAAGACACATCATCAACACACCGTAACCCTTTAAGGGAAACAAAGGATTTTAATGCAATACATTTGTATGTCCATGTCTATTTGTGAAAAATTAAAGTTATGATTTATATCAAAACGGGGTTACCGTATTCGACGTAATAAGCGCACACCTCCTAATAAGCACAGACCCCCCGTTTTTGGCCGATTTTTATATTATAATTTACTAAAAATATCTCAATTTTTGACCCAAATTAAACTCTTAACTACTAAAAGGTGCCCAAAATAATTTTTTAAGTGCACTGTGCACTTATTACATCGAATACGGTAATATAATTTTGTAAGCGCTTCAATACAGCAGTAGGACATCTAGCTGTACCCTACACAGTATCAACGTAATGCTGACCCTGTAAGGGTCGCACAGTGCTTAAATGTGCTATGCCCAGTGTCGTTATGATGCATGAATGCATTTATGCCTGATGCTCACCCTTCGAGAGTGTATTAACACCATAGTGCCGGCATGATGTTTGCATGCAGTACTGACGAGTCACTCGTCAGTACTGCATCCATGCCAGGTGCATAGCAATTCGAAGCACTCAGCAGCCCTTAACCCTTTAAAGGCTGCTGAGTGCTTTAATACATCATACCCTTGGTCGTCATGATGCATGAATGCAGCCCTGGTGAGTTCATGCATCATGACGACCCTTTATAGGTTTATAGACCCTTGAAGGGTCGTAACGATGCACCAATGTAGTTACTCGCCATGGCTGTATTGGTGCGTCATGACTACAAATGTCGACTGTTAGCAACATGCCGTCCTTGAACTTTTAAAGCCAAAAGACTTGCTGCAGTGACAGTCCGAGTCACACAAGGAACAAGACTCTAGGCCTTTAAAAAGTGGGTGGAAGTTTTAAGGTTAAAGGCTTCCCCCCTTCCCGCTGTGTAATGACTGTAGAATGCAGTGACTGCGGCCTACCTTGGCGCGGCGTAGGATGGAGTCCTTGCTGGCGTCATAGGGATGGTCCTTACTGGGGATCTCCAGCACGGCCGGGATGGGCTTGTCGTACATGTCTATGGTGTGCCGAATCATCTCCGCTATCTGCAGTTAAAGCATAATAACATGTACCGTAAAACCTTGTGTATAAGCCTAACTCGCGTATAAGCCGCACTCGACTTTGGGCCGATACTATAAGCCGCACCAGAGATCTGATTATGGTGACTTTTAGTACTGTACCATAATAGCAAAAACTCACGAATAAGCCGCACCCTGACCCTGGGCCGATGCTATAAGCCACACCGTCGATCTGACTGGCGTACTAGCCGCGGCTTATACGCAAAGTTTTACTGTACTCAAGAAAACAAAAATTTCAAATTGAAATTCCATGACATTTCAATGAAAAAAAAGTTCCATGACATTTATCTATAACATTATTGCGGGGGTCATATGACTTAGCCTATGAGGCCACCAGTCAGCCTGTTATGGTTATTTTGACATACTGTGTTCGACGTAATAAGCACACAATGCTCTTAACAAATATTCCTTTACAGTTTTTCTAATAGCTTATAGTTAATTTGGGCTAAAATTTGACATATTCTGGGGGTTTTACAGTCTTTAATAAATCGGCCCAAAAAGGGGTGTGTGCGCTTAAATAGGGGGTGTGCGCTCATCAGGTTGGATACGATAGACTCAGTTACTCGTAGGGTATCTATTACATATTTGGACTTTTTGAGGCAAGGATCTTCATTATGGTGTTATATACAATTTAGTATTTTTTCTGACTTGATTTTAAATGTTGGCATCAACTTTTTAAGAAGCGCTCATATTTATCTCAATTTCAACAGTATTACTAGCACAAGTGCTCTGCCAAATGAACGTTTTTTTACACCAGGCCGCCCAGATAATGTAGTCTATTATAGCGTTTTACATAATGGGACAGAATCAGTTACTAATAAACATTGGTGTGAAATTTGAAGATAACGACTTAAGGGAGTGTTCATTTATTAATTACGAGAGCGCATATGTTGGGCGCTATTCACCAATCGGCGCAGAATGCCAATATTGACATTCTGCGTAGAACGCCAATCTGCGCGGGATAGAAATATCAGTGGAGATGCGAGCACCTGATTCATTTATAACAATAGGAATCAATACGACCCGAATTTGCAGAAACACAAGTGTGATACCATAAAAATTGTTGGATCCTGTGCATCCACCTATTAAAAAGGTCAAAGTTCAATCAATTTCAATCTAGGTAAACTACCGTAACTTGATTAGAATCTCACACCTATTTGTATCCAGCGCACTGCGGATTGGCGTTCTGTGCCGATTGGCGAATAGCGCCCAACACACAGAACTTTTTATGCCTCCCCTCGCCGAAGGCGCTGAAATATTCCCCCCCCCCCCCCCGTAACTAATAAATGAACACTCCCTAAGCGGTACATACGTTCTGGTTGATGAGTACAATGGCGATGTCGTCACGGTTCACAAAGTTCTTAAAGTGCTCCTCGACTTCACTCACGCTGGTATCTGAAACACACGGACATTTAATCTTTAATTAATTGCATTAATGCATCATTATCTCAGACACGGGGTTGAGACACCCCAGAGTTGAGACACCCCAGAAGTAGGACATTGGGTCGCATCACACCTGGCTCCGCCAATTGTGATGTGACCCAAGGTCCCAGTCGTGGAGAAACCTGTTGTTCAGACAGATCATCGTGAACGTCTGTTTAGCCCCCCCCCCCCCCCCCAAAAAAATGTTGTGTTCAGGTATCCCTAGCGACCCAATTTTTTCGGCCGTACCCAATATTTTTTTAATGGCCTATTTTTCTACCAAATTAAAACTTTTTTTCACTGAAATATCTTTTTACTGAAAATTATACGAATATGGGAGGAATTTTGTCTCAAAATCCTTAAAAAAAATTGGTAAAAATAACCCCAAAAAACCTACCCACCCAATTTTTTTGGGGCCATGCTATCTGAACACAACTTTTTTTTTTTTGGCCTTAATATGTACTTGTGGCGAAAGAGCATGTCTTACTTTTATCGACGACAAAGAAGTTCGGGTTCCTGTGTTTGTTGAGTTCCCCGATACCGCCGAGTAGGAAACCTGTGCAGGTGTCCTGGAATAATAAAAACATGCAGAACTTTTACACAATCATATTTCCTTATAGTTTATCTTTGTTTAGAGGCTTAAATTACCACTACCAGTAGTATTATCTTTACAGAAAAGCGACAAAAATAGTCAGGGCTCGACAAATCGCTGTGTCCAGTGCCCGTGACACAGAAAAATTACACTGGACACAAAAATATTTGACAGTTGTGCCCAGTGGACACAAGTGAAACTGAGCAAATTTTGGACCATATTTCCATGAGCAAAAACCACCAGACAAATAATAAAGTTTTATACGTCGTTGGAAAGCTTGCAGTATCAGGATTCTAGATATGGAGGTCAATATCTCAATACAAGATCTTAAAATATATCATCCTGATTAAAGAGAAATATCTCCAAATTTTCATGGTTCGGTCGGGCACAGATTTCAGGGACCGGACACAACATACTTTTGTGTCTGTGCCCATCGGACACACACATGCTGAACAATTTGTCGAGCCCTGAATACTATTAATACACAAGATTTCCTAAAGTTAACAATTTGGAAAACGTGGCACATAGCTTTTTCCTGATTTATTGTACCCAGTGTAGCAATGAAACACGAAATATAAAACGGCTACATTTTCCAATACACCAACTACTTCCTACACAAGGTAAATTATTATTTCATTACATCCATTATGAAATATTCATCTTGTATTTTATCATATCAATTATTATTTCATTATATCTATAACAGCCTCACCTCATCTCCGATAACTGCCATAAGGCGCCCCTTTGCTGCTGAATGCGACATTACGAGTCGTGTAGAGGTCTAGATGAAGGATACCTGCAAGGACACACAACATGGATGCAGATATTAAAACCTTTAATTAAATGATATCCTTTGGCCAAGGAAGGCCCAGACCAAGAAAAAAAAATTCAATTGTGTTACGGTCACATGGTCAAAAGGAAGTAGGGTAGGTAGGTCGCTTTCCTCTTTTTCTTTTTTTTACCAGATATTTTTAGGGTGATTTGGTAAATTAACTCTGTCAGTAGGGTGTTCCACACCTCGCGTAACTCGCGTAAGTTTGATCGCCAGCTGTCGTTTTTTGTGTTTCCAATATCATCAGGGTTGCCACCGACAAGGTAGTTTTAAATTCCCTGACTTTTCCCTGACATTTCCCTGACGTTATATCGAATTTCCCTGACAATCGCGACATAAACCCAATGTTTTTAAATGCCCTCCAACTATGAATATGCACTCTTTTTTTAAAGTTATCTTCAACTTAGCGAGTGATCATTATTTAACAACAGGCATTTTGTGTATCGCGTGCGCGCAAAAATTTTACCTTCTCCTTTTTGAGGATTAAGATATTTTTCTTTCTTACAATCATAATAAAATCGGCTTTTTTACAGAGAAAACAGGTGACTTTTTTGGTATTTCAAAGATTTTCCCTGACAAAATATTATTTTCCCTGACATTTTCAGAAAATATCATATTCCCTGACATTTTGATGAAAAATCCGAAATTCCCTGACATTTCCCTGACCTGGAACGAAAAATATTTTCCATGACATTTTCCCTGACAGTGGCAACCCTGATCATTAGAGTAAGTTCTAGTGGGTACTTTTTCACAATTCAAACAGCTATGCAATCGCCAAAATGTCTACTTTCACACCCATTAATATGCAGTGTTCAACATTTCTGGTTGTGATGCTATGACATGAAATGTAAAGTAATGTTGTGTCAAATTTGGAGGTGGCTGGCGGCCTGCACTGCAGCAAAGTCCCCATACAACCTACCCTCACTCAACCAGCTGGGCTGCATTAGCTTTGCATCCATTAGTTAATCTCAGTATTTCAGCATGCTCTATACATGTTTGTGGTCATTTCAACACTTATGCAGAATTCCTACTCCAAATAGTTCCGAAAATATAGGTGTTTTTGAACAAAACTACCAAATCTCAGCACAACCCCCTCCCCATATAATTTCTGCCCAAAGTATACTTTATTACCACATGTTTTAGGTATCCAAAGGTGTGTTTAGGTTAGCTGAAATTCAAAATTTGAAGACAGCCCAGGGTAAAATATGGATGCACCTCTGTTTTAGTATTGAGAATCATAGTGTCATGACAGATCTGTGGCCTTTATCTGAAAGCTCTGAATGTAAGAAGAAGAACAAAAGAAGAATTATGTCAATCGGACAATTATTAAGAGTAACAGACCCATTTGAATATAGAAAAGTATTGGGCTAATTAGGCTTATTTGGTGCCTACCATTTAAAAACAAATTTATGGGCTTTGACTTTCACTATTCTCTATACTTTTCCGTATTCAAATGGGTCTGTAACGCTTAATAATTGTCTGATTGACATAATTCTTTTTTTGTTGTTCTTCTTACATGAAGAGCTTTCAGGTAAACGCCACAGATCTGAAATGACACTGTTAATTCTATATTCGATGAAACACCCTGCAGGCCTCAGATAGGGAATTCCGGGGTCACTGAGTACATTATTAGAAGAACTCTGCAGTAAATACTAGGTGAGTTCTGGGTGGTCAAAATAGTGTCTAAAATTCTGTAAAAATCATAAATGGCCCTCAGCATATCCTGATTGAGATGGCACCTCAAGATATATGATTATTGCAGGGATAGGCCTATATTTCAATGTTCATTTAGGTTCGGTCTGAAATGAACTTATTCACTGCACATATCATATGGTCAATTATGGAGGTTCATTAATGTTAGGAACCGGCATTTCAGATTTCGGTGAAAAACAACCCGTTTAATTTTTTTATAGTGTATAAAAGGTTTTCCTATTCATTCCTAAGAGATTTTCCATCAATACCTGGCTGGGAATTTTTTATCGCTATTACGCTACATTAAACTTTAGTGAAAATTCATTTCCCTGTCTGAGACCTAGATCTACTGTCAGTGACACGGACTGACAGTAGGGATAACACCCCAGCGCCCATTTCCGCAGAGCCCTATCTGTCACCATAGTAAACTTAACAATTCTATTTGCTATTCTCGGATGCTTTCCCTTCGTCAAATTTAAACATACTTGGTCATCTTATGTATAAATGACCAAGGATTCAGAATCTGTGAGTAATTTTACTGTAGACCCAGGCGTTAAATAGATAACTTATCAGTTCAAAAGGGGTATTTGTACGGGTACAATACAATTCTGTTAAAACACTGAAAATATAAAACATCAATATTTTGCTTAATATTTGGTGGATTTTAAAGTTTGACCCCTCTATTTAAAGCTAGAAACATGGCCTTTCATTATGAGAAAGAATGAATCTAATTCCTGTAAGGATTCTAGTTAATTTTTAAGGGTTTTTATATTGAACCTTTAATTTTTTAACTTAATATTTGGCTCAGTTTCTTACACTTTTACAGAACTTTCCTTAGTATATTTAATTTTGGGTTCTAGATAGCATTATTTCACTTCTAAATGCAAGCAAAACTTGGCAAGAACCGATATTAGAAAGGTCTATTTTAGCCAAAAGTGCATGAACATGAGCTCTGCAGAAGATGGAGCAATCATAAAACTCTGACTTTCCACTATGATAAAAATCACCCACCCAGTCATACTTTTTCAAAAACATAGGATATGAATCCCTCAAGTGTTTTCTCTTCAATGGTACCATTTGATTTTCTCTATTCCAGTCTAGGCCTAAACTAGGACCATGTATGTAAAGTATAGTGCAAAATCGGCCCTCCCCTGCTGCAGCATGCACTGCAGTGTACACAGAGATAAGGGATACTCACTGGACAGTGACTGACAGAAAATAACAGGATATTTTCCAAACTTTTTATCTTTAAAAAGTAATAACTCGGCTTCTAGTGGGTCAATTAATATAATGTTAACTGCATTGCCTTTCTAAGGCCATCAGAATGAAAGTAAGAGTTTACCGTCCGAGACTTTAGGAAAACAGATGCGGCCTTTTTTCATTACTCATTATTCATTATTAGGAATTTCCCTAAAGGACTGACTTTTCGGAGTTTTCTCGGGCATAATTTTTTGGAAAATTCTAAGATTTTGTTCAGATTTTTGAAGAAATGAAAATAATGAAAATTTACATTAATAATGAACTTTTCATGCGGCCCCTTTGAAGGCATGCGGGCGGTGGACGATAAACTCTCACTTTCATTCTGATGGCCTAAAGATCTGTACTTTAAGAGAGAAAAAAATGTCTGTGATATTCCTAAAATATGGTTTTAATGTGTTATCCCTACTGACAGTGACTCTGAGTCTGACTCTGAGTGAGGCGGGGCTGAAATTGAAAACGGCCAAATGCAATCGCACGTACATTCACAAGATCTACCAAAATGCTGTTCAAAAATTAGCATACGAGTTACACCCATATGTGCAGACATATACTGGGCTATGAATTATCTAAAAATATGGCATCCTGAGGTATTCATCACCAAAATATTACCACTTTTTCTTACCTTGTAACTTTCGACTGCAAATTTGACCGGAAGTGCTGAAGTCACATGATAGATGGTGTATGAACAAATGAATAACAGTCAAATATTTTAAATATTCATCTTATTTCAATCTATATTAGAAGATCTGAAGTTATTTTGAATGCTTATTTATCCATTAGTGTCTTTAAGTTGTTATTATGCCGTTTTAATGAATACGTCACACTTATCAAAACATCATGCTGACGATTAATCCGGCGACACTGCTTGTTTTGATGGTGCCGAAAAGCGAAAAGTTTCCTCTCCTCCGTGTTTTATCGCTCCTGTGTGGCAAAAAGGAGGCACCTGCTGTGTAGAAAACAGGTAACTAATTTCCCGTAAACCTTATTTCGATTATTAATGCTATGAAAGTTGTTATCCTGGCGGAAGTACAGTCTACAGCGTTGCAAAATTGTGCCAGAAGCGCCGATTTGACACTGACACACTCACAGACACACACAGTAGTCACAGACACAGTGACAGACCTTGGCTGGGGCCTCGCCCCAGTCTCGGACTCCCATACCAACATACGGTAGCTGTGTGGCAAGGCGTCTGAGTACGGCCTAGGTTGAAAGCTCAATTAATACCAACACTGCTCCGTCCCCTCTGCTGTGTATGCTATGTGAGCAGAGCGTGTCTGCAATACTAATTGATACCAACTTGCGGCAGATGGCACTTTGGCAGATTGGTGGCGCAAATAACTTTGGCAAATGGGTGTGTATTGGGATAATTGGTCAATACACATCCAACTACCCGGGGTATAGACATACTCTTATCGAATCTCTTATCGAAATTTTTTGTTACCCCTCCCCCTTTTTGCTAAATAAAAGAGTCAGATATTCTTATCAGACTTATGCCCCCATCCCTCCATGAAGTGTATCTGCAAAACCAAGAATGCGAATGCTAGGTTCAAATATGCCCTCAGATTCATAAAGAGGCATGAGGACACTATGCACCGGGACTCTCTAGCTGAGAGCCTAATGCAGAAGGATGTTGACTCCTTTTGGAAGGAAGTTAAGTCCCTCAACAATAGTAAAACCCCACTCCCAACCAATATTGATGGGATAGTAGGGGAATGGAATATTGCTGACCTATGGAAGCAACATTATGCAAATTTGTTCAACAGTGTTAAAAGTGATGTTCAAAATATAGATTATGGGATCGCCTACTCTGATGAGGTGAGAATCTCGGTTAAGGAAATACAACATAGTATTGTTCAATTAGACAAGAATAAATCTTGTGGTGCTGATGGAATATACGCAGAGCATCTAAAATACTCTAGTCAATGTTTATTAGAGATGCTGTCCTCTTGCCTTACTGGTTTTTTGGTGCATGGTTCACTTCCAGATAGTATGCTGGCTGTAATACTGGTTCCTGTGATAAAAAACAAGACTGGGAAAATAAGTAGTAAAGATAATTATCGCCCTATAGCTTTGGCAAGTATTCTGTCCAAGATACTGGAAATGGTTCTGCTATCAAGAATAGAAGATTACATTGTCACCCATGATAACCAATTTGGGTTCAAAAAGAAACATGGCACTGATATGTGTATTTATGCACTAAAGGAGCTAATTCTAAAGTACAGATCACTTAATGCCTCTATGTTTATGTGTTTTCTGGATGCTTCTAAAGCATTTGATAGGGTCAACCATGCCAAACTGTTTGGTAAGCTTGTGGCCCGAGGAGTACCTGGGTACATTGTTAGAATACTAGTTTACTGGTATACCTCTCAGAAAGTATCTATTAGATGGGGCAGTGCTGTCTCTGCCAAATTTACTGTTGGAAATGGTGTTAGGCAGGGGGGTATTCTCTCTCCTCACCTTTTTAATATATATATGGATGATTTATCATCTAAACTAAATGCTTGTAATACGGGTTGCATGAATGGACCAAACATTGTCAATCACTTGATGTATGCGGATGATTTGGTAATATTTACTCCTGCTAGTCGTGGATTATCAACTTTATTGCACGTGTGTGGTCAATACGGTGTAGACAATGATATTAAATATAATCCACTGAAAAGTGTGCTAATGATAGTTCGGTCACCTTTAGACAAACAGATGAGAGTGCCTGTTTTCACTCTAAATGATACAAAGCTCAATGAATGTGAAGAGGTCAAGTACCTTGGCCATATTATTTCTAATACACTCAAGGATGATAGTGACATTTTGCGGCAGCGACGGGTGCTATATGCACAAGGGAACATGCTCATTAGAAAGTTCCATATGTGCAGCATAGATGTAAAAATACAGCTGTTTAGCGCATACTGTACACCTCTGTATACAGCCCAGTTATGGTGTAAATACAATAGGGCCTCAATGCGGAAGCTAACTGTTGCCTACAATGACGCACTGCGTATGTTACTTGCTATACCAAGATTTGCTAGGGCTGGAGAAACTTTTGCTGTATGCGGTCTCCCTACATGTGGTGCTACCATTAGAAGACTGGTATATAGCTTTATGTGTCGACTGAAATGGTCAGGTAATAGGTTGATCAAAAGGTTGGTGGACCCCACAAGTGATACCCAGTACAGCTCACCTATATGGAGATGCTGGTATCGAGATCTGTATGTTCACTTTGATGCTCCACAGATTTAACAGTTTTTTCTCATTGTACATGTGCATTTATGTTACATGTCTAATTGTTCTGTGGTTTTTTTTTGTATTTTTTTGTATAACATGTATTGTCAACTCTGTTTTTATCCTTTTTTCATGATCCTATGGACCTTTTGTACCTCAACTGAGTCTGAAATAAAGCTTTGAATTGAATTGAATATAGATCAAAGGGGTACCTAGGTAATTAAATGCTCCCAGGCTATCCACTGGTAGGATAGACGCTGGCCGAGGCTGGCCTCGCCCGGCTCAGTGGCTGGCCCCAGACAGTTTCGGTTTCACTCAGTCTCAATTTCAATGACACTGACCGTGGTTGTCTGGTATTATTATCTGACAGTCTGTCAAGCTAACCAAAGAATTTAATAGCATTATGATTTAGTTTTTACATTAGTCTATTAGAGAGTGGTCATTCGATTTTTTTTTGTTACCCCTCCCCTTTTTGCTAAAAAAAAGAGTCAGATATTCTTATCAGACTTATGCCCCCATCCCTCCATGAAGTGTATCTGCAAAACCAAACCTAGACTAGAAAAAAAAATCTAGTTAGTGGGCACAGCTCAGCTCAAGAGTCTTGAAGAGGCATAACTATTAAAGTGCTTATTAAATAGGCCCTACACTGGCTACAGAGAAGTTTCAAGGCTTGATAAGCACGTAATAAGTGGGCTGTGCCCACTGGGAAGAGTTAATACCGTACAGTTATACATTTGTAGTAACCTCGGCCTCGGTAAAATGTGGAGTAGTCTAGGCTAGGTCACCATGACCCATAATGATAATATGGCCAAGGTTGTTATTGATCCTCGCATTAATCAATACCCCGGTACACAACCTCGTTAATGGACGCTCATTTAATTAGCAGTTGTCAACGGTGGCTCTAATCCCACTATGACACCCCGCTCCCTCCACCAGCCTTGCCTTCCTGTTATCCCATTCCTACCCTGCTTGCACCATGCTGGGTGGCTTTAGCAGGACTATCGGTGAGACCATAGTTGTAGAGTCACAGTATGTTTCAGTATGTTTCCGGTTGCACTGAAAGTTTCTGTTTTGTGCTGACAGCTTCTGTTTACCCCTTGCTGACAGCGTCTGTTTTTCTGAGTCTATGAGTTATTGACACCTTCTGTTTCTGCCTGTATATATTACTGATGGCTTCTGTTTCTCCCTGTGTATATGCTAATGACAGTATCTTTTTCCCCTTAGTGCTGACTGCTTCTGTTTCATGCTCTACTGATGGCTTCTGTTTCCCATGTGTGTATATGTTACCGACAGCTTTTGTTTCTCTCTATGCTGACAACTTCTTTTTCCACCTATGCTGACAGCTTCTGTTTATCCTTGTGTATAGGTCACTTACGCTATTTGTTTCGCCATTGTATATCTCTGATGGCTTCTGTTTCCCCCTGTGCTGACGGCTTCTCTTTCCCCCTGTGCTGATGGCTTCTGTTTCTCTCCGCTGACGGTTTCTGTTTCTCTCTGTGCTGACGCCTTCTGTTTCCCCCTGTGCTGACAGCTTCTGTTTCTCGCTGTGCTGATGGCTTCTTTTTCCCTCTGCAGTGACAGCTTCTGTTTTCCCTGTGCTAACGGCTTCTGTTTCCCCCGATGCTGACAGCTTCTTTTTGCCCCTGTAGTGACAGCTGCTGTTTGCCCTGTGCTGACAGCTTCTGTTTCCCCCTGTGCTGACAGCTTCTGTATCCCCCTGCAGTGACAGCTGCTGTTTGCCCTGTGCAGACGGCTTCTGTTCCCCCCTGTGTTGACAGCTTCTGTTTCTCCCTGTGCTGACGGCTGCTGTTTCTCTCTGGTGACGGCTGCTGTTTCCCCCTGCAGTGACAGCTTCTGTTTGCCCCTGTGCTGAGAGCTTCTGTTTGCCCCTGTAGTGACATGTTCTGTTTCCCCCTGCAGTGACAGCTTCTGTTTGCCCCTGCAGTGACAGCTTCTGTTTCCCCCTGTGCTGACAGCTTCTGTTTCCCCCTGTAGTGACGGCGTCTGTTTCTCTCTGTGCTGACGGCTTGTTTCCCCCTGTGCTGACAGCTTCTGTTTCCCCCTGTGCTGACAGCTTCTGTTTCCCTCTGTGCTGACGGCTACTGTTTCTCTCTGTGCCGACGGCTTCTGTTTCTCCCTGTGCTGACGGCTTCTGTTTCCCCCTGTAGTGACAGCATCTGTTATTCTGTGCCGACGGCTTCTGTTTCTCCCTGTGCTGACGGCTTCTGTTTCCCCCTGTAGTAACAGCTTCTGTTTCCGCCTGTACTAGTGGCTTCTGATTCTCTCTGTGCTAACAGTTTCGATTCATCCTGTGTATAGGTTACTGATGGCTTCTGTTTCCACCTTGCTGACAGCTTTTGTTTCTCTGTGTCTATGAGTCATTGACACCTTCTGTTTCTACTTTCATAAGGTCACTGATGACTTCCCATCTGTATAGGTCATTGACGGCTTCTGTTTCTGCCTGTGTATAGGTCACTGACGGCTTCTGTTTCCTCTATGTGTCTGATGTGTATACGTTACTGGCAACTTCTGTTTTCCCCTGTTCTGACTTTTGTTTCTCCCTGTGCTGACGGCTTCTGTTTCATGCTGTGCTGACGGCTTCTATTTCTCTCTGTGGTGACGGCTTCTGTTTCCCCCTGTAGTAACAGCTTCTGTTTCCGCCTGTACTAGTGGCTTCTGATTCTCTCTGTGCTAACAGTTTCGATTCATCCTGTGTATAGGTTACTGATGGCTTCTGTTTCCACCTTGCTGACAGCTTTTGTTTCTCTGTGTCTATGAGTCATTGACACCTTCTGTTTCTACTTTCATAAGGTCACTGATGACTTCCCATCTGTATAGGTCATTGACGGCTTCTGTTTCTGCCTGTGTATAGGTCACTGACATCTTCTGTTCCTCTATGTGTCTGATGTGTATACGTTACTGGCAACTTCTGTTTTCCCCTGTTCTGACTTTTGTTTCTCCCTGTGCTGACGGCTTCTGTTTCATGCTGTGCTGGTGATTTCTGTTTCACTCTGTGGTGACAGCTTCTATTTCTCTGGGTCTACAAGTCACTAACTGCTTCTGTTTCCCCTGTGTGTATGTTACTGATGGCTTCTGTTTCCCCCTGTACTAACAGCTTCTGTTTCCCTCAGTGTAAAGTTACTAATGGCTTCTATTTCTCCCGTATAGAGCGGCAGGATGGCGTTGATAGAGGGAGTGGGTGACGAGGTGACCGTGTTCGCCGGCGTGCTGATTCTCCTCACCATCCTCCTCCTCGCCTGGATCTCGACCGGCGTGGTGGACCGTCCTCTCGTCAGCATCATCGTCCTCGATGGAAGAACATTCCAGGTATTCCATATATCATTAGGTTTAAAAAAATACCTTGTTGCTGTTGACTTGAAAAGCTGGTCCCAGTCGTTATGGTGGTAGTAACATATGGATAACTCAGTTACATTATAAGTATTCTTATTTTGCATTTTGTATGTCATAAAGATATACCAGCAGTTAAAAATGATACATGTGCAACCTCTCTTATACGCTGATTTCTTTTTTTAGATTTTACGGTAACTTTGGCTTACAGTGGGGGATCACCCTTCAATGAGAGGAATTTTTATTCTTGTAAAGTCCAATCTAAACTTGTTTAAATTTAAAAATCAGAATAAATTCTCTGCCAAAAAAGGAAAAGTGGTCAATTTCTGTCATGACCTTCAATTTCACCCTTGTGTTTCCACAGCACTTCCTGGCGCGGCTCCGTGGTAGGCGGGTGGAGACCCCCACAGAAGCGGTGACACCAGAGGGGGAGGGCGGGGGGCCTGGTAGCGCCCCGACCACTCCCCCCACCGAGCACTCCCTACTGGAGACTACTGATACTACTACCACTCATGCTGAACCAGCCACCAAGGTGCCGGGAGAGGCGGGTAGCAGTGAGGAGCCCGCGGGGGAGCAGGCGGCGGGGCGGGGGGACAGTGCGGGGGTGTCAGGGGTGAGTACAGCTGCCTCCACGCCGGGGTCGGAGGGCTTTGTACACCTGGGGGGGTCGGGGAGTGAATCTGAGCAGGAGAGAACTGTACCGGAGGCAGCATCGCAGTGCGAGCCCACCGGGAGCGAACTGCGACAACGCAGGCTGGCCTTCTTTAATAACCCCCAGCAACAACAAAGTGACTCTGCTCCAACACAGAGCGCCGCACAGAGCTCTGTACCCACAGGGGCTCCCTCTGTAGGGCAAACACAGCCGCGGCCGACACTGCCACCGCCACAGGCACCGACACAGGCGCCCCCACGACTCAACACCGAGCCGCTATCAGAGCCCGTGTCGGCGGAGGAAGAGGCGGAAGAGTTCACACACTTGGACGGACACATCCGTATCAGGATCAAGTACCTGGATGATCGACAACGCTGGGTGCAGGCCCGCCCAGAGGAAACCATAGGCCAGTTTAAAAGGTCAGTATAGTGTAGTTGGGAGCACGATAGATAATAAATTGTTTTTATTTTCATAAGTAAACTTTAGTTACTTGAGTTATGCGAATCAAAAAAGTCTTTGATAAAGATGTTTTTTTTTAAATTGTATATTTTTATACCATAAACCGCGGCTTAATGTTGCAAAGAACTTTTAATTTCGAGCTCTTACACAGGCCACGTGCCTTCTACACAGGCAACATTGACCCATATATATTGATGTCATATAGCGCATTTCATACCATTTCATTTTAAATGATACAAATTGTAATGCATCTTTAATAGCAGCTCACAGCATGTTAAAACATGCTGCTTGAATGCAGCACTGGCGAGTTACCCGCCAGGGCTGCATTAATGCATCATGACGACCGAGGGCATTAAGGCATCATGCCGTCCTAACACGCACATCACATGTTGCATGATTCAGGGCGCACTTTGGCTCGGAGCTGACGGAGAACACCATGATCCGGTTTATCTTCAACGGGCGGGAGTTGACACGAGACAGTCAGTCGCTCGCCTCGTACAACATCAGTGACGAGAGCGTCATTCACTGCCTGGTCAGCCACGTCAATAGGAGCAGTACCGACGACATCCCCGGGGGCGCCATGCAGTTTGATGTGGGCTCACTCGTCTTCCCACTCTTTGGTCTCATCCTAGCACTTATATGGTAGGTTTGGTTCTTAACTCTGAATGTACCATGATTGGGTACCTCCTCCTGCTGGCCAGGGTTCTGAACCCCTTTAATCCTAAACCAGCAGCTTCGCTGCAGGTGAATATTTGGTACCTCGGGGTGTGCCGCGAGAAGAAACTTGTTATAACAACATGGCGCTGGGCGGGTACGTAACTACCGACCAGGACCCAACAAAATTGCCTCGGGTGAACTGAATCATAGGAGCCGTATCGATATTAATGTGGTCCTAAATAAGACAACATTAATCGTAATGATGATGCAGCCCCAGCAAGTAACTCACCCCTGCTGCATTTGTGCATCATGCTGGTGTGAACCAACCCCGTAGGCTCGGCTTGATACTTGAATGTAGGCCTGCCGAGTTACTCCTTAACTACTGTAAATTCCTGTACTACCGGCATCTCACATATAACCTGCACTCCCCTTCTTAGGAGATTCCTATAACCCGTTTCTAGGTCTGAATTTAAATAAAAATTTAGTACTGTTCTATAGCAATAAAACGCTCGTATATCCCGCAGCTTATAGGCATGTTTGGTATCAAATGAAAGCTGAGTTTGGTTGGTTCTGACTGCATGTGTATCCTTCCACTTGCAGCTACAGCCAGTTCACTCACACTGACAATGTATCCTTCCACTTACAGGTACATCCGGTTCACTCACACTGACCGTGTATCCTTCCACGTACAGCCGGTTCACTCACACTGACCGTGTATCCTTCCACTTGCAGCTACAGCCGGTTCACTCACACTGACCGTGTATCCTTCCACTTACAGGTACAGCCTGTTCACTCACACTGACCGTGTATCCTTCCACTCACAGCTACAGCCGGTTCACTCACACTGACCGTGTATCCTTCAACTTACAGGGACAGCCTGTTCACTCACACTGACAATGTATCCTTCCACTTGCAGGTACAGCCTGTTCACTCACACTGACTGTGTATCCTTCCACTTGCAGCTACAGCCGGTTCACTCACACTGACCGTGTATCCTTCCACTTGCAGGTACAGCCGGTTCACTCACACCGACTGTGTATCCTTCCACTTACAGGTACAGCCGGTTCACTCACACTGACTGTGTATCCTTCCACTTGCAGCTACAGCCAGTTCACTCACACTGACCGTGTATCCTTCCACTTGCAGGGACAGCCGGTTCACTCACACTGACCGTGTATCCTTCCACTTACAGCTACAGCCGGTTCACTCACACTGACCGTGTATCCTTCCACTTGCAGCTACAGCCGGTTCACTCACACTGACCGTGTATCCTTCCACTTGCAGGTACAGCCGGTTCACTCACACCGACTGTGTATCCTTCCACTTACAGGTACAGCCGGTTCACTCACACTGACTGTGTATCCTTCCACTTGCAGCTACAGCCAGTTCACTCACACTGACCGTGTATCCTTCCACTTGCAGGGACAGCCGGTTCACTCACACTGACCGTGTATCCTTCCACTTACAGCTACAGCCGGTTCACTCACACTGACCGTGTATCCTTCCACTTGCAGGTACAGCCGGTTCACTCACACTGACCGTGTATCCTTCCACTTACAGGTACAGCCGGTTCACTCACACTGACTGTGTATCCTTCCACTTGCAGCTACAGCCGGTTCACTCACACTGACCGTGTATCCTTCCACTTGCAGGGACAGCCGGTTCACTCACACTGACAATGTATGCTTCCAGGCTGTACGTGGAAGGATACATTGTCAGTGTGAGTGAACCGGCTGTACCTGTAAGTGGAAGGATACACGGTCAGTGTGGGTGAACCGGCTGTATCCTTCCACAGCCGGTTCACTCACACTGACAATGTATCCTTCCACTTACAGGGACAGCCAGTTCACTCACACTGACAATGTATGCTTCCACTTGCAGCTACAGCCGGTTCACTCACACTGACAATGTATGCTTCCACGTACAGCCGGTTCACTCACACTGACCGTGTATCCTTCCACTTGTAGGTACAGCCGGTTCACTCACACTGACCGTGTATCCTTCCACTTACAGGTACAGCCTGTTCACTCACACTGACTGTGTATCCTTCCACTCACAGCTACAGCCGGTTCACTCACACTGACCGTGTATCCTTCCACTCACAGCTACAGCCGGTTCACTCACACTGACCGTGTATCCTTCCACTTACAGGTACAGCCGGTTCACTCACACTGACCGTGTATCCTTCCACTTGCAGGTACAGCCGGTTCACTCACACTGACCGTGTATCCTTCCACTTGCAGCTACAGCCGGTTCACTCACACTGACCGTGTATCCTTCCACTTACAGCTACAGCCAGTTCACTCACACTGACCGTGTATCCTTCCACTTGCAGGGACAGCCTGTTCACTCACACTGACCGTGTATCCTTCCACGTACAGCCTGTTCACTCACACTGACCATGTATCCTTCCACTTACAGGTACAGCCTGTTCACTCACACTGACCGTGTATCCTTCCACTTACAGGGACAGCCTGTTCACTCACACTGACCGTGTATCCTTCCACTTGTAGGTACAGCCTGTTCACTCACACCGACTGTGTATCCTTCCACTTGCAGCTACAGCCGGTTCACTCACACTGACTGTGTATCCTTCCACTTGCAGCTACAGCCGGTTCACTCACACTGACCGTGTATCCTTCCACTTGCAGCTACAGCCGGTTCACTCACACTGACCGTGTATCCTTCCACGTACAGCCGGTTCACTCACACTGACCGTGTATCCTTCCACTTGCAGGTACAGCCGGTTCAGCTACAGGCACTACTTTAACACCATGTCTACCCTCACACTGATCGCCGTATCCTTCCTCTTCGTGGTCGCCCTCCTTGCCTCGTTCAGAAACACCGAGCACGGCGAAACTGCAGAAGGAGACTGAGACTGCCGTCACATGACTGTCATGTGACCGTCACCGTGCAGGACTGTGGAGCCCTGGTGGGGGACAGGAGAACTAGAGTTGCACATTGTACGCCCACCTAGGAAGGTTCCTTGTTCACTTTTAGTACAACTGCCAAATGTCATCTATACTGTAAGGTTCTATGTGTGCTGCAGACTTGGGGTGTGTATTATTATGTACAGGCTACAGGAGCTATGTACCGTAAAACTTCGCGTAGAAGCCGCTGCTAGTAAACAAGTCAGATCGCCAGTTAGGCTTATAGGATCGGCCCAAAGTCGGGGGTGGCTTATATGGAAGATTTTAGATGTAAACTACTGTATAGTACAAACGTTGCTATAATCAGATGCCCTGTTTATCTTATAGGATTCTCATAAGTTAGGGGGGGGGCGGCTTATACGCGAATTAGTTAGGCTTGTACGCGAGGTTTTACGGTAGGCGTAGCTGCCACTCTCTACAATGGGAGGTAACACCCACCACTGATCTAACCCTCTAAGGGCAGCATAGTGCGTTAATGCACGATGCTTCTTTGTCAGCCCGATGCTTGAATGCAGCACTGGCGAGTGCTAGTAACTCGCCAAGGCTGCATTAATGCATTATGCTGACAATACACATTCAAACATCATGCTGATACACTCGTGAAGAGTCGGTATGATGCACCAACCCAACGCCGGAATCACATTGGTGCATTATGACAACAAATGAACATTTGCCTTGAGGCCCATTACCATACTTCAAGTGTTAAATTGGAATGATACCAATTATACTAATCATGAATTTGTATCCTGATTAGAGGATAGTCGAGAGCCATGTATGGCAAGCCTATTGGGTAAACCTCCCTTATACCCAGTATACGAAACCCGGATTTAGAGCCCTTATACCTGGAATAAGTACTCTAAACTTAGTTAAGGGAGTTAATCTTGGTATAAGGGTCCTAAAGGGTTTAGAGCCTTAAACCTGGGTTATTCCTCGGAAACCCTCGGGCGTTTCCGGAATCGCCTATTCCCTAAACCCCCACGGTAAAAAATGTTCACTCCCTAACTACAATTCTACTAATAAGAGGTGTAAGTCTCATATAACTATAAAATGTAAGGCCCACATACCAGGTATAAGGGAGGTTTACCCATCAGGCTTGCCATAGCCATATGACGAGGTACTGAGTGTAGCTAGCGGACAGCGTAGAGAACAGAGAGGAGGTTACTGTGATAACTTAGAGTAGAGCCATGTTAGAGGTGTGTGTACGCTGGTGCAAACTGAAAACCGAGCCTTGACATAAAGCATTTTCTGTGTATTCTTAAAAAGCATATCTTACGTCATCTTAAGCATATCTCGCGTAGTGTTTCATTTAGTGTCAATTAATAGGCACTATATATCCGGATGGTGCGCCAGAAAACGGTGCTTAAGGCTACGCAAAATATGCTTTTTAAGACTGTGCAGGATATGATATTTGTCAAAGCTCGCTTTTGAGTTTCTCGGCTTTTTGCTTCATACACAGAGGGGTTTTAGCTACAACACACACGTTGTATGTTTTATAGAGAATACCTGTTGTTATCTGTTGTTAGGGACGAGTCATTTATTGTCAGCTTGTGGTTGGGGGGGGGGCTTGGTGGATGTAGGCGGGGGGGGGGGGGGGGGGCGGGTTCATAATGAAAAACAAGCCCTCGTTGGAGGGCCAAATTTGATAAGCCTCTATGCTGGGGCAGGGGGTCAAAATTAAATAAGTCCATTTAATTCCTCGCGACAACATGCATGCAATACTTGTTTTGGAGGGGGGAGGTTTTTTTGCGAAAGCAGAATTTTAATAGTCAAAATTAATTTTAGCTAATTTGGGGGGGGGGGGGGGGAGAAATGAAGCCACCAAGCCACCAAGTAATAAATGACTGGGCCCTTAGGTTGTTAGAGGCTCATCATTATTCAACAACGGGGGGGGGGGGGTAGGGGCGGGGATGCGGAATATTTGTTCACCCCTTTTTAGCGAAAAAGCCTGTGTATTGCTATATTTCATAGGGGTCAGGCGGGAAAATGGAGAGGGTGGGGGCAATCTGTGTGGGTGAATAGACGATATATGGCTCCAGCCATCGTAGTTGGCTTGTCTCTTTGTAAGCCTGAAGCTGGAGTTATCCACCAGTGGATAAACATTTTAATGTATGTTAATTTATGCAGTTTTGATTGAGTCATCACCAAACATCTGCTGGAGAGTGAGCACGCCCTGAGTATACTATAATGTTCCATGTTAGCATCTACCGGCTACAGTGGGTCAGACCTAGAAAAAAAAGTTGGTTTATACACTTCTCCCACCATATTTTCGAGAATATCCATAAATCAACCTTTTTCGGTGTAGCTCTTTGTGAGTAAGTCGAACACATCACCTCTCTAAATGATGACACGTTGTTATATAGTCACTTGAAACCTGCGCTGTGTCGCTGTGTATTGTAATTTATAATAGACAGGAATTGTGTCCTGCAACAAGTTGTAAATTTGAGTCTCATTCACCATAATGCTAATAAGTATTACCCCTTTAGGTCACACCAAAAAAAAAAGTTGGTCTACGGATTTCCCGCACCACATTTTTCAAAATGTAAATTTAACCAGAAAATATATTTGTAAAATTTAAAAAGAGATTTTCCCTCAGTAGAAAAAAATAAATTCGCCCGCCCCCCTATTTTAAGGTTGAAATCCATTGACAAATAAAAATTTTGGAAAAAAAAAAAAAAAAATCGCCCTACCGCACCTATTTTTGGAAAAGAAAATCCGTAGACCAACTTTTTTTTTTGGTGTGGCCTTAAGGGCCGCATTGTGTCTAATAATGTGCTGTGCTTGATGCACGAATGAAGCCCTGGTGAGTACAGGACTGTACTGTTACATCCATGCATCATGCTGATCCTATGGGAGTGTATCAACCCCACAGGATCGGCATCATGCTGGAATGCACCACTGGTGAGTAATACTTGTGTAGAGCGCGCGGAAAACTTAGTCAATGGAGCGGCCGGGAATCGAACCACAGACCTCTCACACCATTGACAAGCATGCATGAAATAAGCGTGTAAACTCAGACGTATCTCATCTTTGAATCATGTACTGTATTTTGAAGATCACTTGGTGAATAAAATAATTTATAAATTCAAAAAATGGTAACCATTACAACATTACACCATCAACCCTGTCTTCTCTGTGCTCCCCACCTTACCGGATTGTTATGGTACGCTGTGGGCTCACCAAACTCCTATAATAGGGACCTTTAGCAAACGCGGTGTACTCATTTAACCCAGACGTATCCCATGCCTTCAGCACTGCGTCTGCGTTTAATGAGCTTTACCGTGGTTGCTAAAGGTCCCTACTAGTTACTCGCCAGGGCTGCATGTATGCATCATGATGCTAAAGGGCACACACATGACGCAAACCAATGTAATACACTGCGGCTACTAAAGGGGTAGATATATGCCAATATGTTATTGCCATAGCAAGGACTGGTCATGTTAATCAGAAATCATATTGTTATCTCATGATCATGTTTCCTCCTTCTAGATTCACATTTAAATCCTTTAAGGATGGCATGATGCCTTAATACATCATACAATTGGTCGTCATAATGCATTAATGCAGCCCTGGCGAGTAACTCGTCAGTGCTGCATTGAAGCAGCATCATGACGACCATAGTGGGCTGAGACACTCCCAAAGGGTCATCATGATGCTCCCCGGCGAGTAACCCGCCGGGGCTGCATTGGTGGATCATGACAATATTGTTTTTAGCAACATGCCGTCCTTAAAGGAATAACCATATAACATTGCTGCATGTTTACTTGAATGCATCCCTAACGCGCACTGAGGTTTACACGTGTACATAAAGAAAACCTGTAGCGTTTAACGTTGAACAAGTAAATGAATATCAAGTGGTAAACGTGCCCTAGCTGCATTTGCCAGTCAGATAATAGAAATGCAATAAATATTTGAACAATGAAATGAGCGTGTTAACTGTTTGTGATTTTCTTTCCGTTTAGTAGGCCCTATTAGTATTTTCCTTGGAGAAAAAAAGTTAGGATTATAGAGTTTGAAAGATCATCCCCTATAATCCCGAACTGTATAGATTCGGCTGACATGGAAAATACATGACAAACAAAAATTGCTTATAGCAAGATTTTACGGTAGTGTAGAAAGGATAGAAGGTTTGAACAGGGGTGGAGCCAGGGGACACGCCCCCAATTTTTATGTACATTTTAATGTAGGCTAAATGGGTTTCCATACCCTCAGCAGATTGCCCACCCAACCTTTTCCAAATTCCTGGAAACAAAAGACGTACATGATTTAATGTACCGTGGTATATGGGCCTATCTACGATGGACTTGTTAATGTAGTGTATGTGTTGCAATAAGGTGGGTGTATTGCGTCATCTCTTTTATATGGTGCTGACCTCACCCTTCTAGAGTGTTCCAGACTATGTTGCAATCAGGTAGAGGTATTTCATCATCCTCTTTCTACTGTGTACTATGTATGTTTCATCACCCAGTTTGGTTATTGCATCATACTTTTTCTGAGAGTCTGACATCAGCATGTTGGTGTATTGCATCATCCTGTCTGTGGCCTATAAAAGGCAGTGCTGTGGAGGTGGTGAAATCAGTACCTACAAGACCACCATGGGGAGCAGACCTGTGTCAGAGTGCTCCAGGATTACCCCACCTGTATACATTGGACTATATTGAACTTGCTGAAGCTGGACTTTGTACCTGAGGACTATAGGAGACAATATTCTTTGTACAGTTAAAGTTGGAGTTATACACAGTTCCATTTACATTCACCAAAGGACTTCAACACTTTAAGACATTATAAGGAGTGTATGGACTGTATGTGTGCTACTGTGTCAAACCATAGGAAATAAGTATCTACCCAAGAGATCTCCTGTGGCTATTCTATGTGATTGCAGGACATTCATCAACTCTGTAAGAGTACTCATGCACCTGTAACTGCTCTCATGTGGAAAAGGTAATAAACAGTAGCAAGGCAACTTCTGTCACAACACTTTGTCTCAATCATTGGCTTTGGCCACTACATTTGGTACAAAGAATAGTCTACAAGAACCAGGATATTCAGCAAGTACACCAAGTAAGTCATCATGTCACATACAGGTTCAAGGCAAAGAGAACCAAGCAAGATGCTGGACCCTCATAGTGTCAATACTGAGAAATTGTTGGCACTACGCCATTCAAGAGGTGGTTATGCTAGTCACCTGACCAAAAAGACTAACATGCTGATACAACTGATGCAATGTGACGCCGGTCTACCTGAACTTCAAGTTGCAGCTGAGAAGATGACATCTGCATTTAAGGACTTATATTCAGTGCACCATGACTTCATGGATTTAGTGCTGGACATTCAACCTGATAGGGCCACTGATGAAGAGGCCTGGTATCAACAACTTGAAGACAGGTTTCAAGGTGCACAAAGACAATATATCTGTCTTCAGGAACAGCATAGCCTGCAGGAGAGTGTCAAACCTGAGGATAGTGTGTCACAGGGTGGCTCTGGTGCCACATCCAGGGCGTCGCGGGCATCAAGTACCAGAACCAAGGCAGTTGCGAAACGGGCTGCCCTTGAAGTCAAGGCTAGAGCTCTCCAGGAGCTGCAAGAGCTTGAGCTCACCCAGCTACAACTGCACCAGGAAGCCGAACGTCAGCACGAAGAAGCCGAACGTCAGCGCAAAGAAGTCGAACGTCAGAGGCAGGAGGAAGCTGAACGTCAACGCAGAGAAGCTACACATCATCAGAGGGAGAAGCAGCAAAGGCTAGAGCTTGAAAAGAAGAAACTGGAGCTACGCCGTCAGCAGCTACAAATGCAGACTGAACTTGCTGCTGCAGCAGCAGAAGAAGAGGTCCTGACCAAGAGTGTTCATAATCCTGAGTATGTGTATAAAGGTTCAAAGGTCAGTCAAACGTTTGTTGATAACTGTTCAAATGTTAACTTTGATTCTGTTTATGATAATGTTGTAGCTAGGGAAGATACTGATGTAAAGTTGCAATGTGGGGAGATGCTTGATTCAACTATTGCCAGTAGGGCCTACCGTCATCTGGGGGGTCCCATAAGTGCTAGTACTGCCCAAAAGACCAACAAACCTACAGCCTTTAGCTCAGACAACAAAGGATCAGGGGGTGTGGGAAGGTCAATGCTCAACCCATTTGCACCTGAGTGGACAGGATCTCCAGTAACAGAGAATGCTGATAAAAGGTCAGATGAGACATTCACCATTGGACAAGTAGCTAAACTCATGGAGTTAGTTAAATCACCACAAGCTCCAGTAGCCATAAAGCAACCGTCTGAACCAGTTTTGAAGGGTCTTAGTGAAACTTTAGGTGAAATTCAGGAGAGGAGTCAGTCAGCTTTAGAATCCCAAATGATGACTCAACGCCAAATGCTCAATGTCATTCGCCTTCCTAAGACTAGCCTGACAACCTTTGATGGGGATCCTTTGAAGTATTGGACATTCATGAATGCCTTTGACAGCTGTGTTGATAAGACTGATGTTGAGGATATTGATAGACTTAATAGGCTGTTAGAGTACTGTACAGGCAAGGCATTAAAGGTGATACAGCCATGTGCATTGATGACCGCAACAGAAGGTTACAAGAAAGCAAGATACCTGTTGAAACAAAGATTTGGCAATGACTTTGTAATCTCGAAGGCATGTATCTCTAAGATAACTGAAGGCCCAGCAGTGAAGCCAAATGATGGTGAAGCCCTTCAGGACTTTGCTGATGATGTCAGGGGCTGTTTGGAGACACTGCGTGCTATGAATAAGCTTAAAGAAGTAGACTCACAGGACCGAATGGTGAAGATCCTGACAAGGTTGCCCATGTATCTTCAAACCCAATGGCGCAAGGAGGCATATAAGGCCCGTGAGAGATTTGGAGAATATCCAAACTTTGATGAGTTTCTAAAATTCCTTGAGATGGCAGCCGGAGAGGCCAATGACCCAGTATTTGGAAATGTAGGGTCAGCCCCCAAGGAAGCAAAGCCTAAGCCTTCCATACCCAAGAAGAAGGGATCAAGCTTTAATGTAAAGGTTACTGATAAGTCTAGCCCAAGCTCAAGTCAAGACACGAAGCTCAAGCCCACTGATGCACCACAGAAGGACAAGCCCAAGAGCTACAAGTGTCGCATGTGTGATGCTGATGGTCACACAGTGAGTGGATGTGAGAAGTTTAAGAAGATGCCCCTGGAAAAGAGACGGGAGGTGGCAAAAGAAAAGAGACTGTGTTTCAATTGTCTTGACTACAGCAATCATACATCTAAAGAATGTAGAAGACCCAGAGGCTGTCAAGAGAAGGATTGTAAGGGGAAACACGCAACATTGCTGCATCAACCATTGAAAGTCTCCGAGCCTGAGTCTGCAAAGGACAGAGAACAGAATGAGGAGCAGAAGTCCCCAGACAAGCCGGTAGAAGCCAAGAGCTATGCATGTGGGCAATCAGACGTTGAAAGCACAAAGGTCGCCTTACCTATAGTTCCTGTGTATGTGCGAGGGAAGGGTCAGACCAATTACATACGCACACATGCCCTGCTTGATCCAGGAAGCAACAAGACATTCTGCTCAAAGGACTTGGTCAAGCAACTAGAACTAAAGGGAGAAAATACCTCTCTATCATTAGAGACCCTGAGTGAAGGGAAAGATATGGATGCCCTTGAAGTCTCTCTAGAAGTCACAGCAACTAAAGGACCAAAGAAGAAACGTCAAGTTGTCAAACTTCCTAGAGTCTATGCACTGAGCAGGTTTCCAAGCCTAAGGGACAGTGCACCGTCACAAGCAGATGTTAAAAAATGGGATCATCTTAAGTGTCTGGAAATACCTCTGCAAGAGAAATCAGGCATTACTCTCCTCATTGGTCAAGATGTCCCAGATGCACTGATTCCCCTCGAAGTGAGGCGAGGAAGGGAAAATGAACCCTATGCCACCAGAACAAGTCTAGGATGGACACTCAATGGCCCAATGCAAAGTGGGAATTCAAATGATTCTGCTGTTTGCCACTTCATTCAAGCTGACCAGGGACCAGATGTGAGACTTGAAGCTCAAGTTGAGCAGTTCTGGAAACTGGACGTGGGACAGACGTTGGCTGGAAGTCTCCCACAGATGTCTCAAGATGACAAAAGAGTTTTGGATGTCTGGAATGAGTCCATCATACTCAAAGATCAACATTATGAGATGGACATACCCTTTAAGGTCACACCACCAGCACTGATAGACAACAAGAAAATGGCAGAGAAACGTCTACAGAGTCTTGGGAGAAGACTGTCAAAGGATCCTGATCTTCATAGACTTTACAAGACAGGTATAGAGGATTTACTCCAGAAGGGATATGCAGAACCTGTTCAAGACAGTGATGATGATAAGGATAATGGAATCAAGTGGTATATCCCACACCATTCCGTTACAAGTCCAAATAAGCCAGGAAAGCTTAGGATTGTCTTCGATTGTGCAGCAGAATATGGTGGTACATCATTAAACAAGCAAGTGCTGCAAGGCCCTGATATGACCAACAAACTGATAGGCGTGCTACTAAGATTCAGGGAAGACCACATAGCAATCATGGGAGACATAGAAGCCATGTTCCATCAAGTGCGTGTGTCTCCGCAACACAGAGACGTATTAAGGTTCCTGTGGTGGAAAGATGGTAACCCTGACCTTCCTCCACAGACTTACAAGATGGCAGTGCACTTGTTTGGTGGAGTATGGAGCCCTAGTTGTGCAAGCTTTGCTCTAAAACGCACTGCTGAGGACCACAAGACTGAGTTTGATGAAGAAACTGTCAAGACCGTGATGGAGAACTTCTATGCAGATGACTGTCTCAAGTCACTGTCAACAGTGGATCAGGCAAAGAAACTGGTAGAGGAACTTTGTCAACTCCTGAAACTGGGAGGTTTCCGCCTGACCAAATGGATCTCCAACAGCAAAGAGGTTATAGAATCTGTTCCGCCTGAGGACAGAGCAAAGGAAGTCAAAGACCTAGACCTTGATTCAGCAGCCCTTCCTATTGAAAGAGCACTAGGTGTCCAATGGGATACCCAGGAAGACATGTTTGGCATCAGGATCAAGCAAAAGGAAGTGACTTTCACCAGAAGAGGGCTTCTCAGAGTGGTCAGTTCAGTGTATGACCCGTTGGGATTTGTATGCCCATTCATACTACAAGCTAAGAAGATATACCAAGATGAATGCAAAAGAGAGAAAGGATGGGATGATGAACTGGAACCTGACAACATAAAGAAATGGAAAAGATGGCTAGAGGATCTCCCACGTCTTGAAGAGTTTAAGATAAGGCGTTGCCTCATACCACAAGACTTTGGTAAGTGTGTGGAAATCCAACTTCACCATTTCTCTGATGCATCTGAAGAAGCCTACGGCACAACTTCTTATCTACGTGTGGTGAATGAGCAAGGAGATGTCCACTGTTCATTCTTGCTGGGTAAATCACGACTTGCTCCCGTCAAACACATGACTATTCCAAGACTAGAACTTTCAGGAGCTGTGGTGGCTGTTAAGATGGATAGCCTGCTCCGCAGAGAGATACGCCTGGAAGTTACCAAATCCATCTTTTGGACTGACAGCATGATAGTCTTGCAGTACATCAAGAACACCACCAAGCGGTTTCAGACTTTTGTTGCCAACAGAGTAGCAATCATCCTTGATGGATCATCACCGACCCAATGGAGGTACGTAGACACCAAGTCAAACCCAGCTGATGATGCTTCTCGTGGCCTCAGTGCAAGTGAAATGCTATCCAGCAGAAGATGGAAACAGGGGCCGGACTTCTTGTGGGAAGACAAGTCCCAGTGGCCAGTTGTTCCTCAAAGATCTCCTGACCTACTATTGGATGATCATGAAGTCAAGAAAGAAGCCAAGGTTTGCAT
The DNA here is from genome assembly GCA_947462335.1 of Harmothoe impar. Lineage (NCBI taxonomy): Eukaryota > Metazoa > Annelida > Polychaeta > Phyllodocida > Polynoidae > Harmothoe > Harmothoe impar. The sequence goes on from OX381721.1 coordinate 31,771,290, forward strand.
TGCAGTCACAGATCCAGAAGACCGCTTGGAACAAATGTTCAAACGATATTCAAGCTGGTTTCGTTTGAAGAAGGCAGTTGCATGGCTGATTCGCTTTGGCGAGTGGCTCCGAAAGGGAAAGCCCAAACTGACTTCTGATCTATCTGTGGATGAGCTCCAAAATTCTGAGAAGGGCATTATCAGGCATGTGCAAAGAAGGTGCTATTCAGATGAGCTCACCAGCCTGGCATCAGGTAAGCAAGTCTCCCATAAAAGCACTATCTACAAATTGGAGCCGTTCAGAGATGAGGATAACATGCTCCGAGTACAAGGCAGACTTCAAAGCGCACCTATAACTGACTCTGCCAAGCACCCCTTGATATTACCAAAGGACCACCATGTTGCAGAGCTGATTGTACGACACACTCATGAGTGGATCTCCAAACATTCAGGACGAGAGTATGTGCTCTCAAGACTGCGGGAGAGATACTGGATACCACAAGGGCGTCCCTTGGTAAATAGAGTACTGCAGAACTGTGTGATATGCAAGAAATTGAGAGGAAGATTAGGTGTCCAGAGGATGGCTGACCTGCCAAAGGACAGAGTTACACCTCACAAACCACCCTTTACCTACACAGGAGTAGACTGCTTCGGCCCCTTCTACGTGAAGAGGGGCCGGAGCCAAGAGAAAAGGTATGGCTGTTTGTTCACCTGTTTGACAACAAGGGCAATACACATTGAGGTACTAAATTCAATGGATGCAGACTCATTCATCAACTCCTTGATAAGGTTTATCTCTAGAAGAGGGGTTCCTGAGAAGATCAGGTCAGACAATGGAACCAACTTTGTTGGAGGAAACAAGGAGCTGCATGAGTCGCTACGAAGGTGGAATGAAGATCACAAAACCAAGGAAAGTCTTCTCATCAGAGAAATCAAGTGGGAGTTCAACCCACCAGCTGCATCTCACATGGGAGGAGTCTGGGAAAGACAAATCAGGACAGTACGCAAAGTACTGAATTCTATACTCAAAGATCAAGTCCTTGACGATGAGAGGTTGAGCACAGTATTCTGTGAAGTTGAATACATTGTCAATGGTAGACCACTCACTCCGGTATCAGACGATCCAAAGGACTTGAAACCTCTAACCCCAAACGACTTACTTCAGCTAGGTGTAGGACTTAGAGCATCCCCAGGAACCTTCCGAAAGGAAGATATGTATGGTCGTAGATGGAGGCATGTACAGTACTTGGCAGACCAGTTCTGGAAACGGTGGGTAAAAGAGTATCTCCCTACATTGCAGCTAAGACAGAAATGGTTAGAAACAAAGAGAAATGTCCAAACAAATGATGTGGTGTTGGTTATGGATGAAAATCTGCCTAGAAATAGTTGGCCACTTGGTCGTGTTGTCAAAACGTTCCCAGGTAAAGATGGCCTAGTGCGGTCAGTAGAGGTCAAAACTGCTACAAATGTACTCGTGAGACCTATTGACAAACTTTGTTTGCTTGAATCTGTCACATCATAGATGTACGATCGTGTCGTGTTTGTAAGTAAAGGATATCCAAGATGATGTCATATTGTACACAGAGATGTTATTACTATGCATATTGTATTGTACCTAAATAGTAAAGAACATACACAGATTATGTTGTTCCATGAAAGGTTGTATGTTATTATCATTTATGTATGCTGATGTTTGAACTATGTTCTATTGTTCACTGTATGCACTATAGATAGTATTGTGTATGTCATTGTCATGTCACTCATACAAGTGTAAAGTTTGAAATATTTATATTGATATTGTGAAGACCTAAGGAATGTTTGTAAATGTTCACTTCTATAGTTCACATTTAAGGGGCCGGGAATGTAGTGTATGTGTTGCAATAAGGTGGGTGTATTGCGTCATCTCTTTTATATGGTGCTGACCTCACCCTTCTAGAGTGTTCCAGACTATGTTGCAATCAGGTAGAGGTATTTCATCATCCTCTTTCTACTGTGTACTATGTATGTTTCATCACCCAGTTTGGTTATTGCATCATACTTTTTCTGAGAGTCTGACATCAGCATGTTGGTGTATTGCATCATCCTGTCTGTGGCCTATAAAAGGCAGTGCTGTGGAGGTGGTGAAATCAGTACCTACAAGACCACCATGGGGAGCAGACCTGTGTCAGAGTGCTCCAGGATTACCCCACCTGTATACATTGGACTATATTGAACTTGCTGAAGCTGGACTTTGTACCTGAGGACTATAGGAGACAATATTCTTTGTACAGTTAAAGTTGGAGTTATACACAGTTCCATTTACATTCACCAAAGGACTTCAACACTTTAAGACATTATAAGGAGTGTATGGACTGTATGTGTGCTACTGTGTCAAACCATAGGAAATAAGTATCTACCCAAGAGATCTCCTGTGGCTATTCTATGTGATTGCAGGACATTCATCAACTCTGTAAGAGTACTCATGCACCTGTAACTGCTCTCATGTGGAAAAGGTAATAAACAGTAGCAAGGCAACTTCTGTCACAACACTTTGTCTCAATCATTGGCTTTGGCCACTACAGTTAAAATTAATTAATTAACCAGGCGCACTATCGCCCCCTGGTGAGATTTGGCAGAACTAAGACTCCAGGTGGCGCCACATGTGGCCGCTGGTGCCCGAGACAAAACCAGCGACCACAGCACAACAAACCAGGGGACAGACAAGATGCCGAAAACTACCCAAAACACGGTCAAACAGAACCAAATCTGTGCAACAGACGACGACATGGACGCCCAAACTGATGACTGGTCGTCTGAGGAAGAAGAGGAAGAGGAGCCGCCCACCAAGACCCGCCGCACGGGGTCTGCTGGGCCGGAGTCGGGGGAGACCGGCGTGAGGCCAGCCGCCGCCCCGGCCGGAGACACGGCAGGGGCCGGGCGGACAAAGGGGGCGGACGGCGCCGGCCTCTGCCACGCCCACGGCTCGGGACTGGGAGACTCACACAGATCCAGCAGCTTTAAATATGCCTCTACTAGTGCTAAAAGTTGTAAGGGTGGTACTAGCGGGTTAAGTTTGGGAGGGGAACAGTTTATTGCCGTGAGGGGAGGGGAGAGTTCAGCCCCCCGGGATGTGAGCGGGTGGGGGCCGAGGGAGTTACGGCGTCTCGTATACAGACGGGGCGACTACACGTCAGACCCCTGTGACGTCATAGCTGAACTCACCCTGGACGTCACAGACGCCGCACCAAGCACACCGGATAACAACACACAGCGTCTTCCCGCTACTGGAGAACATCAGAACACAACACCCCCTGTGATTCCAACTCCCCCTTCTCACACAATCCCAGAAATACTTGACTTTTTCAAGCACAGACTGAGGAATTTTGATGGGGTTAGGTTATTGGGTAGGACTGGGGTACTGCCAGAAGATTTGTGTATTTTGAGTCAGCTGGTTGGTCCTGATAGATACCGGCACAGACAGAGAGTGGAGGGTATGGTGGACATGTGTCCTGACACTGACAATGATAGCAGGGTCTGCAAACAGGAAGACGGTGGAGCTACATCCGGGGAAGACAGACGCTTCCAGGAAAGGTATGTTACAGTGTGTGGTTACCTTAGTTACAGTGTGTGGTTACCATGGTTACAGTGTGTGGTTACCATGGTTACAGTGTGTGGTTACCTTAGTTACAGTGTGTGGTTACCATGGTTACAGTGTGTGGTTACCATGGTAACAGTGTGTTGTTACCTTAGTTGTGTGTGGTTACCATGGTTACAGTGTGTGGTTACCATGGTTACAGTGTGTGGTTACCATGGATACAATGTGTGGTTACCATGGTTACAGTGTGTGGTTACCTTAGTAACTGTGTGGTTACCTTAGTTACAATGTGTATACCATGCTTACTGTGTGGTTACCATGGTTACAGCGTGTGGTTACACCATGGTTACAGTGTGTGGTTACCATAGTTACAGCGTGTGTTTACCATGGTTATAGCCTGTGGCTACCATGGTTACAGTGTGTGTTTACCATGGTTACAGCATGTGGTTACCATGGTTACAGTGTGTGGTTACCTCCAGGTGCTGTGCTGCAGCGGAGGTCCTCCACACCCACATGTTCAGCCTCCAGCAGCGCCTCCTGTTGGCGGGGCGGGAGGCGTGGTGCGGAGAGAACCTGACGTCGTACCTGGCAGACCGGATGCTGAGCGGGGTCCTGGGGGCGCTCTCTGTCCTAGCACGCACACAGCATGGGGTGCGCAGGAACTTCATCCTGGACAATAAGTGAGTGGTCTTTATTTGTACTTCATATTAGGGAGTTGTCATTTATTAACAAGGGGAGGGGGGCTTGGTGGATTTTAACCTGTCCCCGCCACCGATAGCAGGTTAAAATGGTTTACAGCCGGCCCCTTTTAGCTTTTAATTAGCTAAATTGACTTTCATAACATACAGCCCTTTCACTAAAAAGGAGTAAAATTGTTTTGGTTCCCCCTCAATTAACAAAATGGGGTCCACATTTTTCGGTCCGCCGTTAAATGCACCAACCCACAATTTTTTCAAAAACATATTACCACTTCCTTAATGCTTAAATCTCTCAAGCTTGAAAATTTCATTTTGACGGCTGTTCCTCTTTTTGTAAATACTGGTACAACAAATGTACGTGTTTATCATTCAGCCCGTGTCGGATGGCGTTGGTGGGGGAGGAGGGTGCAGACCAGGTGCTGCATGTGGGCAGACCCGACTCACTCATCTACATCAGGACAGAGACCGTGCAGCAGCCGGAGCTCTTCTGTGTGGTGCAGGTAGGGCATGACAGAGACTTCCTGAGTCACTTTCATCCTGCATAAGGCTGTGTCTCACCAAATAATACTGCAAGTTGAAAGTCTATGACTGGGTACAATGTATGACAGGGCGCAGTGTATGACCAGCATGAAAGAAAATCGCTTATTTGGGACAGATGTACATGGAAATGGCCAGGAAAAGTTAATGGATGTTCCAAGACTTTGTAATACTAATTTTATTTAATTTTAATTAAAAAAGAAAATTCAAATTCACGCTTGCCGGTCATAGATTTTACCCAGACATAGATTGCACCTGGTCATAGACATTCACCTTGTATTGATTTAGTGAAACACTGCCATAATGGTTTTATGGAATATGCCTTTGAACCCTTTAAGGGATTTAATACATTATGCCCTTTGATGTCATGATGTTAGAATGTAGCCTTGGCGTCATGATGCATTAATCCATCATGCCAACCCTATGGAGTTGATACACTCCCAAAGGATCGATGTGGATGCAGCATTAGCAAGTTGCAAATATATTCATAATAAATATAGAAAAATAATATCTTTTTATTCTATTCCCAGGTAAAGAAAAAGTGTCCTACAATAAACCCCAGTCCCTCAAAATACAAGGCTAAGACGAGGTCGGGTGGTTGTACAGAGGGTGCGTCCAGACAACGTCTACAGCGCATACGGTGGCACGAGGTACGGCTCGTGAATCCAAAACATCTTTTTATACTACCGTAAATTCTCGCGTATAAGCATAACTCGCGTATAAGCCACACCCCTAACTTTGACAAATTATATAAGCTGCTGAGGGTGTCTGAATATTGCGATTTTGGTACTGTAGTATACTAATAAGAACTCTTGTATAAGCCGCACCCTATACAGGCATGTTTGGTCAATACTATAAGCAGAATCAAGCCTAAAATCACAAAAAAAGGTTGGCTTTATATCAGAGAGGTATTTAAGTAGGGGTTGGGCTTATAGACGGTATCATCAGCAGAGTGTATGTTTTCCTGTAGGTGGGAGATAAGAGCGTCAAGAAGCGACTCGCTGACACCACCTTCAGCCAGGCCGGGGGCGGGCTGCTCGGTCAGCTGCTACTCGCCTACTCCAATAACTCACGTACCTGCTTCACGGACAACAAGTACCTGGGCATCATCGTACACGGCACTAAGGTGAGTGGTGGCACTTTTTCTGATCGATAGCCAGATTTGGGAGTTTGCAAAAAAAATTCCTTTAGAAAAAATGTTGCCTGCTCCACTTGATATAAGGACAAAATCCGCAGACAACATTTGAAAAAAAAAAGGAAAAAAAAAGAAGAAAATTCGCTCACTCGCACCATATTTTCAAAAAAAAAAAACTTTTTTATTTGGTGTGGCCTAAGAAGGAGTGACATCCAGGGTTCCCAAGTGTCATGAAATTTTATAAAACTTTGCCGTGCGGCATGGAAAATGAAAGTGAGGAAAATAATGGAATTGATATTACAAAGTCTCCTACAATGTACCATTTGCTTTCTAGATTTTAAAGATTTTCCCAGGGGAACCCCGTCACATCCCAACCCCAAAAGGTCCTCTCACCCCCCACCCCCCACCCCCTTAAAGAAATACCATTTACAAAAATATTTTCCTCCTGCAGATGCAGCTGGTGGTGGCCAAGATGAAGAACGTCGACTCGTGTCTGGACGCCGTAAAACATGGCGGCAGCAGACCGGGCAGGAAGCTGTGTGCGCTCTACTCCCCCAACATGGACTACTTCATACCTGAGGAGAGACACCAACTCATGGACGTCCTGGTCAACCTCATATTGTGATATCTCTAGGAGCTAAACTATTTATTTATCTATTTATACATTATTTATTTACATTATTGTAATATTAGAATTCATTATATATATATATATTCAATTTTATTAATGTGTTATGGAGAGTATCATCTGGACGTGTTCATTCGCTTATTGTGATATGATAGGGAGTTTATAGGGAGTGGTCATTTTTTAACAACGGGTTGGGGAGGTGGGGATCAGTGGATTTTCTTTGAGCTGGCTTAATTTTTTTGACTATTATATCCCTTTGAGCTTTAGTGATGCGACTGCTTTTTCGCTGGATTCTCCCCCCCCCCCCCCCCAATTAAAAAATAATAATTTTGGTTCCCCCCCAAATCCATTAACCCCCCCCCCCCCCCACCCCTTGTTATGAAATAAAGTGACCAATCCCTAACACAACAGTGCAATAGTCATCTACACTACTACTATTATTATTAAAGCCTTGGCTAACAGTATGCAGGGGTTTTGGGTAGTGAAATAAGAATAAAGGTTATAGTTATTTCTCAATAATTCTTTATTCACAACATCTCCTCTGGGAGAGCAACAAGGGGTGGAGTAGTTCCCACACAACCTTAAAATGGTTCCCCTCTCCCTCCACCATTCACCATTCCCAGTGAGAAGGGTGTTTTGTATGTTACCATAAAGTCTCGCGTATAAGCCTAACTCGTGTATTACTATTAGCCGCACCCCCAACTTTCACAAACCCTATAAGTCTATCAGGGGATCTGAAAATTGTTAATTTTAGTACGGTAGTATACTTATAAAAACTCGCATATAAGCCACACCCCCGACTTTTAGCCGACCCTATATTAAAGCGACGCGGGCTATCTGACTCACGTACAAGCCATGGCTTGCATGCGTACTAGCCGTGGCTTCTACGCGATTATTTACGGTACACTTACCCTCACCATGGTTACCTGTACATGATGCATAGAAGTGTAAACACCACCCAGAAATGCAGTACCATGTGTCCCGGTACCGAGTCCCTATGTACACACAGTACCATGTGTCCCGGTACCGAGTCCCTATGTACACACAGTACCACGTGTCCCGGTACCGAGTCCCTATGTACACACAGTACCATGTGTCCCGGTACCGAGTCCCTATGTACACGCAGTACCACGTGTCCCGGTACCGAGTCCCTATGTACACACAGTACCATGTGTCCCGGTACCGAGTCCCTATGTACACACAGTACCACGTGTCCCGGTACCGAGTCCCTATGTACACACAGTACCACGTGTCCCGGTACCGAGTCCCTATGTACACACAGTACCATGTGTCCCGGTACCGAGTCCCTATGTACACACAGTACCATGTGTCCCGGTACCGAGTCCCTATGTACACGCAGTACCACGTGTCCCGGTACCGAGTCCCTATGTACACACAGTACCATGTGTCCCGGTACCGAGTCCCTATGTACACACAGTACCACGTGTCCCGGTACCGAGTCCCTATGTACACACAGTACCATGTGTCCCGGTACCGAGTCCCTATGTACACTCAGTACCATGTGTCCCGGTACCGAGTCCCTATGTACACACAGTACCATGTGTCCCGGTACCGAGTCCCTATGTACACACAGTACCACGTGTCCCGGTACCGAGTCCCTATGTACACACAGTACCACGTGTCCCGGTACCGAGTCCCTATGTACACACAGTACCACGTGTCCCGGTACCGAGTCCCTATGTACACACAGTACCATGTGTCCCGGTACCGAGTCCCTATGTACACACAGTACCATGTGTCCCGGTACCGAGTCCCTATGTACACACAGTACCACGTGTCCCGGTACCGAGTCCCTATGTACACTCAGTACCATGTGTCCCGGTACCGAGTCCCTATGTACACACAGTACCATGTGTCCCGGTACAGAGTCCCTATGTACACGCAGTACCATGTGTCCCGGTACCGAGTCCCTATGTACACACAGTACCATGTGTCCCGGTACAGAGTCCCTATGTACACACAGTACCATGTGTCCCGGTACAGAGTCCCTATGTACACGCAGTACCACGTGTCCCGGTACCGAGTCCCTATGTACACTCAGTACCATGTGTCCCGGTACCGAGTCCCTATGTACACACAGTACCACGTGTCCCGGTACCGAGTCCCTATGTACACTCAGCTCTCACTATGTCCTTATAACGCACACCTAGTGCCCCTCTCTGTTACCCTCTGAGGCCGTTTTATTCTGATAACTTGGAACACATGTTTTCCAGCAGACACTCAACATTAGGCCATATTGGGGATATTTCTCAATATTACTTCATTTGATAGCCCAAAAGAGGAACTTACCATGCTTTTCTACGTTTTCTTTCCTTTTTTGCCAATGGCCGCTGGGAAATATTCGGACACAGTTCCCCTATATTTGCTGTAAAAGCCTGTAATCCAAGTTATCAAAATAAGGTCGCCTAAGGGCCGCATAGTGCTTTAATGCAGTATGCCCTTTGTCGGTATGATGCATGAATGCAGTCCTGGCGGTTTACTTGCCGGGGCTGCATTCATGCATCTTGCCGACCCTACGGGCTTGATACATTCCCAAAGGATTGGCATGAGTATACCTGGCGAGTAGACTTGCCAGGGCTGCATTCATGCATCATGCCGACCCTCAGTGTCGATGCATTCCCAAAGGGTTGGCATGAGTATACCTGGCCAGTAAACTTTCCAGAGTTTCATTTTATGCATCATGACGACTAAGGGAATCGTACCATGACGCACTATACGGCCCCTTAAGAGTTTAACTCAATTGTGTGACATATCTATTGCATTGAAAGGACATAGTTTAGACGATGCATTGTTAAACTTGTCACACGATACAATTAACCACGGCTGTATGTCTGTACATGACAATGTTGTATTAAAGCATGCTTTAGGTTACAAAAGTAAAGCCCTTGTCAACTGTGCTTCCTTGAGAAAATCAAGACATATTTTAAATCACAAATTTAATGCTGGAAAATACACGCACAATGTGTGACTAGATTACATTCAGAATCAATTACTTTTCGGTGGGAAACACAAGTGAATTATCTTACATCAACTATTTTACAAACTGAAACAGTGTTGTTGTGTTGTCATGATGCACCAATGCAGCACTGGCAAGTTACTAAGCCAGTGCAGTTGGTGCACTCGCTCACACTTTGGGATTGTATCGATTCCATAATACATGAATGGGGCATCGGCACTGTGGTTGCCAGGGCTGTATCTATTCACCAGGCAAATAAAACGTCTCGTGCATTAAAAGCACTATGCTGCCCTTAATGGGGTAGTATTGTTTTTAAACTGCTACCGGTATATATATATATGTGAGACACTGGTAGGAGAAATACAGGTCATACGTGAGAGTTTTAGATACACAACTGTTTTGCTCTGTGACCATTCTAATGTGAACACTCCTCATAATTAAAGTCTTCTGTACGCATCCCACTCGTTTGGCGTTTTGTGTCGGTAACCGATAATCTATATACAAGGCTGAAGTGTGTTGGGGAAAGATGCGGAATTGTACAATGTATAGATCAACCTCCCTTTATATCTTATGTTTCCTAGGCGCAAAGTGCTTTAGTGTATTATAGCCTTTGTCGTCATGATGCATGAATGTAGCCCAAGTGAGTATTTCGCCAGGGCTGCATTTATACATCATGCCGACCCTACATGGTCGATATATTCCCGAAGGGTCGCCATGATGCATTGGTGCATCATGACGATAAAATGCATAGTACTCATGTATGGAAGTTTCTCAACAATATAGTACATTAAAGAACTATGTGACCCTTAAGGAGCTAACAATTTCAATAAACTACTCCAGTTCCATGCAGTATGTTCTAGTGTAAGTCGGTCCTGTGCGCTGTCCGCGTGTACTGTTCTATTAAACGTGCAATTTACAAATATATCATGGCCTAAATAACTCAAGTTGCCATAAAAACCTCGCTTAAGGGCAGCTTTTTAAAGCTATGGCCGAATTTTCCCTGCAAAACTCCTATTCGGTTTATAGGCAAGGTTTTAGTATATAGGAATATAATGAAAAAAGATTTTCAAGCACTTATGTTATGAGCCGATTTTTTTCTCTCCAACTCATAGTCGGATCATAACCAAGGTCGGCTTTAAACCAAGGTTTTACAATATACAATGACAATTTATACAGTTCAAATAAGATCATGTGTTTTATTACATTATGATACATTATGGCAATTCAAACAACTCACAGCATCTGGGGGTAACATTCTTACATGACATTATGCTCATATCCTTAAAAAACACAACTTTACAGATAACGTAAGTTTATTTCACCATGAATATTTGATCTAGATTATTTCGCGCCTCTACTTCGCTCCTTGTCTTGGTCGATAACATGTCTATGTCGTCTATGTACAGCGGAATGGGTTTGAATATTTATAATTTGGTGGCGGCCTTACTCCCTCCCCCGGGTGCATTAAATCACACTATCACAAAAAGCAGCCGGTCCCTTCAACAAACCTGTATCCACACCTCTCTAACCGTGGTATCTTTATACATGGAGTAACTATCACTCATTGTGCACAGTATCGTCATACCAGGAGGTAGTAGTTTTCAACACTACATCAGGCCACAACAAAAAAAACACAAGTTGATGTCTGGATTCCCTCTTTCAAAAATATTAACCATATAAAGGCTGCAAGTAATCTTTTTTCAAAATCTTTGTTTAATTTTTTTTTTAATATTTTTTTTTTGGTAAATGCATTTTTAACTGAAGAAAAGGGCAAGAAAAATTCATTTCCTATTATAAGTATGATGTGGGATATCCATAGTCTAATGCTCCATATTATAGGAGTGGCCTACAGAAGGGAATGTAACAATGGCGCATACCGACGTGCGGTACGCGGTACATGTAATGTAAGTCTGCGCTATGACCGGGTGTGGAATATATCACAGGTCACGTAACCAGTTACAACGTCTTGCATAATAGTTGATTGCCATGACAACGCCAAGCTGACAAACTTTAACCCTTTAAGGGCTGCATAATGCTTTAATAAATTAAGCCCTTTGCCGTCATGATGCATGAATGCAACCCCTGGTGAGTACTTCCCAGTGCTGCACGCATGCATTCATGCATCATGACGATCATAATGTATTAAAGCACCTTGCAATCCTTATGGGGTTAACATAATCAAACTGTTAAACATTCTTAAAAGATAATTAAGAGCAAGAGAAAATATATCAAATATCATACTCTGTTGTACTCATATACAATAACAATGTGATAAAACATTCAACCTAAAATGATTTCCTAAGCTCAGAATCAAGAGAAGATAGATATATCTAAATTGTTCACTCTAAAAGAAGTACCTATAATCAACTGTCCAAATAGCTGCTATATATGTATAGATAGTGTATAGGTCTATAACAATGGACTTCCATTTATATAATTAATATGGCAAATTTTCTATCCGAAAATTGAATATCCGATTCCAGAATTTAGCTCGAACTCCAGAGTGCATCCTTAAATGACGGAATAGTATTTTAAAGCGCTTATGCCCTGTGTCAGCATGATGCATGAATGCAGCCCTGGACAGTAACTCGCCAGGGCTGCATTCATGCATCATGGTGACCCCTACAGGATTGATACACTCCCGAAGGGCCGGCATGATGCACCAATGCAGCACCGGCGAGTTGCCACTTACCGGTACTGCGTTGATGCATTGTGACAACAAATGTTGCTTTAAAGCACCAACCTGTCCTTAAAGGGTTAACCCTGTTGCTATGGATACAATACAAGATGTGAAATGGCAATCTCCATGGCAACAATCACACTAGTCACGTCACGACGCCACCACGCCACTCGTGGACTCCGCCTCCGACCCTCATCTTCTCCTAGAAACACAAAGACATTAGAGTTACTTTTTTAAAGTCCAATGTTGTCAGATAGTTTGGCGGGTTTTGCTCGTCGCATTTTTTCAAGAATTGAGAGATTTTTCTGCCTTGTTTTCCATCTTAATTCTGGTGATCCCCAGGGATCAACCATGAATTCATAATTGATGTTGCTGTGGGTTTACTGGGAAATATTGTTATCAGAAGTTATTTGGTGTGGGCTAAAGCTAGGTGATGTGGTGGCTAGAATTATCATTACCTTGCTATATTCAAGTACAAATCTTGATAACTTACAATATTTGACAGCAATTTTTTGAGCGACCAGAGGCAAAAAATTCGGCCAATCCCCTGGATACCAAAATTTACCAGTGGCCAGTGGCATTAAAAGAATTAAATAATTCGCTCTTTTAATACTGCTTTGCCAACTTAATTCTTAGAAATACTAAAAATCCCAGCGGCGGATCTGTTATCTAAGTTATTAGAATGTTAACCCTTTAAGGACAGCATGATGCTTTAAAGCATCATAGCATTGGTCGTCATGATGCATGAATGCAGCCCTAGTGAGTAACTCGCCAGTGCTGCATTCATGCATTATGTCGACCTTATGGGGTTGAGACACTCCCGAAGGGTCAGCATGATGCACCAATGCAGCACCTACCTTGGTGCATCATGACGACAAATGTCATTTTTTAGCGACATCTGTCCTTAAAGGGTTAACATGTCGTATAAAGTCCCAAACAAGCACTGACCTGTGGCGCCGCCTGGCGACTAGAGTGAGCACCCAGTGTACGATGAGCGGCCATGCCATGATGAAGAAGACGGAGCGGGCGTCCAGCCGGGGGAAGGGCCACCACCACGCCGCCCGCGTCTGCTGCAACACACAACATGTTCTGTATTACTTAGGCCAAAAAAAAAAAGGTTTGTTTCAGGTCACCCGACCGACCCTATCAAAACAGGGCCGACCCTACGTTTTTAAATGCAATTTTGAAGAAATTTCAGTAATTTTACCATTTTTTGGTCATTTTTAGGGTCTTCGGAGAGCCCGGCTAGTACCTTCATGTTTAAAAAAAAAAGAGTAAAAAACCCAAAAAAAAACGACCTACCGACCCTATATTTTCTGCCCATGTTACCTGAAACAAACCTTTTTTTTTGGCTTTACCGGGTAGACGTAGCACATGTTACAGTTTCATCTTACCTAACATTTATGCATGCACTTCGACACTTTAACGTTTAAGAGACTGTGTTCTTTTAAAGGGGCCTTCTCACCACTGGCACTTATCCACATAGTAAAAGATTGAACGTGTGATTTACATCACAAATGACTCAGGGTCAGGCTGATTAAGTGATTGAATTTATTAACTGAAAGATTGAAGCTGCAAAATCATTTCGGGAACAATTATTTATTTGTAAACTCTGAGAGCATCCATATCTAGTGAGCCCATAAGACCGCGCCACCCAATCCACACACTTTATGCCGATTCCCCATGACCATGCCAATTCCCCATAAGCCATGTACCTAATTTTAATACAATAAATTATTTCTCAATTCTGACAGCAGAATCATAACCTCCAGGAAACGCTGACCCACTTTGATAGGTCACATGACTTATTTAGTCAAATTCCAGGCAAGCAGGTGGGTATGGGCAAGCAGGTGGGTGTGGAAAAGCAGATGGCTGGGGGCCAGCAGGTGGCTGTGGGCATCGTCACCCGACAGCCCGTAACAGCCACTTTACGTCTTGGCCAAAAAGTGAGCCGATCAGAGCGTAAACGGCCCTTCCAAAAATCGTGCCAAACGGAGCGTAAACAGCGAAGATATTCACAATTTTTGTTTCGTCAGAGCAAACCCTGTAAGTTTTACATGCATGCCACTGCCGTAGTGTGACATTGATTTTTCGGTTTTCCACTCTCCCCGCCCCCACTCTCCCTGCCCCCGGTCCCCCCGCCCATGATCCCATTCTCTGCTTTTGCGTTCTCCGTTTTGCATTCTCAGTTTTTGCGAGGTCTTGTTAAAACCTGTGATCACAGCAGCACCTGTCCACACAATAATGTAATTCAAGATAATTCAAGATAGTTCAAGAGAAATATACCAAAAAGGTCTTACAAAAAGTGTCTCACACTATAATGCAAGATAGCTCTCATTGACTTAGCACTGAAATTGTGTGGACCGTAATGGAGACGAAAATCCATTCTAGTACTTTAGTGTTTAATTTCTCTGCACATGTTTTTTTTGTTTTTTTTGTCTCATATTTTTATCTAAATGTTTTAAATGCTTAAAGTGAAACATTGATGAAAGTGACTGATGTTCCATGTACCTGAGTGTCATGTCTGTCCATCTGTCAAGTTTTCAAATTTTTTGAACCATGAATTCATGTCAAAATTGACACTCAAAAATTAAGTTTCACTATCTTGATGTGACCCCTCACAAGGCGTCACAAAAGACTCTGGGTGGTAACCCTGAGTCAATTAGAACAGTACTAGAATTGTGAGTGGGATACGCTCGGTGATTATGCCACTGTAATGACGGGGGGGGTGGGGACTGAAATTTAGTTGTTAAGCTGAAATTTAGTTGTTAAGTACAAACTTTTTTCTCCCCGCCCCCTCCCCCCACTGTAGAGCGAAGGGAATTTTCACCCCCAACCACCTCTGTCACCTCTGCCCCACGCTGCATCAATGCGGTACCTCGTGGGCGCCGTGTTGGTGCTTCATGCCGACCCTTCAGGGCAGGGTAGAGCTACCACTGGCTATTTAATTGTTTGCATCATACCGACAAAAGGGCATAGTGTCCCCAGCGGTTACATTATTACACCAAAGTGCAGCATAATGATTTATAATGGTTCCTATATACTCACTCTGACCGGTCGGTCTGACTCGGAGCTGTGTCTGCTTCGGTGAATCTGAAACAAAACAAGATTCTTTTAAACTGTTGTTTTAAGAAATTCTTTTTTTTCCCCCTTCTAAACTGTTTTTAAACTGGCTGCTGTAGTAGGTTATTTGAGATGTCAGGATTGTGCAAATCATTCAGAGTCAAGCATATGAATAGCATTTTTGTTTTAAACAAGTCTGAATCGGTTAAGCCACTCCAAATTAAATAGCTTATTTCTCATCACGGCTTCTAATCATTAAGGGAATTTTTGAACAACAGGGTTTGGGGCGCAGACAAATTTGGACCCCTTGACTGAGGGGGGGGGAGGTTGTAGAAAATTGCAAGCACTCCGCGCTAAAACCCACCACCCCTCGCCCCTGTTGTTAAAAAATGAGCACTCCCTAATAAACGGCCGTACATATCTAGACTCTTGTCAACCTATATGATTAGATAGTATAGCCTCAGTAAATTTCAAAATAGAGTAATTACTCTATTAGTAATTTAATTTTACAAATGTGATATACCTTGACACCTTTTTCCATGTGGCCAGTTTTGTTCGATTGGAAGAACACATACATGTATTTGTGGAGCAATCTGAATAAAGGGCCAATAAACGGGATAGGCAGTTTTGTGCCTTCTCAAATCAAAAAAAATAATCTAGAAGAGCCCATGTTATAACCTGACATCTAATTGGTTCCTACATGTCACGTGACCACCATACAGTGTTGTAATTGGCTACTGACCCTACATCACGTGACTAGATACAGTGTTGTGATTGGCTACTGACCTGGTGCTGTGCTACAGACAGGGCCTCTAGTGTGTTGAGGCGCGCTAACACGCTGTTCATGTCCTGCTGGAGGCGCACCAGCGCCACCGCGATCTGCTCGTTCACCTGAAATGTCGTCCGCCATTTGTAAATTGTAGGTTTGTGCATTTACTGGTATATAGATAGATACGACACACACTAACTCCAGGATGATTCAAACCAAACTGAATTTTTTTTTTTTTTTTTTTTTTTTAAATTAAGATTATTAATATTTGCCCAGACCTCCTTGTGCTATCTCAACAATATGGATGAGCACCTCGATGGTCAAACCTGCATACATAATTTCTTATCAAGAACTCATAATCATAATTATGTCATCATGTCCCAACATAATTAATTGACCTATACAATGCGCATCTATGATCATACCAATTCCCATATCATGACTTAACTAAATCAAATAAGAAAGTTTTTAGATTTACAGAAATACATAATTAGTAATATGTCCACATATATTCTGAGATAACATTACACGATAGTAAAACTCAGTAAAAATAGTAATTCATATAATATAATTGTATACCATGTTACCCACCTCGGAGCGCTGTACCCCGTAGTTAGGGTCTCGGTCTCCCCCGCTGCCGCTCCCCGTGACTAGCAGACTGGTTCGCTGCACCGGCTCACCGCCCCACGACGCACCACCTGCAGGCCGGCAGAAAAAAATATTTTTAACAATTTAAAAAGACAAAACTTTTTTTTTAATTAAATTTTTTTTTTTTTTTTTTTTTTTACAATTCAGCACCTTGCCAGCGGGTTGTTCTTATTTTGATGACCTATGTACCCCATTCCAGTTAGGAAATTCCAGGGTATAGGAAATATTTTGGTCAATTTCCAATAGTAAAAATCATTTTATACAGAAAATGCAGTGCACCTACCCCTGTTACTGCCGCTGGGGCTGTCCACGCGCCCTGTCCTGTTCACCTCCGTCAGCTGCCGGTCGCCGCCCGAGTCGCCCCCGCCGCGACACGTGACGTGGTCGGTGCCGGTCTGCGTGAGGCTGTAGGCGGGGCGGGACGGCAGCACACCCACGTGCTGCGATGACTCAGCGTCTAGCGGCTGGTGCACCGTCGCCGTGGTTACTATACTGTGGGAGGAGACCTCCGGTGACGACGTGCGCGAAACTGAACGCTGCAAAATGAGTAGTAATATATTCAAATCTTTATAAATCTTTTAAACATTTAGACCAAATTAATTCAATTCAAAATTACTATTTCGACTGCAGTGCTCAGATATTTTTTTTGTTATCCGCTACACAGTGATGCACAACTGTATACATTATAGTAGACCTACTGTATACATAATAGTAGACATTATAGTAGACCTACACATACATTGTACCTTAAATTCCTGCGTGTATGCCTAACTCATGTCTAGGCTCACCCCTATCTTTAGCAAATCCTACAAGCCGCACAGGGGTCTGAACATTGCTAATTGAAGTACTATTGAGTGCTACTTACGAGTTGTTGGTCGGGCAGGTCGGAGGTGTCACAGAACTCCTCCCCCTCACTGTCCGTCAACTCCTCACTGTCTGCCGCGTAGCTGTGACGTCCGTTCTGTAACCGGCCCCCGTCTGGAAGGGAACACGGGAAGGGTGTAACAGAGTAATACAGGGGAGGAGGGGGGGAGGGAAGATGGGAGGGGGGGGGGGGGGTCACAGTGCCGGGTAGCTGTGACGTCCGTTCTGTAACCCCCGTCTGTAAGGGAACATGGGCAGTACAAGCGGTATGCCTAAGGGACATTAACAAATGAATATCTTACGAATAGGCCCATTTAAACACACTCTTACTAAATTCTAAGATGTCTTTTCTCATAAAGACTTTAAAAATTAGAAATCTATTTTTATTTTTTCAATTTTTATTTTTTTAAAGAAATCTAGAAAGCAACACCAACATAAGGCATACATACTCTGTAGCGGGGGTTGTATGGGGGGTGGGGGTGAGTGGCTGTGCTCGCTGCTGTCGTCCCCTGACTCGTCGTCAGGCGTCTTGGCGGGTATCCGTGCCAGGATGACCTCGTTGGTGTGACTGACCGGGGTGACGGGGGGCGACGTGCGATGTACCGGGCTCGTCTCTGGGGACACCTCCAGACTCTCTGTTCAGGGCGGAAACATGGCGTTAATAAATTTTGTTGGTTTCAGGTAACCTGAGGGTTGTACGCAAACCAAATCGCCAGTGCGGGTAGTGGGATTGGCCAAAGTCTAGGGTGCGGGTTATGCGATGGCTTGCTTGAATACGGATAATTAGATCAAATTTTTAGGTATGAAAATCTAGTATATATTTAAAAATGGTGAAATTTGATGTGTCTTTGGGGTTCTGGTCTGTTGAAATTACTGAGACAACCCCCTACTCCCCCTCCCCTTCCCAGAGAAACAAATTTCTTATTGGATCTGAACGATTCACAAGCATAACCAATTTGAAAGAAAAAAAATCTGAAAAATCTATTGAGTTAGAATGTCTATTCAAAGTGTTGAGTGTACCTGAGCTTTCATCCGTCACTGAGTGCTGGGGTGTGGACTGAGTGCTGGTGTCCCCGGTCCCATTCTGTTTGGGCGTGGACGTCCCGTTTTGTCGCGGCACGTCCCCATTAGCGACCCCGGCCCCCACTCCGCCCGACACCGCTGGGACCTTCTTGCTTTTGGCCAATGCGTTGTTGTCGTCGACGAGTTCGTAAAACGTGCCGAGCTTCTCCACAAACTCTGCCACCATGGTGGTGTGTGGCATGGCCTCTACGATCTGTAACGACAAGACGGGACTTTGTACGCTGGTCAACGGTTAGTGCTATTGGGGCTATTATATACAGTAACATTAATCCTTTTGGGACGGCATAGTGATTTAAAGGGCGGCTAGCACGGGTGCTAGCAAAGACCGGTACCTGCCCCATAGAAGCGCAGCAAAACGCTCGGGAACAAGCGGCCCATTAGCGGCGCCCTGATTGGTCAATCGGTGGTCACGTGACTTGCTAAGGCGGGTAGTCTTAGCGGTGCTAGTCCCCCTTTAATACGCTATGCTGAATCATCGACAACAAACATACTCTATATAACCTTTAACCCTTTGAGGTCTGCATACTGTAAAACCTCTCTGATACACCAACCTCTTTTTAGGGAATTTAGGCTTGATTCAGCTTATAGCCGTCTGTCTGATGTGCTGATATAGCGCAGGCAAGTAACTGACGCATCATGCGAACAGTTCAGGAGTGTATCAACATGATGCATGATTGCAGCACCTGTGAGCTACTCCCCAGGGCTTCATTCATGCATCATGTCGTCTAATTCTTCACGCGATCATTCTATGACACCTGTTTTCAAGATAAACGAAATGAATATTCGCAAAAGCTGTTTTTAATTGAAACAGAAGCAAGGAGAAGTTTACAAGAGTCAGGGAGGAGAGTCATCAGTAATAAATCCACCGAGTCAGTGCCAAGGTCACGTGCAAAGTAGGCATGCAAAGCTGCAAAGTAAACGCTGCGCTGAGCGAAAGAAGGGGAACCACTGGATAATGAGTCACTGCGCAAAATGTGAAACACTGAGCAAAATGTGAATCATAATGCAAAATGTGAATCATAATGCAAAATGTGAATCATAATGCAAAATGTGAATCATAATGCACACTGCGAACAACTGCAGGCGAGTGAACCAGATTTCCGTGTAGGGCTCCATGAGGGGAAGGATTTGTTGGAGTATGGCAGGTGTATGATGCTGTCTGTAAAAGTTTTCCTTTTTAATTATATTATAGCATACCAGCAGCTTCGCTGCTGGGATAGGCCTACTACTGTGAACATTGGGGGGTGCGTGAAAAGAAACTTGCAATTTACAAAATGGCGCCAGGCGAGAACACAACTACCGACCAGGACTCAACAAAATCGCCTCGGGTGAACTGCATCATGGGAGCCGTACCGATTTTAATGTGGTCCTAATCCTATCCCTGAATATTTTTTCAAGATTGAAAAAAAAAATTGTTTTACTTTTGCATTTATACTTGTCGGAAATTTTGCAAACATTGGTGCAAAATGACCTTGTCTCGCTCCTGAGGTCATTAGCCGCCCGTCAGTAAGACCGGCCATGACCTTAGCTTTCTAATGATGAAAGTCTTTTTTCCCAAATATTCCTACGAGAACCAAAGCTATGGCCATATAATTGTAATCAGGATCCATTCAGTGAATTCAAACATTGATATGATATATGTACATGCATTTATCCCTGAAAACGTTCCTGAAATGTTGTAATGGTTCAATATCAAATGAGTAGGGTTGGCTAAAATTAGTTCATCTTAAATTAAAGATGATTCAGTGACAAAATGTACGTGGAAATCATCACAATCAAATCAACCATAACCAATTTGTGGATCTTATACTTTAGATGATATAACTAGAATAAGTACTTCTAAAAGTGAGCTAAATGGGAGAGAGTGAAGGGCCGAGGGTGTAGTGTGTATGCCATGAGTGTAATATTATGTTGTGTTGGGAATATCTAATCTTAACCCTTTAAGGACGACATAATGCCTTATTGTTTCGCGTTTATTTGTTAACATACCGTAATACACCAATGCAGCACTGTGGTCTAACTTGCTAGCTTTATATTGATACATCATGCTGACCCATTAGGAGTGTATCAACCCCGTGAGATCAGCATGATGCGTGAATGCAGCATTGGCAAGTTACCAACCAGTTCTGCATGCATGCATCATGACGTCAAATGGGCACACAGCATTAAAACAGTATCCTGTCCTTAAAGGGTTAAAACACAAAGATTGATTTAGCCATGCACACCAATCATGCCAAAACCAACATATGGTATATCAAAAAGAAAAGTTGAAATAGGTAACTTTCCAAAGAAATTAGAAATTGTAGTTATTAACGCTGAAGGTATGAAAACCCAAACCAAACTCGCTATTGTTACAATGACAATTCTAAAAGGCAAGGAAGGCATTATATGTCAGTTGAAATTTGTCCAGTAGAAAGCAACCAAGTTTTAGTCTAAGCGAAAAACACAAACATCACTGTTCTTACAAACAGGCGAAGGGATGGTCTTTTCTTTGCCAGGATTGTGATTTTTTTTGTGGCGGAAGGGGGCAAAATAAAGTGGACAAATCTCTTCTTCTTCTTTTTTTTTTGGGGGGGGGGGGGATCAGGATACAATGCATAAAAGGGCTTGAAAACTGATGGATCCGTCTACGGCGCAGGGAAATGGGGTCCGCCATCTGTCTTGACATGAAAATCCACAACCACCCCCAACCCCCACATTCTACAAAGCCCTGTTCTTAGAAAAATGACCGCTCCCTAAGTTAATTTGGCTCAATACTCAAAGCACATTTCTTTTAAATCAGAAACTAATTCCTTGCCTTTCGAACGATGTATTGAAACAATTATGTTAACACTTTAAGGGCAGCATAGGTCTTTAACACATTTTGCCCTCTTTTTCGCCATGATGCATGAATGCAGCACTGGCTTGTTATTCACCAGTGCTGCATTGGTGTGTATCATGCCGACCGTATAGCGAAGGGCCGGCTTGGCACGCCGAGGGAGCTCCAGCGAATCAATTGCCGGCACTGTGTTGGTACATCATAACAAAAAATGAACATGAAGCTTAAGGTGTCGTGCTGTCCTTAAAGGGTTAAGGGCCGGGTTAAGAACTACAAACAAGGGTTAGTTAACCATTTAAGGACCGCATAGTGCTTAAATGTGGTGTCCTCTTGCATGAACACAACTCTGGAGAGTAACTCGCCAGGACTGCATTTATGCATCATGCCGAGTGTATTAGCTGAATTAGTGTATTAGGGTCGGCATGATGCATTAATGCACTACTCAATAGTAACTTGTCAGTGCTGCAGTCATGCATCATGCTAACCCCTAGAGAGTGAATGCATCATGACGGCTAAGGACATAATGCATTTAAGCACTATGCTACCCTTAAAGGGTTAGTTAAAAGAGGAGAGGGTAGGAATTGGAGCCCTAGAATGTAAAATGGTTCACTCCTTACAGCAGCTTTGTCGAGCTTCCATCCAAACTGAACCTTCACTATCTGAAACACGAATAGGGATCCACATAACAACCACCCTTTGTATTATGGATTAAAAAATGATGTATTTCTCATAGCTTTAATACATTGCCTCTATTAGAGATCATAGCAACTATTAAAAGAAAATGTTGTACTTTTAGCATTTAACCATTGTGGAAATTCATTTACTTCCCTATTAATTATATCCCCTTAATTTTTAGAATTATCATTATAAATGTGTAATACAAAACTAGTTTCTCTCGTATTTTTACTTTTATATTCTATATAAATCTATACTCAAATGTTTCTCTAAATAGCTATTTATAAGCTTATAAATGTCAAACTGTGAAAACATCTAATTGTGGTTCTTATTGTGTATTTTTTCTGTAAGTAGGAATGTTTGTGAATCATAGGTGAATAAAAAGTAAATCGATGCATTGTGTAGTGGCTGTCCCCTTACTTTAATAGATTTGTGAACAAAGGTCCTAATAACTCTTATGGCTAGAGATCCTACGAGAACGTAAACTAGATCAGACCACCAAATAAAACTATTACTAGTAACCCTTTAGGGGCTGGATAGTGCTTTAATGCACCTAAAATCCCTGATCGGCATAATGTATGCATGAATGCAGCCCTACCAAATAACTCTTAGTGCTGCATCCATGCATCATGCTGACCCTATGGAGGTGATACACTCCCGAAGGGTCGGCATGATACATGAATGCAGCCCTGGTGATTTACTCGCCAGGGTTGCATCCATGCATCCATGCATAATGACGACAAAGGTCATATTGCATTAAAGCACTATGCCACACTTAAAGGGAAATATGTGGTCACACGAATGAATGTTCTGGCTAACATTGAATCTCACAGAATAGAGCCATGCGGATGTGACTTTCATCAAATTTAGGGCTAGTTATCACAAAACAATCAGAATTTATTTTGTACAGACATATTTCCATAAAGCTATCACACTTTATGCTCCATGGTTTGATCTAAGTATTTTCCCAGCTCAGTCCCCACTATACCTCCTACCTATGGGTTAATTTTCACGTTACAAAATAAAAATTCAATCTAAATTTAGTTAAAACACCTATTGTATTGCAACCCACTGTGTAACAGATTAATACCTGCTGGTGATATCAAACACTAGTGGGTGATATAGAGGCACACGCGTAGCAAAATCTAAGACAAGCGCATGCGGCACTATCAACTCAAGATAACAGCGACACTCGAGGCAAAGTTGAAGCAGATTTTTTAAAGCGATAATTGGTCAAGTTCTAAAAGCCAGGTTTTTAGATTTTCACACAAACATGCACATTTTGCCCTGTCATGACTCATGAAATGACACAGGTGCACGCATCCTCACTGATATTTGTATTTTGCGCGGCGTTGATCCTGCACTATTTGTGAATTGCGAACCGCAGATTGTTATATTAACTGCGATAATTGGTGAATAGCCCCCAAAGCCCTGTTGATTGCCGCAAATTCTTCCGTATAAGCCTGACTCGTGTAATTAGCCACACACCCCGACTTTGGCAGATCATATAACCCTAACGGGGGGTCTGGAAATAGTTAATTTAGTACAGTAGTATACTCATAAAAACCCACGTATAAGCCGCACCCCAACTTTGGGCCGTTCCTATAACTTATAAGCCGCACAGGCGATCTTGCTCGCGTACTAGATGCGGCTTCTAGGCGAGAATTTACGGGTAACCATTTTTTTCAGCGAACTTTGTTTTCAGAGACAGCTGAGAGTGTGAGTGGGGATGTGGCAGCGTTCTACAACACGGTGTAACAGGATAGACGGAGAGGTGACAACAGACTCTGCCCCAACTCCAGCACATCATGACGCTCGTCGGGACATACTTCCGTGGGAGCGTGGACAAGAAAATCTTTCCAATTTTAAATTTGATTTATTTAAGATTATCAACAGAGGACTGAAGACATTTAGTTTACATGATTAACATAAGGTAGCACCACCCTTTTTTTTTACCCGTATTTATTTATTGTTGGTAATTTTATTGTATTATAACAGAGGCTCTGCTCCCGAACCCCCTTTTCTTTCCTTTTTTTCCCCTTTTGAAACTGATATCAAACACAACTATGGACAACTATGGATAAAACAGTGGTGCCACCTGGTGTTTAGAATCTTCAATTTCAGATTGTAACATTTTTAAGATTGGCCTTTTTAAGATTGGAAAGATTTTCTTGTCCACGCACCCACGGGACATTCTGACACATCATGGCTGCCGCGTACCACTTATTGGCTCGCACCAGTTTCAGGGCTCGACAAATCCCTGTGCCCGTTACACACAAAAATGACACCAGATTCTTCATGACAAGTACCCTGGGGCTCATTTGTGAATATTCAACTGTGGATTATTTTGGTAAAGTTTTAAAAACTCTTCCATATTCTGTATGAGGAGAACCATATACTAAAATAGCATTCCAATACTAAAAAGTTACACACTGTTGAATCAACATGTTGAATATTGAAGTTTCCTCAGAAAACAAGTTGCTCATTACAATTATAAAATAATCTAAATCTATCTAAATTTTGATCCTTCTGAAAAGTCTGTGTATCTTCTGTCTACCAGGCACAAACTCTGATCCTTACGGGTATACGTGTACTGAAACGACATGTCGAGTCCCGATCCATGATTAGGCCAAAAATAATATCTTGTGTTCCAGTATCCTGACCGATTCTTTTTTTCTAATTTTCTTTTCTTTTTGCAAAAAGTGTATGAAATCTTTTAGGTTTTTACCACTAAGATTATTCAAAAAATTAAAATTCGATAGTAAAAAATATTATTTACTCATCGTCCCTATCCATAATATTTTTGGCCACGTTACCGGAACACAACTTTATTTTTCGCCTAAGCGTGTCAGTGATGTTTGAGTGGTTGCAGGTTGGGGGAGAGGAGAGGCGGCAGTGGGTACTTGCCGGGGGGTCCCGTAGTCTGCGTGTGTAAAAGCTGATCAGGGCGAGCACGCACCCCCGCACTGACCGCATGTGGACTATGTTAGAAACAACCTGAAATTACACCAGCAGCCACCGCGCTATACACACACCAACACCAACCTGTTAGCCTGTATGTTATAGATGGGTTAGGAACTAATTTAAGGTCTACTTTAATTCTTCAGTTACACATTGTATGTGTGTGTATTTTTTTAATCTGTCATATACTTATTAATGCATAAACTCTAGGTCAGAGAACCTTTTTTGGTAAAAGAGTCGGTTCCCTGACAATGTTTTTAAAACTAATTTATGCATTTATAAATATCAGCACAATTTAAAAGTTTACACACACACACAGGCATTATGAGTACAAATACAATGTGTTACTTAAAAATATAAAAGCAACCGCAAATTGGCTCCTATCCGATTTTTAAGCTGCATGGTTATCTAAAGCGCCATTTCCATGGTCGTCATGAAGCATGAATGATTTATCCCACTTATTGTGAGGGCTGCATTCTTGCATCATGGTATCCCTTCTGGAGTGTATCAACCCTGTAGGGTCGGCATGATGCTTGAATGAGTTAATCTCCAGGGCTGCATGAACGCATCATAATGACAACAGTGTACACCGCATTAAAGCACTAAGCGGCTCGAAGAGAGTAAATGTAGATTCCGCTCTGAAACTCTGGAGCAGGACTGTATGCTACTGATTTCAATGATGGAACAAGGGATGGAGAGAAGGAGAGATGGAGGGAAGGAGAGATGAAGGGACGGAGAGATGGAGGGACGGAGAGATGGAGTGACGGAGAGATGGAAGGAAGGAGAGATGGAGGGAAGGAGAGATGGAGGGAAGGAGAGATGAAGGGAAGGAGAGATGGAGGGACGGAGAGATGGAGAGATGGAGGATGGAGAGATGGAGGAACGGAGAGATGGAGGATGGAGAGATGGAGGGAAGGAGAGATGGAGGGAAGGAGAGACGGAGGGAAGGGGAGATGGAGAGATGGAGGGATGGAGGGAAGGGGAGATGGAGAGATGGAGGGATGGAGGGAAGGAGAGATGGAGGGACGGAGAGATGGAAGGACAGAGAGATGGAGGGACGGAGAGATGGAGGGAAGGAGAGATGGAGGGAAGGAGAGATGGAGGGAAGGAGAGATGGAGGGAAGGAGAGATAGAGGGAAGGAGAGATGGAGGGAAGGAGAGATGGAGGGAAGGAGAGAACGAGGGAAGGAGAGATGGAGGGATGGAGAGATGGAGGGAAGGAGAGAACGAGGGACGGAGAGATGGAGGGAGGGAGAGATGGAGGGAAGGAGAGATAGAGGGAAGGAGAGATGGAGGGAAGGAGAGATGGAGGGAAGGAGAGAACGAGGGAAGGAGAGATGGAGGGATGGAGAGATGAGGGAAGGAGATATGGAGGGAAGGAGAGATGGAGGGATGGAGAGATGAGGGAAGGAGATATGGAGGGACGGAGATATGGAGGGAAGGAGAGATGGAGGGCCGGAGAGAAAGAGAGACGGGCCGGAGAGAATGGGCTGATGAGAGATGATGTAGGGAGTATAAATAGTACAAGCAGAGGGACCTCTACGCTAGACTTTGCGGTATGGTGGATGTGAAACATACTCCCGCTACCCGGCATATTCTACCACAGGAGTCGGCTCCTGTTAAATTAACCATTCATGGGCGGCATAGTGCTTATATGCCCTGTACACTTTGGTCGTCATGATGCGGACCTGGTGAGGTCGTCATGATGCATGAATACAGCATGAATGCATCATGACAACCCTTTCGCGTTGATACACTCCTAAAAGGTGGTCATGATACACCAATGCAGGACAGGTGATTTACTTCCTACAGAAAATGAGCATGAATATTCGAGACATTGTGCTGTCCTTAAAGGGTTAAGACCGACCAGCATGTATTTCTGTATGTAAATTGTTACATACAGTACATATATTTATTTGTTTATAAATGAACAATTCTGACAGGCGAAGAATTCCCCTTTGCCCCACTGCATGTTTAGTGCGCAATCCTTAATTTGGAGTAAATTCACATCAACCATAAGGACCCTGTACATACACGTACAGCAACACGACAAAACTCGTCTCTGCCTCGTTTATTTATACCCGGGCAGAACTGTTTAGAATCAGCACTTAATATTTAGAATTTTTAAATGTATTTGAGAAAACAGACATTGAAATACAAACGTTTATTTCACATCTAACATCTTAAGTTTACTTAATGGCGAAATATTTTTGGCAATACTTTTCTGTTATTAAATTTATAAACACACATAGACAAAGGTGCATTAG
Source organism: Harmothoe impar (assembly GCA_947462335.1). Classification (NCBI taxonomy): domain Eukaryota; kingdom Metazoa; phylum Annelida; class Polychaeta; order Phyllodocida; family Polynoidae; genus Harmothoe; species Harmothoe impar. Next base: position 31,798,646 of record OX381721.1, read on the forward strand.
TTTTAGTCGGTTGACAGGGTTATTTCACTCGTTTAAGTCTGTTTAAGCCGGCTGAAGATGGGGCCGCATTTCACTCTGTCAACCAAAACTAGTGAACCTTTGTAAATGTGTATAGATATCTGATGGCGTGCCCTGTACAGCTTGTTATATTCTGATACAAAATGTATTTAAGGAAACTTAGGAAAATTCACAAATTATCGTCAACTGAAATCCTGGTATAAGTTGTTATGTGGAGGGACTATCGTATTCGCCATAGCAGGCACACGTTGTTATATAAGCGACTCTCATATTTTGATTTTTTTTCTTAACTAGAGATCACCCAAAAGATATCCAACCGTATTCCACATAATAAACCTTATTTTAGTGTCAGTTAAGAACCGGTAGGGGAGTTTAAATGTCTCAAAAATCCAAGAACATTTCGGGGTTTCCTGTTCTAAAAAAAAGGCGGTCGATAAAGATTAAAAGGGCAGGGGGCTATTTAGAGAAAGGATGCCTATTGCGTCGAATACGGTTGTTTTGGGCCGCCACTTAAACTAGAGAATATACAGTATTTACTAAGCGCCTAGTAAGTGGTCTTTTGAACTGGAATTGGGAATTGATTATTTTTGTCCAGGCTGAGACCTAAAGCATGATATTGTCATGTTTTACTAAATCTTGTGCCTTACTATTATGGCTTACTATAAACGTGCATGCATCTCTAGAGGTCTACCCTTATTCTAGATTATTTGTTTACCCCCTTAAGGGCCGCAGAGTGCTTTGATGCGCTATATATGGCCCTTTATTACCATGATGCATGTATGCAACCCTCGCCAGGGCTGCATACATGTGTCATGGCAATAAAGGGCATAGCATCTTAAATGACTCAGCGGTCCTTAAGGCTAGAGAGCTATTCTTATTCTAGATAATTGTTGAATTCCCGAACGTACCTTTTTTAGTTCCTCCACATAACTCAGCATGGCCTCTTCTGCTGGCATCTTGCCAAGTTTGTTCCAGGCGTCCCTAGAACAGAGAAAGAAAATGGGTTAAAAACAAACCAAATCCTTAACGGTAGCCACACATAAAAACGTACCATAGCTAATTGCTGTCTTATCATATGCTAGGCTTTTGACAACCAACCACCACGCCTTAAAGTTACCAAAGGTTCTCGGAAAATATTTCCACGCACCCCGGTCGTTTGGTGACAGCATTCAAACTATAGAGGCGGGTGAACTGGATCCGGGCCCAGCGGGTCGCGACCTCTGCCCCCGATACCAACCCCCCCGGGCTGCTGGCCACTATCGGCGCCCGGGCAGCAAACTGCTTCTTGAGCTCTGACGCCGGCACCAACTCCCTAGGGCTGCTAGTGGCTATCGGCTGAGGGTCGATAGGCCGAAACCATGGGTAGATGGGCCCAGGCCGCGGGTGGATGGGCCCAGGCCCAGGCCGCGGATAGCCCGGCCCAGGCCCATACTGGGCCCACTGGGTGCGCCACAGCCGGCTATGTATGGGCGTGGTGTGGTGGTAAAAGCAGGGCGGTCTGCTGTGGGCGTTATACCTGCAACATGGGCAGCAGAAGGTGTCATTCTCACTTACACTAGGGGGCGGGGTTGGGGTTGGGGACAGGGTAGGGACCAAAATTGAGCACACTTTTGGGGAAGCTATTGGGCAAGTCGTTGAATCCTTTTACCGTAAAGTCTCGCGTACAAGCAGCGGGTTGAACAAAAATGATTTATATTTAATAAACATGCTCCTTAAACAAGAGTTTTGATACTAAACATGCCTAAATAGGAGGTGGTTTATACATTATACTAGGGTTTTTGCTAGTACTGTACTAAATTAGCAATTCCCAAACCCTGTGTGGCTTAATTTAGGATTTTGCAAAGTTGAGGAGTGTGCCTTATATGCAAGAATTTATGGTATAAAGTGTTTATCACTGTACAGCCGGTGCAGGAATCAAGATGCCTCTACAAACCAATGCAGCATGACAGGGGGACTTTTAAGAGAAGTTGTAGATTATTATGTTTTTGCACTTTTTGTCATGTTTGACTGACAAGAGCGCAAATATCACATTGGAATCATATTTTGTGTGAATTCCTTGACATGAGATGTTTGCATTGCATGTGTAGACATTACAGACAATGGGCTGGTCGACAATGTTTTTGTATATAATAAAGAGCATTAAAGGGAGAGAAAAGGGAAATTCCTCACCCCTTTTCTGCACATGTCTATGATACTGAGGGGAAACAAGAGTTGTGTTCAGATACGACCCTCGTTTTTTGGCCCTACCCAAATATCTTTTCAACTTTTTCTTTAAATGAAAATTTGGACTTTTACTACATGTACTAAAACAGATATTTCCAAAACAATGAGAATAGGGCGAAAACGCCCCTAGAATACCTTTAAAAAAGATAATCCCATCGACGTTTCTTTTGGCCATATGTTGCATTGTTCCTGGACACAACTTTTGTCTTTTTAGGCCACACCAAATAGAAAAGTTGGTCTACGGATTTCCTGCACCATATTTTGGAAAATGTAAATTTTTTGTTTGAAAAAAAAAGTATCTATGGACAGCGCCCGCATCATTTTCTGAAAAATTGGATTTTTTTTTTTTTGGTGGCCTTTTCTGTCATCAATTGCCAGAAAATATATTTGTAAAAATTAAAAACAGATTTTCCCTCAGGAAAAGAAAAAAGTTCGCCCGCCCCCCCCCCTTTTTTAAGGTTAAAAATCCATTGACAAAAACAAAATTTGGAAAAAAAGAAGAAGAATTCGCCCTACCGCACCTATTTCTGGAAAAGAAAATCCGTAGACCAACATGTTTTTTGGTGTGGCCTTACGGCCTGACATGTGTACTCACCATTTGGCCTTGCCGACCATGTCGTAGAAGGCGGGTTTCTGCGTGTTGCACGGGCCCAGCGTGGCCTGCTTGTAGTAGCCGTAGAACTTGAGCAGCAGCTCGTTGGACGGCTGGAACGAGCCTATATCGATAGACGAGACTAGGTGACAGATTACACACATTAGGATATTGCAATAAAGTATTCGCCCCCTTATGATTGCCGTTTCGCACCCTGCTTAAGCCCATTCCAGGTCGGTAGGTCGTTTTTTTTGTGTTTTTTTAACAAATTTTTTTTGGTAAAAAGGGGAAATTTAATGCTAAAACACCAAAAATGTCCTAAAAATAACAAAAAATTACAAAAATGTCTGTTGGTCGGGATACCGGAACACAACTTTTTTTTTTTAGGTCTTACACAGTTAGGGCCAGGGAATTATCTGATTGGTGTATAATGTATATATTTCCGCTAGGCGCCTATATGTAGACCTACCATTATAAAAATGGGCGCTCTTGAATTTAGTAAAATTATTGACCCCTTTCTGTTCGAACTTGAATAGGCTATAGCTGATAGGGAGGGGTGGGGCAAAACGATATTTGGTACCCTAGACCTAGAAGGGTGAATAGGCCGAAAGATTCGCCCCCCCCTCTCTGATATAGAAGGAGGGATTAATGATATCATACATATCATTAAATCAAATCAATTCACAAATCTTATGTTCTATATTGTCTCTCCTAATTTGATATCAGAACCTTGGTCCCGCTATTATTGATTTTCAGAATGAGTTAAAGCTGATGTAAGCCTATAAATTAAACCTTATCAGTCAATCAATGGGGTAAATCAATCCGGGCCAATGATCAAGTAGGCCTACGCTATATACCGTAAAACCTCTCTGATAAGCCTACCGTAAATTCTTGCGTATCAGATAAACTTATGTATAAGCCGCACCCCACTTTGGGCCGATCCTATAAGCCGCATTTGCGATCTGATTATGGCTACTTTAGTATTGCACCATAGTAGCAAAATCTCATGTAGGCCCTATAAGCCGCACCCTGACTCTGGACTGATCATAGAAGCGGCACTGGCGATCTGACTCACATTTTTACCACGGCTTATATGCGAGAATTTACGGTACCTCTATTAAAAACCAATCCTCCCCCTCTTGAGTACTATAAGCCGAATCAAGACTAAAATTTTTAAAAAAAACTCGGCTTATCAGAGAGGTTTTACGGTAGTTAGCATACAATGAGCGTGTTTCTTTAGAATTTAAGTTTAAGTCAAATTTTAGGCAACGATTTAATTTGTTTTTAAAATGTTATAAAGATAAGAACGCGAATAGCCATATTTACTATATAATAGGGTTGTTTTGCTAAAATTAACAAAATAGGTACAAAGCAAAGCGATTCAATTAAGTTACCCGGTACGCTTATCTAATTTAACATTTCAAACAACCCAACCCAGTCATGAAGGACGTAGAAAACCAATCACCTGCAAGTGCAATAGAAAGATTAAAAGGAAAATGAAAACTGTTTTAAAATGGATAAATATGACCTGACTATCATTATTTCATAGTGAATTAGTATGCCATGGTAAGTTAGAATAATAATAAAAAAAATACTGGCTCTCGTTCTCAGGCCAAGTATTAAAGGATAAAAACAAAACTTTTCATTTCCATGGCCAAGAGGAATGGTGAGTTTTATTTTTTTTATTTTTTTTAAACAATATAATTAAGATAGGGGGGCCTACTATCCCCGAATTAAACATATTGACTACAATGTAGGCCTAGTAATAATAGTATTGTAGTACACAATGTAGTAATATTATTGTAGATCTAGTCATATCTCTGGTTGAATGATTAGATACATCTATAGTATAGTATAGTATAGTATAGTATACCGATATGTATAGATACTATATTAAATCAGTTTCAACTCCCATTATGGCTTTGCTCAACTTCAAGTCATTGATGCAACTTCAAGTCATTGATGAGTCAAAACATTTTGTAAAATTCTTTGTAATATAATCTTTTCTTTAAAAAAAAAAAAAGTCTAGCAATTCTCTAGCCTCAATTCAAAACAGTAGGCTACAGTAGCTTTGCCATTAGCCTAATAATCTTAAGTGTCTAGACGATCCTAGTCACTAGGGGTAGGATTAGGAGCAGATATGTGACACAGCAGTATACATGCAGTCCATCATGGCATCAGTCAGCGGTCGATGTTTGTCCCCTGCTCACCTGTATATTGACACCTGGAGAATGGATTCTGGACCCAGGGCATCGTTCTCTGTCACTGTGTCGGTGTGTGTGACCGAGGAGAGAAACCCCTCCCGTTAAGCCCTCCCCGAGCGTGAGATCAACTACTGTTCCAACCCAATGGCTGCACATACATGTGTTCTGTTACCCTGATGTGGTTTCAGTAGAAATACGTACCATTTTTAGGCAGGCTTTGAATAACTTTGACTGCAGCCTCGAATTTCTCTTGTGGCTTGGCTGCCATGTTGTGCTCGTCTCGTTTTGGTTTTATGGGGAGGCGGTGATGATGCCGTGAATGACATTTGTGTCTGCTTATTTATGATGCCGTGCGTGAAATAAAACTTAAGTGTTGGGCGCTATTCGCCAATTAGCGCTATTCGCCACTATTGACATTCTGCGCAGCGCAATTTGTAAATAGCGCAGGATCCCTAGAACTACGACGCTGCCGCGCGCGCCGACGCACGTCCAATACGCGCACGGCGCGCAGAGTGCTGTCTGGCACCGTGGGAAAGTAGGGTTGGGGGACAGGGTGTTTTTTTTTCTTTTGAGGGGGGGGGGGGGGGGCATAGTTCAGGGGCCTACAGTTAGGGCCTATAGTCCTAGGGACTACTTGTGTAGTCCTAGGGACTACATGTGTAGTCCTAGGGACTATACATGTAGTCCCTGGGAACTATACATGTAGTCCTAGGGACTAATGTGTTGCCTTCTAAATCCATGAATCTATAGGCTGCATGGCCTGCACAGTCCTGAGGACTACAGGTGTATAGTCCTCAGGACTATAGGTGTAGTCCTGGGGACTACTGTTGTAGTCCTCAGGACTACCCACATAGTCCTAGGGACTTCCCAAGACTGCTACTACCAGAGAGGTAGATAGGATAGGCCTACATAGTGCTAGGAACTATAGAAGCATAGTCCTAGGGACTAGGGATTGGGGTTGGTAGTCCCCAGGACTATGTCTGTAGTCCCCAGGACTATATAGGGCTGTTTCTGTAGTCCTTAGGACTATGCAGCTTGTTGTAGTAGTCCCCAGCACTAGGCCCATAGTCCCCAGGACTACCATTTTATTAGTCCCCAGGACTACATATTTAATACTTGTAGTCCTAAGGACCTCCTCTGTAGTCCTGGGGTCTACAGAGGATGTCCCCAGGACTACACATTTAATCTTGTAGTCCTAAGGACCTCCTCTGTAGTCCTGGGGACTACAGAGGATGTCCCCAGGAGTACAAGTTTAATACCTGTAGTGCTAAGGACTTCCTCTGTAGTCCTAAGGACTTCCTCTGTAGTCCTAAGGACTTCCTCTGTAGTCCCTAGGACTGTAGATTTAGTCCCCAGGACTATGCACCAATATTGTTCAGCACTTTTAGAATTCACTGTCAAGCAGAGGCATATAGGCCCTTTATGATATAAAAAGGGGACAATAAGCAGCTCTATACTAAGTTTTAGTCCTGGGGGCAACAACCATAGTCATGTGGACTACAATCATAGTCCTGGGGACTACAATTGTAGTCCTGGGGACTATATACATAGTCCTGGGGACAATAAACATGGTAGGGCCACATGCAGCCTTGCAGGCTATCAGAAGGGTGTAGGGTGCAGAGGGGGGGGGGGGGCAGGCAGGGGGGGGGGCAGCGGGGGGGGGGCTGACTTTCTACATCAACAACATTTTTTTTTGGGGGGGGGGGGGGGGGGGGGAGGGCATGCCCCCAACCCCCCCTAGTACAGCTAATGCGCTTCGCTCGTGGGAAACAGATAGTAACTCCGGGTTGGCCAGGTTTCCCCCCCCCCCACGCCCCGCCTCTAGACGATCCTGGATCCGCCACTGTAATGTTCTTGGCTCAATTCCCTTTTAAACATATTCTTTCCCTATTATAAGTTATAATCATTCAAACATAACATGTACGAGACACCTATAAAGAATATAATGAAAATTACTACAAAGATCAACTGAGAGATTATACGCGAGCGGCTTGCCATAATGAGATCCTACCACAACGGCGCTCCATAGCAGGTGCTTGTTCAATGACGTCACCTCAGGCTATACCACGTGGTCGGTTTCAGCCAATCAGCGGGCTGGGATGGTATGGTATATAATGGCGGGCGCGGCTCCGGCTCGCCACTTCTCACCCGGAACACTTTGAGTTCATACGTGAGGATCACACATCACTCCGTTTTCCCGCCTATTTCTCTTTGTCGAGTCATAAAAACCACCCAAAATGGTAAGTTATACTTTCTATTTCTCCCCGAGGATATTTTGATCCGCCGGTTTGGTTATTTTCGTCCAGGAAATGCTTTTTCTTCGGAGGGAAATTTCCAGAATTTCTGCCGACCACACCGGCGCGGCGCCATTTATGATTTGCCAGATTTGGTCAACTTGAAATGTCTAGTGATATTTCCTTTCAAAATTTCAACGCACATTCGGACAGCCGTTTGTATGTGTGTTGCAGTAGCATCTTAGGTTGTCTAGGTGGTTTAGCACATAGGGTATCGGTGATATTGAGCAACGCGGAAATGGCGCGACCTAATTTTCTGGTCGCCATATTGCCGCCGTGACGAGTGGTACTCACCCAGCCCCCAGCCTCCTGTCTCGCCGCCCTGCGATAAAATCTCCTAGAACCCGGGCCCTAAATCTGAACTTACCCGTGTTATAAACCTACATATATAGGTAGAGTTTGCTGTACAGAATAGTAATGGATTATGACATAAGTTGGGCACGAGGTTGGGGACAATGAATGACTGGTTTTGGCGGGTGAGACGGGTGACGTGGGACAGGAGGGGGGGGGGGGGTAGTCAGGAGTGTCAGTAACCGTAACGGAGATGTTGGCGGGGGGGGGGGGGTGGACAGACTCGCTCGTCGTTTCCTTTCATACTATTTATACTTTAGCAGGGAGATACTGAATACCCTGCGGTAGTTCAAGCCTTGGAGCATGTGTAGCGAAGGGTGACTAAGTTGGGAGATTTCACAGTGTGTGCTCGACTGTCATGATAATGTATGGGTGAAGGGGGGGGGGGGGCAGCCAGACCATTGGTGGTATTCCCCCGCCCTACTCACTGCTATACTGTCCCACTATGTCTAGGGCGGTGACTCATCGAGTCTCCGTACCCTGTTGCATGCGTCACACGTATGGGCACAGGGCCCGACTGTGACTAAACTATGAATCCGGGCTATGAATACATACATACATTTAATGTTTTATACATAGACCACCTAGTCATTGATACTTAGCCTAGACCCTGGATTCTGGAAGGTAACTGGCCCTCTCTGATTCACCTTCGCCGAAGGCTTCGGGAGCCTTGGAAAGATGAATTAGTTATGCACATTAAATGCCGTTTGGTTTACACAATGCAACCGTGTACTGCTATATTTAGCACTGATGAATCTCAGCGTTAAGCTATGGGAGGTACGTGGTGGGTAAAGGTTAATAAAACGTGGTTTAATAAAAGGACATCTAGGCCTATCTGACTGTTGAACGGCCTGTGAGAAATTGAACAACATAGCTTTACACAATGCATGTAGACTGCAAGCTGAGCTTTGTGCACAGAAACTATTACTTCTTTTTTTTAGGTTTGAAAGTCTTTATTTGCCAAGTCACAATTTAATAACATGTGGTAATAGTTTATGCAAATAAAATGAAAAAGCCTTGTCAATTATTACATTCGAAGGTATAAACACATAAGTGATGATAAAGATGGAATATAGATGTCACATGTTATAAATGTTTTAGCATTTAATACGTGAATCCATGTGGTATCTGATACAGTAAAATGAAACATTTAAATTAAAATTGTTTGATTTAGTAATTGATTAAGCATGTTTGTTTTTGCTTTATTTGGCATACAAATTAATGAATGATATCCTTTGCCCCTTCAGCGTGAGTGCATCTCTATCCACGTCGGCCAGGCTGGTGTCCAGATCGGTAACGGATGCTGGGAATTGTACTGTCTGGAACATGGAATCCAGCCTGACGGCCAGATGCCCAGTGATAAAACCATCGGAGGTGGTGATGACTCCTTCAACACCTTCTTCAGCGAGACTGGAGCGGGCAAGCATGTGCCCCGCGCAGTGTTTGTTGATTTGGAGCCAACAGTCGTCGGTGAGTTAATCACAAAATGTCCAATATGAGCTGTGCCCTGCTGGTCACTCAGTTTATGCCAAGAAAAAAGTTTGTCATGTTCCGGTAACCTCTCCAGCCCTAAATGTTTTTGGGTCATTGTGGAGGTGTTTTCATGACCATAATCTCGTAAAATTCACCAAATCATAATTCTAAAAAAAGCCTACCTACCCTTATGGTCTTGAGCCATTTTACCAGAATACAAAAAGTGTTTTCCCTTTGGCCTTAAGGACATGAAAATTTTAAATAAAGACAACCAAAAAACTGGCATTTTAGAAGCCTTCAATTCTCAGTTTGTCGACTTAATTTCAACTTCGGATTGAACATAAAGCTGAAGCAATTATCTTTTGAAAGGTGAAGTATGATTTGAAGCCACCAGTTTAACTTTTTCAATTAGAATTTACAGAATTTAAATAAGTTCAATATGTTTGAATCATCTCTAATCTTTGAAAAATTCCATCTCTGTTTAACAGATGAGGTCCGCACCGGCACCTACCGTCAGCTATTCCACCCGGAACAGCTGATCACTGGTAAGGAGGATGCCGCTAACAACTACGCCCGTGGTCACTACACCATCGGAAAGGAGATCGTCGACCTTGTGCTGGACCGCATCCGTAAGCTGGCTGACCAGTGCACTGGTCTCCAGGGCTTCCTCATCTTCCACTCCTTCGGTGGTGGCACCGGATCCGGATTCACCTCCCTGCTCATGGAGCGTCTCTCCGTAGACTATGGAAAGAAGTCCAAGCTGGAGTTCGCCATCTACCCTGCCCCCCAGGTAAGCCGTGGTGCCAAATTCAGCATAGAATATATAATATAACTCTGTACTGGCTACAGTATCAACAAAAATAGCATCTACAAGAGAATTGAGTGCAGCAATATTGGTACAAGTAACCAAACGGGGGACAGATTTTATTCTAGTCAAACTTGTAAAAGACTTGACGGTTCATTTGACTTGCTAGATTTGAAAATGTATGGCTTTGCCTGAAGTGTTCTTTATCTGCAGAATTTGTGGTACTTTGAGTGTCAGGAATCATTCTGTCAAGTGAAAACTGAACAATTATCAATAGTGGGAACTCCAAACTACGTTTCATGAGAGAAATTATCCCAGGAAAGAGAAGGTGCAAAAATCTGCTTAAATAAATCCGAGGATCTTTTAATTAGCCAAAAATGTAATATTGAACCTTTGTTGTTGCCAGGTGTCCACCGCTGTTGTTGAGCCCTACAACTCCATCCTGACCACCCATACCACCCTGGAGCACTCCGACTGTGCCTTCATGGTCGACAATGAGGCCATCTACGACATCTGCCGCCGTAACCTCGACATTGAGCGCCCAACCTACACCAACCTCAACAGGCTGATCGGCCAGATCGTCAGCTCCATCACTGCCTCCCTGAGGTTCGATGGTGCCCTGAACGTCGATCTCACAGAGTTCCAGACCAACTTGGTGCCCTACCCCCGTATCCACTTCCCCCTGGCCACCTATGCCCCAGTCATCTCCGCTGAGAAGGCCTACCACGAGCAGCTGTCCGTTGCTGAGATCACCAACGCCTGCTTCGAGCCTGCTAACCAGCTGGTGAAATGCGACCCCCGTCACGGCAAGTACATGGCCTGCTGCATGCTGTACCGTGGTGACGTCGTCCCCAAGGACGTCAACGCCGCCATCGCTACCATCAAGACCAAGCGTACCATCCAGTTTGTCGACTGGTGCCCCACCGGTTTCAAGGTCGGCATCAACTACCAGCCACCCACCGTCGTCCCCGGAGGCGATCTGGCTAAGGTGCAGCGTGCCGTCTGCATGTTGAGCAACACCACTGCCATCGCTGAGGCCTGGGCTCGTCTTGACCACAAGTTCGATCTCATGTATGCCAAGCGTGCCTTCGTCCACTGGTACGTCGGAGAGGGTATGGAGGAGGGAGAGTTCTCCGAGGCCCGTGAGGATCTCGCTGCCCTAGAGAAGGATTACGAAGAGGTCGGAGTAGACTCCGTTGAGGGAGAAGGTGAAGAGGAGGGCGAGGAGTATTAAACTTCTCATAACTCCAAAAAGGCCAAAAACGGCAGTGGCAGAGTATGTTAACCTGGCGATGAAAAAGACTTATCGCTCCTACTGCCAAAAACTGCATTTTTTAGTGGGCAAATTGCAATACATTTGATTCTGTCATGGTTAACAATAAAACTTTGCGATAAAAATGATATATTCTTCCTCTTTGTTGTGACATGCTTGTGTAAATTATCATTATAGATTAAGTTTAAAAAAAGTCTTTGAAGGGGGCGGGGGGGGGGGTGAATAGATTGGGGGGATCAGATTTCTTAATCCTCAGGTTGAGGGGGGGGTGGGTGAATAGAATGATCAACATCGATATCAAATGATACAAATTTATTTGATTGCATGTTCCTAGTTCGAATCGTGTGTAAAGCCTTTTAGAAGTTGTATGGGTGCCAGTACATTTGGGGACTTCAGTGCTCAAAGAGTAATTGGAAGAAATTTTGTACCATTGATAGGCGATTGAAGGGGTAAACTTCTGATTTTATCTGGGATCAAACCTGAGGTAGCCTTAGAACAAATTTTCCCCAGAGTATAAAATCTGAAGTCACTGAGCAAGACGGAATACTGTGAAAGTACTTATTTTAAAATTCGCAGGTATCTATACTTGAGCATATAAAAATTTAGCGGATTTCTCATTTTGCGAAACTATATACCCAACGAAATAAAAGTACTTTCACAGTAGATATTTAATCTGAAAAATGTGAATATTTGTGACACAGGAAAACTTTTTACCCTCTCGTCCCTGAACTTGTAGCTCATGCGAGCCAACTGAGGCCTAACCACGCCCCCCTCCCACTTGCCTAAAAAGGTGTGATTGAGACTTTAAAGTTGCTCTTTTCATGCGTGAAACCTCAATACTGTCGCCTGTCATTCATTAAAGAATATGGAGTTAAAGTAACCCTCCAAATGTTGTGGGTAGACGTCTTGAAGGGTTCCATCTGAATGTGACTGGGATGCCACTAACTTTCGGAATTCCTACAACACTTCATTTCATTCAAATTCAGCAAAATTAAATAGTTCTTGGTGACCAGTGAGTGGCATCTCTGATACGATTTCTGGATTCAAACACATGAAAATAAAAAAGGTAACTATAAGTGAAATGTGAGTTATATGCGGGAATTAAGTGTTGCTAAACGTCAGCTAAAGAAACATTAGAATCGTGACGGAAGTGAAAATCGGTGAGGTATAATTGGAATTCTTACTAGTACGTGGTACTAAAACGAGCTAGTTGCGCCAAATCCATGTTTAAATCTGTCCCCTTTGACATTTTCTTTTTTTTTGGGGGGGGGGGGGCGTCATTATCTTAGGGGTGGGAATTTGAGTCCTCGCAGTGCTCACCAGATGGTGGGGCAGTGCCCAGTTCCAGTAGTTCCACATCACCATCCAGGGGGAGTCACTGTTGCCTCGAGTTGTGGTTCGTTCATTTGGCCACAGGTGGCGTCACTGTGCCGTTATGCTACTTAGGCCAAATAAAAAAAAAGGTTTGTTTCAGGTAACATGGGAAGAAACTATAGGGTCGGTAGGTCGGATTTCTTCTTTTTTTTTACTTTTTTTTTTTTTTACTTCACCTCTAAAATTGACCCAAAAAAGTGTAAAAATGGGAAGATTTTTTCAAACTTTTTGTAAACCCAAAATTGACCTAAAAAAGAGTGTAAAAATAAAAAAAACTTCTTCAAAATTGAATAAAAAAAACGTAGGGTCGGCCCTATTTAGATAGGGTCGGTCGGGTGACCTGAAACAAACCTTCTTTTTTTTTTGGCCTTACGACTTGGCCATCGAATTCCATTGGGAGCAGTGAGATATCATGAGTAGTATTGGGCCAAATAACAACGGTAGACTTCAGACACTGACGCACCATGCCACACCGTGAGCACAACGTCCCATCCATCCTCCACAGTATGCATTAAAGTTGGTATCCCAACTGTTGCGGTGACTAATTTGCACTTTAAGCATGAGGATAAACATGGTGATACTGTAAGTCATGTGTGAGAGTATTAAATCTCTGTGAGCAATATTTCTATACAGGAATCCCAGTTTAACAGGAAAATTATTTTAGACTAACCAGTCAAAAAAAGGGTATTAACATGCTTCTCTCACTACGTGAGAATGGGACGAGGCGTTCTGAGACCTCCCAACACTACATTCCAAAAGACCAAGGTGAGTCCGAATTTCCCTTTCTAGGTTTGTCACAGGTCATGTGTCCAAAATGCTGCACTCTCATTGGCTGCTGAAAAAAGTGGTCTGCATTTCCCAGCATTCTTATTATTTTTGTATTTTTATTTCTGCATTTTCAAGAAATTATTTTATTGAAAAATGGGGATTCCCCTTTGGGGTTCCTTCTTAGACTAGAACTTAGTTTAGTCATTTTTGAATTTCTAAAAAATATGGGTTTTGACATAGTCAAGTCCCATGATGCAGTTTTTTGTTTTTTTTTTGATTGTGCCAATGTTTCAAGTCATGCACATTTTGGTACTTGGAATGTTTCGGCCCTCTAGGGGCCTCATCAGGTGTAATCTAGGGGTGGTAAAATTATTTTATTGAGAAATAATATTTTATTCGCCCAGTATTTATAATATTAGTTCTCTTGACCAAATATGTGGGTTTCACATACTTTGTTGGGTGACACTATACTGGATGTGCTTTCAGGTTGGTGGACTCTTGTTCTTGGTATTTAGGAATGGAGCTTCTGGTTAGACCGATGGGGGAATCTGCTAGTGATTTTTCCCTTACCTTTGTTTATATTGTTTGGGTAAATTCAGGTTCCATTATTTTGGGACACCATGAATTGAATTTTCCCGGCATTGGGGGTTGCTTCTCTCACTACACAAAAAGGTGTCACCAGTGAGTAGTATTTACCTGATCCCCACTTCATGCACATTAGTGCTTCAGATTTTATACAGGTGGCAGCATCTCTCAGATGGTAGCCCATGGTTGGGGTTTCTCAAACAAAGCTGTGGATATGTGTTTTATTACATTATTGACTCAGGGTAACTGAGTAATATACGACGACTGAACCATGATTTAAGACATTTTTGTTACATAGGAGAATGTCTATCATTGAGCCTGTGTTATAGATAGACATCAGATGACCAAAGGGATGGATGGGCAAGATCGGGCACAAATGTTTCCTTCAAAAAGAAAAGAAAAATCTCTTATCTTCCCTGTGAAAAAGAGCTGCGATCTTTGGGTGCTAATTTCTCTTTTGTCTAAACTCTTAACCACTGTTCAATTGCTACCCTCTATTAAATGAACTCGATTGAACCCAATGTCAACAGAAAGACAGAAATGATGTTTTAGCCTAATCTGGCTGGTTTTTCTCTCTTTTCATTTAAAAATGCCCTCTACTTTATTAAGAATACCCTCAGGAAAATAGAAAAAAAAAACTACCTTATTTAAATTAGCTTTTCAGTTTTACCTTGGACACCACTCTTATCGTTTTGAGGCTACAGGAGAGGTGGAAGCGAGGCTAGCGCATGCCACACGTCAAAGAGTGGCGCCACTGGTACTTCTCGTACTGTGTGAGATCTCAAAGTGTGCAAACGAAATTGTACCACCCATAGCTGTTTGTCGTCCAATCAACTCGCTTTTTGATAGGGACAAAATGCGGTACATGCCTGCAGCCTGCAACTGTCGCCCACACCCACCTGCTCTCCCACACCTACCTGCTCTCCCACACCCACCTGCTCTCCCTCACCCACACCCACCTGCTGGCCTAAAATGGAACAACATACATGTATGACACATGTCGCTCAATCTTCTTACATTTAGACCCTTGGTTACAGTAATTATATACCCATTTCAAAAGAGAAGTACATATTACGGGTTTCAGCTAATTATTGACAGAGGTCAATTTCAGTCACCCTAGTTGGGATACAAACTTTAAATCCCAGAGGGTGGAGGGCACCCCTTTCTAAATCCTTTCTCGTCACCATGTGTGTGACTACATGGGTAGCCAGAAATAACACTGTGTCGCCGTGTTGATTTTTATCTTATACAAACTGTAAAGAATGTGATGAAGTCTGTGACTTTTAGAATATATATGTCTTTACTGTAATCTTAGATGATACAAATACAACATGTAGATAGATCTTATCATGTCCTCGACGTCGGCCATGCGGTCCTCACACGAAGTGATGACGTCACAGATGCGAGTACATGACATCCCCCTTTCTTTATAAGAAGTTCGAAAGTTTATGATATATAGTTCAATGTGGATATTATGTCGCTGGAAGAAAACTGGTTATTATAACAATAAGAAATAGTCATTAAAACAAGATAAAAGTTTGTTGTCTCTACAGTGTCACTAAAATTAAATATGGAATTCAGTCCTGAGATCTAACTGTGTCTATAGATCCATTCTGTCCCTGGGTCCTAGAGATCTTTCTGGCTCTAGTGACATATGCTGTTGGTGTCTGTGGTTCATCTGCTTTCGCTCCTTCAGGGCCTCTATCCACAGGTTCTGGCTATGGTCCCAATGCCGCCTGATCATCGATCTCACTGGCGGGGTCGCTGACCCGTGGTGTCTCATTCGACTGCTTCAATAGGTGCGTCGGTATGTGTGACCATCCTCGGTCCTTACAACATATGAACGGGGTGACCTGGGCACAGTTGATACCGAAGGGCATACGTAGGTACCTGTACCGACCAAACGGCGTGTTGAACGTTGTCAGCCAGGATGATACATCGTCCAGCTGAATCTGCCAGTAACCGCTGCGGGCATCGAGCTTAGAGAAATATTTGCATCCTGACAGTCTGCTAGTATCATACTCTCGTATCTGCTAGTATCATACTCTCGTATCCCAGCTTCCTGTTCATCGATGGACAGTACAAGCTGTACCAGATTCATGTCCACACACGTCCTTAGTCCAAGGAGTGGGGGTGCTTGTGCATCGACAACATGGAACTGTAAATGCTGCCTATCACCCTTGTGTGTGCATTCTAGATCACAGACTCCCAATGTATTTAGGGACTGCCCTCCACATCCATGAAGTGTGGTCTTACTCAACATGAGCGGCTGCTGGACATACAGTTTGTCAAACACGGATTTGGGTAGCACATTGACCTGTGCCTGGTGTCTACCTTAAACTTGATGGTCACGCCATGGCATTGGATGTGGACAAAAGCCTGGTCTTTGGTGCAAAATGGTTGTACCTCTTGCAGTTATCGAATCTCTTCCCTCTGGCAGGGCAACTCTTCATGCTGGGATGAGAGTCCTGGTTGCACTTAGGGCACAAATCAGCTGTGCTTCTCTGCGGAGCCTGCTTGCCACCACTAACATTGCCATGGCTGCCATACTTCTGCCTGTTGGGGACCGCTTTCTTCTCGGATATTCCCACGGCCTGGACTCCTGCAGCCTCTGAGCCACCCATGCACTTCAGGTGCCGTTGATTGCTCTCCAGAGCATGAGCAATGTTCAGAGCTGCAAACAAGTCAACGTCATCTCTGCTGTCCAGGTACTGTTTCTTTGTCTCATCGCTTTTGGTTCCGAGCACCAGTCGGTCACGTAGCATTTCATCCACAAACGCTGCTGGGAAAGCACAGTCCTTGACAAGGAGTCTTAGTCCCATGAGGAAACTGTCAACTGACTCAGTCGGTCCCTGCACCCTAGTGTAGAACTTGTCTGGAGGTCGGTCTTGTCCTCCCTGTAGAATCCAGCCCTGGCACCAGTGCGGGAAACAGACAGTAGTGCTGCCGCCTGTGGGCGCATACAAGAACTATCATTGGCAATCAGATCTGGGGCCGCCATCTTGCCGCACGTGCGACCGCATAGACTGTACTAGCAATCATGTCATTCTAAACCAAATAAATGCATCTAAACCAAACAACAGATGTTACACTGGCGACCAATATGGGATCTGCAAGATAAATGGAATGACACTAGTGCAACTAGGTGTGTCCCGCAAATACTGGATAGCTCTCCAAGGTGAGAGGACAGACGTTTAGAGCGTTATCTTAATCTTAAGTCTTAAAGTCTTAATTCAGTATCTTACGTTGGGGCAGCGGGTTAGGGTTAGGGTTAGCAAGCCGGTGTCTTCACAGACAGCGGAGGGAGGGGTGGGACTGTGGTACGGGCAGTGGGGTGGGGCACTTCTGGCGTAATCTTATTCCAGAAAAAGAAAAAGAAAGAGTAAGAAGAAGGGGGTGCGGGGGCAGAGCCACCGATATATACAGCAATGTTACAAACTTACAGTGGTGCCATCTAGAGCATCTAGTGGAAGGTAAGGTGGTCACTCCAGGAACCAACTTTAAGACAATTAAGACAGTCTTAATAGTCTTATTACTGGACATCGATTCTCTGTCTCTTTGTAGCTCTATAGTGATCGATGCCCAGTTTTATACTTCAGACCAGAGGCTCATTTTGGCTGTTTTTCGCCTCACAGATTGCTCCTAGCGCAAAATCCTGACTAGGTGTCAATATATTCTCTATGCCAATGTGTAATATGAAGGTAGAAAACAGTGGAACCTCAGTTAGAAAAAATCCTACTGAACAGTTTTTGAAAAAATTAGGGTTTTGTTGCCTTTTTTTGCTGTTTTTAGTACATTTCCTACATAACCCGTGAACGTCAGCATTTGTCAATTTTCAGGTATTTAGAATTAGAATTAGACTTTTTTTTATTCGCAGTAGGATTCCTAAATACCGAGCCATTCTACACAGGGTGTTATTTTGAAAAAATATAAATCATTTGATAGTGTATTTGGTCTCCTAAATAGAGGGAGTTTGGTCATGGTTTAATTGATTGTTGACAATCCAGTCAAGGGCTATTAGGTTCAGTTCAGTGCAAGTTGCAAAACAAGTGACTTGCACTTTTTAACTTGACCTCATGTCCACTATGTAGGTCTTCACTATGCATGGGTCTATCCAGAGTCCATCAATGGGATCACGCATGGAGGCAGATTCCGCAGCTTTTGGCGAGAAAAAAGTTCAAAATTGTAGTAAATACCGACCGAGGAGGAGGAAACTTGCGAGCTGCTGCTGCTGCGATCACGGCAAACGACGCCGTTCAAGATAGCGCTCACCGGACATGATGCCGCTCACGAGACGCACTCCCTTTGGTCTGGGCAGTTTAGTTAAATATCCACTATTATGATGTTATATCTTTATTAGACAAATGGTAGACTAGACTATCAACTAAATAACATCCACTTATATAAGCTGTAGGAGTGGTGTTCTTCACAGAACACCAACTCCAGAGGTTTTAGAGACAGCATGTCCGGGCGACCATTTCCATAGCAACCATTTACAAGGGAGTTTCTAGACCAATCAAAATGCCTGTTTATAATTGGGGGGGGGGTACCCTGGCAACATTTACTGGTAAGGAACAATTCAGAGTTTCAAAGACACCACCAGCAGCTGCTAGCAGGGGTCTAGGAATTGGGAATTTACAAGAGTTGAGAGTCATACTGGAGGACAGCACAGGACATTTCCACCAAGCTGAGTGAGTCCTTGCAGTCTACTGCTAGATATAGTTTACAGGCTATCTGTTGTGATTTATTTAATGTGAGTTTGGACCAGTATTTAGGTTCAGGCAAGGTCAGCCATATTTATTCCTGTAATTTGTACTCAGTTTCCAGTGACACTAATAAAAACACCTTAACTGTAATTAACTTGTCTGGTTTTGTGTTCAGCATATTAGAACCCATATTTATTTGGAGCCTTGTGACATTTTTGTTACAATTGGTGTCAGAAGTTTTGGGAATCTAACAGAACACAAGCCACTGGTTATTTGTGAAAGCTCTTTTTGTGAGAGTTTACAGGACAGTTAGCCTAGGTGTTTTTGGGTGTAGGCCTAAAATCACTGTTTGTACAATTTACTGAATGCCATATTCACACATAAAATGTTAGTAATTAAAACATTTTGTGATTGATCTGAAATGTCAAATTTTTGTCAAATTTGAAAATTGCCAATGACATTGAATTTTGCCATGACCACCACACTTACTAACACTGGGCTAGTGATAGGAATTGCCTAGATCCAGTGTTATATTCCTGGAGTTAGGCCTAGAAGTGTTGATTTTATTTAACACTTACCATTGGCTATAGGCCTATTTTTAGCCAGAAATTTGAAAGGTATAGGCCTATAAATGCTGATTTTATTTAAAACTTACCGTTAGTTATAGGCCTAGTTTATCTAGAAACTTGGGCCTACAATTGTTGACTGCATTTTAACGCTGACGGTCGTCCGTAGATGTGGTTTTGGCCTTACCTTGGAAGAGGCCTATAAGTGTTGACTTGATTTAACACTTATTACTTGCTATAGACCTACACCTGTTAAAAATTTGGACTAGGCCTAGAAGTGTTTAATTATTGTAACACTCTCTAACCTTGATACTATCCATTGCAGAGGAACATTCAAAGACTGTACGGAGGCCAGGATTCTGTCCAGTGTACGGATCGACTTGTGACTAGTTAAGATATATTTAAAGATAGACTGTCCGAAAAAAATTAAAGGTAGACAGGTGTTATCCAAACTAACACTCTGTACACTGATTCTGCTACAAGTGCAGATTTTGCTTGGATTTGTTGATGATTACATTAAAGGTGAACATCAAAGTGTTGTCTTGTTGATTCAATATTCCATATATTCAATACAAGTAAAATAAACGGAGGCCAACAAGCACATTGTGGTATTTGTTTATTCTGCACTGCCATCCGGTCACGAGCGGAAGCGGGGTAGCGCCAAGGTCCTCGCCATATCCACGGTTCTCCCAGGCGATCTAGAAAGATAAATTTAGTTATCCATCTGGTTACGACAACTAAGGTGGTTATAGGTAACAACCTTACTACTGAGAAGGATTATTGCTGTCTCGCCTCCGACCAACTACTTTCTTACACCTTGTGTCCCATGTCACAGTATTAGGAGGTAAGTGGGTTTACTCATTATTGACTTACTGTTGATATTCAGAGTCGTAAGATGGCGACTCATTCTATGGCTACCCGTAGTCAGTCTGCCATACTCGGGGATGGTGTTGCTACGGAGCACGAAACTGTCCGCTCGGAGGTAGATCCGCTCGACGAGGTTGAGAGGGACCTTAGGAGGGAAGACGAGAGGCAGGAGAGACAAGCAAGACGCTCTGATCTGTCAGAGGAGGAGCGGTCACCAGATGGTGACAGACCCCGACACGGGTTGTCGAGGGACATGGGGGGCAGCAGGTCGTCGAGGAGCATGGGGGACAGCAGTTTCGAGACATCACGAGATCGAGCAAGTGGTGACTGGGATTCTTCACACCACAGGAGTAAGGAGGAGGGAAGATCTTTCCCGAGGGGCCAACCATGGAGTTTCCCCGACGCCTCTAACCCTCCAAGGGAACGCACAAGCTGGGATTGGTACCCTTACTGGATGTACGGGTATCCACCCGGAGACGGTTATAGGGGAACAGCCCATCAATACCCCCCGGGACCATTTCCTCCAGATGCAGCCGGCTATAGAAACGTTTCAAATAACGTTTACCAAGCCAGCGGAAGGGGAAACTCGAGTTCTACTCAAAGGGTGGAGAACTCCCAGTCGGATACCCAGATAGATCGGGGACGTGGAGCTGATTCTACGAGTCATGATGTGGGTGGGACAAGAGCTCGTCGTAGGGAGACAAAAGCCCGCACGTATGATGGTAGTATTCCTTGGGAGGAGTATAGAACCTACTTCGATAGACTGACCAAAATGAATGACTGGTCCGGAAGCGACAAACTGGACAACCTGTTGATTAACCTGGTAGGGGAAGTACAACGGTTCGTTGACGGGGAGTCGCTGACGGTACAGAGTAGTTTTGAGTTACTGGATGGAGCACTCCAGAGAAGGTTCGGGTGTAGCAAACTGACCGCGGTGAACAAGACAGTTCTTCGGTCGCGAGTCCGGAAGCCGGATGAGACTCTAGCAGCACTTGCTCAGGATATCAGGCGGTTGACTAAAATGGCATATCCAACGTTCCCTGCAGAAGCGTTGGAAGAGATGGCGATAGATAGATTTACACATGCATTGGATAAGGCAAAACTTCGTAAAACTGTGTATGATGCTGAACCGCCCACCCTGGATGAGGCCTTGCAGACTGCCTTGAGGGAGGAGGCTTGGATTGGCCTGGAGGGAAAAGGAGAAATGACAGACTCCCTTGGGGAGAAAACCAACAAGGTTCGTTTCCGGGGAACTAGCCCAGAGCCGAGAGGGGGAGTAGAAGAACTACGACAGCAAGTCACTTTGATCGTCAGCCGACTAGACGCACTAAACACGACAGTCGAACAGCTGAACAAACCAGGAGCTTGCTATGGTTGTGGAAGTTACGGTCATTTCCGTTATGAATGCCCGAAGAATAATTCGAGGAGTTCGGATAATAGACCAGGCTACTATCGGTCTTCTTCACCGGGGAATCCCGGGAACTATCGTTCCCTGTCCCCTGGACAGCATCAGGATAGGAGGTCCAATGACAATTATCGGTCTCAATCCCCTCGGAATTACGAAGATAGAAGAGGGTTCTATAATGGGGAACGACGCGACAGATCACAGAGTCCAGGGTGGCGTGGGAATCCCAGTCCGCAGAGGACAGGAAACATTCCACGGCCCATTAGTAGCAATAGGAGTCCGAGTCCAGCTGCGAGGTCAACAGAAACTGCAGCACGTATGGTAGGCATTCCTAAAGGTAAAGCTGCTACGAGCAAATTTCATCGGTCACCAGTGGAGATGAGGGCAAGTTTCAGCATAACCGAAAGGAACATCACTAGAGAAGTCGATGGACTGGTGGACTCAGGGGCAGAGAGATCTTTCATAGGGAAAGATTTGCTGAGAGAGATTTTTGGGTCAACAGACAACATTGAGTACAAGAAGGCCGACACTGAGGTGTTCGCCATAAATGGTACTGGGGTACCTATAGAGGGTGCTGTAATGCTAACCTTGCAGACAAGAATTGGGAACTTTCAGCACGAGTTCCTATCGGTGGATTTGGGTACCGACCTTGTCTTGGGATGTGACTTCCTAGCGCTACACTCTTTGGAGTGGAGTTGGGACTTCCGTGACTTACGTCAAGCAGGGGAGCATCATCCGGAAAAAGGCATTCCCCTCAGCATGCCCCTACCAGTAACACATACAGCTTACCTGTACACTGTGGAGGAGGTAGAAATTCCCGGTGACCATGGCATACTGATAACAGCTAGTACGGGCCACCAGGTAGAAATGAAGGAGGCAAGAGTCGGATCGTATCCTGAATTGGCCATGGTGAAGAACATAAACGCTGCAGAGGCTCTGGTCTCCCTTCAGAATAACCGTGCACCAGTTTTCCTGACCAACACAGGAACCCTACCATGCACCTTACCACAAGGGTCGCGCGTAGCTGTCCTCACCAGCATTGCACAGAGAGAGGTTGAGGAGAGACATTGCTTCTTCAGGCGTTCCGTTGCCACCTCAAAGTTAGAGGGGGAACGCCTGGAACTCTACAACAAAACTAAAGAACATCTGCCAAAAGAGGAGCACAAGCAGGCTGAAGAACTCTTGAGGGAGTTTCATGACGTCTTTGCCTGCAAGGGGGAAGCACTGGGGAGGACAGACCTAGTAGAGCATGGAATAGATACAGGAGATGCTAGGCCCATTAAGATGCGGCCTAGGAAAGCCCCTATACACCTTGAGGAAGTAGTCAAAACTCAAATCAATGAGATGCTGGAAGAGGGGATTATCGAACACTCCTCCAGCCCCTGGGCAGCACCCATAGTAATGGTACGCAAGAAAGACGGATCTCACCGTTTCTGTGTTGATTACAGGAAACTCAACGCTGTCACTCTTAAAGATGCCTATCCCTTACCCAACATTGAAGATAATCTCGCCGCACTTGGGGGAAACCACTGGTTCGCCACCTTAGACCTCAAGTCTGGTTACTGGCAAGTAGCAGTCGACCCTCAAGACAGACATAAGACTGCTTTCACGACAAAGGAGGGCCTTTTCCAGTGGACTGCCATGCCATTTGGGCTGTGCAATGCCCCATCAACTTTTGAACGGCTCATGGACGAGGTGCTGAGGGAAGAAAAAGACAAGAGCCTAGTTATCTATCTAGACGACGTTATAGTATACGCAAGAACGTCTGGCGAGCTCCTTGAGAACTTGAGGCGAGTTTTCTCTCGATTCAGAGAAGCCGGACTCAAGCTGAAACCAGGAAAATGTCATCTAATGGAGACGGAGGTAGAATTCCTGGGGCACATCGTTTCAGGAGCAGGGGTGAAAACCGACCCTAGCAAAGTGGAAAAGGTCAGGAATTGGCCAATCCCTAAAGGGAGAAAGGACATCCGTTCTTTCATTGGGCTGACTTCCTATTACCGGAGATTTGTAAAGGACTACGCTCGTATAGCGGAGCCGTTACACCGCCTTCAAGGGAAAGAAGAGTTTGTCTGGGGAGAGCATCAACAAGAAGCTTTCGAAACCCTGAAAGAAAGACTACTGCAGGCACCGATTCTCGGCTACCCCATAAGGGGTCTACCTTACATTCTGGACACCGATGCCAGCAACTGTAGTATTGGGGGCGTGCTCTCACAGGAACAGGACGGGGTTGAGCGGGTGCTCGCTTTTGGAAGCAGAACGCTTGACCCGGCCGAACGGAATTACTGTGTCACCAGGAGGGAACTCCTGGGAGTCGTAGAATTTGTAGACAAATACCGGCACTACCTCTATGGGAAACATTTCCGTGTTCGGACGGATCACGGCTCACTCCGTTGGCTGTTCGACACCAAGGATCCGGAAGGACAACTAGCTCGGTGGCTCGGAAAGTTGTCAGTCTATGATTTCAAGATAGAACACCGTCCAGGGCGTTTACATGGAAACGCTGATGCCCTCTCTAGGATACCGTGTCCTTTCCCTTGTGCACAATGCGGAAGAGACCATGAAGATCCACATTACAGCAAAAGAAACCGCATACAGAAAGAGCCGGTCATGAGTGAACCCCCGACCACTTCGAAGGAAGATATAGAGAGAAAACCAGGGAATGGGAGTTGCAAAATCCGGGCTGCTACCACCCGACGCTCCTTAGGACGGCGAGGTCGAGGAAGGCTGCTAAGGAGCCGTGAGGAGGAAGAAGCGGAGAAGGACCAGGTAGTGCAGGGAGACCTGTGGTCCGATGAGGCCCTTCTCAAACATCAATTAGAAGACCCTGTTCTGGCTATAGTTCACGGTTGGCCTGCGGAGAGGCCGCCCTTGGAACAGGTGCTCGCACATGACCCAGAAGTAAAGTACTGGTGGTCCCAG
This sequence comes from Harmothoe impar, assembly GCA_947462335.1. Classification (NCBI taxonomy): domain Eukaryota; kingdom Metazoa; phylum Annelida; class Polychaeta; order Phyllodocida; family Polynoidae; genus Harmothoe; species Harmothoe impar. Next base: position 31,823,069 of record OX381721.1, read on the forward strand.
TTTGAAAGCCTCGAGAAGGATCAAGTGGGTCTTCTCAGATATCATTGGCTAGTAGAGGGGGAGAGTAAGGCTAAGGTCGTCCTACCCAAAGCACTAAAATCGGCTCTCCTCACTGCCATCCACGACCACCCTAGTGCCGGTCATATGGGAGCAGAGAAAACCTTGGCGAGAGCAAGGAACAGTCGGTTCTATTGGCATCACATGAGCTCAGAAATATACAGTTGGTGTAAGCGTTGTGACTGGTGTTTCAGAGCCAAAACACCTGCCCGACCACGAAGAGCTCCGATGAAGAATATGACTACTGGTGCCCCGATGGAACGGGTTGCTATGGACATATTGGGTCCGCTGCCCAAGACCGCCTATAACAACCTGTATATTTTGGTTATGGCTGACTATTTCACCAAATGGGTCGAGATAGTAGCACTACCGGACGAGAGGGCAGTGACAGTGGCGGAGGCACTGGTAGAGACGGTTTTCTGTCGGCTAGGGGTCCCAGCCCAGTTGCACTCGGACCAAGGGCCGGACTTTACCTCAAAAGTCATTCACCAGATGTGCACCCTATTGAAGATCGATAAGACTCGCACCTCACCATACCATCCCCAAGGGGATGGACTAGTAGAGAGAATGAATAGAACCATTAACCGTATGCTACGGCAAATGGTTCAGGACCGCCAAGACGCTTGGGACGAGTATTTGCCGATGATTGGATTAGCCTACAGGTCCACCATTCACTCGTCAACCGGGTACACACCCAACATGCTAATGTTGGGTAGAGAGTGTCAAATGCCAATGGATATACAGGCACCCCTACCAAAAACTGACGAGACGGAGGCCGGTTGGACCCATTACGTGGATGCCCTCCGCAAGCGGTTTACGAAAGCATACTCCCTGGCCAGGGATAACCTGGCCGGGGCTCAAAAACATCAGAAGCGATACTACGATCGCAAAGCGAGCGAACAGAGGTTTCAGAGAGGGAGTTGCGTATGGCTTCTGGATACCGCAACGAAAGTAGGAGTTTGTCCAAAACTCCGACTTCCGTGGGTTGGTCCGTTCGTAGTAACCAACAACGTGGGTGACTTGAATGTAGAAATTCGGGAAGGTCCCAAGAGTAAGAGGAAAGTGGTGCATGTAGACCGGGTGAGACCAATGCAGGGGGAGCCAGATAACGGTTGGGTAGAAACCGTTTTAAGAACTACTCCCATCTCCATCTACCCCAAACCCAACTAACCAGGTGGCACATGGCATGAGCCCGACCAGACCACATGTTAAAATAATTTTTATTTTACAGGATGGAATGTCCTCAGTGCCGGCTTTTATTCCGTGGTGGGGAGGTGCCGCCACACCCATGCATGAGGCCCTGCATGGCGTGTGCGAAACTGATTCCGGTCAACACCTTCATCACGCACCTCAGTAGGTCGTGCGGTGGTTGCGGTGCTCTGCTCTGTCAGGCGGGGTACCAGCAACACCGCATGGCCTGCAACCCAGGCAGTCACGGGGAGAGAACAAAAACCCAGAAGAGGAATGCACAGAAGCGGCGAAAGAGGGAAGACACTCGAGAGTTGGGCACGGAGGAGGAGAAGGCGGAACTAGAGGAGAGGCAGCGGACTAGGGAGGAGCGGAGAGAAAGAGAGAGAAGTGAGAGAGAAAGACGGGAAAGACGGGAGAGAGAGGAGTGGGAAGAGGAGAGAAGGAGGAGAGAGAGGAGAGAAAGTGAGTGGCAGCAAGAGAGAGAAAGAGAAGCAGTAGAGAGAAAAGAGCGAGAGATAGAAGAGAGAGACGATCAGGAACTTAGAGAGAGACGTAGAGCGTTGGAGATCATCAGAGAGAAGATGGTTAGACAGGAGGCGGAGGAGAAGGAGAGATCGAAAAGGAAGAGAGAAGGGGAGCGCAGAGAAAGAGAAGAGAGGGATGAGAGAAGAAGAAGAGAGAAACTGGAGGATGAAGAGAAGAGGAGAAATCGCCAGAGAGAACGACAGGAGAAAGAGGACAACGGGAAAAAGAGGGAGAGAAGAGAGAGAGAAGGCAAGAGGGATGAAAGGAGGAAGGAAGAGAGAAGAGGGAGAGAGAGGGAGGAGACGAGCAGGAAGCAGACAAAGAGGGAGGCCATGGAGGAGGCAAGAAAGAGGGGAGCGGAAGCGGCAAGGGAGGATATGAAGAAGAGGGAGTCACGAGCAGCTCCGGCCGCAGAAGTCCCCCCCAAGGCAGAAGTCCCCAAGACTCTTCCCCCAAGAGAAGAAGTCCCCAAGACCGCTACCAAGACTGCCCCTGAACCCTCTGAGAGACCGGGTCCCGGAGGGGATTTCAGCTGCCGCGACATCCGATACTACAACAAGGACGGCAGCCGGAAAGAGGAGCCAATGGACGGCTTGGAAGCCCTCTCCGACTGGGAGGAGGATCCGGAGGTGACCGTGGATGGGGAGGAGATGGAGGAGACGGAGGAGCTGGAGCCACTAGAGCCGCTGGAACCGCTACCCCCACGCCTACGGTTGGATGGACACGAAACGGGAGTGCAGTACAACTGCCGACCACAACTCGCCACCCTCGTCCCCCCCATGGGCTCCACCCTGGACGTGGGGAAGGACATGGTCCTGCATGTTCTCCTGCCCTCAGCCGTGGTAGGCGTCCTCGCTCCCCGGGACATACCACGCACCGAGATAGAGCGGCAGCTGGAGGTCTCGGGAGTGGGGAACGCGGCCATGAACCTTAAGATCTTGGAGGAGTGGGAGACCGTCCTTCCTCCCTACTTCCCGCCAGTCACCGTCGAGGAGATGGGGATAGGGGGCATCTTCACGGCGGAGCTCAGCTGTATGACCCCGGAGATAGTGGCGGACCGGGTGGAGGACTTCTTCCAAGGAGTGTCCGAATCCCTGAACAACTTCTCCTAGACTGCAGGAAGTAAGGGCGGTGCGAAAGCAACGTCGCTTACTATTAGCCAGTTGGGTGATGTTTCGAAAGGAACATCCACCTCTTATTAAGGAGGCGTTTTAAGAACGCTTTCTTCACACGACGATCATTGATGTGGCGAGAGCAACATCATTATTACTATAAGAGGTACAATTAAGACGATAGGTGTAGTTTTTAAAATATAGATGTAAGACGTTTAAGCCAACGGTAGCTTACTATACCGTATGGTGGGAGATTCCCGACATTTTATTCAATCTCAGTTCCATGGTTGAGTCAGTACCGTGAGAGCTACAAGTTCCAGTTCCAGTACTATTCTATTGAGTCTACATTTAAGCGTTACCCGAAGTTCTACAGTTAGGTGTCATAGTTAACGGGGGAAGTTCTAAGTATGCTTGAGGACAAGCATAATCTAAGGAGGGAGAAGTGTAGTAAATACCGACCGAGGAGGAGGAAACTTGCGAGCTGCTGCTGCTGCGATCACGGCAAACGACGCCGTTCAAGATAGCGCTCACCGGACATGATGCCGCTCACGAGACGCACTCCCTTTGGTCTGGGCAGTTTAGTTAAATATCCACTATTATGATGTTATATCTTTATTAGACAAATGGTAGACTAGACTATCAACTAAATAACATCCACTTATATAAGCTGTAGGAGTGGTGTTCTTCACAGAACACCAACTCCAGAGGTTTTAGAGACAGCATGTCCGGGCGACCATTTCCATAGCAACCATTTACAAGGGAGTTTCTAGACCAATCAAAATGCCTGTTTATAATTGGGGGGGGGGTACCCTGGCAACATTTACTGGTAAGGAACAATTCAGAGTTTCAAAGACACCACCAGCAGCTGCTAGCAGGGGTCTAGGAATTGGGAATTTACAAGAGTTGAGAGTCATACTGGAGGACAGCACAGGACATTTCCACCAAGCTGAGTGAGTCCTTGCAGTCTACTGCTAGATATAGTTTACAGGCTATCTGTTGTGATTTATTTAATGTGAGTTTGGACCAGTATTTAGGTTCAGGCAAGGTCAGCCATATTTATTCCTGTAATTTGTACTCAGTTTCCAGTGACACTAATAAAAACACCTTAACTGTAATTAACTTGTCTGGTTTTGTGTTCAGCATATTAGAACCCATATTTATTTGGAGCCTTGTGACATTTTTGTTACAAAATTGCAAAAAAGTGAAATTCGCCTAGAAACCCCCTATTTGGCGAGAAAAAAGTTCAAAATCGCAAAAAAGTGAAATTTGCCTAAAAACACCTGATTTGGCGAGAAAAAAAGTTCAAAATCGCAAAAAAGTGAAATTTGCATAAAAACACCCTATTTGGCGAGAAAAAAGTTCACAAAATTGCCAAAAAGTGAAATTTGTTTAAAAAACCCCTATTCGGCGAGAAAAAAGCTCAAAATCGCAAAAAAAGTGAAATTTGCATAAAAACCCCCTATTTGGCGAGAAAAAAAGTTCAAAATCGCAAAAAAGGGAAATTTGCCTAAAAACACCCTATGACTGTAGCATGAATGCAGACACTCATGGACACAGACTCCTGTACACCCACATAGACATACACATAGGCATGAACATGGCCTTCTCCTTCATATAGCAACCTATGTATTTCTACTTTGATGAGACTGAATATAGCTTTCTGTTAAAAGGACTCTGATACATGGATGTCGATATCCAGTTTTAGATATATACCCATATAGTGCATTGGAGTGCTATAATGTTGGACTGCTGTATATTTAAGATAATGCTCTAAACGTCTGTCCTCTCACTGACGAGAGCTAACCCATGCGTGGGTGTGTCCCAACCTGTTGAACCATAAAAACCTGTGTGAAACTGAAAGTGTATTTAAAGATCTTAAGGGGTCGTAATAGGTTGGTCCAAATTAACACATATGCATGCATTATTTGACACAGATATGTTGAGACTTTACACATTGTACACCAAATTGATTCTATTAATTTTTCTATTAAATTAGTTCCATTTTGGAAGGTTTAAGAAGCCCTGGAGTGCAAATGGAACAAAAACGTTCTTTTTTCTTAGAACAGTATTATGGGATGGAAAGAGGACATTTTTATCAGCTCTGATAATTGGAAATTAATCTAGGTGTCATTCCCTGGGGCAGTTTTCTTTCATTTAGCTATATCTCAATTATTAAGCTCTACAGAGCTGTTCAAAGTAGCATAGTCACTTGAAAATTGTTGGAAATTGTTGAAAACAGGCGAAAATAGGGGAAAATAGGGTATTTTAGTCATTTTTCATGAAAAATCATCAATTTTTATGTGACTATGCTACTTCGAACAGCTCTGTAGAGTTTAATAATTGAGATACAGCTAAAAGAAAGAAAACTGCCCTAGGGAATGACACCTAGATTAATTTCCAATTATCAAAAGTTATGATAGTGTTCTTTTCCTATCCCATAATGCTGTTTTAAGAAAAAAGAACGTTTTTGTTCCATTTACACTTCATGGCTTCTGTAACCTTCCAAAATGGAACTAATCTGATAGAAACATTAAATATGATCAATTTGGTGTACAATATGTATAGTCTCAACATATCTGTGTCAAATAATGCATGCATGTGTGTTAATTTGAACCAACCTATTACGACCCCTTAACCTAGATCTAGGGCCTATTCTCTGTGTACCTATCTAGCCTAAACCTGGCTCAATTAACAGTGAATAGTATCAGTGCCTACAATCAAATACCTAATCACCATGGCAAACAATGTGGCTTTAGCAGGCACCATGTCAGTTTTCCCACCATTTGACCTAACCGACCGGGCATCCATCGCACCCAGATCGAAGAAGTACATCAAGTGCTTCGAAATAAGAGCAAAATCACTTCAGTTAACCGATCCGACCGCAAAACTGAATCTTCTTATAGACTATGCTGGTGAACCTGTATCCGATGAATTCGAACTGTTACTGGTTTGGACTTCCAGATGCTGGGTACGGATCCCATGTAGAGGAGAAGTTTTGATATGACAGATACACTTTTGTTTTCTTTGTCTATTCTGATATTTCAAAAAAAGGGGGAAAAAAAGGTATTGGGTACTTCTAGTTGGCATTGGATCAAATGGGGTTCAAACCCCTCAACATTTTTAGATAGTGTTACTCATTGGGCTCAAAAGGCAGAAGCAGTACATATACTATGGGTGTGGACAACCAAATTCGACATGGCGACATGGCTATTCTTACAATCGACAATCGACATGAGGCCTAGTGACATGCGACATGAGGACCAAAAAACATAGTGACAGGGGACATCAGCAATTCTTAAAATCGACATGGGATATGGGCATCATTAAGCGACATTGACATGCGACATGGCCATTTTTTAAGATCGACATTCGACATGGGGACCCCCCATCCAGAGCCCCTATACTATTTGGTGATAAGTATCATTGCATGAGTCCTGGTGGAGCAGTCGGTTAGCTGTTGGGCTCAATAGTTTTGAGGTTGTGACTGCGGGTCCTGTTTGATACCCTGGCTCTCAAAGAGAAAAAGAGCTCTAAAATATAACCACCTCCTAGGGGTGTATTGAAAACTATACTACGGGATAGCGTAGGGAATGAATCTCACCACGCTTTCCTATAAACAAACATTTATTTTAGCATTTTAATCAATAAGTGAAATACATAAATGCAACCGTATATAGTGAGCTCGTCAGGAAATACTCCTGTGGCAGCGTGGAGAAGAACATCTTTCCAATCTTAGATTCGATTTATTTAAGATTATCTACTGAAGACTGATGACATTTAGTATACATGATTAACATAAGGTGGCGACAAATTTTTGCATTTTTGACCTTTATCTATCTATTGTTGGTAATATGATTGCATTATATGGGGGGGGGGGCTCTGACTCTGAACCCCCTTTTCCTTCTTTCTTTTCAAAAACTGATATCACACACAACTATGGATAATGCAGTGGTGCCGCCTGGTGTTTAAAATAGAATATTAAATTTAAGATAGTAACATTTGGCCGTTTTGAGATTGGAAAGATTTTCTTGTACACGCTCCTATAGGAGTATATCCACTTGTGCCTATAGAGAGTCATTGCCACCATGGACAAGCTACTCACCAGGGCTGTATTCATGATAACAACATAATACAATGCACTATGTGGCACATGTACTATCTTATCAAGATAACATGTAGGTTACCTAACTCGCTATCTTGTACAGTCACACACTCTACAAACACATCTCTAATACTGCCCGGATGGGGGGGGGGGGGGTCCGGATGTCACTGTGACTGCTCTGCACTCAATACATAAGCTGAAGAATTAAGGGGTTGAAAAGGAGTGATTTACTGGAAATTGAGGCTACTTTGAATGTCTTTAAACAAAGTCTCTGAGCACTACTGAGCGCCACCGAGGGCAAATACCTGCTAGCTCTCCTAGGTGCGCGGACAAACGTTCTGAGTGCAATCTTAATATATAATCTGCATATGTAGCTCCTGTCACCTAGTGTCACAAACTATACATGCTATGAGGTTTGCATTTATAGTATATGCCCTACGCCCAGTTCAGACAACATAAACATCTAAATGAAAAGGAAAAGGAAGAAAAAATATGGGGGTTGGGGGGAGAGCCCCCCATTACATGCTAGTTGTTGTGGTGAATAATGAGCAGCAGAATAGTGTGGGGAATGGTATTGCCCTTTATTCGTGCTGATACATGTATACTACTTAAAGGGTATCGCTACAAAAGTAGGTGCTGGAACCCTGTGGATGTCAGAGAAACGACATGGTACTATGTAGCTAGTGCTGCCCTCTCATGGCATATGTCAATAAGAGATGTATGGAATAATAGCACAACAGTTCTTCAGATCTCCACCAGAATCTGTAGTGTAGTGGTTATGATGCATGCTTTGCAATCAGAGGATCAGGAGTTCTATCCCAGAAGGTGCCATGACCTTTTCTCGAAAAAAGGTATAGTTATTCTTTTTTTTAGGGGGTGGGGGGTAAATAAAGGGGGGAAGGAATCTTCCATTATAGTCTAATTTTCACATAGAGAGTATTTAAGCAGCAACGTCAATTGCATGGGCTATAGGGCTAGATTGCCTCGCAAAGGAAGTACTTTTTCTTTAAATGGGCATTACAGAAAAATGAGCACCACAACATGTAATTTTTTTTCTGTTTTCTATTTGATTATTCTGTCAACTAATCAAATCCAAAGTGATTCGAATATAGCAATAGAAGAACATGGTCATCTGACCACAAAATAAAAAATTCTCTTTTAGCTTAGTTAAGAACTAGCTTTTTTAAGTGGCTTTCCCATAGAATTGAGCACTGTACCATGCCATTTTCTTTACTTTTTCTAGTTCCTAATATATTGAACTAATATTTTACTAAGTTATACGCACAAATCAATAGAATATCTAGATCATCGAACAAGTAGCAATACCCTTTAAGATTGCGTCCAGAACGTTTGTCCGCACACCTGGGAGAGCTATCCCAATCTTGCCCACCCAGGGGTTTGTCGGAGGTTTGTACCCCACCCCCATCCCCCACCCCCATTGTCTCCTTGTTTTGCATCCCCCCGTAGTGTGGTGCAGAGACGGGATGGGAGGAGCCAGGCTCTATAAGGAAAGTGTGACCTCTGTAATAGGGTCGTGAGGTGGTAGCTGGAGTGAGAGTCCGGTACACTGTGAATCTCATGTAGGACAAAGGTAGGTCGGTATTGTGCTGCTATTCACATTGTCTATAGCGAATCCTCTATTTGTGTTGACACTTGGAGACTTGATATGTGAATATACATACTGTGTGCAAGCAACTCTTTTCTTACTAGTACAATATGTGTGTCAGATGCATCATGTCCTATCGGGTTACTACGGGTTAGGCCATAGGTGCATCCATGGTCGGGGGTTAGAAGTTCCATCAGGTAACGCTAGGTTGACGCCTATAGAGGGGCCCTTGATGGGGGGGTCCCCATGTCGCATGTCGGTTTTAAGAAATGACCATGTCGCATGTCTATGTCGCTTAAAATGCTCATGTCCCGTGTCAATTTAAGAAATGTCCATGTCCCCTGTCACTAAGCCTCATGTCGCATGTCACTAGGCCTCATGTCGCATGTCGATTTTAAGAAATGCCCATGTCGCCATATCGAATTTAGGGGTCTAGAGCCATTATAGACTCAGTACTAACTGAACCCTTAACCCTAACTAGGGTGTCCCATTCAGTCAGCAGAGCGTGTCCCCAGCGCTACCACTGTGGGTATAGGGCTGTAGACTCATAACCTGTGGGTCCGCCATTTAATATTTCGCTGGGTGCGGTTACAAGCACTGTTAACACACACCCCGACTGATACCTTGTCCCTGGGTAACCATCACTTCCAGGGACACACTTGTACCCAGCCTATCAGCTCTTATCAGTGCCGTCTGTCGCAACCAGCTACAGTGCCGCCTATGCCTTATATGCGGGCCTTGGCACCTGCCTGTGCATTAGGGCAGGCTCCTTACTATGTCAGCCTATATCATTGCCGGGGGTTACCATCCATGCCCCATTAGAATGTACCACCTAGGATTATTCTTTACATACAGACTATCCCCGGCCTTTCTACGACGAATAGTTGTGAAATTATGGTAAAAATCAATTTTTCAAGTAGTACAACATATGTATGATGCAATATTTGAAAATCCGGGGACTAGACACATTTTAATACAAATATATAAGAATAGAATGAGGGCATAACATCTGAACTATCTATTGAAGTTTCCCCCGGAAATTAACCTTAGGCCAAAACAAAAAAAGGTTTGTTTCAGGACACCCGACCGACCCTATGTTTTTTTATGCAATTTTGAAGATTTTTTTTTATTTTTACACTTTTTGGGGGTAAATTTTAGGTTTTCAAAAGTTTTGAAAAAATCTTCCCATTTTGATACTTTTTTGGGGTCAATTTTAGGGTTATGTAGAAAAAAAAAACGTAAAAAAAATTTAAAAAATCCGACCTACCGACCCTAGAGTTTCATCCCATGTTACCTGAAACAAAACTTTTTTTTTATTTGGCCTATAATAGTGACAGTCAAAATATCAATACTAACCCTTTATATCAGTCACTCTATAATATACCCCCTGAACCGCAATGAATGCAATATTAATTCGGTAAAGTAAGTATTTACCTAACATATCGACACATTGTTACATTATACTTTGAACTTCATGTGTTTTCGTCTCCCTAGGGCTGTAGCTGCATGCACGGTAATTGCACAATATGCCTCAAACCCTCACTGTGCCTTGAGTATGGGTGCCACTGGGCTGGTAGGATATATATAGACCAGCAGGGGTAAAATTATCAGGCGTTCTTCAACTTTAAGTGATTCCTACAGACCTCTCAGCGAAAAAATCATTATTCTTTTTCTTACATTGAATTAGTCCAAGTCTTCTTATCAAATCTGCTTTTTTTAATATTGTGTAAGACAAATAATTATTTTGTGATGGAACACCCTACCCTAACTGATTTTCTATTAGATAATCAATCAAACTAACACAATCCTGAGTTAGGGAGTGATCTTTTTTTTTGCACCCCCCCCCAAGAGGGGTCCAAACTTTTTTGCCCCCCCCCCGGTCAAGGGGTCCAAATTTTTTTGTGAAACATCTTTTGTGAGACAATGTAGCCTTCATGAACCATAGTCACAGATGTGTGAGAAATTGCTGATTCATCATGGCCAGTTACTTCCTAACTAGTGATCACCAGCCATACTGGGGGGGGGGGGGGGGAGGAGGATGGGGCACACATATGCCACGAAGGTTCCATATGATATATATCAAACTGCCCTGCATGGGTCACCTGTGATTTAAATCACACAATCAACCTTGATGTTGCATTTATGCAGTGCCAGCAGAGTACTCACTATTAATCATGTTGGTTAGAACCAGAGATTTATATTTTTTACTAAATCTTCCCTAAATAAGCATTTTTCTGTCATGCCGGTCATAGATTGCACCCCGTCATAGATTGCACCCCGTCATAGATTGCACCTGCTCATAGACGTTCACATTGGCCCAAACTCATTAGACACAGCCTACAGACATGGCATACATAACCAAGGCGGGTCACTCACATCTCTAATACATACATATAGATACAAGCTATGTACAGCAAATATGTCTCAAAATAATAATAGAACCTTATACGGTATATTTGCTGCTGTAAGTTAAAGCACCTTCTGCCTTTGTTTGAAGGCAGAGTATACAAATTTGGCAAGAGCATTCTTAATACCGTGGTCGGTTTCCTTCTACTACAGTAAACTTATCCAATGCTGTCCTGTCCTGATAGTTAACAATTTTCCCATCTAGGTATTTTTAAAAAGTTGTTCGAAGTGTATCATGCATTTCACACCTTGTTAGAAAATGTATTTTATCATCTTCATCACCAGTGGAGTAATATAGGCAAACTACAGTATTGAAATAGCCTGTCAAGTTGTTTCTGGAGGTCTTCTGGTGAGGTAACAAGTACAACCAAGTCATCTGTATACAGAAGATAATTATGCAACATCCATTCCATATATATTCACTTCACTACCAGAGTCTATAGTATTCATTAATATCTGCTAGATAGGTGTTGAATAGTTTTGGGCTTAGCACTCCTCCCTGTAATACGCCAAATGTACTATCTATATCCTCGCTTAACCGTGTGTTTATACATACTTTTGAATGGGATTTCTTATATAGATCAATAAGCATTTGTAAGGATTTCCCTTTAACATTGTTACACATCAGTTTCTAGAATAGTGCTCTCCTATTTATATAGTCAAAGGCCTTAGTAAAGTCAATAAAGCAACAGTAAAGGGTTTTACTTTCAGCTTGTGCCATCTCTACAGCTGTTTATAATATAAAAACATTATCAGATGTTCTGCTGTCCTCAACAAAACCGTTCTGTAGACGGTTATTATGATTTAGCATATCGTTGTTAAACTTAAGTCTATTAGTAATGATGATTTCAAAAAGTTTACATGTGCTATTCATAATAGTAATTTTCCTGTAGTTATCAGGAGCACGTGAGGACGAACCTGCCAAGTCAATAGACGCAACCCATAATACCTGTAATCTTAAAAAGCCCACTTTTCTGGAAATCTTAATCAGTTTCCAGGCCTATCCTCTAGATGGCACCACTGTAAGTTGGTAACATTGCTGTATATATCGGGGGTTCTGCCCCCGCACTCCCCTTTCTTTCTCTCTCTTTTTCTCTTTTTCTCTTTTTTGAAACTGTAACAGAACTATAACCAAATACATTTACCTTAAGACTTACAGTGGTGCCATCTAGGGAAGAAGGGGGAATCATTAAGATTACCAGGATAATGTTTTTTTAAGATTACAGATAAAATGGGTGGCGTCCAGTGACTTGGCAGGTTCGTCCCTTGTTGCTTATCAGGATTGGCTCTATCACCTTTCTTGTGTAAGGGACTGATGATGCCTTCTACCGGAAATTCACCTGTTTCCCACACACAGATAAAGACAATATATAGGACATCTGTGAAAATTCTCTCTCCTCCTTTTAAAAACTCAGCTGGAATGCCATTAGTTCCTGTTGCCTTGTTTGTCTTTAGGCATTTTAGAGCATATTCAGTTTCACTCATTGTAATCGGAGAGTCAAGGAGTGACTCTATCGACTTTTCAGTGTCGGTTGTTTGATAGCCAAATTCAGACTGTTTGACAACCTCCTCTATATGTCTCGTGTTGTCATGGTCAAGATATTCAATATGAGGAGACGTCTGCTGTTTTTTTAAAGCATTCAACAAATGTATCAATTGGAATCTCGCATTGGTTTGACTTTAACTTTGTAACTTTTGCCATGATTTCCAGAACCTTTCATTGTTTTCTATTTCTAGCATGTTCTCAATCTCTTGACATTTCCTTCTTTTAGCAGCTCTCCTAGATTTTTGGGTTATTCTATTATATTCCCCTTTAAGTTCAGAGTACCTATATCTATGGACCTCATGTTCAATGTTGTGCATTTTGCTATATTCATGTGCCCTCCTTTTAGCTACCTTACACTCTTCATCATGCCATGCGTTTCGAGGGAAAGATGATTTTGTTTTCCAGGAGCACTTGTTCCCGGGAATAGATACAGCAAGAAGGGTATAATATGCTTGCACTATCTTACCAAAATTGAAATTGTTCAAGGGTGATTTTTTTTTTGAGAAATGATCAAGGAGACCCTTTGGATAATTCATTGAGACAGACAGAACCCCATTTTGGGTCGAGCCAAAACCACCTTGTACAATTAGGACAGACATATATTATCCTTTTCTGTTTTTGGGTTGTACTTTCAGCCTTTAAAATAGACCTCAAATTCAGTAGCCATGACAACCGGGGTGGTGTCTCAGAACAATGTGGCGGCGGTGCTGCATGGTGCAGATGACATGCGACTGGTAAGTGCTGTTTGTTTGTAACATCTTCATATGTGATGCCCCCCTGGTGTGATGCATCACTTAAAAACATTTAGGCCATCAAGATCACGCTCCAGAATTATGCTCCAACCAATAACAGTGTTGTTTAGTTCTTCTAACTGCCACAAGGTGTCATTTATGCTCCATTGAACACCTATGCATAGAGAGGAAAGAGGATGGTTATCTCAGTAGAAAGTAACAAAGGGCATACAGCCATTATCAACCATGATGTCTTGTTGTTACAGGAACCCAAGCCCTTAAGAGAACTTGGACCAGGAGGTAGGTGGGCCAGCAGTCACTAACCCTTTAATGGTGGCATGTCACTTAAAGATGACATTTGTCGTTGTCATGATGCACCAATGAAGGCTGTGAGGGGGGACTAATTAGATGTGATAAGTTTCAATGACAAAAGAAAACATATTATTATAGAAGAGAGGGGTAAGGGTTAGGGAAAATGAGAACAAACTAAATTACCACCACTGTAAGAAAAAATATATAATTGATTAATTTACAGATGTGTTACTGGAGATGGGTGCAGTGGGTATATGTGGCTCAGACCTCAAGTACTGGAAGTATGGAGTGTGTGGTCGGTTTAAACTAAACGCACCTATGGTGATCGGACATGAGGGCAGTGGTACCGTCATCAGTGTAGGAAGTGATGTCACTAACCTCAAAACAGGTACACTCATTATCATATGATATTATGTTTTCCTGTAAATGTTGCACACACTGCTTAATATTACAGTATTGTGAGTATTTTTACTTTTTTAAAGTATACATCTTAACAAAGGTTTTGAATAAAAAATAGTTTTCCATGTTAAATGTGTATTTCAAGGCAATTTTAAAAATTAGGAGGTGGCTAGACAGCCATAGACTTCTAACTCAATGATTTCAATTTGCTGTAATTTTCACTCGCGAAACAGAAATTTGTCAAATATAAAAAGCTGCTATGTTAATGCTGTCTTAAAAGTCTGGGATATTTTCCAGGCTGGAGAGGCTATTATTGTGCCAGGTATAATTTTAAATTCTAACACCACCCTTTCTGTACTGCTAGGTGACCGGGTGGCCATAGAGCCAGGTGTGCCGTGTAGGATGTGCGCCCTGTGTCGGTCGGGTAAATACAACGTGTGTCCCGATGTCCAGTTCTGTGCCACGCCCCCCGTGGATGGGAACCTGGCACGTCAATACGTCCACCCTGCAGACTTCTGCTTCCGGTAAGCTTAAAGCTGGGCCGTCAGGGAACAAGTTCAGCATTTTCCATACATGGACTAAAATAACAGTTCCACCAGAGGGCAGTAGTGTTTGGACAGGGGACCATGAGGATTGTCCAGCTACAACATATTCACCCTATCTTGTGCCTGTAAGAGTTGAGCTCCTAGCCCTTAAGAGCCCTCTTGTGAATGAAAACTGAACTATATCCAAAAGTGCTTTTGGCCTCACTTCAACCATGACGGTCAAGCTTTAAGATAAGCTTGGGAATATCCTCATCCACAGAAGGGGCTGCCAAGTTTAGGGACTTTCAAGTTTCAGAGGAGGAGGGAAGAATGTTACATAATACCACATGTCTATCACACCTCCAGGGGTGAGGGAGACTCTTATCTAGTGTTGTGGGCAGCCCTCCTGGCCCTCACACCAGGAGGGGTGATACACATGTGGTATTACGTAACATTGCATCTCCAGCTTCCCTCCTCCCCCGAAAGTCCCTAGACCTTGGCAGCCCCTTCTGTGGATGAAGGTATCCCTCTAAGGGTGGTTAAGGAACCAATACTTATACCAAGGGTACCACCTAGTGATGGAATTGAAAAACACTGTACCTCATCATTACATTAACAAAAACATGATAACAAACAATGGTTAAAACTACAGTATTTAACCAACATTGGTGATTGTTGCATTAGTCCAATGTTGGAAGATAACATGCTGGGCCAACATCTGTCTCTCTTTACGTTAGTCTGCCTGATCACGTGACTCTGGAGGAGGGTGCCATGCTGGAGCCCCTGGCCGTGTCGGTGTATGGGTGTGAGCGGGGCGGAGTCACCCTCGGTCATAACGTCTTTATATGTGGAGCTGGTGAGTTCGCCTAAATCATTTTTATGTAGTGTTCTATTGCTCATCAATAAAAAGTGATTTTCCTCTTTGGCCTTACTGAATTTAAAAAGTAGGTCAGGACCATCCATTTCTCTTTTAGCCTTTGGGTTGAGGATGATGTAAGGTACCTAGAACAAAGATTTGGGGTAAATCCAAATACCCTTGATACAAAGTAGGCAACCACCTTAAAGCACTATACCATCTTTAAAGGGTTAACTCCCAAAGAGAGTTGTGTCAATGGTTGACTTCATGGTAATTGAAATCCTCTTTTATCCCTTTACCTCAGGACCGGTCGGACTAATGACCATGATGGTGGCCAAGGTCATGGGAGCTGCCAAGGTCATCATGTCAGGTTATCCTTTTTACATATCACTTTGTGATCTGATTTACAGATACAAAGTTAAGGCCACTCAAAAAAAAAAATGGTTTCTAATCACCGCGCGCATCATAAAAATCCAGTTTTGGGGAAACTTCTTTTTTTTTTGCCAATTTTTGATGAAAAAAAAAACTGATAAAAAAGGACAAAAATTGTCATATTTGGTATCAAATTAAAGCGAATTTTGGTCTCAAAAAACGTAAATTATCCTATACATTTTAGCCTGCGAGTAAAAAAATTAAAATTAAAAAAAGCCTCCCTCGTCAGATTTCTCAGACCTTGGTGATGAGAAACCACATTTTTTTGAGTGGCCTAATCTTCATTCTCAAAACCTAACAACATTATTATCTGTGAAATGGAGGTATTGGCTCAACACTGACAATTCAATCATTGAATGCACAAGGTTTCAACACATTAAATGATGAAAATGATTTGATCAAAAATGAGAACCGTTATCAGAATGTTTGTGTAAATTGTAGTGCTTACAGAACTAAATGACACAGTCTACCTCTGTACTTCAGACATTGTAGTGCTTGCAGAACTAAATGACACTGTATACCTCTGTACTTCAGACATTGACGATGGCCGTCTAGCTGTTGCTAAGCACCTCGGTGCTGACTACGCCATTAATGTGACGTCACAGACACAACGTGACATAGCGGCGTCTGTGGAGAAACACCTCGGGTGTAAAGCTGACGTCAGCTTAGAGTGCAGCGGTAGTGACATCAGCATGAATGCTGGTATCTATGTAAGAAACCATGGTTAAGTATAATTATATCTAAGTCATTTTACTTGCAAAGATTAAGAGAATATAGTTTCTATGTTATACTAAAATTACTGGACAAAATAGGGCTGATATGGTGTGTGACTATCATGGCAGGCCACATGGTAAGGTACCTAAGCACATGTTGCCTTTGTTTGCCCACACTGTGACGTAACAGAACCGTATATCTAACTCCAACTGTTTTGATAAAGATAACGTAAGTGTAGTGCTAGGACTAGGGTCACCTGATAGAGGTAGCGATAAGATACAGATAACTTGATACAGATTACTTATTTGTGATACACATCACGTTTGCATGGTCAACCGTGATATGTAGTTGATACAGATCCTCTCATGGCAGTTTCTCACGAACTTGGGCCAATATTTTTGTCTCTGACTGGGGGCCGTCTCTGACTGGTCTGGCATGATGAGGTCAAACTACCAACAGCAGGAGGCTAATTATAATTATGTAGGCCTAACAACCGCCATGAAGTTTTTACAAATCCTCATATATAGAGTATAATTTCTTTTAAAACACCTTTGTTTCTGACACCTGGTCAGAGACGGCACCCAGTCAGAGACGGCACCCAATCAGAGACGGCACCCGGTCAGAGAAAAAAAAATTGGCACAAGTTCGCAGATTTAGGGCAGATTTAGGGGGGGGGGGCGGAACTGGCGTGCGCCCCCCTATTTTTCTGTACATTTTAATGTGACAATTTCCAATACCCCCAGTACATTGCCTATTTCACGCCCCCCCTCCCCCCACCATTTTCCAAAATCCTGGATCCGCCCCTGGTTCGTGAGACACAGCCAGACTACAGCCTCATGGATACATATCACTAGGTTGGCTGTTGGGGAGTGTTCATTTATTATTTACAGGGGGGGGGGGGGGGGGTGGTGAGATTTTTTGCGCAGAGGGGTGAAATTTTTTTACGCCCGCCCCCCCCCCCCCTCGAGTGTGCGTAGAACGTTTCACGCCCCCCTTGCTGAAGGCGGCGAAAACCCCCCCCCCCCCTTTGAACTATAATAACCCGCTGGCTTTTTTGCTAAAAAGGGGCTTAAATTTTTGTGCCCCCCCCCCCTCAAGAGGGGTCAGAATATTTTTACGCCCCCCCCCCCCCTGTAACTAATAAATGAACGCTCCCTTAGCTGAAGGGCTGGGTGTGATTGCCTGGGAGCTGTAGGAGGGCTGCACAGGCACTGTAGGAACAGTCAATAGTTAGCTCATCAGTAATGGTGGGTGGTTGTGTTTGTAAGTAACACTACAGGGGGTGATTCCACAGTATGTATAGGGAGTTGAATATTGTAAATTCACCAGCGGATGAACTATAGATTCCAGGCCCAATGTTCCTACATTGACAGGGCAGAACCGTCCTCGGGACAACATAGACTGGAGCAATTTCTGCCCTAGTGCATGTTACCACTACAATTGGGGGGGGGGGGGCAGGCTGACAAAGTAAAGGGAGGTTGGGGTGGAGACCAATACTCTGCCCGAATGTGCTGTGTGTAAAGCGATATCTGTGTCGCAACAAGGTCAAACACCAACCTAAAGTTAAATATCAACATTTGGTCTCCTTGGCCCCCCAAGTACTAGATAGCCTGACTTAGGAGCCTCGCCTAGAGAGAACTGCAGGAGGCATCGGGGGTTAGACATGGCCGCGCCCATGACCTAACACCTAGGAGCCCCGATACAGAGTTTCTGAACTGAATATCTAGTTGTTCAAATCGAACATATGGTTGGTCAAATCGAAAAACTAGTTGTTCAAATTGAAAAGAAAGACAGTATAAAACCCCTTTGCAGACCAAGACAGGAGTTTTCTTAAACTTTGATATTGAATTTATCCGATATCAGAGTTCATTATTCCGATGTTGGAGTTCAAAACACTGATATCAGAGTTTAGAACTTTAATATCAAAGTTTTAGTATTATATCAATCCATTTTTAATTTGAACAATGAGTTGTTCAAATACAAATGTACTGAAACCTCGGTATTGAGGGTGAACGAATGGCTTGCCACAGTATGCTTGCAATAACTAGGGGGAGGTGTTAAATCGCTAATTTTGTCGTACGGTTTCAGGGACAGGCTGAAACTATTGCATTTGGGACCTAAAACTTGGGAAATCACCCCCAAAAAAATGTTGGACCCCTGTGACACCATGGGTTCCGAAGATCGGCCAAATAGTGAGAAAACAGCCAAAATTTAGCTTTTCAGATTCTGACTCAAACCTCACCATGTCTTCATGAAAATGGTCAGAAACCTTCAGGGACCATTTAAAGTCATATTGTAGGGGTGTTGCCCCCTCTAGGGTGGTGCTTAGTCCATGGTAAAATACCGATAAATCAGCCCTTTTGAAGGCATTTGCTCCCATATGGTCCCTATATTGCCATAAAACATCATCATGAACCCTTCTGGAGGGCCCCCTCCTTCTGTTAACTACCCTCTGATAAAGCTGATTTATCTGTATTTTATCAAGGACGAACCACCCCTCCAAAGGGGGTAACACCTCTGTTATCACAACAATATGACTTTAAATGGTCTCTTTGGGTCCTAAATGAAGGTTTCTGACCATTTTCATGAAGACATGATGAGATTTGAGAAGGAATCTGAAAGCCTGAATTTTGGCAGTTTTCTCCCTATTTTTTTGTGATTTCCCGTGTTTTTGGACCCAAATGCATAGTTTGAGCCTGTCCCCGAAGAAAAGTAGACTTATCACCCCCCCCCCCTTCCACTATAACATCATGTAGGCGACGGAGTCCGGCGGCAGCGTTGTCCTGATTGGTCGAGGATCTATGACGCCGGAAGTGGCCCTGGTAGAGGCAGCATCCAGGGAGGTCGACATAAAGGGCGTCTTCCGCTATGCTAACTGGTGGGTAAAGTCAGAACTATTCAACTGGGTATTTGTTAACTCATTAAAGCTGGGCCGTCTGGGAATAAGTTCAGCATTTTCCATACATGGACTAAAATAACAGTTCCACCAGAGGGCGGCAGTGTTTGGACAGGGGACCACGAGCATTGTCCAGCTACAACATATTCACCCTATTTTGTGCCTGTAAGAGCTGAGCTCCTAGCCCTTAGGAGCCCTCTTGTGAATATAAACTGAACTAAATCCAAAAGTGCTTTTGGCCTCACTTCAAACATGACGGTCAAGCTTTAACTGCCACATATATGCGATGGCCTTTGTAGGTGTGCTGTATGCAGCCCTGATGAGTCTCCTAACCAGGACTGCAGCCATGCATCATGCTGACCCCCGGGGCTGACCCTTGTAGTCCTGATCAAATGTGTACGTGGGGACGAACTTGCCAAGTCACTTGACGCCACCCATTTTACCTGTAATCTTAAAAGACCCACTTTTCCAGTAATCTTAATCAGTTTCCAGGCCTATCCTCTAGATGGCACCACTGTAAGTTGGTAACATTGCTATATATATCAAGGGCTGTGCCCCCGCACCCCCTTTTTCTTCATCTCTTTTTTTTTCTTTTTCTTTTTTAAAACTGTAACAGAAGTATAACCAAATTTATTTACCACAAAAGAATGGGGTGGTTAGAACTAAGGGAAAGGAAATTCATACTTGCAGCCTTACAGTAGCACCATCTAGAGGAGAGCGGAGAGTCATTACGATTACAGGGAAAATGGGTTTTTAAGATTACAGGGAAAATGGGTGGCGTCTAGTGACTTGGCAAGTTCGTCCCTTGTTGCATCAAATGTTTATATTTTCTTATTTACTCTACTCTCTGGTATCTGATGATCCATTGTCTCACACTTGTAGTTATCCTAAGGCATTATCTGCCATTATCGCGGGTAACTGATAACCCATATATCTAACACTTGAATTTTAAAAGGCACTGTTGCTGATAACCTATGTTTACAGTGGCACAATGGGCGGGGTCCACTACAACATGCACGTGAAAGCATGTATACTTTAGTAGGAATAGTTTAGACTTGTATACACTATGCATTGTTGTGGCTGTGTACAATGCTGCAATCAGTTTCTTTAAATTTTAATATCTGGGGAGTTGTTATTGGACAAAAACATCCTATTTTAGATTATTTTCATGTCAACAGCATTATGGGATATAATAGAAATGGAGTATAATTCTCAGTTTTAATGATTGGGATGGATTTTTGGTGGGATGCTTGAAGGCAATATTTTCCTTAGTTGAAATTTCATTTATGTACCAGAAAGCTGTAATTTTCCCCTTAAAGCTGGGCCGTCAGGGAATAAGTTCAGCATTTTCCATACATGGACTAAAATAACAGTTCCACCAGAGGGAAGCAGTATTTGGACAGGGGACCATGAGCATTGTCCAGCTACAACATCACTTCAACCATGGTGGTCAAGCTTTAAGATTATGATTTTTTAATACTCTTGCAGTTACCCTAAGGCGTTGTCGCTGGTAGCTGGCGGGCTGGTGAACGTGAAGCCCCTTGTGTCCCATCGCTTCACCTTCATGGACGCTGATAAGGCATTCAAGACGGCGTATGACAGGAGCAGTAAATCCATGAAGGTCATCATCAACTGTCAACAGTAGCTGTCAAGGTCATCATCAACTGTCAACAGTAGCTGTCAAGGTCATCATCAACTGTCAACAGTAGATGTCAAGGTCATCGTCAACTGTCAACAGTAGATGTCAAGGTCATCATCTACTGTCAACAGTAGCTGTCAAGGTCATCATCAACTACCAACAGTAGCTGTCAAAGTCATCATCAATTGTCAACAGTAGATGTCAAGGTCATCATCAACTGTCAAAAGTAGATGTCAAGGTCATCATCAACTGTCAACAGTAGAGGTCAAGGTTATCATCAACTGTCAACAGTAGTTGTTAAAGTTGTTTACCCTTTGAGGGCTGTATAGTGCTATGAACTTTTTTGTCATGATGCAATAAAGGAACTCTGGTGAGAACCGTGCTAGTCAGCGTATCATGATGACCCTACGTGGTTGGTACAATCACCAATGGTTGACATGATGCATGAATGCAGCCTGGCAATTTACTCGTCTGGTGAGTGAGAGGTTATCTCAGATTTTATAAAGCAATAAATATGTTTTGCTGTATTTGATTGTGTTCTGGTTTTATGTGATCTCATTGCGTTAAAATCTAAATGGGGTTATTCTATTCTCCACAAGGGTTTAAAGTGGTTATATCCAATTTTGCCAAATTCTAAATCCTACACTGAAAATTCCGGGGGTTAGCCAATGCTAATATATCTTAGTCAAAACCACTAACTTATCAGCATTATCAAAATGAACTAAGATTTTGCTAAACTATGACTAACTTTTTACTAACCAGCTACCCACAGGAACTCCACACCAGGTGACAGCACAAGCAAATCATGAGATGTAACTTAATATATGAATGTATCTACTTAGCCAGATTTTTTTAAACTGATCAACCTATTCCCATGAGGTTTTCTGAATGGGACACCTTTTTTGTGTTTTTGAAAAATGCATATATATCAAAGACAGACTCAAGTCTCTATATGGCCACTTCTACAGGACAATAATTGTTATGTAGACACACTGGCTTCAATTGATGGAGTTACCATTGCACAGGTAACTCATGCTGTGGTTGTTGCATATCAACCAGGGCCATGCCACTGACTGGTAATAGATGTACTAATCACTAATGGATGATTACCGTAAATTCCTTCATGTAACCTGTGGGTTATACTAGAACCAAACCTCTAGTGCAGGTTATACAATATTCTCAGGTCTATGGGCGGGTAATACAAGGGTTTTTGAAGAAATAGTACAGTACTAAAATCACAATTTTCAAGCCCTAGGTAGAGGTTATAGGATTCGCTCAAAGTCAGGGTGTGAGTTATATGTGATATGCGGGTGTACACCAGATTTTATGGTAGCCTCATGAGTTCAGGTGACCTGAGCAATGCTAACTTTTAGCTAAGGGTAGCAGCAAAACGCTAAGATAGGATAGGAACTTTGGGCACGTAATTTTTGCTAATGTTTGTACAAAAGTTAGTAAAAGGTTAGTAAACCCTACTAACTTTTGACTAACATTTGAGATTCAGTATTTTCAGTGTACATAAATGTGTTCCAAATACGGTAAAAGTGTATCATTTATGGGTTGGAGTACATTAAGATGGTATCCATGGGCAGTAACAGCTCAGAAAGTGGGTCCCATGGGGTCCAACCATGGTCATTTCTAGTGTTTTTACCATGGGGCATTAAAATCGTGCACAATTTTATTCAAAAATGACCATATTTTAGGAAATAAAATCAAATTTGGGCAATATTGGTGGGAATGAGGGGGAATTGAGTAGATAGGAAGTTAAGGTGGGTCAATATGATGTCATTTGCATCTACTGGGCAGTTTTCTGCGCAGATACATTCTCTAGTTTGACCATAGACCACCAGGGGACCTTTGTCTCATATTGGAACAAGTTTTATCAAATTGTCCTAAAATGTACAAAGGTGTTGCCTGACCGGGGCGAGAACCATCAACCTTTGGATATGACGGCATGCATTCTGCCACTGTGCTATGGAGTCTGTGGTGATGGCTCTCATTGAGAAGTCATACATAACTAGCCCTTAATATATTTCTATTTCTTTAACTTTTTTTTTTCAATGGACAAAAACTTTAGAAATATGCCCAGGACCATATGTTCAAAAGGGATTCCCTAGAGAGAGAACATTAAAACCTATATCCGTATTTATATTTAGAGAGTTATATAGAAATTTAGCTACTTTCCAATACTATTTTATGTACGTATGTGGCAAAACACTATATATTTCTATTATATGAAACATTGACTTAAGGCTTGAATATCTCAGAAAACAACTCGGGACCCTCCTATTTTGTCAGCTTTGTTGGAAACCGTATGCTATTATGGTCTTATGGCGAAAACCTGATGAAAATCTAGCTACTTTTACACCAAGGGATTGACCCACCTTAAGTATGATATTTGGGAACATCCTGACTCATCATTAGGGAAATTTATTTTTTTGTCCCACACATCGGATATACTCACTTTAAGTGCCAAATTCACACAGGACAGTCATCTCCAAAGCTTCCTTCTGGCTACTGGACAGAGGAGGATAGGTGGGGCCTCCTCAGACACTTACTGGGGTACAGGTATCCATGTTGTAAGTAAGGATGCCCTGAATCATACTGCCTGGACTGGAAGGAACAAAATGGGGTCACTCGTGGAGGAGGTGAGAGAATAACTCTGTACTAAGCAGCAGTGACAGTTTGTTTCTAAGGTTTGCAGTACACATTCTGCTTGGTTAGTGTACTCACTGATTTTGGCTGATGATAATGAGTTAGTATGGGACTGTACTCATATGGTGTGACATATTACTTTGCATGTGCAGTGTACTCACTGATTTTGGCTGATGATGATGAGTTAGTATAGGACTGTAGTCATCTGGTGTGACATATTACTTTGCATGTGTAGTGTACTCACTGATTTTGGCTGATGATAATGAGATAAGAGCTTTCTTTTATTTTTTCTCCCCTTGGATTTATCTTCTTGGATTTAAGATTTTAGGATGACCATCCCACTTGTCATTTCAGCACTGACCACTCGCCTTATGTTTTGTGTACTTTATGTTATGTGTCTTATGTGTTGTTTATTTGTTGGGTTCAAATACTCATATTTATAGAAACGGGTAGACGGTGTTTGATGTATTTGGTAGATGTAGAATGTGTAAGCAATTATGGCAGTAAGTGATACATACAAATTGCGTACTATGTGAATGGACTAGGGAGTGCTGCGAAAAGAAGGAGTGTTTTCAAGTTGGTGAGGGATAGAAAGTATGATCTTACTGTATTACAGGAGACACACAGCTCTCCTCAGACAGGTCATCTATGGGAACGTGAATGGGGTGGTAAAATTGTGTTCTCTCATGGTTCTACTAGCTCTGCAGGGGCGCAATATTATTTTGAAGAAACCTAGATGCCGAGATACTTGAGTCTCATATTGGTGTTACTGGAAGGTTTAATGTGCTATTAAAAGGTCAAGTTAGGGGAGAGTATAATAGTGCTTGGAGGCTTGTATGCTCCCAATCAGAATAATGAATCAGAGCAGACTGCTATATTGGGTGAAATGGTAGAATGTATAAGAAATTTGGAGGATGTTCCAATTTTTATAGGGGGGATTTCACCTTAACTATGAATTGAACTGAAAGAACAGTCAATCCCCCAAAACATGTACTGGATACAGGCAGACTGTATTGGATGTAATTGAGAGTCTAGAATTGACAGAGATATGGAGGGAAATGCATTCAACTGAACGTAGGTTTTCTTTCCACACGGGGTAAGCAAGCTTCGAGAATAGACATTTGGTTAGTGTCTGGGCATGTACCCAATATGGTCAGTAGCTGTGTAATACAGGTTTTATTCTTGTCTGACCATAGTCCAGTAGTACTGGAACTTTTGAGGCATACAGAGAGTTGTGGGCCTGGTATGTGGTAATTAAATGGGGAACTCCTAGAAGTAGAAGATTACAGAATCAAAGTGAGGGCATTAATCCAAACTGTGTCATCAGAGAATGGAGAAATGAGCCCCTATACTTTCTGGGATTTCCTAAAATTCAGAATTAAAGAGTTTACTCTAGCGTATAGCAGACAATGGAGTGCAAGGAACAAGGTAGAAATAAACCAATTAGAAAGAGATTTGAAAGTCCTTGAGGTCAGATCAGATAGAGGTGAGGATGTAGCTGATGAACTGGCCTCTGTTCACAGGGAGCTCCAGTTCCACCATGATAAGGTAGCACAGGCTGCTTCGTTTAGAGCAAAATCTACATGGATGGCTTCTAGGAGCTACTTTCTTAACTTAGAGTAAACCAGATATCTGGATAGGACCATTTCAGAAGTAGAATCTGGGCCAGGTGTTGTAGTTAGTGATGCTAAGGGTGTTCTCATGGAGTTGGAGAACTTCTACAAGAATTTGTATCTAGAACAGGAAAGATTAGATGGGCAGGAAGGGGATGACGGTTTTGTTATGGGAGAATCTATTCTTAAAATACCAGATGTAGACAGGAATTTCTTGGCCTCCCCATTGTCTGAAAAGGAATTAAAGGTTTCTCTAGACATGCTGACTGGAGGCCCATTACTTTGTTGAATACCGATTATAAGATTATAATCAAAGCGTTGGCATTTAGGTTGAGGAGGACACTTGACAACATTATCTATACTGATCAGGTGGGTTTTTATGAAGGGAAGGTACATAGGTACAAATGTTAGAAGCAATAATAGCATCATTGGATTTGCAGAAAGCTTTTGATTCAGTTAATTGGAGTTCCATACTCTGTGCACTCAGACTGTTTGGTGTGAGAGAGAACTATATTAGGTGGATTAAAGGCGCACTGAACCCAGTACCTAACCCTGCCGAGTTTTGTACGCAAATGACATTGTGGGTTCAGTGCGCCTTTAAGATAATCTATAAGGACTCTTTGATGTGTGTTGCCAATAATGGTTATATTACAAACTGGTTTAAATTCTCAAGGGGTACAAGGCAAGGTTGTTGTATTTTCCCCTACCTGTTCATTGTTGTTGTAGAGCTGTAAGCAATAGCTATAAGGGAGAATAAAGACACAATATCTGGTAATGAAATCAAGTTAATCATGTATGCCGTATGCTACATGTTTCCTTTAGGATATGGTATCATTGTTACATCTATTAGACTTTCTAGAGCACTTCCGCAGATACTCTGGTCTGAAAGTAAGTCGGGAAAAATCACAAATCATGCTATTCAATGTTGAGGACGTTCTTGATCTTCCGTGGAAGTGTACCAACCAATTGAAGGTACTTGGAATTGTTGTAGGGAAGGGTAAGACAGAGGAAGATAGTTATAATTGGAATTTTGCTGAAAGACTTGCTCAGTGTAATTGTGGCGGGAAACGGTTAGTACCGAGCGCCGCCGCTGCATGCAGATTGCCGCAGCAAGCAGACTACGTCTACTACGCCCGTGACCTCTTTCCCAGGGTTTACTACATAAATGTTCCCCATCTTTGTTGACAATTCACCTGAATATTATATCTAACCTTGGGCCTATGATCTAGCACCAGTCATTACTGCATAATTGTGTATTTAACTAAACAGTCTGGTTGGGATGGTAAACATTCCTTGGTTGCCAATCACCTGACCCAGATTGGGCCACTTGATTTGCCACTGGCCTTTTGAAGTCAGATGTACCTTGAACCAGAAACCAGACTAGAAGCATGTTGAGCCAGCTCCATTCCTTTTAGCCTTTAGGTGAGTATTTAGGTAGATCTCAATTTATCATTGCTGACCTGTGACCATAGTATTCATCTTCTGTACCGTTTATTGACAATATATGTCCTTTTTGTCACCCAAATTCAACATGACAGTGTCTTGTTTTGATTCCACATGAGTTGTCTTCATTCCAACATGGCCATTTTAGATCCCTCAGTTCCCACCTTTCTCCCGGCCTAAATATGTGGTTATTATATATCATTCGACCATCAATCTTGTCTATATCAAGTCCTTGGCCGTTCTCCCGCTACATAATGCTATTTGCAATGATTGGAATAATAGGAGTTTGTCCCTGAAGGGGAAAGTAACAATCATCAATAGCCTACTTATACCGCTACTTCTTTACCCATGTTCAGTTACGCATGTGCTAGGGATGTCATTGACATTCGCTATATTACATATCGCTATTATGTCAATATTTCTATATAATATATTGACATTTTGATATGTCAATATAATTATGTCAATATTTTTTATGAGAAAACTTTCTCTTCAAGTGTACTTGTATCATGGTACCATAATACATGTGCTTGCATCCAGTGTACCCTAAAGGGGGTAATTAATGTTTAGTAAGGGAGGGAGGAGGGTTTATAGACATACTGTTTTATATCAAACAGTTGAGCTTTCAGTTGGGGTACTTATCCTTTCCCCCGGCCATAGTTCAGATTCCTAACTCACATTTCCAGTGGCAATGATAGTGCTGGTGTTCAGCTACCATTAACCTTTGTTTTTGTTACTTTCCCCAACTTATTAAGGCAGTAAACAGTGTTTCAGATGGACTTGACAGTTAAAATATTATATTGCAATACATTGATATATCAGCAACCATATGTTATTAATCGTCATCGACATAAATTAGATGTCAATGACATCCCTAGCATGTGCCAATGAAGGTTTTTGCTGAGTTTAAAGGCATTACAAACTTGTTTTTGTCGGGTAGTAGAAGTAATTGTATTGCACATGATACCATGTGTTTGCCAGTGGCCCAACAGGGGCGGATTTAGGGGGGGGCGGACCCGGCGTGCGCCCCCCCTATTTTTCTGTATATTTTAATGTGACAATTTCTAATACCCCCAGTACATTGCCTATTTCACGCCCCCCCTTTTTCAAAATCCTGGATCCGCCCCTGCCCAAGGGGGTATGAATTTACTGGATTTAGAATCTATGTATAAGGTTGCAATGGTGCAGTGTGTGAAACGGTTTTGTAAAAGCGACTGTCAAAGGTGGACATTGTTTCTCAGAGATCAGGTCAGATGGACAGATCACATATTTTACCTGTTCTTGGAAAAGAATAAAAAGAGATATTGTGCTTTCAAGTCACAATCTTATAGAGCACTGTTTGAGGTATTGAGTGACCTGTATTGCGTAGAACCAGAGTTGTAGGGAATTACATAATGATTGTATATGGAATAATGATTTTGTACTCAGTAACAGGCAACATTTTAATTGGCTTCAGTCGAGAAGGGCAGGAGTGTTTCAATTCAGAGATATTTTGAGTGCAACTGGTGACATGTTAACATATTCTGAGATACAGGAGAGATAGCAGAGCAGATGTGATTTCCTATCAGTAGGTCAGATAAAAAGTGCAGTTCCCCAGTAGAGTTGCTTACCTTACACAATGCTTGTATGTAGGCAAGGTACCCTCCTCACAGGCTCAGTGGATAAAGGTCTATGAAGATTTCATCTCAGTTATTTGGACAGAATTGTATTTTACTGCGTATAAGGCATGCCGTGAGACTAAACTGCAATCCCTTCAGTATAAAATTTACCATAGAATTATGCCTTGTAATAAGTATTTTGCATCAAAGGAGGGTTGTTGATTCTCCGACTTGCAATTATTGTGATGAGGTAGCCCAGTGGGCACAAAATTCAGTTCACCATTGAATCAATGTTGAATCAACATTGAATCAGCATTGACAACCAGTTATCAATGTTGATTTAATGTTCTGTGCCCACTGGGAGACAGTATTGAACATTTCTTTTTATATTGTATGTATGTAGGTACATTCTGGACTTCTGTTAGTAACTGGTTATATGGAGTAGTCGGTATGGATTTGAAGATGGAAAGTGAATCCAGTCGCTTATTTAACAACCCAAATAAAGGGAGACAGTTTCGGTTTGAGAATTATATACTTCTTTCCATAAAGTTTTATATACAGACAGAAATCTTTTCGTAGTAATAACCTTGATTTGTTTGAATGGGTATATGAGCTAAAATGTAAATTACTTAGAGAGATAAACACTTCAAAGAGAGAGGGAAAGTTGAAACGGTTTGCTGATTTGCAGATACTATTGGACAGCATGTATTACTTTTCTCTTGTCTGATCAGTCATGTCTTGTCAAAATTTTCATGCAGTATTTTACCAAAGCTCTTGTTTTTTCCTGTCTGTTTTGTCCGATGTCTTTGTAATTTGCTCCCCTCCATCAGGGCGATAGTTGGGGTCACGGGCCCCCTTTGAAGCACAGTACCGTACTCTCAAAACAGGTGAAATGTATTTTGTGACTACATGGGTTGAAATTCGACACTATCCATATGGCGACACGGCACTTTTAAAATTCGACACGAGCGACACGGCACGGACACGGTGAAATAGAGGATAAGATACAATTTGACACGGTGACATGGCACCTTAGCTAAAAAACGACGACGACACAGTGATAATTCTGACTAGGCCAAATAAAAAAAGGTGTGTTTCAGGTTACCCGACCCTACCTAGCAAAACAGGGCCGACCCTAGAAATTTTTATGCAATTTCGAAGAAATATTTATATTTTGGGTCATTTTGGGGCTATTTTAATAAGGGTCGATCTGATAGTTCATGAGTCGAGGCGGTCGTCGGCGAGTCGGCATTGTAGTTCGTGAGTCGATTTCTGGGTACTTTTCAGGTTAAAGTAAAAAAAAGACCATGTAACCTGAAACACACCTCTTTTTTTTTTTGGCCCTACCCATGTATAGGCACTATTTTACCCCGATGTTACCCCCTGTTCAAGAGGTCTGGAGCCACCAATAGGAAAACCCGCAAGCCCGCTCCCCCTCCCCCCCCCCCCTCCTCCTGCTACAAGGGCTGACGCAATGCTTTGTGCCAGTTTATAGTTTGTACCGGGAGGCCCTTATCAACACCTCCCCCCGCCCCTCCCCCCTTTCCTGTGCGCAGTACATGTACTATCTTATCGCCTGGGGTACGTAGTACGTGCTTCACATAACGTACCACGTGATCAAAATGTGAAACACCCACTCATCGTTTACTTTTCTACCACTCCATATATGGGGCGCCACACGTAGCGGATACTCCGTTTGTGTAATAATTATTGAGTTTTCTCCAAATTTCAAAATATTACAAGGCCGGTTTACCAATGCGATCACACGGTAAGAATCCCACGCTATCCCCATGCCCTGTGTTGTGTCGAAGCGTCCAGAATAGCCTCTTTCCCGCCACGCTCCGTCCCAAAAACGTGAATCATCGTACTACGTCACTCTCCGCCCACATCCTGGTCCTGCTGGGAGAGTGGAGCTGCGTCCCAGACTGCGCCATTTTGGATTTTGCACACGGACCGTGAGGTTGTGTCGTGAAGTCCTCCAGCATCCCTCGTGTCGTATTTATATACTTCACTTGTTGGTCTCCAAACAACAGCAGAACACGCCGCACTGTCCCCGCTGTCACTAGTGGGACTGGGATCCATCGGCAGTCGTCGTGGTGTCTCTCCGTAAAAGGTAGGTAACCCGGTGAGGTCGCCATTCATGGAGCGGGCAGGGAGGGCTTGGCCGGCTCGCCGTACGGCATTGTTATTGTTCTCGGGGCTACTCCTGCTTCCGTTTTCAGCCCCCGACTTTGCTGCCACACTTGACGTCTTGTCATGGTGATTACTCGTGAGTTTAGTAAGGATGTTGACTGGGTGGGGGCTGGCAGTGTCAGTGGTCGGTGTTGGAGTGTAGGACAGATGCGTTGAGTTGGGTGGTTGGGCAGCCGGGTTGGCACCGTTGGGTAGTTGTACTACGTGATTCCCATACCGCGCCGCCTTCACGTTATAAAAAGATAAGGCCCAGTCACACTGATCATGACAAAACTAATGTGGCAAGCCATTTGTGTTTGTTTACCCCCGAGCAATCCAAGTAGGGTAGGCTACTGCAGTGTTCTCCGCAGATGGAAAAATGACACCGCAGAATACGGTTTCGATATTTTAAAGTGACACTGACAGGCTGTTAATATCATCCCCTATTGTTTGCAATCGACCTTTTCTATTAAATACATGTATGAACAGAAGAAACATGGGAAATCACAATTGAGCCTTGAGGTTGATATAATTTGTTGAAATAGCCATAAAATCGGTTCTAATTGGCCTATTTTCACCTGTGGTGGTAGCTAAACTTAAAGGGACACCGGCGATGGAATTTTCCACAGACGGGAGTGAAAAGAAAAAGGACGCCGGCGGTCCGCCGGCGTGATTGCCCTGCACTGGGTGACCCCACGCAGCACTATACAGCACACTCTTTGTGAATGGGCCGGATTTCAACCCCCGGTGTGGGGATTGCCACATACCGAGCTGGCGCTAGGGCCTATCCATGGTGACTCCTGCATGCCCCTTTAATATATATCAGAGTAATAAACTTCCTTTTAAGAGTTTAGGATAAACGGTACAGGCTTGAGACTCATAGAGTTTACAATTCCAATATCAGAGTTTAATACCCGGTAGTGCTCCAATGTCGGAGTTTATTACTCTGATATCGTATCAAAGGTTTTAAACTCCAATATCAATGTTTTGGAGTTTAAAACGTTGGTATCGGAGTAATAAACTCTGATATCAGAGTTAAAACTTTGATATTAACATTTTAGAAAACTCTTATTCTGAAAAGGGGGTTTATTAGAACTGCATTTTGAGAACATAGAAACTTCATTATCAGTTGAAAATGGATTTTTATACGTGTTCTTTTTTGTTCAACCAACTATCTACCGGTATACCTAGTTTTTCGATTTGAAAAACTATCTTGATTATATCAGTGTTTCTATCTGTGATATCAAAGTTGTAAACTCTGATTTCAGAGTTTAAAACTCCTAAAGGGGGGGTGAACATATTGCTTGCCGTAGGGCTACTGGTAGCTTGTCAGTGTAGAGATCGCGTGTATGGACACAAAAATGGATATAAATCTACTGTGTTAGGCCATTTGTTTTGAACTTCACCTTCAAAATATCAAAGTACATGTATCAGTAGGCGTTTTTGAATGTCCAAATTGAAAAAGGAGATTTTGATAAACTCCCTTTTCCCTTTTCGTCTTGAAATGGAGTTAAAACTTCGATATCAGATATTTCTATGATACCGAAGGTACCGGTATACGCTATGATACTGGACTGGCATCAGAATAATAAACTCCCATATCAGATATATCAGAGTTTAAAAATAGTTATGAACTTAGATATCGGAGTTAAAAACGCTAATACCGGTATCAGAGTTTACAATTTCGATATCAAAATTTTATAAAATACCTGTTTCACTTTCAGTCCGAAAAGGGAGTTTAAATTATTAGAACTGCATTTTCAGAGACGGAAAAATTCCGAACTGTCTTGAGGGGGGGGTGGATAGTTGGATTATCTTCCAACCTACGCTACCCTGCTACTGTCGATGTAAGGTTGAATATGTATTAACAAATTGGCTTATCGTTCAGATACTAAGGATCACCTATTGTCATACCTCACTTCTACATTGTATGTTGTGTCTTGGCAATAAAAACCTTAAAACATAAAAAGGAGATTACATCCATGACCACATGGACATGATAAATACAGTCAGGACTCCATATCCTGGTCCCTGATAAGTCAGGTGATTCACTTATCGGTTGCTGATTAGGTGATAACCATTCCAATTGCTCTTTATCGGTATATGATAAGTCGGTTATTCATGTTTCCGGTTCTGGTTGATAGATATGGAAACAATACTTATCTGTACCTTCACATGAATGCGCACACTCACCAAACCAATACCGTAATCGACGTAATAAGCGCACACCCTCCCTTTTTGGCCGATTTTTATATTACAAATAACCGAATATTCCTCAATTGTTGACCCCAACTCGTGGTGCCCTCGGCAAAATTATAATCAAATATCACCTTACCCTTGTAAGTCTCATTTAATTTCACAATTAAACTCTTAACTACTAAAAGGTGTCCATTTTCTAAGCGCACTGTGCACTCATTACGTCAAATACGGTCCATTAATGTGATCTCACCAAAGTTTCAAACTTTACTTCTGAGGCACCAACTGGGTGCTGTTTCTCCACAAAGACACAGGTCCGTGTTTTACAGAATTATGTCCTCCGCAAATTGCAGACGTCCGTATTTTGTGGAGAAATAGCATGCACGGTACGTTACCATACAAATACGGACCTCCGTATTCAGTATAGCTCCGCAATTTACGGAAATGGTGAACAGAAACAGTTTAGGCCGATTCCGCAATTTGCGGACGTCCATACTTGGTGGAGAAACAGCACCCAATTTGCAGAGGTCCGCAAATTTGCGGAGGTCCGTAAATTTGCTTCCATAAATTTCCGAGGTCCGCAAATATATATAGAGCTCCGTATTTGTATACTTAAGTACCAAAAAAACGATTCCTATATATATTTGCGGGCCTCCATAGATATATGGAGAGTGTACTTACGGACCCCCGCATATGTGTTAGATAGACGACACCTGGACACGGTTCTTCCATATACCCACTGCCCCACCAGGTCGAGACGAGGTGTTATACACCGAGTCGCTGACCAGTGGGCAGTGGGTATGTGGGAGAAGCCTGGCCAGGTGTAGTCTATCTGATTTAACCCTCGGTTATGTCAGTGTATACGATATACCCAAGGTGCGAATCCTTTGTCTTTGCCGTCCACCGTGGGTTAATTGTGGAGAAACAGCACCCAGTATGGAGTAGACATGGACATGTCTGGTTTGCCTTTCATGCACCATGTAACATGGCGGGTTGGTAGAACTATCAGGTCGCAGAGGTCATGGGAGACCGACCTGTACAGTAGCACTATTCATGTCCATTTTAATTTTAAATGTCATTGTTTTCGATTTTCATTGTTTTCAATGTTCATTGAAAGTTTCAAAGTGAAAAGTATCGCTTATTGATGACAAAGGAAGTCATTTATGATCAAAATGGAAAATAAATATACGTCTCCATACAAACATTGCATACATACCCACATGTGGGTTAGGCTACATGGTTTTCTACTCACAGATCTTTCATATAAAGTCATAAATAGTTTTAGCTTTAATTAATCTAAAGTAATTCCATTTGTAGTTCTGACTGATGTATATCCTTTCATGAATGCAGTGTATAGAAATCTGTCTAAAGAATTTTATTACACCACCATCATTGAGTTTCAAAAGAGAGAAAAATGTATCCAGGTCCGACGTTTTCTGATATTTTTGTGCCGTTTCACTTTAAAATAGAGTACACTGTGTTCAACTTAACGCGCTCTCCCCCTAATAAGCGCTCCATCGCCTGTTTTGGCTGATTTGAAAAACTAGAAATGATTCAAATTTTCATGGTTTTATATGTGCTCTGGTCCATTGTTACGTTGAATAACGTAATGTGTATCAGAGAGTGGTCATTTCTTAACAGCAGGGGTGGGGGGGGGGGTTGGTGGATTTTTCCAGAAATGGGTCTATATTCTTAATTTTTTCGCCAAAAAAGAGTGCAATTTTTCTGGTCCCCCCCTCCCCTCAACGGGTTCAACCTTTTTTGGTCCCTCCAACTCCATCAATCCCCAATGTTGTTAAAAAAAAGCAGCATATGGCCCTTATCTAATAAGGTTAATACATTATTTGAGCTGAGGGTTTATTCTTGCTGTTTTCCCTCCCCTGTAGGTGCTACACGCCTACACCCACCATGTTTGGGAGCCTCACATCGGCCTGCAGCCACCACCACCGCAGCCAGGCCTGCGCCCTGTGCATCATATTCAGCCTCTTGTTGCTGGTCCAACCGGCCGTCTGCAGCAAACTAGCCCTCCCCACCGACAGCAGTCCGCAGACCCAGGCCTCATTGAGCCCCGACCTGCAGGCCGGGGATCTTACAGGGGGCGGGGACCCAGCCCGCGCCTCCCTCCCTACGGCAGGAGGAGGGGGCAGTGGGTACAAGTACCTACTGCCCGGGGGAGGAGGAGGAGGGCTGATGGGAACCTCCGCCGAGCAGCTCGCTAGTACCAAGCTCTTCCTCAAGAAGATTTTCGACAAGTACGGGGAGGATGGGGTGATGACCTTTGAAGGGTTTGAGAAGCTGCTGAAGAGTTTGGATGTGGGAACGGCACGGAAGGCTCCGGTGGGGCAGACCCTCGGGGAGGGGATCACGCGCCATGTGCCTGCCGGACAGAAACGGGACCATCGCACAGGGGACTATGATGACGTTGAGTATCACGACAAGGACGGAAGTCATGAAGGTCACGAAGGGCATGACCATGACGGTCACGAAGGGCATAACCATGAAGGTCACGAAGAGCAGAAAGGGCATGACCATGAAGGGCATGACCATGAAGGGCATGACCATGAAGGGCACGAAGAGCATGACCATGACGAAATACGCGATTCCTCAAACGGCAAGCAGCCCCAGCGTGACCAGCAGCCCAGTGGTACAGAGCAGGTCTCTGTACCCTCCACTCAGCTTCCAGCACACAAGCCCCTGCCCGCTAACTCAGCCGTAGATACAGACAGTAGTAAGAGGGCCACGGCTGCCACCGTCATCGCGACCGAGACGAGTCATGCTGAGGAGCAGGCACACATTGAGCCCCCAGTGAGGGGGGACTCCCATGGTGTCCAGGGTACAGTGGACCCCCCCTCTCCCAGTGGGGCTAGCACTAATAGTAGTAGTAGTGCTGGGGAGACACCTCCCCAACCCACACAAGGTAAACAAGGCGACTCACTCGCCAAGTTCCGCAGTCGGCGGTTAACATCGGTTAAGTCCACCAATGGCCGTCCACTCACAGACTCTGCCTTAGACATTCCAGTAGGAAGCCACCATCAAGGTGTTAAGGACCATACGGCCCACCACCCACACCGGCGGCACCCCATGCGACACCACCCGCAGCATCATAATGGTGGTAGTAGAAACACAGGACACCAGCGGGCGTCTTCACATGTAGTGCCCCAAGACGACGATGTGGTGTCGCGGAGGTCCCGGAGAGAGGCAAGTAAACCGGGCCCCGAGCTGCCGCTGGCCGAGCAGCAACAACCGGTGGACCGCCATGAACAGGTAAGTGTACAGTTAGATTAGGCCACACCTTTTTATATTCTTTGGGTTACGGGCCCACCGCAGTATATAATATGAAAACCCCAGCACTAAAAATTAAATTGTGAAACTCCCTTCAAATTGCGATATGTTAGTTTTTACAGTGTGTAAATCGGACCATTATAAAATATTTTAGGTAGTAAAATGTGAAAGACTAAATTTTATTTTATTGTAATTTATTTTTGTGTTGTCCTCCATACTTCAGAAAATTTTAAGGTGTCTGTAACCCAAAGAATAAAATAAGTTTTAAGGCTATCCAAATACGAAAAGCTGAAAAGTTTATTTTGAATCAAGAAAGGTAGACAATTAATACAACGTAAGGAAAAAGAAAGAAGAGCGGATTTACATAATACACATCCAAATCATAATTATCCTTTGTGCTTCCCCTTTCAGTGCCTCTCTACCTCATTTTTGCTCAACATGCACAACATAGACAGTAAGACTGCCATCACAGAGGATATGTTCCTACTGCTGTGTCCGGCCCTCGTGCAGCAAATAGACAGTGGTGCCTGCACCAACAACCGTCCCTTCCCGCTCGGCCTTGCACACGACCATGTCGAGGACAGTGATCATGATCATGAGCACGATCACGATCACGATTATAACAATAGTGATGTGAAAGCCGCATACCATGTGTCACAAGTCTCTGGTGAAGGTAAGTTGTTGGCTTTTCTTGAAAGGGAGTCCCGTTTCTGATTCCTGTGTTTCCATTTAGTTATGCCACTCAAAAAAAAAGAATTTTTTTCATCATGAAGGACTTAAAAATATGATGAGGGAGGCTTTTTTTATTAACTCGCGGGGTAAATGCATAGGATAAGACCAAAATTGATATTTTGGTAGTCAAGGCCAGACCAAAAAAAAAATTGATCATTTAATTTCACAATTATTTCTATCTCACTGCATTACTGGCAGTATTAACTTTAGTTCGATACCAAAATGCCAATATTTGTCCATTTTTATCACGTTTTTCATTAAAAATTAGCAAAAGAAAAAGGAAAAAAAAGTTTTCCTCAGAACTTGATTTCTATGATGCCCCCGGTGATGAGAAACTATTTTATGTTCTTGAGTGACGTACTGTTAACTGATATACTTTTTCGTGTATACCGCCAAAAATAATTTGCATGCATTTGAATTCACAGATTTCCAAAATTTTGCACTTTAATTCAATAGTGGATAAATATTTGCGCTGTACATATTTTCCATGGATTTTCATATCCGCAAATATCGCGAAAATATGTAAAGCGCGAAATAAAGTAAGTTTACAGTAGCACATACCACCGCTCATAAGCAACCCCAGCCCCCACCACATTAGACCAGAAATACCACTTTCTGCAGCCAATTCAGCTTTAAGACGCCCTTCTCAAGAGGCCCTACATTATTCTGGCCATATCCAGAACCATCTCCCCACGTTCGTTGATATTAGGGAGTTTAAGATCCCGGCGTGTACGGGAACGGCAACGTGTAATGTGGGGGTTTTCCCCATCTAGAGGTATACAATTTGTAGGCCTGAAGTTTTAGACGTGTAGGACCCTGGCTACACGTACGTGTAGGGGAGTGCTGATTATATATGTTTAACCCACGGTGGGGGGCTAAGACAAAGGATTCGCACCTCAGGTATACTGCATACCCGAGGGTTAAGTCAGATAGATGACACCTGGCCAGGGTCCTTCCACATACCCACTGCCCACTGGTCAGCGACTCGGTGTATGACACCTCGTCTCGACCTGGTGGGGCAGTGGGTATATGGAAGAACCGTGTCCAGGTGTAGTCTATCTAACACATATACACGTATAATCAAACACCCTAAATCAATCCAGGTTCTTGGATGGTATATATGTAGCTGTGGTAAGTGTTGAATAGTGCTGATCCTTATATAATACCCACTTACTACACCCTAACCTGGACTCAGCCCAACCACTATACCTCAGCCTAGGCAGATCTTGTCTAGAGTTACCCTAAATTCCCGCATATAACCCGCATCTTGCATATAACCCGCACCCCAACCCGTTTCTGGATCTGAAAAACTATATTTTATACTACTATAAAAACCCTTGTATAACCCGCACCCTTTATAGGCATGTTTGGTATCAAATAAAAGTGTTTGGTTCGCGTACCACCCGCCGGTACTAGGCGGGAATTTACGGTATTTCTTAACTACAGTGTACAGTACTTATACCTGTACTACAACTTGTACTTGTAGCCTATGCCGTACCCGTACACATAACTCAAAAACTCTCTAATGAGCATTCTATGAATAACCTGTTGGTGATTGCCTTATTAACACTTTAAGGACGGCATGATGCCTTAATGCAATTGCATCATATCCTTGGTCGTCATGGTGCATGGATGCAACCCTGGCGAGTAACTCGCCAGTGCTGCATTCAAGCATCATGCCGATCCTATGGGGTAGAGACACTCCAGAAGCATGATGCACCAATGCAGCACCGGCGAGTTACTCGCTGCGGCTGCATTGGTGCATCATGCAGACGTCCATCCAAGGATTAAAATGTGTCCCTGGATGTCAAAATGTCTCCTTCAATTAATAAACATGTTTTTGACAAGGCTAGGGGTGGGAGGTCTCTCCTGCACAATGCAACCACTGATAATCACGGTTGGTCGTCGGACCATGACGTCAAAAAAAAAAAAAAAAAAATTAATGAATTGATAAACATGTGATATAAAGACGTCCTTTGCCCAAAAAAACGCTAAAACCAAAGACGAGTTAGAGGGATACATTTTTAACTCCAGGCCCCAGTATACCAGGTATTATATGTATGTCTTAAGCATGAATACTGGACGGGAACAAAATATATTCTCATATAACTGTTCGATTAAAATATAGAAGCTGTCTACAATTCTAATTGGTTATTGGAAAGGAAAACTTTGTTCATAGAAATCTCAGGTACCTAGTAAGGGAGTGGTTATTATTTAATAGGGCCTGGCAACATTGAATGTGTAGTGTTATGGCTCATGGGGTATTTATTATATGCCTCTACTATAAGAGAAGTATTATGGGTACTTTATGCCTATGGGGCACTTTATGCCTGTACTATGGGGTACTTTATGCCTATGGGGTACTTTATGCCTGTACTGTGGGATACTTTATGCCTATGGGGTACTTTATGCCTGTACTGTGGGGTACCGTAAAACCTCGGCTATAAGCCAAATTTTATTTGGCGTTTTTATTTTAATTTTTTATTTTGATTTTAAGCCCCAAACTCCCATCCGGCTTATAGACGAGGTTTTAATAATGTAGAAACATAGCGAAAACAAATTTCAAGCACTTTTGTGATAAGCCGAATCTTACTCCCAAACTCACATTCGGCTTATAGCCAAGGTCGGCTTATAGCCAAGGTTTTACAGTACTTTATGCCTGTGCTATGGGGCACTTTATGTCTTACTATGGGTACTTTATGCCGATGGAGTACTTTATGCCTGTATTATGGGGTACTTTATGCCTGTACTATGGGGGTACTTTATGCCTATGGAGTGCTTTATGCCTGCGCTATGGGGTAATTAATGCCTGCACTTTATGCCTGTGCTATGGGCACTTTATGCCTGTGCTATTGGATAATTTATGCCTGTACTGTGGGATACTTTATGGCTGTAGTATGGGATAATTTATGCCTGTTCTATGGGGCACTTTATGCCTGTACTATGGGCACTTTATGCCTGTGCTATGGGGTACTTTATGCCTATGGGGCACTTTATGCCTGTGCTATGGGGCACTTTATGCCTGTACTATGGGCACTTTATGCCTGTGCTATGGGGTACTTTGTGCCTATGGGGCACTTAATGCCTGTACTATGGGGCACTTTATGCCTGTACTATGGGCACTTTATGCCTGTGCTATGGGGTACTTTGTGCCTATGGGGCACTTAATGCCTGTACTATGGGGCACTTCATGCCTGTACTATGGGCACTTTATGCCTGTGCTATGGGTAATTTATGCATGTACTATGGGTACTGTATTTATTATATACCTGTACTATAGTGATATTTATTATGTGCCTACTAAATAGGTATCATAAACCTGTGCTATAAGTGTATTTTATGCCTGTACTATACGGGCATCATATGCCCTTACCATAGCGGTATTTCATGCCTGTATTATGAGAGTATTATAGGCCTGTATGTGTGTAGGTGTTGTGGTAGAACATCTATGTTACAGTGTGGGGGTACGCGTTCCTGTCTGTGTTCATCATCAGTATGGTGGGCCTGCTGAGTGTGGCACATATACTACAGGGTATTATATACCTGTATTATGAGAGCATTATATGCCTTAATATGGGGTACTTTATGCCTGTATACTTTACTATAGCTTCCTATGTTACAGTGTGGGGGTACGCGTTCCTGTCGGTGTTAATCATCAGTATGGTGGGGCTGCTGAGTGTGGCGCTGGTTCCCATCATGCAGAAAGTCTTCTACAACCACCTGCTGCAGTTCCTGGTGGCGCTGGCCGTGGGAACCCTCACCGGGGACGCCCTGCTCCACCTCATACCTCATGTAAGTTAGCGTTTTAACCCTCTCAAGGCAGCATACTGCATTAATACTAGACTCCTTTTTATTTCAGCTGTAAATGCTACATCCTGCATATTTTAATGGTTTATATGTCAGAATATTGCAAATCA
Organism: Harmothoe impar; assembly: GCA_947462335.1. Classification (NCBI taxonomy): domain Eukaryota; kingdom Metazoa; phylum Annelida; class Polychaeta; order Phyllodocida; family Polynoidae; genus Harmothoe; species Harmothoe impar. The sequence goes on from OX381721.1 coordinate 31,863,722, forward strand.
ATACCAATACTAGAGATAGAAGGTCACATGAAATTACGCTGGTCTTTTCTTTTAATGCATCACGCCCTTGGTCGTCATGATGCATGAATGCATCCCTGGTGAGTAACTCGCCAAGGCTGCATTCATGCATCATGCCGACCCTACGGGGTTGATACTCTCTCGAAAAGTATATATGACGTCTATTTTCCACGTGGGGGGGGGGGGGTAAAAAAAATTATTAGTTTTTTCCGCAGGTGATAAGCTTACTAATTATATCAAAAATGTCTTTAATTATTCCCCTTACCTCCCGACAGGCGCTGGGTTCGCATGGTGAGGCGTCGGAGCACGCCCACACCCCGGGGGACGACCACGCGGGGACCTCCTCGCACCGACAGGGCGTGTGGCGGGGCCTCATGGTGCTGGGAGGGGTGTACTTCTTCTTCCTCATGGAGCGTGTCATGGGCATCGTGACCACATGGAGACGCTCCTCACACCACAAGAAGATACACAGCACTGGCCGCAATGTAAGTAGTGACACCCTCTTGTCTCAAACCCCGAAATGCCCATTTTACCTGCCCACTGTCATACCTTTTGTATACTGTATACGTAGATATTTTTGCGCTGTATATATTTTCGCGAATTTTGCGGAATTGGAAATGCACGAAAATATGTACAGAGCAAATATTTAAACAGCATTGAATTTATTTTAAGTACCAAACCTCGGAAATCCGCGAATTTAAATACACGTGAAATTGTGCATTTTACCAAATTCGCGACATTTTATACACGGGAAAATATCTGCGTTTACAGTATACCGTACTGTCGCGATAAAGGGCAGGCTCTGGTTTGAAAGAGCGCCAAACTTGTATCAGTGCTGGCGGGAAATCCCCACCAATTTGAACAGTGCCCCGGTGCTTAATCGCGACGGTACAGTATAATGTATTGTTTAAAAGAGTATAGCTCGGACGGTGTAGGAATATTCTTTCACTGTTAGAAATCTGAGATTCAGGGGGCATAAATACACCTTTGTCGATGTGGTATCCGATATATAAATTGAATTGTTACAATGTCCATTTCACCAGCCTATTGTCACTTCTCTTGTCATATATTGCTTAGAAGAGCATAGCTGAGCCTCTAATAGGAATATTAGAGGCAGAGTATTTCGAGAATATTATGAGCCAAATATTTAGCAAGGGTCGCTGTAGGGGACCCGTCCCAAGCAGATTGTCTAAAATATCGGCTGGGCATGGAGTGAGGCTTATAACCAGTTTTGACTGCTACTCGGACTTTCCTCCAAAACCCATTCCCATACCTGTTTACTGTAAACGTTAATTGAGTTCCAATCAGCCAGATTGTCTGTGTCTGTGCATTCTGACTCAGGGAGAGGTGTACTAAAGTAGTCTTTGAGGAATTAAATACTCCCACAGAGGCATCACTCACCCAGCACATTCTTAGTGGTAGAGCTGCCCAGGGTGCTCATCTTAGTACATAGATGAATTCAAGGATGCCACTTTTTTTTACTTTTAAAGGAAACCCACTCGTTTTGCTGGAATTTATATTCAATCAAGCTAATTCCAGCTAGAAAATTGACCAACATTTTAGGCTTCCCTTCTTTTGTTGACAAGGGAGTGGCATATCTAATTAACTGCTGGAGACTAACGATGGAGTCAAAAGGGAATTTGGCACCTAACGTAAAACCTCGCGTACAAGCCTAACTCGAATAACAGCCGCGCCTAGACTTTGGGAATATTCTATAAGCCTCACAGGGGGTCTAATCATGGCAACTCATGGCTCATCCTATAAGCCGCACTGACGATCTGACTTGCGTGCTAGCCGCGACAAGGTTATTCAGTACAGAGACACCTTTAGGACTAGTTGCCACCTGTTGTCTCGTGACAGAAGAGCGTCAGAGACCACCAGCACGCTGCCCGTCTGGTGCCGCAGAGTGATAATTACGCCTCCCGGACACAAATGTCAACCTGCTGAATCATCGACAAAACACGCCATAACCTTTAACTGTGTAATCGTGAGGTCATCGGCGGCAGTCGTTAGCGTTTAGTTTCTACAGTCATTAGAATTAACCCATTAACAACCCATGAAGCAATATTTGTTGTCGTGATACAAACACAGCGCTGGTCATGTGTCGACACATTGTCTGTGAGTAACTCGCCAGCACTGCATTTATGCATCATGCCGACCCTTTGGGAGTCTATCAACCTTATAAGGTCAGCAAGATGCATGAATGCAGCCCTCACAAGTTACTCACCAGGACTGCATTCACGCATTATACCAACAAAGGTTATAGCGCATCAAAGCACTATGTCATTCCTAAAGGGCTAGGAGTGCTGTGGTATTTGACGGTGGCAAGCTGCAGCGTTATTCACAAATCAGCAGTAATTTGTTCAAAAAGAAAAAAAACACTGACAAAATGGCCGACAAAAAGATGCTGAGTCACACTCGTGTAGGCTGCATGGTTACACGCGTGGTCTCGCCACGTCCGGTCGTTGGACTATGTTGACATTGTAGGTTTTTGTCACAGCTACTGAATTCTCCCGGCAGGCCATGTCGATGAAAAATGGGAATCATCAGATTGAACTGTCACATACTGGTACTTAAAGTCTCATGTACAAGCCAAACTCTTGCATCAGCCGCCTCGTTGACAAGTCGTCCAACAAAATGCTAATATAATACTACATTATATTGTAATAAACCTTACAAGTCGCACCCTTTTATAAGCATATTTGGTATCATATTAAAGCTGGTCTTAATTCGCGTACACACCGCGGCTTCGACACGAGACCTTACGGTAATACAAATGTTGCATATTGACGGCTTGTCGCTTATTCCGTTATAATCGTATTCAAATACAACCTTGTGTAGCACGTGTTGTAGCTCGATATTGGATGAATGTGCACGACAGGTACCGGCAGTGGGTGTCACATCAACCCTCTAAAGACGGCATGATGCATTAGTGCATCATGCCCTTGGTCGTCATGATGCACTAATGCAGCCCTGGTAAGTAACTCACCGGTGCTGCATTTAAACATCATGCAGACCCTATGGGGTTTGAGAGACTCCCAAAGGGTACTGGTCGGGGCTGCATAAATGCATCATGGGGACCAAGGGCGTGATGGATTTAGGCATCATGCCGTCCTTAAAGGGTTAACATGTAGCACCTGGTAACATGTCCATAATGTTATAAAAAGCCACTTGCCGCACCACCTGATACTACAGCATACCTCCCTGTTTGTTGTCTGTCTGGTCCCCCCCCCCCCACCCCGACAGTGTCTACCTCTCTGCTCACCGCACTGCATCTGCACCCGTCAAAAGTCAATTATTTGCTTTAAAAGTCAGTTAAATGTCAGTTAAAAACAAAATTGTCATGTTTTGTCTGATATTTCTAGATTTTGAGAAACATTACAGTTTAAAGTCAGTTTTAAAAGATGTGGTGAGCAAAGTTCTCAAAATGCTACACCAGACACCAGAAGGTACCATTTGAATTTTGACTTGAGTTCAGCCATATGCAAAGTGTGAGTTTTATGTGGGAATTTATGGCACTAAACTTTTCAGTTGAAAGTCAGTTAAATGTCAGTTTAAACAGTGACTGGAAAATAGTGGGAAGCCTCGTTTTGCCTCCCTCTCTTCCCTCATCCCTGTTTCCCTGTCTCACTCATTGTCTGCCCGTATCTCTCCTTACATCCTCCCTACCCTGCCTATATCTTCACTCTACACAGCCACACTACCCCTAGTCTCACACCCTCAGACCCGCCCACCCGTGTCCACCCGCCCGAGCAGGGTCTGGCCCAGCGTGTTATCAGGACAGGGGACGGCGTTGGCTTCGCAGCACTGTTTCCCAGCAGATATTGGGTACATACACCGGCATATACTAAACATCTGCTGGAGAGTGACATGCATGGGCGCCGACTGGACAGGCTACACTCGCCAAGCATATAATTTGTCAGGGTTATGCCTGAAGAGGGGAAGTCGGCGCTGCTGCTGGCCCCCAGTCTGTATATACAGACGGGGGCCGAGTCTACACTACCGCCCCCCCCCCCCTATATGATATGTATAAATACATTGTCTCTGTCTTCATCTTCCAGAGTCACCCTAATGACCCCCCCCCCTGTATAATATGTATACATTGTCTATATATCCACCCTACAAAGCCACACTAGCCCACCATCCCCTCTCCCTGTATTTTTAGAATTATCGTAAAACCTTGCGTATAAGCCGCGGCTTGCACGGGAATCAGATCGCAGGTGCGGCTTATAGGATCGGCACAGAGTCGGGGTGCGGCTTATATGCAGCTTTTTGCCATTATGATACATGTACAGTACAGTCACCATAATCAGATCACTGGTGCGGCCTAAAGTTGGGGTGTGGCTTATACGCGAGTTAGGCTTATACGCTAGGTTTTACAGTACATTATCTATATATCTTCACCTAACAGAGCTACCCTAACCCCCCCATCCCCGCTGTATGTGTGTCAGTTAACCTACACCTGTTCAGGGTTATGCCATATAACCACTGCCCCAGAAGGTGGAGACGAGGTGTGGTAGCACAGAGTCGATGTGCAGTGGGCAGTGGTTATGTGGTATAATCCTGTACAGGTGTAGATTAACTGACTTAACCTCCGGTTACATGAATTAACCAAGATGTGAAATGCTTTGTCTTAGCCCTCCACCGTGGGTTGAATAATGATAACTCCAATTAGATAATTAGATTGTAAATGTCTAATGTACATAGCCTCTATCTCCCCTTACAGAGCCACCCTAACTCCCCCAAGTTGTACCGGACGGTGGAGGAACACGAGAGTGAGGTGGGCGCTAAGCTGTCCAAACACTCGGACGTCGTCACCTCGTGTGAGGAGATCGTCATGGTCGTGCACCCCGGCAAAGGTACGTCTACTCTAAATCCCCACCACTATGTCAACCCAACTATAGACTTGTGAGTCAAGAAAGGGTGATTTTTTTTATAATAAAGTTGTGATTAGCAGAATCCCCATAGAACTACCTGTAATTGCTATATTTGCAAAATTAATATTTCATATCAATGTATTCAAAAGAAAATTTTCTTTAAAATATTACGGTATATAAAATGCATGATTTAGATTTTGTTTTTACGTATTTGTCACACTTCAGAAATCTTTAAAAAAAATGTTTTTGTGACAATGGTCTATACCATAAAACCTCGCCTATAAATAGTTTTATTTGAAATAAATTTTTACGATAAGTCGATCCCCCTCCACCCCAAAAAGAGTCAAATTCGACTTATATGCGATTGTTAATGATATATCATCAAAAGTCAAATATAAGTAAATCGACTTGCTCAGGTCTTTGTTATTTTATGACCATTTGGTAACCTAGTTGATGTGTCAATATCAATAGTTACATTGGTAAAAAAACATGCACAAGTCTCTGGTATTCCTTAATTATTTCATAAATATATTGTACAGATAGTTATAGCCCTGGCGGTGAGTAGACTGGCTAAGGGCTCTGGTATTTCATAAATATTCAACAAATTAATTAATTCATAAAGTTTGGTGTTCATAGATGGTTACATGCATGTTAATGAAAAAAAAGATTTAAAGCTATGTAGGTCAAAAAAAAGAAGATTTAAAGCTATGTAGGTCAATAAACTTGCACCGGTGTATGGTATCTTATAAACATTTGGTGAATTAGTCGTGTATGTAAATAAACTTGCAAAGGTGTCTGGTATTTCATAAATAAACTTGCTCAGGTGTCTGGTATTTTATAAACATTTAATAAATTTAAGCTCATTTTGATAAAGAATGATAACACTGGAGGAAAGTAGACTTGGTGAGGTCAATCAAACTCTTAAGTACTAAAACGCCATCAGAATAATTTTATAAGTTCCCAGGGCGCTTATTACGTCAAATACGGTACATCGGTTTAAAGCCTCTCATCGGAGGTCTATCGCTAGCCACCATACACCCTCGCGGGGCGGGCTCTCATGGCAATCCACCCCCTTGTCTCATGTTGAAAATGATATGTAACTAAACATTGTGCATGTTGTTTGTTGTAGACGTGCGTCACATGGCGGAGGACATGCATGACGAGTTACACCGTGACTGTGAGCCGGAGGAGCGGGAGCAGCTCAACCACAGTCACGGCGGTCACGGTCACAGTCACGGCCCCCTGCCCTCCAGTATAGCAGCTGTCGCATGGATGGTCATTATGGGCGACGGGCTCCACAACTTCAGTGACGGACTTGCTATAGGTGCGTATAAGGGTTATATCGGGCAATGAGGCGGGTGGTGGCATGCCTTATCTTCATTTATACTTGTATATGTATATACGTGATCAGGGTTACCCACTATCATTTAAAAGTCAGTTTTGTTTTTTATGCTTTCAAAGTCAGTTAAATGTCAGTTTCTAGATTTTGAAAAAATATCCTGTGGAATCCTAATAAATTCAAAGAGTCACGCTATAGGTTTACTCTATGAAAGCAGAAATTATGATTGCATGATCTGGGTTTCGATTAGAAACATAACAGGTACTCGATTAAAACTGACCACATTTATCTTCAGGTGCTGCGTTTGCGAGTGGCTTGTCAGGCGGTATCAGCACGTCCGTAGCCGTCTTCTGTCACGAGCTGCCTCACGAAATAGGTGAGTAAGGGAGTGGTCATTTTTTAACATCAGGAGGGTGGGTGGATTTAGGTGGGGAGGGGAAAAAAATTTGGACCCTTCTTGCAGGGGGTACCAAAAATATTTTGGTGCTCCGCGAGAAATTCCACCAATCCCCTCATAGTGTTAGACACTAGATGTTGGTCTAAATTTATGCCTATCATGTTGGCCACGATATTTTTTGATTTTGTCATTTTGGAAATATATATTACCGGTAGCCATTGTCTTCAATTTCCCCCCCCCCCCAAAAAAAACTCACACCTAAATAGCAAACTAGATTCCTATTGCTCCACATATGTTGTGGCTGGACCTTAATGCCTTACATTACCCTCCTACCCTTTTCCCATCCCCAGGTGACTTTGCGGTGCTGCTGCGGGCGGGGATGTCGGTAAAGCAGGCCATGGTCTACAACATGGTCTCCTCCGTCCTCTGTGTGTTCGGCATGATCGTTGGCGTCTGTGTTGGCAACATCGGCTCCGTCAGTCTCTGGGTCTTCGCACTGGCCGGGGGGATGTTCATCTACATAGCGCTGGTCGATATGGTAAGTAAAATTCTGCAGTTTGAGCCCTTTAAAGCTTCACAAGATTCAACAGAACTACCAAAACAATTAAAAGCTTAAAGAATGATTTTAAACTTATGGTTACTATACTACTGTACCATAGTAGCAAAAACCCGCGTATAAGCCGCACCCCGACCCTGGGCCGATCCTATAAGCGGCACTGCCGATGTGACTGGCGTACTAGCCGCGGCTTATACACAAGGTTTTACAGTACAGTGTTGATTGACATTCTCCGTATTGTTTCCTTATATAGCTTCCAGAGTTGACGGCGGTGGTGCCACGTAAAGGGGAGAACCCACTCGTACACCTCGCTCTGCAGAACGCCGGCATGCTGGTGGGAGCCGGCATCATGGCACTCATAGCCGTCTACGAGGACAAGATAGCACTCTCACTCTGAACAACAAGGTCAAACCAAGGTCAGACCAAGGTCAAACCAAGGTCAATATTTTCTTAGACTGAGGAGCCTCACTCGTGTTGCACCTTAAGGTAAAGTTGGAGGTCATGACATGGTTGCACCAAGGTCAAGGTCAGATTGAAATGTTCTAAGGTCAAATACAGCTGAAGGTTAAACCAAGGTCAAATAGGTCAAGACCATGATATACTGACATATTTTGACAAGAAGAGTCACAACTTATAGAACTGGGGCGGGGACTGACTTGATGTATAACACGACATTGTTGACGATGTCTATGATTTGTTATGTTTAGTTTGTGTATTACTGTTACACTTGTACAACACAACCAACCAGTTCACAATCATGATCACAACATTAGACATACTATGTGAATCGGAGAAAGAGAAAGCTTCCTTTTTCATAAAGCAGCATTTATATCGAGATTAAATACTCAACGCCAAAGATTGTCGGTCATAGTTTGAATCGATGATCTCTTTAGATTGATACAGCCAGGTCGCTGAAGCCATAATCAAGGGTCGTAATGATCCAATTAGCTTTAGAAATAATGCGAAAAGTATCTGTATCTTGACATCTGGTCTTCGTTGATCAAAACTATATTATTTCTCTTCATTGAAGTCATCCACAGTCAACATATTCTAAGTGGATATATTGTATGTATATATTAATTTATTTTTATCCAGCATATGACTTATTTCACACTTATCCCTTCAATAGCAGCATTGTGTAACAATGGCCTTTTGTCGGAATGATGCATGACTGCACCACCAGAGAGTAACTCGATGATTCTGCTGATCACTGGCGAGTAACTCGCTGACTCTCCTCCAGGATCGATACACTCCTGAATGGTCAGCATGATTCATCAATGCAGCACGGGCGAGTTACTCGCTGGTATTGAATTCACGCATTATATCGATAAATGAACATGACCCCTTGAAACAGCAGTGTCATCAGTACTGGGTTGATATAAATGTGGTACAAACCCATATAGCAGACATTACACTCAGATTATTCTATAGGACCAATGCTACGTGTCCATAGTTTATAAATGTGATAATTTATTTCTATTCCACCACCAATCAGTGGGTGAACGTTCGCGGGTTTCAAGATGTGTGTGCCAATATTAATTTGGGCAATTGTTCACTCTCTGTTCTTGTGGCAAGTGTAGAATCAAAAGTTATGTTGTGCCATCTGGCAAATATGTCAAATATTGTCCCCCAGCCTATAGGGGCTTTCATGGTATGTTTACCCCTGCTTTTGTTGGTACTTTTGTTTAGATTTTGATTCTGATAAATCTCTATATATCTCAATGATTTGTGGATAGGGGTATGAATGCGAGTGCCCCCCCCCTCCCCCCCCCCCGGTGGATGCCCTTCTGATCAGGCAGTGCTTTATAGCCCTTTAAGGGCTTCTATTGTGTTCTGTCCATTTATTGTGATGACGCTTAGGGTCAGCATGATGCACCCATGCAGCCTTGGTGAGTTGCTTTGCCAGGGCTGCATTTATGCATCATGATGACAGATGGCATAGCACATTAAAGCACTATGCGACCCTTACCAGGTTGAGGGGTGTGATGTAGGGGTTGGTAACGCAGCTTGTAGAAGTCTCAGACTTTCCTGAGAGTTCAGCTCAGGGTGGTTTTTTTTTATTTTAAATTTTTTTATTAAAAAAAAAATTCATCTGATTAAATAGCTGGGGTTTAATGGTATACATGTGTCCGAGGTAATGAGTACACTTTGCTCTTGGATTCATGATAGTGCTGAAAATGAATTTGTTTTGATAGGTAATTCTCTCGTGCCATGCCATAATATATAATCATTATGACTTGTGAATCAGGATTTATGTGAGAGTCTTGAGCTAAGTGCATAGTCCATGCACTATAGGGGCACATTCGCCAATAATGAAATGGCGCCAGTTTTGGGAAAAAAATTCTGGGCTCCATGGCATCCCCTCTGGATGTTCCCGTGCGGGTATTATTATTTAAGATCATAGTCACACTTATATTCACGATGCTATGTTGGTGCTGAAAACAATGATTGCTTTTTACAAATGACAAAAACGTCTTCTGCACTTAGGTAGGTGGTGGCAGGTCAGATATATATGTTGTTATCTTCAGACTATTCCTGTTGCAAACCGGTTTCCTTTGTCAGTGGGTTTGATAGTTTATACTTCTGGCCAGTTTGAACACTAGGGGTATAGCATAGTACATTCATGCATCATGTTGACCGTGTTGATACACTCTCTGAGAGTTGTCATGATGCTGGAACGATGAGTGCATCATGACATGAAGCCTTGAGGCATCATGCCGTCCTTAAATCATGTTCTGTACAGAAGGTTGATTATACTGATGTGACAAAACCAAATCAGGACAAATCTAGGGCGCAACACAAACTAGACTACATAACACAACCATAATCCTATAAATTCATTAGGCCAAATTAAAAAAAAGTTTTGTTTCAGGTAACATGGGAAGAAACACTAGGGTCCGTAGGTCGGATTTTTTCAAACTTTTTTATTTTTTATTTCCCTCTAAAATTGGCCCGAAAAAAGTTTTTAGAAAAAAGGGGGATTTTTTTTCCAAAAATGTATAAACCTAAAATTGACCCCCAAAGAAGTATAAAAATTTAAAAATTTCAAAATTGCATGAAAAAACGTAGGGTCGGCCCTGTTTAGATAGAGTCGGTCGGGTGACCTGAAACAAACCTTCTTTTTTTTTGGCCTTATGTATAAGTTCCAGGGAGTAATTAGGCTACCACATGTACCATGCTTCAACACAATGGTGCAGTAGATCTAAACATCAAACAATTCAAAATCTGTTCACTTTTGGACCACTTGTCAAAAATAAATATCGATGTGTTTAATACCGAAACCTGTGCCTGATCATATACCTATATATAGATGAATGAATACATTGCAGCAAAATTGATATTATGATCTTCAGTTTATATTGTAGAATAATAGTCAAATTGTATCGATAAAATAGCCACGGTGATATTACTACTTTAGTCACTTCGATGTCATAATGTGTCAATATATAATTATGTCAAATACAGAAATATGTGTCTTGTGAATCTATGTGTGGCTTGTAACAATACGCAGTCTACACATAAGTACATATTGTCAATGTTAATTAAGGGATTCCGGTTAACCAGTCTACAGACACATATTTTCATATTTTGATGGACAAAGCAAATTACGGTCTGTGTTTATCCGTATGATGGAGTCAAGAATGATCATTATGTTATAGGGTCACAGTAGGAGATAATGCGCCAGGATTCATAGTCCACAATCAGGATATCCAGTCAGCCAAAGAGTCTTGTACCCATCTATTTTGTCAGAAGCTATTTGATATTATATTATATATGAAAGCCAGGTGTTCTACTTTAAGGCGTTTACTCAAAATATTACAGAATCATTCTCTTACTTTGAAGGTATACTTTAAACATGAACATAACCATGTAGATATGCTAAACATTGTTTGTCCGTGCTTTTGAGTTATAGCATATGCCGATTGATATGATGTACACATGCTGGTCGATAATCTCCAATGAACTGAAAAAAAAAAAACTCCAAAGATATTTATGGTGCATGGTTTGACAGATTTCTTATCGGTCTCTGTTTGAGTGTGAAGTGGAGGCCTAATTTAATAGTTGGCTTTAGCATCACATCTGTTTTTTTGTAAATGTAACAATCAAACTTGGTAATGAATACAACCTTGTTCCATCCATCCTCATGGTACAATCAGGCCCCACATAGGGGACAGCGCTAACAGATTTTTTCCTTCTAGCTTTAGAACTTATTGTAATGACTCATATAAAGGGAGAGGTCTTAAATAAGCACAAGTAGCGTATAAGCGCAGGATAAATGTGTATGAAATAGGAATTTAGGTCATTTCTGTCTCATAAATAAGCACAGGTCTTGAATCAACGCAGAGTACATAGTACCATTGATCTAGGCCTATATATGTAATCAGAGGTGCGCTTATTCAAGCCAATATGGTAATTTGAAACACATATACCCCTGGACAGGATTATGGGCTTATAAACGCAAGGACGGTTCTAACCCAAGAGTCAAGAAAGGGTGACTTTTTTATGATGAAGTATTGTTTACATTGGTTTTAGCAGACGTGTATACATACTATAATACAGGATTTTGAGTATATATTTATGTATTTGTGGGTCACACTTCAGAGATTTTCAAAAACTTTATCAACAACTTTTCTGAAAAGTCACCCTTTCTGTTTGTGAACCTGATTAATGTAGAACCCCAAGTGTTTGTAAAGAAGCACTAAGACACCCATACAAGGTGCTGGGTCCTTCCCTAGAGGTAGAATTGATATTAACATTAACGTGAGTAAAACGCCTGAATCTCATATCTCTCCCAATGTGATAATTAAAACAGCAATAAGGGTTTTGTACTTGATAACAAACGGGCTGTACTTACAGATAGTAAGTCCCCAGATTGTGTATCAGCCACGTTAATGTGCTTTACCATGAGGACTCATTTGAGGGTCGTATAATGCAATGCCATTCGTCGGCATTGATCGTCATTGACGACCAAGAGGATCGCACATTACAACATTACCCAGACCTGAAAGTAATGAAAAAGTGGTCATTTATAACAACAGGGTCCTGTTTCTCCACAAATTTGCGGAGGTCTGCAAGTTTGCTTCCATAAATTTGCGGAGGTCCGCAAATATATATAGAGCTCCGTATTTGTATGCTTAAGTACTGAAAGACGATTACCATATAATATTTGCGGACCTCAATAAATATATGGAGAGTGTATTTACGGACGTCCGCAAATTTGCGGACCTCCGCATATTTGTGGAGAAACAGCACACAGGGGGAGGAGGGGTTTATGTGATATGTCGGGTCCTAGACATCTTTCACCTGATACATTAGATCTAATCTAATGTTATCCACGCTCCCCCATTTGTTTAAGATGACCACTTATTAAAATATGAAGGATTTAATATGGAAGATGTAATATGAAAGATGTAAATATTAACTTCCCTAATCCATCTGAATGTTCATTCCATGTGAAACAATTTTTTGTTGTTATCATTTCGTATATGTGTGTCTATTTTGTCAATGTGTAACAGAAACCGTCGGGGTACATATTCACCTCTAAAGGACAGATTAATGTTTAAAGCGATATGCTTTAATGGTTAAGTGTTTGTCCAACGGTAAAGGTCTTATTTATTTTAAATCACTGGACAACAAAGTCAGTGTGACTTGCTTGTCAATGGGGTAAGGGTTCATTACTGCGTGCAGACACTTATGTAGTAGTTATAGCACAGTCAGAGCACTGTACTCAGTATATTGGCGACAGTCAAAGCTGATCACGAGTCGTAGACGAGTGTACTTAGCCGCGACTAAGCCGATGTCCTGAGTACAGGGCTCTGGCTTTGGTTTACCTAATGCCACACCAGTGGTGAGTGTTTGGTCACCTTTTGTACGTATTATACAGGCAGGTAGTTTCTTTTGTCTTTCTACCCAATTGTGGTATAAGGTAAGAGATGACATTATTTTGTTGAAAAAAATCGTGCATTTTATTCACATTGACTACACTGACTGGCCATTGCCGTGACACTCTGAGTCCAAGGTGTTACTGCGTAGGAGAATCTTCCTAATCGTAGCTTAATATATTATAGCTATCGATAAATTATATTTTCACATTATATGTTGTGTATTTGGGACTGCATACTGGATAGACGCTTTGGTGTATAGTGTGCATTCGGAATAATATAAAGGGGGTGTTTTTTTTAAATGGTAGTGTAGGGGAGTTAGATTTTCTGGGTGTGGAATAAATGCACACATGACAAAGCTTCACGGGAGTGACGTTTTGTTCAGTCTTCCCATCCCACTATAATGGATCCATAGCCCACCCCCTGAATCTCAGCTCAAAATAATAAAATATTCATAATTAAAATGAACTTGGTGTTTGTCTTCCATTGTTGGCACACTTATTTAATTGACTATATCCCACCGAGACCCAAGATAAAAGGTCCCTAACTATAAGTTAACAATGTCACAAAAAGCATTTATATATGAAGTACAGTAAAACTTCGTTATAAGGAGCACCAGGTGTCTATTGTACCCTAATAGACTTGATTCAAATACAGTTTAGGCCACACTTTTTTTTTTGGGGGGGGGGGGGTTACGGATACTTCAAAAATTTATCAGCGCACGGAGGACGAAATAAAAGAAACAAAAAATAAAATAAAATTTGGCCTCTGGGTATTTTATTTATTGTACCTACAGAAAGCTTGGATAGTTCAATGTCGGAGGGAAAAATAAAATAAAAACCACCCACTATACAAAGGATGATCCGACAATAGAAATACGATATTTACATGAAGAGATGTTTTTTTAAGATTTTCAAAAATCGAGAAAATGCTGACATCCCATTTTACCTTAATAAAAGGTAGAAAGCTGTTTTCCTGTTGATTTTAGCTTTCCATTGGTATATTATGCCATATATCTTTTATTTTTTTCTTTATTTAGTTTTCTCTGGAACATACATCAGAGGGAATAAAAAAAAAAGTGTAAAATCCCAATTTTATTTTTATTCCGATTTTGGGCTTTCCTAGTGCGGCGGGCCCGTAACCCAAATAATAAAAAAAGTGTGGCCTTAGATATTACTTCAAGTCTACAAGGTCCCTTCCTGGAACTTTTGATCTCCCTTCTGCCCTAGGGCGGCTACAAAAGCATTCTCTCCACATCTCTAGGCTTGTACGGTGAGCCATTTTAAGCAGTCTTTGACTGTAGCCCCGAGAGATGACTTCCGAGAGTAAGGTTTGCACATACGAAATGAGAAAATGAGCCACAATTACCTCCTTATATCAGAGGTTCAGGTAAAACTGCCTCTTTCTAAGAGAGTTTTTCTACTAAAGAAATGTATAGGGGAAAATCGGGTCCACACAAATCCGCTCCTTGTAAGAAAGGTCTCCTTATATCAGAGTTCCTTATAACGAAGTTTCACTGTACCAGGTATTTGGGAAGAGCTACATGAAGATATTAGAACCTCGAAGAGTATAGCTCCTACAGAAAACAGGGCTAAAACAACTCCTTACTTTAACTTAACTTCTCGTCATTAAGTCTAGTTACCGTAAAACCTCACATATAAGCCGCCCCTAGAGTTTGGGGCGATCCTATAAGCCGCAATGGCGATCTGATTGTGGCGATTTTTGTACTGTACTATAGTAGCAAAAACTCGCATATTAGCCACACTCTGACCCGAGGCCGATGCCATAAGCCGCACCACCGATCTGAATCGCGTACTAGCCGCGGCTTATACGCGAGGTTTTACAGTAGTTGTAAGTTTCACCCCTCATCCTTCACCCTGCCCTACGTCTCAATATGATACATCTCCTGTAAAACGACCGGCTGCAGTGTACCTAAGATGGGAGAGATCTGCTGTATTCTTCAGGATAAATAAAGATTTCAATTTCAATGTTCCAAAATGTACCGTTCTGTAAAAGTATGTTAAGGGGATGGGGAACATTCAAATGTTATCCATGACGAGTCACAGCTCAGAAAGAGGGGGCCTGCCACGGGCGTGTATTTTCAATGGGGAGAATAAACGTGTGTACACTTTTATTCAATCCATTGATCATAATTGGCCAATAAGACCGAATTTGAGGAAAGTGATAGGTGATGAGCATGGATGGAATGGGTAGGAAGTGGGGTGTAGACTTAGGTCAACACCGTGGATCACTTGTAAGACGATTGAATTTTGAATTCCAATCATTGGATGTACTTTAATCACTTTAATCACCCAGGAGAAAGTTGTACAAAGTTGCGAGTAGACTTGCCGCGGCTGCATTCATGCATCGTGATATAAGGAGCATAGCTCATTAAAGCTTTATACCGCCCTGCAGAATGTTTGAGGAGAATACACCTGACCATCATAGTCATGTCACATCTCACTTAGCCAGACCAAAAAAAAAAGTTGGTCAATGGTTTTCCGGCACCTTATTTTCGAAAACGGAATTTAAAAAAAAAGAAAAAAAAAGAAAAAGATTTTGTCAATGAGTTTTGCTCGCCTCATTTTTTCAAAAGTCAAAATTTTCTTCTTTTTTTACTAAGATTTGTTTTCTTAATTCCTGAAGATCAACCAATTACATATATTTTTACGTGGGTAAGATTCTTAAAGAAAAAAAATCTTTAAAAAAAAGAAGGAAATTCGCTCGCTCGCACCATTTTTGCAAAGTGAAATCCATTGACCACTTTTTTTGTTGGTGTGGCCTTAGAATGAGAAAAATTCAAAGGAATGCGGTATATATTGTTACTGTTTTAATGTAGATACATTGGGAATAATTATGATTTCCAACAATTTTGATCCCGGGCCATAGATGCGGACTCATAGGTTCATGATAGTGCTCAAAATGCTTTGTTGGATACTTTACAAATAGCTATGCTATGTCTTTGGAATAGGGAAGTTTGGTTCATTTGAGGTGAGATACTATCTTTAACTTTGTAGGTTATAAACCTTTCTGTACCTGCCACAGAAGTTTATGAGATCTGTGGGATCTGTGGGATCGCTGTGAATGTTGCCATGCGGGTACCCAAGGCCAAATTAAAAAAAAAAGAGGTGTGCTTCAAGTTACCGGACCCTACCTAGCAAAACAGGGCCGACCCTGGGTCATTTTGGGGATATTTAAGGGTCGATCTGATAGTTCATGTGTCGAGGTGGTTGTCGGTGAGTCGGTGAATTGGAGTTCGCGAGTTGATTTCTGGGTACTTTTCAGGCCAGAGTAAAAGAAAAAATCTTTAAAAAAGATCAAATCCGACCTACCTACCCTAGATTCTCAGACCATGTAACCTGAAACACACCTTCTTTCTTTTGGCCCAACATTATTGTCATACTTTCATTCATCCTTTTGGTGCTGAAACAAATGATTGCTACTAACAAATGACAAAACATCTTTTGCACAAGTAGATGATGGCAGGTCATTTATATATTGTTATCTTCAGACTATTTAATGTTACATACTGCCAGGTTTAATAGCTTATACTTCAACTTCTGGCCAATTTGGACAGTCTACAGGTATAGCATTCATGCATCAAGCTGACCCTACGTGTTGACACACTCCCCAAGAGTTTCTTTGGGCACTCCCCCCCCCCCCCGAAAACGGTCCAAATCGTTCGGTCACCCCCCAAGAATCCACTGCGGTTGACCCCTTTTGAGCTATACTAATGTGCAGGCCTTTTCGCAAAAAAGATGATCCTCCCTCCTCAAATGGGGTCGAATTTGTTTTAGTTCCCCCACCCCCTTCAAGGGGTCTACATTTTTTGCCACCTACCCCCAAATCTAACAACCCCACACCTGTTATAAAAAACACTCCCTTAGTTCAAAGGAACGTTGGGCCTTAATGTGTATACATACTGTGGTCCTTTAAACGTTGGACGTTGAACGTTGGGCCTTAATGCGTATACTGTGGTCCTTTATGACCTCCCTTTTGTTGTCAATAAAAGCTATTATTATTATAATTTAAAGTCTGACGCAAGTCCCGACTCCTCTTCCAGGAAAACGTTAATGGGTGCATGTGGGACTGCTCATTATAGCAAACAATGTAATAAAATAATGTGAATGTAATAAACATAATGGTTTCATTTTTTTAAATTATAATTTGTCTGAACAATCATCCTTGTGTACAGTATATATTTACATATAGAATTGAAACTTATTCATATCCATGAGGGTTAGCCGGTACAGTACTACAACTGAAGTTTACAAATGGAGTTTAGGCCAAAAAAAGGTTTGTTTCAGCTCAAGCGGTACCTCCTATATGACACCTTTCCCCTAAACAGGGCCGACCCTACGTTTTTTATGCAATTTTTAATTTTTTTTTATATTTGTATACTTTTTGGGGTCAATTTTAGGTTTACAAAATTTTGGAAAAAAATCTCCCAATTTTTACACTTATTTGGGTCAATTTTAGAGGGGAAGTTTAAAAAAAAGAAAAAAAAGAAAAAAAAAAGTCCGACCTACCGACCCTAGAGTTTCTCCCCATTTTACCTGAAACAAACCTTTTTTTATTTGGCCTTATGTATGTAATAAACTCTTGAACTTTATAACTTGACTACATGTATGTTCTTTAGTTGTCATAGTCTCTGCGTGAAGTCTAGTTAACTACACGTTACTCGTCAGTAGTGGAGTCATGCATCATGCCCACCCCCTGAGGTTGATACAATCCCAATGGGGTGGCATGATGCACCAATGCTCACCTGTATGAGTGCATCATGAATATAGAGTCTTGAGGCATACTGTCGTCCTTAAAGGTACTTAACACAGTCTATAAACTGATTGTAGATCGACCAATACTTTTTCTTAATGACTCTTAGGGATATTAGCTTAATGCTTGTGGAGCACAAAGAAAAGAAGAAATGCTATGTCATCGGGTTTATTTTCCTTTTGGAGTGTTTTCTAATTCAGGTGCACTACATATAGGTCTTACTGAGAAAATCATATTTTTCTATATTAGAAATATGTTGAAAAAAAATAGGGGGTCATGGGCAAAATGAGAAATTATCCTGAATTACTCAAAATAGTTGTTAATATATTCACTGTATGAGGTGATGGACATGGCAAATAGGAAATTTAGTGATCGGGATGTGTAGAATGCCAAGGTGTAGTGACTTGGACACCCCCGCTACTTGCATATATAGCGTAGGTATCATATAATGATAACATGGACAAGTCATTTTGGTATACTGTGGATTTTATCCTGTGAAGTACATGTTTAACAGTTACATGCATACGGTATAATATCAACAATGGTAGTCTAACATCTACCCTGAACTTGATTACACAAGATAATATGTGGTTTAGTCATCGTTTGTATGTCTGAATACCTATACATTAATTGTATAAACATAGAGTTTGAATGAAATGAAAGTCAGTGAATATGATTTATATTCAAGGCGTGGGTGGGCGGGATCAGAAAAGTTCCAACAACACGTTTTGACCCGGTGAAAGCAGCGACGCTTGTGGTGACGTCAGAGACGCTGGATCAGTCCTAGAGGTGGCGCTACGGTCGTTTGCCGCCACCGAGAATCGCCTTGACCACTACCATTACTCACCAACACTAGTCAGTATTAGTGTCCAATGATAACATGGACAAGTCATTTTGGTATACTGTGGATTTTATCCTGTGAAGTACATGTTTAACAGTTACATGCATACGGTATAATATCAACAATGGTAGTCTAACATCTACCCTGAACTTGATTACACAAGATAATATGTGGTTTAGTCATCGTTTGTATGTCTGGCAAATAGTGTGGCCAGTTGTTTGGACACCTGTAGAGACGGTGATGAAGGCACATATGTCTTGAGGCTACTCTCAGATTTCCAGGTCCCATGGGCTGCCAGCTGCTCTCTAGTGCAGCCGGCCAGGTGGGCTGCCTGAGCACCACCTCGTCTGATTGAATGGGACCTGACCTGTGAGGCATATGGACACCCAGCGTTTTTAAGTGCCAGTTGAAGCGCACTAACCAGGTGAGCCGGGGTTAGCGGGGCACCACTCAACTGGGTGAAGGCTGGGGCTGAAGGTAGAGCTGGAAGGATATGAACATATTGGTCCCAGGCTGTGGCTGGGCACACCGAGGACCCCGGTATCCTGGGAAGGTGAAGCACTGACGGCGGCATACCGGGTAGAATGGTTTTGGAGGACCTGATAGTGACCACAAGACCATTGGGGTCAGATACTATATCAGATCTGAGTAAGGTGTGTGGACCGGTCCAGAGTAGAGCAGAAGGCGTTAGCAAGTTTGATGCCCTGAGGAAGGCGAAATATCCAACACAAATAGCAGCTTTAACAGGGGGCGCCGAAGGCGCTGTATCCAGGTATTCACACACAGATATGAGATCAGTAGGTAGAAGAGGCGGGGCAGGATTTGGGATAGTGGGGGCGAGTCTGTAGGCCCCTAGGGCCACTGTCTTGGCCTCTTGGGACTGTAGGGCCGAGGGATCACCTCCATGCTCCCTTATCCATATAGAAGCCCCAGAGGTATAGCATTTTCTAGATGCTTTGCTTTTAAGAGAGTTCGCCAAATACTGTTGGAATAAGCATGATTCCAATATTGTGGGATGCATTACATCAGCTCCGTAGTATAGAGCGAATGTAAGGTAGAGTGTTGCATGTGAAAGTCGATTATGATGTGTACCCGCGGAGACAGCAGCATTGTAGGAGCAGATTGTCTGGTCCCCCAGCGTGGTGCCTGGAAGTAGAGACAATGCTTGCTATATATGGGAAAAGAAAGGGTGGGGGAGAGCGGGCTCCCTCTTGGTCAGGCCCTTGATTGCTATCTGGCGATCCGCATACTGCTTCTTTGCTGGCTCGTGGTATCTACTCAGCGCATCGGCGAGGGGGATGAGCGCACCCGGCTTATGGCGAATATCGAGGGTGTGATCACCTATAGCGGCCTCGAGCCACAGCTGCCTCGAGCAAGCCGCTAGGGCTGGGTCCTTGGTACGTCCAGATCTGAGGGACGAAGCAGAGGACATGTTGTCAGTGTGAATGACAATTCTGAGGCCTGAGGTGACGGCAGGCCTTAGAGTCCTGTATGCAGTTACCAAGTTGACAGCCTCCAACTGGGTAATGTTCGTATATCTCCTGCAGTGAGGGGCGCTGTATGGTAGGGTGTAGTAGTCAGTATCTGTGTTGCCACCGCCAGCACGCAGGGAGGAATCACACTCAATACTGAACTCTTTGTAGTCCGGGTCCAGCAGATGTACGCCATTAGAGGCTTGGGCGTACATTTTAAACCACTTTACGTCCGCCCTGAAACCCACTGAGAGGGGGACCAAGCCTGAGTCTGGGGCAAGCCTGAGGGTGTCCAATATACGACAGATGAACCTTCTGGCATGCAACACACACTTAGACACGTGGACAAGTTTCCCAGTGAGGGACTGGATCTGCTTCTTGGTCGCTTGTTTCTTGGTCTGCCAGGAGGAACACTCAGCAACTATGTCTTTTAGCTTCTTGTCTGGGACGGATAAGATCATGAGATCTGTATCAACGTAGAAGCCTAACCATTCCATGGCAGTAGTGGGTGGGAAGCATTTGTGTTCAGCCAAGACAAGACCGAGGCGGGACATGAGCATCAGGAAGTCGTCATATGCTTTTTGAGCACGGTCACGTGATGACTCGACCCCGACGAAATCATCCAGATATACGAGGGCCCAGTGTCCCTTCTTCCTCATGAGGAATGTCACAGCAGCTGTGGTTCTTTGGCAGGCCATGCTACTGAGTCTGCATCCGAAGGAGGGACACAGATCTAAGTAGGTCATGCCATTTACCTTGAAACCCAGGAGGGGAAGGTCACCAATGTCGGATCTGAGCTGGCGATAAGCACGGGCCATGTCCGCTTTCCAGAGAAAGCACGAGGGTCCTAGGGTCCTGACTCTGACTGCCAAGTCCTCAACCGAGGGAAGGGTGTAGGGGCGGTGACATCCCTCAAAGCAGTTTTTAGTAATGCCGGCATTAACACTTTTTCCTTCGGGGTAGGTGAGGTCAAGTATTATGCGTCTTTCTGACGAGTCCCTCTTAGGTTGGGTGATGATAGGAGCTATATGAGTCCATGGGGTGAACGGGAGGTCAGGGAATGGACCCACCACACCACCAAGTTGTAACTCCTTATCAACAAAGGCCTGTATTTGTTCAGAATAAGCTGCCGCCGAGGGATGATTGTCAGCTGACATTGGGGGTTGCGAGGCGGTATACCCCACTGGCCATCCGTATCTCAAGAAGTCACATATCTCCTTGTCATGATAGGAGGCAAGGTCCTGCTCCCAGGCCGAGAGATTCAGGCCCGAGGGGAGGGTGATCCTCGCCCCAAGTCTGTTGGGAAGACCCGTCGCCGCTACGGCTGTGTACGCCTGGGCGTATGCAGTGAGATCATGCCACTGTGTAGGGTTGATGGCCGGCCATATAGCAAGCTTTGTTGTTGAGTACTGGTGAGGTGTAGGACCTATGAGTGTAGGTGAGAACTCGTCGGCGATGGTAACACCCTTATCATCAACATCAGTATGTGTGAGTAGGTCACTGTTATACTCACAGGGGAGATGGCACATGAAGGGGGCAATCTCATCGAGCTCAGGTTGCTCTGTATGACCAGCAGAGTTGCTGGTGGTGACCGGGCAGGAGGCCAGGTCATGCAGATGAAGTGTGAGTGGCTTCTTTTGTGAGTGAAGCCCGGTTGGGTTAGTACCACTAGGAGTGCCCACTTGCGCTCCACCCAGGCTACTTGAGGGCCGAGGTATGAATGAGGGAGCAGTAGGATTCAGTTCTGTTTTGAGGGCAGGCACTTGTAGTCGAGGGGCGTAGCTGTGGTCTAGGGGTAAGTCTAATTGCTTCCCCTGTTCAGGTCC
This sequence comes from Harmothoe impar, assembly GCA_947462335.1. Lineage (NCBI taxonomy): Eukaryota > Metazoa > Annelida > Polychaeta > Phyllodocida > Polynoidae > Harmothoe > Harmothoe impar. The sequence goes on from OX381721.1 coordinate 31,885,703, forward strand.
GGAGGTCGAAGCTAGGAGCAGCTTAGTGGGTGGGCCGGTCCTGTCCGGCCTGGGACCGAAAGAACTGACCACCATTATAGTTGCGACCACTTCGGAACCTGCAGTCCCATTTGGGATGGTAGTTGAGGGCCGTCATGTGCTTTCTGCAGAATTTACAATGGTGGCCTTGTTGGACGCCGCCCTCTAGGTGGCCATCTTGCTTGTTGCACCCAGGGACCTTGTTGAATGCAGGGCATGGGACATCAGTGCGTCCTGCCGCAGACCTAGGTGGGCGCCTCTGCCTATCAGACTGGTGATGTGAGGCATTGTTACTCGACCTAGACTGTGATGCTGACGTCTCCGATGGCTGGTGGAGCATTCCAGCCTTGAACTGTGACCTCTGTGACCTTAGGTCATGGATGGCTGATGCATCATAGATCCAGTGAAGCCTACCATTGGCGATTTTTGTTAGCACGTCTTCCGACCACTGTCTCACCTGACCCCAAGCATACTCAGCAGCGTCTTCTATAACGTGATAGAAATGCTGCACTATACTAGGCCTAATATCCTCCGGGGTATGTGGATCGCGGAAGAGCCTGACCAAGCCAAAGAGGTACTCTGGGGGAGTGAGGGATTCAAGGGTAGTTTTAGTACACATAGGGCCGCGGGTGATATAATCGTGCGGGTGTGTGCGCCTACCTTTTATAGCTGACAATTGGTGGGCCGTGGTAGAGAGCAGGGCCTGCACTTGTTGATTGACCACAGGGTTGACAGCCTGCGCCGAGTTGACAGGCAGCCCACCGTAAGTGGGCGGGGCCGCCGCTTGTAGGATGGCGCAGAGGTCAGACTCCGATGACGCTGGAGGCGGCACAGAAGTTGAAGGTAGTTGGCCTAGGTGACTATAGTTATGCCCATACACACCCTGGTGACCATAGTGGGCCGCCGGGGCATAGGGGGCATAACGAGCAGCCGCTGATGTGAGGCCAGGAGCAGGAGGCGTTGACTTGGCCTTACCACCGCCAGCCGCCCGGGTGTCAAGGACGGGGACGCCGACAGTAGCAATGACAGCCGGGGCGACAGTAGCATTGACAGTGGTAAGGGACGCGGTGTTTACGGCGTTGACAGCAGTGACAGCGGCCACAGAGGTCAGCGGGGCCGGGGTCGGAGTCGAGACCGGAGCGACCTGGACAGCCGCGGACACCGGGGTGACTTGTACAGGAGATACGACCGGAGCCGACTGTTTGTCAGGAACTAGGACGGTCAGCTTAGAGAGCATTACATTGGATGTTGTCTCTATTGCGACCACACGTCCTTTCAATTCACCAACCTGAGTCTCAAGGGCAGCGACCCGCCCGTCCATTGGTGTGTGCTGGTCGGTAGCCGGGACCGTCGCTGCGTTGGCGTTTGATGCAGCCGCAGCCTTAGCCGTGGGCTTTTTAATCCTGCCCGAGGCTCTGGGAGGCTCACTGGACGTTGCCGGAGTTGTTTTCCTAGTAGTCGGCATGATAATGTAAACTTAATGACGACAAAAGTAACTAAAATCAGAAAAGTTCCAACAACACGTTTTGAACCGGTGAAAGCAGCGACGCTTGTGGTGACGTCAGGGACGCTGGATCAGTCCTAGAGGTGGCGCTACGGTCGTTTGCCGCCACCGAGAATCGCCTTGACCACTACCATTACTCACCAACACTAGTCAGTATTAGTGTCCAATTCCGACCTTGACATCATAAGGGTGGAATACACAGAATAAATATGTGTATTCAACTGTCAGACTGTAAGATCCCTTGGAAGTCGGATGTGTATTTCCGAATACACAAGGTTGGGGCATGCTTGTAATTAGTGGATGTGTATTAGGCCGACCCTGCCCTTAGCAGTCTATGTAGCCAGCCAATCATAAATGGATCTGCTTTCGCTCCATTATCTCATTAACATAACCTATATGAGGCTAACGCTAAGAAGCGTTAGTAGCGCAGTATCCGCCGTACTATGGAAAGCCTAATGGGTAAACTTCCCTTATACCAGGATTAAGGGACCAAAACCCTGCTTTTGTGCCCCTGCATTGTTCCAATGTAGGGGTAATAACCCTGACTTTGTCTGGGTAACCTAACCCATATACCCATGTTTTCTATTTGCACATGCACGAGGAGCCCATGTCATACCATCTGCTTGTGCAGCTGCACTAAGGATCAGTATGTATAAGTATAAGTCCCTAACCCCATGCATTGTGACCAATGCATGGGAACTGTAGGAGGTACTCATGCATTGGTCACAATGCATGGGTAGAGGAACACTACCCAGACATTGTGACTAAAACCTGGTTTTTGGGAGTTAATCCTGGTATAAAGGTACATATACCCATGCATTGTGAAGAATGCATGGGTACTGGTACACTACCTATGCATTGTACACAATGCAGGGGTAAGAGAATGCATGGGTAGAGTGAAACCCCTGCATTCTCCAGTAAGCAGGGGTAGTGGGATGTATACCCAGACATTGTTATACCAGGATTAAGTAGTACATTTGCTCTACCCCTACATTCTCTAGTTAATCCTGGTATAAGGGAAAAAAACCAGGATTAACTCCCTTAAGCAGGGTAAAGAGTACCTTAACCCAGGTTTTGGTCCCTTAACCTGGGTTTAGGGCCTTTAATATACCTGGATTATTAAAGGTCTCTAAACCCTGGTTAAGGGAGTTAATCCTGGTATAAGGTCTCTAAACCCAGGTTTTGGGCCCAAAACCCGGGTTTTGGGCCCTTATACCAGGATTAAGGAAAGTTTACCTATTAGGCTTGCCATACCAATCTCTCTCCGGCAGACTAGCCGTTAGTAGCGCAGTGTCCACTGAATTAAAGGTGTAGCACTTGAATGGCAGATAAAGGAAGATCATAATGTCATATAAATGGGGGATCCGTTTTTTGCCACCAGGTGTCCAATGCGTAGATTGTGTTAAGTACATTTAAAGGGACAGCCAAGACACTAAAGCCACTAAACAAAGCATGTAGTTCATAACTGTGCCACTAAACTGTGAGGGAATCCCAGATTGATTTGTACTTCAAAAGTTCTACACCAGAGGGCAAAAGTAAGTGACCCATGCAGGCGATCCTGACCTTAATCAAAGTGACCCAAGGCCACCCAAGGCCACCCAAGGCCACCCAAGGTCACCCAAGGTCACCCAAGGTCACCCAGCAGACTGCAGCCAGTCTTTAGTGTGCTGACAGCCTTCATATACGTACATTGTAAAAAATGTGTTTCTAATTTAAACATATTTACCCAAACACATTAAAGTCTAACACTTTCACTGAATCTTATCATTTAAGCACCTTCTCTTGTCAACAGGTACAGGGGTATGGCCACTGGTGATTGTGATATGTGGGATATGATCTATAAGTCCGATAACTTTTGGTACTCTAAACAACAACAGACATCAGCCATTACCAAGACAAGAAGTGGCGCTTCATAGACGCAGGCGTTTATTATGTTACGAGGAGTGACCAACCGACAACTGCATATTCATGTTTTCCCGCGCTACTCACTTCAAACACAATCATATATCTGTCAGGATAAATGGTTTGTAGTTATATGACACAATGAGATAATTATGAAACTTTATGAGAACAATACGATATATGATATATACCAAATGTTAATCCTTTAGGTAATACGCATAAATATAATTACTAATCTAAAGGGCTATAACACCCATTAACATTTCAGCCCATTTATATCCTCATCTACAGGTCCTAAATAAACTGTTTTCTATTAAGCCGGTCAAATATGGCACCCAGTCAAAGACGTTCAGATTGGGCTGATCTCGTGAGACAAAGCCTACCATTAATAGTATTATGTTATTGGGTTTTGCAGTAGATGCTTATAAGCCCAGTTTGCTATTCAAACCTGTTGTTGCCAAGCAACCGCTTGTCCTAGGCCAAAAAAAAAAAAGGTTTGCTTCAGGTCACCCGACCGACCCTATCTAAACAGGGCCGACCCTACATTTTTTTATCCAATTTTGAAGAGATTTTTACATTTTTTCATTTTTTTGGGGGTCAATTTTGGGTTTACGAAAGTTTTGAAAAAGTCTTCCCATTTTTACACTTTTTTGGGGTCGATTTTGGGTTTGTAAAAAAAAAAAAAAGTTAAAAAAAATAAAAAAATCCGACCTACCGACCCTAGAGTTTCTCCCCATGTTACCTGAAACAAACCTTTTTTTAAAATTTGGCCCTAGCAATAAACCAATGACACCACTGGATTCCTTGTTCCCAATTTAGGGGGGATAGGTAAGGTTAAAAGCATTCTAGGAGTCATATTGTCATTATGGGAGAGCGAGTTCTGATTATTTGGCGGCCATACTGGATTTGGCCCATGCAGCACACATAGGACACTCCAGGACTTTTAACAGGTCAAACCTAATATAAACGAGTCATTACTGAAATTTTCAGCTTTATGGTATTTAATTCGAGGTCAGGGCTAGAATTTACCTAAAGTTCCTGTACTACATGTATAGGGCATTAGCAAGATGATCAGTGGATAGCGCCATTCCCACTGGTACTAGGTCTATTCCCAGTACTCACAGCAACCAGCTTAGCCAAATCTCGTGGCCGAGATTAGGGTACAAGCAGGGTGAAGGTATTGTGAATAGGTTGTACCCGGACACTCCTAATGTCACCTGTGTCCAGTATAGTGTAATGGTTAGCACTGTGGACTCATAATGCTGGGAGCCCAAGTTCAAATCCCTATCAGGCCAAATAACACTATGTCATTTAAATACATATTTCTAAATTTTCTTTAGTATTGTAATGTATTCTGTTTCCAAAATTGCTTTACTTATGAATTTGATTACCAGGCATTGCCTGGAAGAGATTTGAACTCCGGTACTCTGGTCCTTGCAGAGCAAAGGGTTATGATTGTTACCAGTGGTCCAAAAGGTGGAGCCACTGTATCTCGCTAATGCGGAATATGTTTCACGTATCACAGGGCATTCACCTGTCAGCCATTTACCACATGCAACCTTCATACACAGTAGTTTGGCTATACTAGTATTCAGAGAGCTATACATGTGATGTGTCTGATGTAACCTGTGTCCATATTTAGATGTACATTGTACAGTACAAGTCAGGCCAAAAAAAACACCCACCTATGTTCAGGTTACATGGCCAAAATAAATAGGGTCGGTCGGTCGGTCGATTTTTAAATTTTATTTTTTTTTATCTTGAGATGAGTTTCATGGGGTTATTTGATCGTGTAGAACCAATATCTGTCCAATTGAGCCATTATCAGTTCGGTTTCTGTTCTCTCTTCTAATCTTTAAAACGATCTATTTTGGTGATAACCTACATAAGGGAGTGATCATTTTTTAACAACCAGGGGGGGAGGGTGGTTTTCCACGCGGAGTGTGCGAAAAATATTTCCCCCCCCCCCGGTCAACGGGTCGAAATTTTTTAACCCCCCCCCCCCCTACGGGTCGAAAATCGGCGCGCGCGGGCCCTTTGAAGCATAGTAATGCCCTGGCTTTTTGGCCCAAAACAGGTTAAATTTGTTTGACCCCCCCCCCCCCGCGGTCAAGGGGTCCACATTTTTTTGCCCCCCCCCCTCCCTGTTGATAAAAAGTGATCACTCCCTAAGGGAAAACCTAAAAAAAAAAAAAAAAAAGATGGTCAGGCCATAATGATAGGGTCGGTCGGATTCCCGGAACAACCCTTTTTTGTTTGAGCTCAGCACACAGACGTCAACCACTCACCTGTCAATCGACCAGCTAAGCCACGCCCACTGCTTCACATTTCGTGTCGGGAAGCCCGGGGTCACATGTCGGCCGTCGGCGCCGGGGAAGTAGGACACCCACCCACCCACTCACACACACACACACACTCACACACACTCACCGCAGCCACCTCACTCTCCCACCACAAGGCCACACTCCCTACTCAAATAGCATGAACTGAACATAAGGTGGAGAGTGTAGGGTTGTTTTTGGGGGCAGAGTGAGTGACCAGCGTCCGTTGGGAACGCAGGGTTTGCCAGCAGCCCTCCGCCACACTGAGTGAGAGTTGTGGACGCTGCTCTACACTACAGGATCTACCAGCACAGCCTCAGGCAGCCTACTGTGACAGTACTGGTGTACACAGCCACGTGTGGTACAGTATGTGAGTATATATGGGACGACAACTGGGTCTGGTACACATACACTGGCCTGCAGTATACTTACAAGTTACAGCCAGGAAAAGTGGGTGACCTCGCTGTACTGGATAGGTACAGTCTGACTCTGACTCTGAGTCTCCTGGTGGTCTGCACTATGGCCGACCGCTGACTCTCCCCTCACTCACACACCCACACACACACACACACCCTGTAGTCAGCACGGCCTCGCTGGTGTGTAGTTGTGTATTTGCACTCCCAGACGTGTGGTTGGTTGTCAGTGACTGGGAGACATCTAGGAGGCTCTGCTACTGCCACTGGTTATGTCAACACCTGTAGTGAACACCTGGCAGATGGAGATCTCAGTAGCAGGACCTTCAGTCTGACTGCAGGATTCCCCTCCTGGCGGTGAGTACAGGTACTACGCAGCCTGGGGGCACAGTGATGCACAGGTGAGAAATGACTACAGTCTACATATATTTATTATGATATACATTTATGAGATTGACAGCCCTGGGGTGTGTGTGTGTGTGTGTGTGTATATATATATATATATATATATATATATATATATATATATATATATATATATATATATATATATATATATATATGTTTTATTGGGTTAAAATAATACAATTACAAGAATGCATTATACCTAGCTACCGCGCATTGCGTTTTTTACGCTAGGGCCCTTTCATTTACTATTTCATATTACATAATTCTCATAAAATACAGTATGGCTACCATTATGGCTGTCATATATTACTCATAGAGAAGGAGAGTACATCTCGTCCTGTCACTAATTATATAATTATATGTATGTATACATGTATACATATATACATACATGCATATATACATATATGTATATATATATATATAATTATATATATATATGTATATATATATGTATAAATATATGTATATATATATATATATATTTATATATATATATATATACATATATATATATATATATATATATATAATTATATGTATGTATACATGTATACATATATACATACATGCATATATACATATATGTATATATATATATATATAATTATATATATATATATGTATATATATATGTATAAATATATGTATATATATATATATATATATATTTATATATATATATATACATATATATATATATATAATTATATGTATGTATACATGTATACATATATACATACATGCATATATACATATATGTATATATATATATATAATTATATATATATACTAGTATGTATATATGTATGTATATATGTGTGTCTATATGACCTCCCAAAAAAACACCAAAAATAAACCAACAACAAACAGATTTGTCACGGGAATCCAACCTTAGTTTGATTTGGCCTTGGCTACATTCATTCATTATCATGATGATAATTTCACAATCTCCTGATGGACTTTGCATTTGTGTGAGTATCACTATAGTCAGGGGTCAATTCACAAGTAGCATCCTTTATTAGGCTAATGGTGATAACGCCAAGGCACATGAAAGATATATTTTCAATAACACACTTTTTGTTGGATACTTAGCAAGTAAGCATTTAGGTTTAAGTCCTGTGAAGATTGAAAGGTTCTTTACTGGAGTGACCTTGAAAACATGTCTTGTTATTCAGTACAGGAAGCCAAAACTCTCCAAGCACAAAGGTGCAAAGTGTAACCCACTACAACCATATCGTTTTTAGCTTTCACAGAAGGTGGCAGCACAGGTATTGTCATCTCAGGTCCCTGGCGATGTAACCTAGTACTGTCTACCACACCTTTAACTTTTTTGGGACCTAAAATACTTTCAAAGTATGTGCCGACAATGTACCTCTTTTAATAGGCCACACCAAAAAAAAGTTGGTCAATGGATTTCACTTTTCAAAAAATGGTGTGAGCGAGCGAATCTTTTAAAACATTTTTAAAGAATTTTTTTTTGTCAATGGATTTTGTTGGTGGAAAAGTGGAGCGAGCCACAAATTTTTTTTTTTTACCCAGCCTCTGACAAAAGTCCCCTTACATAAAATTGATTGGTTGATCTGGGGGAATTACTGGAAGAAAATTTAAAAAAAATTCTCAATTTTGAAAAAAATGAGGCGAGCGAAATCCATTGACAATTTTTTTTTCAAAAAAAATAAAAAAATTTCCATTTCCGAAAATAAGGTGCGCGAAATCCATTGGCCGACTTTTTCTTTTGGTCTGGCCTTATTGGGACCATCGTCATTTATTTATAAGACATTTTGTTTATATTTTTCAAGCCTGTATCCCTTGTATACATTGGGCCAAAAAAAAAGAAGTTGTGTTCAGGTATCCCTAGCGACCCTATTTTTTTGGCCCTACCCTTTTTTTTTTTTTTTTTTTGGAAGGTATTTTTGTGTTTTTTTCTACCAAATTTTTTTTTTTTTAACTGAAATATATTTTTTCCGAAATTTACTGGTATATATTTTTTCCGAAAATTATAGGAAAATGGGAGGAACTTTGTCTCAAAAGCCTTAAAAAAGATTGGTAAAAAGAAATCGACCTACCTACCCTATTTTTTTTGGGCCATGTTACCTGAACACAACTATTTTTTTTGGCCTTGCTGAGATCCAGCATATACACAGGGTGTTGATCACAACCCGGAATATGTATAGACCGTGTATAACGATATTTATGTATAAAATCAACAAAGTCGGGGCTCCTGCATATCAAATGAAGTCCCATTGTGGGTTCCCATACCTTACATTCCTTTTTCTCAATAGACGTGACCAGGACTTTCACTCAGAATTCTGTTTATAAGTGATTGGTGCCGAGGGTCCATGGGGATCAAACAAACGCAGTGCCTAATTGTGCTGGGTGCAGACAGTAGGGTCAGTCTGTGGGTTTGTTTTGATCCTCATATGGCCCCTGGGGGCATATGTTTGTTGTCCGGTGTGCGGGTGCTATTCCGCACTAGCGAGATGCAGTGATTCTCCCTTGTGAGACCTATAGCTGAAGCTGGTTCCTGGCCTTTACAAAATAGAGAGTTTTAGGGGTCATACATTTTTGAATGATTGGTAGTTGAATATACATTATGTCAGCTGTCCATATTGGGGAAGTGGTTAGGACCCAGGCCTACCATTCCTAGTTCCGACGTAACCCACTGCGGCTACGCCTGTGGGTTACGCCGGGACTGGATGGGAATTGCTGGGGTAGTAGCTAAACAGTCAGAAATCGCCGCCAGAGGGCGCCACCTTCTACGGGCGTCCTGTGCTTTGCGACCCAGCCTGGGTCGCACTCAGTCCCAGCTTTTGCCAACCAGCGGCGGCCCAACCTACACGCAGTATAGTAGGTTGGGAAAGCTCAACTAACCATTCCAAGGGTCCTGACTTCGAATCCATGCCAAGGCTGCATGGTTACCTGACCATTTCTCTTAGTTGGTCAGCAATAGCATTTGCAAAGAAATGATATTAACTTTGGACCATTTATCTTGTGTAAAGGATCTTTACAGCCAAATTGTATGTTATAATGGTTTTGACCAACCAAAAAAAGCATTTTCTAAATGTCCATGATGAAGGTGTAGCAGGCCGGCAGTGACGTCACGGCGTCACTGGCGGGAGAGCTGGTAACACCCCCTGTCGATTAATAGTTGTACTAATTGACCTGCTGGCGAAGCCATCCAGGTCATACAATGGGACACGGAGTGGCCGTAAGCCCAAAGAGGGAACGAGCGCGTCCTATCCTACAACACTGACACCGCGAACATTAGATTAGTATGGAGGGGCAGTGGACCGGGACGTAGCTGCAGTGTGGCTGTATTCGGAAATTCTAGGTTGTATTGCAGTGGACTCGTTCCAGGCTGGCAGGAGGGAGTCTGCATTCGTAAACTAATTTATACATCTGGATGCTTACCAATAAAGACAGCAAACTGATTCAACCGAACAGCACTTCATTCATGCATCATGACTTCTGTATACTAACTCTTTAAAAACAGCACACTGCTCTGACTGAACAGCACTTCATTTTAATATGTATCATGACTTCTGTAAACTAAACCTTTAAGAACAGGTAACTGCTTCAACTAAACATCAATTCATTTATGCATCATGACTTCTCTATCCTAACCCCTTAAGGACAGCAAACTGATTTAACTGAACAGCACTTCCTTTGTGTATCATGTATGCCAACCCTTTAAGATCAGCACACTGCTTCAACTAAACGGCACTTTATTTATGCATCATGACTTCTGTATGCTTACCCTGTAAGAACGGCACACTGCTTCAACTAAATGGCAATACATTTGTGCATCATGCCCTCTGTACACTAACCCTTTAAGAATTGCAAACTGCTTCAACTGAAGAGCAGTTAATTTTTGCATCATGACTTCTGTATACTAACCCTTTAAGAACGGGACACTGCTTCAACTAAATAGCAATTCATTTATGCATCGTGACTTCTCTATTCTAACCCTTTAAGGACAGCCCACTACTTCAACTAAACGGCGATACATTTATGCATCATGGCTTCTGTATGCTAACCCTTTAAGAACGACACACTGTTCAGCTAATCAGCACTTCATTTATGCATCAGGACTTCTGCATGCTAACCCTTTAAGGACAGCAAATTGATTCACCTAAATGTTGATACATTTATGCATCATGCCTTCTGTGCACTAACCCTTTAAGGATAGCTAAGGATGGCAAACTGATCGAACTGAATATCACTTATTGACCTGCTGGCGAAGCCATCCAGGTCATACAATGGGACACGGAGCGGCCGTAAGCCCAAAGAGGGAACGAGCGCGTCCTATCCTACAGCACTGACACCACGAACATTAGATTAGTATGGAGGGGCAGTGGACCGGGCCGTAGCAGCGGTCTGGCTGTATTCGGAAATTTTAGGTTATTCTGCAGTGGACTCGTTCCCCGCTGGCAGGAGGGAGTGCATCCGTAAACTCATTTATACATCATACCTTCTGGACATAGCATCCATAGGCTCCAACCCTTTAGGGACAGCATCCTGCCTCACCTGCACAGTGATGCACTCCTGCATCATGACTCCTTACATTAACCCTTTAGGGACAGCACACTGCCTCACCTACACAGTGATGCACTCCTGCATCATGACTCCTTACATTAACCCTTTAGGGACAGCACACTGCCTCACCTACACAGTGATGCACTCCTGCATCATGACTCCTTACATTAACCCTTTAGGGACAGCACACTGCTCCAACTACACAGTGATGCACTCCTGCATCATGACTCCTTACATTAACCCTTTAGGGACAGCACACTGCCTCACCTACACAGTGATGCACTCCTGCATCATGACTCCTTACATTAACCCTTTAGGGACAGCACATTGCTCCAACTACACAGTGATGCACTCCTGCATCATGACTCCTTACATTAACCCTTTAGGGACAGCACACTGCCTCACCTACACAGTGATCCACTCCTGCATCATGACTCCTTACATTAACCCTTTAAGGGCAGCACACTGCCTCACCTACACAGTGATGCACTCCTGCATCATGACTCCTTACATTAACCCTTTAGGGACAGCACACTGCCTCACCTACACAGTGATGCACTCCTGCATCATGACTCCTTACATTAACCCTTTAGGGACAGCACACTGCTCCAACTACACAGTGATACTCTCCTGCATCATGACTCCTTACATTAACCCTTTAGGGACAGCACACTGCCTCACCTACACAGTGATGCACTCCTGCATCATGACTCCTTACATTAACCCTTTAGGGACAGCACACTGCCTCACCTACACAGTGATCCACTCCTGCATCATGACTCCCTACACTAACCCTTTAGGGGCAGCACACTGCTCCAACTACACAGTGATGCACTCCTGCATCATGACTCCTTACATTAACCCTTTAGGGACAGCACACTGCCTCACCCACACAGTGATGCACTCCTGCATCATGACTCCTTACATTAACCCTTTAGGGACAGCACACTGCTCCAACTACACAGTGATGCACTCCTGCATCATGACTCCTTACATTAACCCTTTAGGGACAGCACACTGCCTCACCTACACAGTGATCCACTCCTGCATCATGACTCCTTACATTAACCCTTTAGGGACAGCACACTGCCTCACCTACACAGTGATGCACTCCTGCATCATTAAAGTCAACTGACTTTTACTATTGCCCTTCAACCTTAGAATGAAGCAGGTCACCACAGCTATGCTGTGCAATTCCTTAACAATTGCATCCTCGTTGATTAGTCCATGTCATTAACGTTTAAGAAATGCCCAATGTCCCATGTCTCTATCTAATTTTACCTCCTGTCCCATGTCACTAAGCCTCAAATAGTCATGTCGCCGTGTCGAATTTAGGAGTCGAGGGCCCCCGTATTAAAGCACTAGTACATGTATGTGGCCCTTAAAGGGTTGCTGGTGACAGCCTGTAATGGTGTCAGGGCTAGGTGTACAACATTACGTAACACGTGAGGCTGAGACCTCACCCAGGGGCCTCACCACCTGTTGGTGTACATCATGTACAGCATCTAGTGGTGTAACTACTCTATAAGCCGCTTTAAGTAGGCTCTCCACACAATAGCACCTCCTCCACCTAGCCTTTCATTAGCCTTTATTCCCACTTTTATTCATCTACTTAGGCCAAAAAAAAAAGGTGTGTTTCAAGCAACATGGTCAGAATTTCTAGGGTACGTAGGTCGGATTTTAAATTATTTTTTTTCAAACATAGAGAGAACCAGGAATGAGTCGCGAATCGACAAATCGACTCGTGACTCACAAGAATGATTCAATAATTCCTCTATTGACTAGGAATATCAAGAAGTTATTGCATATTCCTCTTAAAAAGCCATTTTCTGAAGTCAATCAATTATTCAGGCCTCTGAGGTCACTGGGAGCTTGTTTTTCTTGAAAGCATTTGTAAAAATTGAGAAAAATAAACAACAAAAATCAAAAAAAAAAAAAAAATCTCCAAAATTGGGAAAAAAATGCTAGGGTCGGCCTTTTTTTGAATCTAGGGTCGGGTTGCCTGAAACACACCTTTCAGTAGGTTTCCGGTAACATGCTGAATTTGAAAAAATCTAGGTGGGGTCAGACCAAGTTTTTTCATATTTATTTTTTTCTCACGATTTGGACTAAAATTGTATTGAAAAATACCAAAATTTCCGAAAAGTTAAAAAAAAAAGAAGTTCTCTTATGCTAGGTAGTGTCGGGTGACCGGAAGCACACTTTTAAGGCCCCATGAGGCACTAGCTTATTGATCAGTTTCCCGGTTTTTCGGGAACTGATCAATCACACCCATACGACCCATTGACTTTGCCTTAGGTGTACCCTCCATAGACTTTGCATTGACCAACAGTCAAGGGTCCAAGTGTAAAAACATCTATTCTGTACAAAAGGTCTATAGGGAGGATAGCCTACATGGCATGAGAGCCGCCATTTTCTTTCTGTCCCCTGACTCAGAGCAGTGCATTGTGGGTAAATCTGTTATCAGCCACTGTTCACACCTAGGAACAATGGCCACAGATAACACTGATAAGACTGATGGGTGACATCCCACCCCTATCTTAATCACCTTAATCACATCCTCATTGTCTCAGGTGTGAAGTGACGGACTTAGCCTGATTGAGAGACAATGCATTAATTACACTCTGACTGACTGACATGTGGTCATCCACAGAGGTGTTAATGCTCTATTTCTCTAAGATTTGAAATATTCACATTGCTGTAAGCTTATCTAACTAAAGAACATGTCATGGGGAAAACATCAATCTAATTTATACATAATGTAAACAGATAGTAAATGAGAGAGAACCCTCCAAAGTAAACTACACAAAGGGGGGAAATGGAGGCTTGACACACGACTACCTGAGCCTCCTGGTACATGCCTCTGGAACCAACATAGGCTCTCCCCCGTATAACCGGCCACTTGTCACCCGCCTCCTAGTCCTACCTGCTGTCCATCGTCCCCTTCAATTGGACCCTATTAGGCTCTAAGATGTTAAGGGGTGGTGTCACCTGGTGGCACACAGCAGATCTAAATGGTAGGACAAGATGGCACTGAGCCTCTTTGTATAGTCTACTTGCATGGGACACTTCTTACTGTGTATTTTTGATTAATTGATTTATGGTTTATGCATACATGAAAACTGTATATCAGCCTGAAAGGCGACATGGCAAGCTAACAATGCCCAGCCAAACAATAACGAGCCAATACCCTTACAAACGGCCTCACACTGCCCTGTACCGGGTGCAGTCAGTTGGGTTAGTTCCGGTAAAACCAGCCAGTGGGGATCAATTCTAAACAATGAGCAGGTGCTGTATAGCGATGAATCGGGTTTCTCCGTATGGGCGGCCATGTTAGTTCTGTTCTCGCCATTTATCGTGAGAGTGAGGCAGTGACCAGACACTCACACACCATAGCTTCCGGGGAACAGGCTACAATACGAGAGCGGAACCAAGGTCTCACAAGATTGCTGGTGTCAGTGTAAACAGAGTGGCTGCGGGAACAAGTCTGCACCAGCTAGAGAGCTATAAAGCATGTATGTATACTGAGCATACCGTACCGTCGCAATTAAGCGCCGGGGCGCTCTTCAATTTGAAGGGGCTCTTACCCAGGCGCTTATACAAGACAGGCGCTTATTCAAGATCACGATTTTAGTGCTTAAGAAGTATTTGGAAGCCCCTACACCCCGGCGCTTATTCAAGACCGGCGCTTATTCAAGACCAGGCGCTTTATCGCGACGGTACGGTAGCTGTGTGAGTGTGTATAATAAAGGGACCGAAACCCAGGCACATCTTATTAATGGACACTGTGTTGGTATATGCAACATGTCAACCTTAGCAATAATGGCTTCAGCATAATGCTTAATTAGTAAAAAGGATTGTACATATGATGGCTGGTATTACCTGGACCCACCCTACCACGCGCACCAACTTACCTTTGTCTCCAAGCAGAGTCCTAGTCCTACCGTAAGGTATAGTCAGGGCTGTTATGCATTGGCCAGGGCCATTTCAAGACAGATGTGACCAAAGCACCAATTTTTTTTTATGGATAGAAAAATATGTAATTAATGATTTCAGAAGGGGTGCCAACAAAAACTCTGGCCAGGGGGCCGAGGGGCCCCTTGTAAACTCAGATTTTTCATGAAAAAAGTTAAAAGTCTGGATCTGGTATGACTAAGGTTATCACCATAAATATGTAGTGTCTAGGTCTATAAACTCTCAGATATACTGACAACATACATATGTAGTTAATTATTCATGGGTATGCTCATTACTCAAGGTCAAGGTCATTTTTCAAGGTCATACTTTCCAAAAATGCCTCTTTTCCCAACAATGTCTTTAGAACATTAACTCCTGTGTCAAACAAATGACACATAGATCTTCAAAATGACATGGAGATGATAGCCCCGGGCATCAGCTTCGCAACGATATGCTAATCTTAGTAAAGTGTTAAGAAATGACATACTTGTTGTCACTTTAGTGAACTCTGTTAGAATTGCAAACTGCTCACAATGAACAGGTCAATTCTTTATTCTGCTCACCACAATCATATTTTCATGCACAATGAGTGATTCTTATTCAGTTTTTGCCAGAGAATCAGAATCTGCTTGGGGCTATTCTGGCATTTTCATACCTAGGCCTCTAATTAGTGTATGTAATTAGATCAGGTAAATTACCTTATTTAGCATGGCAATGGTGACAAAAGCACCCATATGTATATTCAAAAAGGGTCAGTTCTTAAAGAAATAGCTCTTGTGAATACAACTACACCAGGATTCAAATTTTCAGTTTTACCTAATTAGCATAATTTATGCAAAACAATGATTAACTAGTTTATTACCCTTGTATTCTTAT
Organism: Harmothoe impar; assembly: GCA_947462335.1. Lineage (NCBI taxonomy): Eukaryota > Metazoa > Annelida > Polychaeta > Phyllodocida > Polynoidae > Harmothoe > Harmothoe impar. The sequence continues at coordinate 31,901,641 of OX381721.1, forward strand.
AAATTGGGAAAACATAGGAACAAATACAACTAGATCAATGAGACTCAGTAGACTAATGCTTACCAACATGAAAAGGGATTTTTTTCCTATCAAATATGGCCGGCCGCCAAATTCCTAAATGGCTTCTAAGGAAAAGTTGAAAGAGCTCTTTGTTTCTAATTAACTTAGAAAAACAAATAACAATTTGAAGGGTGCAAGTAAGAGGTCAGGGAATTCAATCAAATCATTTTGTAGACCCTATGTGGCAGCCATCTTGGATTTTGAGATACTTTTCCATACAAAACCTTAAGAAAATTAAGATTCCTGCCATGTACACTATGTTATTTATATGTCTTACTGCTTAATACTGATGCTTATACTACTCAGCAATGTGTTTGAGGTCAGTATTACATTAAAGAAGGTATACGCCTACTGGTATAGATATGATTTATTTATGCGGTTGCTCCAGAATTGTCCTGAAAGGGCCTCAACCTCTCTGGCTGGATACCTAGCATAAGGCCCAACCCTCCCCTCCTCTGAGACTGAAAGAATGAAAATATTCTGCCCTCCACAACAGCAAGTCCACACTGAACAATAATTGAAAATACCAAGTGCTGCTAATCAATGCACCCAAGGCTGAATCATCCTCTTTCTATCAAGTTATGGACAAGCATGAAGTATGATCATCAGCCTTGAGCCATGCAGATGAGACAAGTCACATTCATCTGATCTCGGGACATATTGGCATTGAAGCCTATAGTTCCTACAAGCATGAAGCATGTGCCCCTACTTACCTTATTTTGCAGGAACCTTCATATATTTCAAAACCTTTAGAAAATTGGTTCATTATTACCTATAATTTGCTTAAAATACCTGCAACATAGTAACCTATTTTTGTTTCATTGTACTACTCAAAATAGGTCCTGGTTTGGATAAAATGTCTACATATTGTATAGTAAGGGCTATCTAGTGTCATGTTCCAAAACTATCACATAAGTTTGACCTGTCCACACTCCACCTCAGCCCGCACCAGGTAGCCAACTTTGAAACTGATCTGCGCCCACATCAGGCAGCCCTCATGGGGCCGCACCGAAACCCAAGGACCAAAACCTATGGGCTCAAAACGGGCTTTAATCGGTTTTCCTAATTTGGGCAGCCTGTTTGAGCTGTGCCTGAATACAAGCCACTAGCCCTAGGTAAAACCCAGGTACTGAGATCTGCCCCAGCAAAAAACAATTTGGCCCTATGTGGGCTTGCTACTAGGGATATTCCAATGGCCTACTGCCTCCAACAGCAGCATTTCTAGAGATCCAATTCATATATATCTGTGAACAAAGAGATCATTCTCTCCCAGTAGTCAGCTGTACCATGTTACACAGCCCTCTATAATTATTGTTTTAGTTATTGTAGGGCATCACAATAATAGGCAACATTGAAACAATGCTAGTCTTTATCATGTGCAATGATGTCCATAGCTCTACCTATTGCCCTGATTAAGGAAGATTTATTCATGTTTCTATACCAGAAGGAGATGATTTACAAGCAAGAATTGTCAAAGATTATTGGACGTATAAATTAAAGGCAGGCTCTGAGCCTATATTGAGACCTTAAATCATTTTGAACATCTTTCTGATCACCAATGGTAAAAGTATATAAATAACTATCCCATAATCTGCTCTGAATCTATGTGTGGGCTAGCGCTAAGTACAAAAGCACATACCTGAGTACCTTCCCTCAACTTTGACCAAAATACCCCACTTGTATGTACTATATCATAACTTAAAAGCAATCAATTATTCACATCGGAAGTCTCCAAATGGTGAAGATAGCTTTTGTGTTATTCAATCTATAAAAAGTAGGTCAAGGTCATAAGGCCAAAAAAATCTTTAAAAAATCATGTAATGTAAGATATTTGTCGCTACTATGTATCATAAGGTGGCAACCACCAAGCATATTTGAGTATAACTAATTTTCAAAGGTTTCATATTTCTTCACATATACCAATAATTTCCTATGTTTATGTCGAAATAAGTGTTAACATTACATTAGTACATTAAATGAGAAGTTCATCTTGTGAGGCAAAGCACCTAAAAGCATTCACTCACTTTTGACTTATAGGAAATAGTGTGTATAAGAAATGGTTGAACTATTCCCTGAAATCATAAAGTATCATGGATCAAGTGACCTTGATCTTGACCTTGGGACCTCAATAGCACTCAAACATTTTGAAGTACCTACCGTTGGGTGTAATCTTTTGATTTTTACGCATCAACATTGGTAAAGTTGTTATAATTGCATCAATTATGAGAAATTTAACTAATTTTATGGACCAGGACCCCAAAAAGGGGTCATATGCCCCTCAAAGCCACCCCTCACTTTGGCACCCCTTATGATATCAAAATATATGATATTTGTGACAACTGGGCAAAATTTGGGCCCTTGGTCATCGATGTCTTGAAATTTACCATAACAGCCCTGACTAGTAGGACAGTGTGGGCCACTATGACTGGCTACACTGGCTACATGTGCTACCTGTGTACAGACCCCTGTTCTTTCCTTGCTCCCCACAGTGTTGTAGGTATGCAGGCCATGTGCTTTAAGGACCGCAGCAATGTTGACACAAAGCAGAGGGGGGACTTTGCTGAATGTGTAGCGGTGCAGTTAAGCCGAAGGATTGTTCATTTTGTGATAAAGGTATGGAATTTCTACCACAGAATCTACATATCCCAGGGAACATTTTAAGAGATAGAAGCACCCTGAGCTCCTTCTGGAACCAAAATGGCCGCCATCTGAACATAGAGTACCTGGGAAAGGACAATCGGACACTTCTTATTGGATTTCCAAGTGTGATACATCAATGTATAGATTTGAGAGGGTGGGAAACTCAAAAACGAGGCTCAAAAAATATTTTGGTAAACATCTGTCAACAAAATAGTTCCCATAGCAACCAGCATAGCTACCAAACATATTAAAAACTGTGAATTTAGCAATTCTCATTGGATTTTTTTGTGAAACATTATCATACAAAGGTTTCCGGGATGTGATGTGATAAGGGATGTAGCTCAGTGGTAGGGCAATTGCTTGGCAGGTGAAAGGCCCCAGGTTCGAGTCCCGGTGTCTCTAAAACATCATTTTCAGAGAAACTGTGTCCCTCACATAGCGGAGAAACCAAGCACACTCGGGGTAATGTCGGCTAGTCGGCTGGGGAAAAAAGATTTTGGTAAATATCTATCAACAAAATGGTTCCCATAGCAACCAGCATGCCCACTGAAGGTATTGAAAACCATATTTTAAGCAATTCTTATTGGATTGTTTTCCAAAACACTATCATACCACGGTTGCCTGGATATGATGTGACAGGGGATGTAGTTCAGTGGTAGAGCAATCACTTGGCAAGTGAAAGGCCTCAGGTTCGAGTCCTTGTGTTTCCAAAACATCATATTTTTGAGTAACTGTATCACCCACATTGTAAAATGAAACATGAAAAATAATCATTCAACCACTATGAAACCAAATGCATAGTAAGACTCATTCCCTTTAAGAAATATTACATTTACATATGACCAAATGTCACAGATCGTCCTGATTTGAACTTTTTTTCTTCTCCACTCAATAAAGTATTCCATTTGTCATATATAGTTATCTTTTTGGTCTAGTATGATTGTGATTGGTTAGATCTACGAGGGAAACCCTGGTTTGACCTATGTCAGACTCTAATTTAGGGTGCCATAGGGACAAAAACACCCCAAATTGGACCTTTTTTAAACAATTGAATGAAAAAAATGATATTATGCTGTATGTACTGCTCTATAAATAGAGCTATTCGCACATATCTTTTTTCGGCCAGTTCCCCTTCATGGTAGGGAACATTTTAGCACCACTTAGGACTATATGATATGTTTGATTAATATTATGTATGATCAAAAGTGCTGGGGTAGTTTTGCATTGACACGACTGAGCCCAAACAAAACATGGCCAAAACCATATGTTAATATAGAAGAAAGATAAATTGACTGAGGTAAAACAAGCGTATATTATTTACCTATACACAGGAAAAAAAATTGTAAGTCTAGCTTTAATGGCCTTCCCTGCAGAGCCTAGTGAATATCAGTCCTATTTTAGCGGTAGTTTATGAGTAGACACGACTGAGCCCTAGTAGACACGACTGAGCCCTTTAGTGAAAAGATACTAAGGGGACACATTATGTACATCTCAAGTTATTTCTATAATAGCTTAAAATGTATTATTCATATTCGAAAATAAATTTGCTGGTTATTTTAGCTTAAAGACACTTATAAATTAGAATACTTTGTTATACACCAGTTATCACCATAGACACGACTGAGCCCTCATTTTAAACCTTTTAATCAATATAACATGCTCTGTACCATGTACAGTCAATTCCTACCTTATTGTAGCCCTTCTAGCACAATAATCCTATAAAATGCACCATTTTTATAGGCAATTATCTCAGATATATATACAAATTCATACACTTTATAAAGAGGGCTCAGTCGTGTCTACTTGCACCTACATATGATCCTGTACTGGAGATTCAATAATGATATTTAACCTACCCAAATATAAGGTATATAATCCCCAATACCTATACTATTTGTATAAAAAATGTTGAAACCCTACTCAAATATTTATTTTTGAGCCCCCTGGCATCTCAAATCCGGATGATCCATGACATTTGGTCATATGCATCTTTCAGAGATAGCAGTCTAAGAGCCTCCAGCATAATGCAGTGGATTTGAGAGAAGCTGTTTGAGGCTGATACTACCATTACATCCTTTCTTGCATCCTCAGTGAATAAGTTCATAGCATGATTTAGACAGTTGCTTATAGTAGTTTTATCCACAGTGGGTGCCATCCAAGTGTGTCCCATTGCCAGCCCCACTCAGACAGATCTGGCAATTCAGGATTGGAGTGCAATGCTTTGATCCAAATGATAACTTGGACATTTTTTTTCTGGCAAGCCAATAACTGCTGGTCTTGAAAATTGTAATTTGGGCCTTAACCACTGCCCCTTTGCCATGAGGATATGCAAATAAGCATAAAGGTAATGCCCTAGGCTAGTGGCCAAGGAGTGAAATATGATGCATTTGATATGGGGACTTTTTTGGCACATTCACAGCATCTAGTAATATGCCTTGACACCAAGCTGGAGCTTACCATTTGATACCAGTGCTGGTCATGCTAAATGGTTTTCATAGGGGATGAACAGGTCAAGATCTCCATTGCATGTTTAGCAACTATATACAGTCATGAGAAAATATACCTGTCATTCCTAAGTGCTTTTAGTTCATCTTTTGGTTCGATTAAGTCTTCATGGGAGATGTTCTGAAAAATGGCAGCTTGTTTTTCTTGATTGTTTCCATTTTGTGTGGATTTTCTAGCCTGTCCTTAACAAACTACATGTACATTTCTTAACCAATATCCTTGATGCTCCGAAGTGTGTTGCAGACAATGTCATCCATACTCATAATGTCTCTAATGTCAATAACCAGGTCTTTGCTTTCTTGCATGAATAGATTACCAATATCTTGCATTGCCTGTGTTAATTCATTAACATCCCTGTGCAATGCATTTTGAACAGATAGCTTATCATGCTGTGCATGAGCTTCACCTTCTGGCAGGCATGGTTGCAGCTGCTGAAATTCTGCTATTACGTTTTTTTTGGGCCACAATCCAGTTTCTCAGAGCTGCAGAACTATCTGTCAGTCTGACTGCACCACAGAAACTCTCGGTGAAAGCATTATTCTTCGCATTACACTGATCCAGTGCCACTGAAGAGAATCTGCTTTGTGTCTTGTTGACATCATATTTGCCAGACTGAAAGTTGGTCCCATTATCAGGGTGCTTCATATGACAAATACGAATGGACACAGATCCTGAATAGTGTATGTGGTCCAAAACAAACATCTAAGGAACAATTTTCACTTGTGACTCTTTGTGCACATAATTTGAAACACTTTTTCACTTTGCATATGACAGTCTGCTTGCCATGTTCAGGGAAATGACCAAAATGATACACAACATTGCACATAGAATCTGAAACAAGTGTTGATTTTGCATTTTTCAGTGTGGTTGTCATATAAAGTCATATATATGAATAAAGTCACTTGTGGAGGTGATCCACCAACTTGTCATAATCAAAAGTATTCTACTCTCCCGGTAATTTAATTACTCATCAAATAAAAATTGCCAAGTGACTTTTTGATTTTTCTTCCCAGGCAAATATAATGGTTGCTAGGAAAATATATTTTCCAATGATAATGATGGGATTGGGACCTTAACCACCTCCACATCCTGGTATAATGGTGTTGTACCAAACAGTCAAATAAAAATTGCTACATACATAGTTTTCAATATCTTCGGTAGCTATGCTGATTGCTATGGGAACTATTTTTTTTATGTTTTTGGAGACACCGGAACTCGAAACTGGGGCTTTTCACCAACCAAGCGATTGCTGCACCACTGAGCTACATCCCCTGTCACATCACATCCCTGAAAGCCTGGTATGATAGTATTTCAGAAAACAATCCAATAAGAATTGCTTAATACATGGTTTTCAATATGTTTGGTAGCTATGCTGGTTGCTATGGGAACTATTTTGTTGACAGGTGTTTACCAAAGCCTTTTTGTGAGCCTCCTTTTGAGTTTCCCACCCTCTAAAACATATATATTGCTGTATCACACTTGGACATCCAATAAGAAGTGTCCAATTGTCCTTTCCCAGGTACTTTATGTTCAGATGGTGGCCATCTTGGTTCCAGAAGGAGTTCAAGGTGCTTCTATCTCTTAAAATGCTCCCTGAGATGTCTAGATTCTGTGGTAGAAATTCCATGTCTTTATCACAAAATGAACAATACCCTTGATATCTTGAGCTTAACCGCAACGCTAGTGGGTATATCTCCAGTTTGATGCAAAATTGTGTGTTCTGCATCCCAGTAATATTATTTATTATTCAAATCCATGAGATTATGGCATTTTTTTAATGCATCCAAATGCATGCATTTTTAGCAAAATACGTTGCTCAAAGCAGAGGGGGGACTTGGAGTTGACTACCCTGTTTCTGTTACCAGAAACAACTGACCTCCTCCCCGAGGTTTAGCTCAGTGGTGGCCCGTGCACCCTACTGACTGCATCCAGCACAGGGCACTGCGTTTGTTTGATCCCCAATCATGTATAAATAGCACTGACTGGTAACTCATATTGAGCGGTGATTCTGGCCTCATTTGTTGACCATGGTCATGTGTTGGTGGGCAGGGCCGTCAGCAGGTACGAGGGGTCAGTATACAGGTAGGGATCCATGTATTGGTCTATAGCGGACACGTACGTACTCTCGTTCCCAAATCCTTCCGAAGGAAGGCTCTGGTAACTGCCAAATGTTGGGATTTTGCTGGGTCTGGGCAACCCCTGCTGGTAGCTTGGAACCAGCGAACAGGAAATGGAACCAGAAAGGCTGATGGTAAAACTACCTAAAACTACCATCATACATTCTGGTTCCATTTCCTGTTCCTGTTCGCTGGTTCCAGCCTACCAGCAGGGGTTGCCCAACCCAGCAAAATCTGAAGTTCAAGGTCATTTGGCTGTTACCAGAGCCTTCCTTCGAAAGGATTTGGGAACGTACATAGAACCTACCCACATTTTACGGAGTCGCTATTTGGTGTGTGTGTGTTGGAGGGGGGGGGGGGGGGTATTTTCTATCTGTCTCATTTATGTTACCAGTACAGTCACCTGTGTTTTTGGGAGTGATCATTTTGTATGAGGGGGGGGGGGGGCTGTCAATGAGACTTTCCCTTTGTCAATATGTAACAGTTATAGTTTAGGGTTAATAGTGTCCATATTGGGCCCACACGCATTCTAGGGAGTGACTATTTGGTTTATTGGGAGGGGGGCACATTAATATTTTTTTATCAATCTAGTTAATGTTACCAGTTAAGATAATAGTGCAGTCGCCTGTGTTTTTAGGTGTGACCATTTTGTATGCAGGGGGGGGGGGGTGGGCCAATTAATATTTTGCTTCATTTAGTTAAATAGTGTTTGTATTGGGCCTACCAATATTTCAGGGTGTGGCCATTTGTTGTAAGGGGGGCACATTAATTTATTTAAATGACAGACACCCCCATGATTAATCTTTTAAAGAATAAGCCTCATCTTTGTCTCTTTTGTACAATTATGGGGGGGGGGGGGAGGGTCTGTTAAAGAATACGCCTCATCTTTATACCGTGGCAGCTGGAGGCCTTATGCAGGCGTCCATTGCTTGATCAAAGATGAAGCTTATTCTTTAAAAGATTGATCATGGGGGTGTCTGTCATTTTTAGGAGGGGACAGACCCTCCCCCCAATGACCAATCTTTCAAAGAATAAGCCTCATCTTCGTCTTTTTACTACAATGGGGGAGGGAGGGGGGGTCTGTTTAAACCCGCAGATCTCGGTACCCCTCCAGCGGCAGTCGGAGTGGAGTTGGGACAGGTACTCAGCGCTATATATAGGGGCACTGGGCCTTTAAAGCCCCAGCTCTCCTATAAATAGGGCTGAGTACCTGTCCCGACTGCGCCCTGACTGTCGGTGGAGGGTTACCGAGACCTGCGGGTTTAAAGGCCCAGCGCCCCTATATATAGAGCTGAGTACCTGTCCCGACTGCACTTTGACTGTTACTGGACGTGCAGTAAGATCTGCGGGTTTAAGAGGTTTTGAATTGTTTATCTCAGCTCAGACAAAAGTATGAGTGGAGTGTGATTGTTTTTTGAGTGGCCTTTAATTGACCATTGAGTGGTACTCAGAGTGGTGGGGCTCAATACCCAGACAGACATATAAGGGGGTATTTCAGTTACCCCCTTCACGGATTCTCCTTTTCCACGCAACCCAACTTTTTAACCATGAAAAGTAAGACTTTTAGCGACCTATAACGTCCAGAGCGACCTAAAGTAGGAGAAGGCCATTCTATGCTCTTCGCTAACAAGGATGTGGTGTGCAAGGCACGGGTCCGGGTACAACCAGGGGTACAACTATAGACAAGCGGATTTAGGGACACATCAAAGACCTAGTTCACACTCCCTAGTATAAACAATAGCTAATTATGTGTCTCCTAGTACTACTGTAAAGCCTTGTGTATAACCCGCGGCTAGTACGCGAGTCAGATCAGTGGTGCGGCTTATAGCCTCAACCCAGGGTCAGGGTACAGCTTATATATGCGCCTTTTATTTTGCAACTATGGTACTAAGGGAGTGCTCATTTTTTAACAACAGGGGGGGTGGTGGATTTGGGGGGGGGGGGGGTAAAAAATTTGGACCCCTTGACCGGGGGGGGGGGTGAAAAAATTCAACCTGTTTTGAGGGAAAACGCCCGCGCGTGACTATGCTACAAAGGGGCGCAAACGGGCGCGATTTTCGGCCTGCCGGGGGGGGGGAGTAAAAAAATTTGACCCCTCTAGCGGGGGGGGGGGGTGAAAAAATTTCGCGCGCTCCGCGCGAAATCTCACCACCACCCCCCTGTTGTTAAAAAATGAGCACTCCCTAAAGTCACCATAATCTGATCATCAGTGCAGCTTATAGCATCGGCCCAAACTCTAGATGTGGCTTATATGCGAGGTTTTACGGTACGGGTTGTAAACTGTATACTGGGCTCCGGTGACCATATAGGGTAGCTTCACCTCAATGTACTCAATGTATTGGGAATGTGATTTGAAAATGGTAAAACTGTAGGAGAAGTGTACGTCTTAATATAAGGTATTTAAAATCACTAAATACTGCACTCAAGTGAAATATTGCTTTCGAATAGTCACAAACGCATGCACCCCCCTCCCCCTAGAAAACTTTGAAAATCTCTAAACCAAATCCTGCCTTCTGGTGCCTTCTGTGCTGCCTGTCATATATTCTGCTCACCCTGTGACAATTTGAGTGAAATCATTTGAGTAACAGACTCCGCACCACGCCCCTGAAAATATATCTCGAGAGAGGGTCGACATTTTTGCTCAAAAGTGTAGTAAATTCTACAACTGTATAGGAGGAACCACATACATTAAGTCGGACACTTGAATGTTAAGTTATTCATGCATGAAAAAAGCAGGGGCGGGTCTAGGATTTTGAAAGGGGGTGGCGGCTGTTGCAATCACTCTAAACGTTGTGCATGATAAACTCTCTAGTTGTCATTTGTTGATAAGAGTAACACTTACTATCAAACACAGATAGGCCTTAGCATGCTTGAATAAATACAAATTCAAGTTCTCCACTCAGGTATGCCCTATTTACTCTCAGGTCGGCTTACTGGGAAACACTTGAATAATCAACCGTCATTTTTCATCACTGCGCAACAAAATACAATTTTCAAAAAAATTGATATCAAATTAAAGCTCATAACCAGCGATATATAGTACTTTTATATTTGTACTATACAACTAATCACACTATTTTCTATAGTAATAACAGAGCGTCTGCAATATTGCCAATCAAATAAAAATACAATGGGTGGTAGTTCCCCACCTATCAGTAAAAAAAGATGGTAAAGAATAGTCCGTCACTTTGGTGATGACCAATACGCTTTTCAGGAGTGTCTTTGTCCCTAATCATACAATCGCATACTGTGACTATCTGTGTTGTTGGTTTATCAGTTATTTATTCTCACTTTGTGGCCCCTATCTCAGCCCCTGATAACCATAGATAGCGGGGTAGGAGGTGTACGGTAGTCGCACCTGATAAGGCTTTATTATGTAACCACACACCCACCCAGTGGGCACAGACAACTTATTAAGCGCTTATTTAGCTCTGCATAATCTCTACAGGGATTAATACGTGCTTATCGAGTGCTACCAGGGGCGGATTAAGGATTTTGGAAATGGGGGGGGGGGGTGGGGGGTGAAATAGGCAATGTCCTGGGGGTATTGGAAATTGTCACATTGAAATGCACAGAAAAATCGGGGGGGACGCACACCGCCCCCCCCCCGTATTCCCGCCCCTGGCTGCTTTTGTGAGGTGTGTCCACTGGGCAGTAGTGTCATGTTGTACTTGTGTGACCTCCGCCATGCTGCATGCCTTTAGCATAAGGGAGTGGTCATTTTTTAACAACAGTGGGGGGGGGGGGGGCGTCGGTGGATTTCCGTGCAAACAGGTTGAACTTTTTGGGCCCCTCCCCAGGCAGGTTAAAATGGAGTGCAGCTGACCCCTTTGAGCTAGAGTAACATGTGGGCTTTTACGTTAAAGAGGGGTGCAATTTTGTTGGTCCCCCCCTCAAGAGGGGCTCAAATATTTTTGGTTCTCCCAAAATACACCCCTGTTGTTAAAAAATGGCCACTTCCTTAGCATGATACTGATTACAAAATAGAGAAGATTGTTGTATCTGGTAACATACTATAATGAGGAAAACTTTGGTCGTTGCTTAACTGCTAAAAGTAATGAAAAGAAAAATAGATACATGGAAAAACTACGGAAATTGCATGGTATCTTTTAGCGACATGCATCCTTAAATAGACAACTGTTTTCGGCCCTGTCTTTGCAGAACATGACACATTGTTGGGTGACCGGAAACATTGCCATATATATCCCATGGCCTAACATGGTTCGGTACCCGCACAGTCTAGTCTGAAAACACACTGAACCAGCTATATAATATTATGTTACATAGCCGATGCCTGCAGTCTGGTCCCAAAGCTACAAAACGGCGTCAATAAGCTCATAAATCTCGTCCATAGCAGGAGAATGTCCCCTTTTGGCTGACAAGTACCCCTGGTACAATGTAGTACAGTGTAACCTCCCAGTATATGAACAACATTAAAACGTTCACACCCGTTTTAATGCTTTTAAGGGCCATATCATGCTTTGTCGTCATGGTTCACGAAAGCCCATATTACTCGAAAGGGCTGCATTCAGGCCTTATGCCAACCATTTGGAAATATTGACCCTGTAGGGTTAGGCCAAAAAAAAGGTACGTTTCAGGTAACATGGGCAGAAAATTTCTTCAAAATTGCATAAAAAAATAAGGGTCGGTCGGGTGACCTGAAACAAACCTTTTTTTTTTTGGTCTTATCCTGGTGCTTGAATGCAGCATTGGCTAATGCATCATAACGACATAATGTAAGGACAAAACACGTGAAAGCACCATGGATCCCTTAAACGTTTAAACTAACCTCATGTCATCCAGGCCTTGGGCAGGAATGGTCTACCACTGATAATAATTAAATTAACACAATTTTATTCATTTTCTACAAATAACCTTTAAATAAACCATTTCCTCTTTATTTGCTCCAGGTCTTTAACACAGCGGACGATGCCGACACGTGTATGCAGGAGGAGGTAGAGGACCCCCCCCCCCCCCCCAACCCACCCATCCACCCTCCCACCCACCCACCCACCCACCCCAGGTGACCTGTGCTACGTTCTGCTATAGGATGTCCACAGGGGCAGGGTGCCAGTGTAGGAGCGGCCATGGTGAGGGCTATAAGAGTGGTACAGGGACCCCATCCCCCCACACAGCGGTAACCTCCACACAGGGATGCACCTCTACAGGGCTAGCCGCCACACAGCAGCATCAACAGGCAATAAGGACTAGCTACCACAGCTACAGGGCTACAGCATAGGGACAGCCTCTAGGTCCTATAGAACTTCTCTGTATAGTACTGCAATAGGATAGCAGAGGGATTACTCTGGGATTTATAACTAAGATATTTTTGGTACTCAGGGAAAAAAACGCATTTGCAGCTAGTGAAATGCCTTTCTCTTGATTTTAGTTATTATAACTATTCACATATCACACTCTGCAAGCAGATACTTGATCCCTACCAGTCATCATGTTGCGTCTCTGCCTTAAATCCTTGACGTCATCACTGCTGCTGCTGGTTCTCTGCGGGCTGCCTCTTACAGCCTCAGACACAGCAGGTACCAGCGGTAACCATGCTAACAATGACCATGGAGACCCCCATAGTAACGGCCACAAGCACGCCCACGAGGTGAGTGAGGACATGCACGGACACACGGACCTAGAGCGGGAGTTCTTCCTACATAAACTGTTTGATAAATACGGAGACAATGGCCGCATGTCTTTTGAAGGCTTCGAGCACCTCCTTCAGAGTCTGGGTATCGGTAATGTTGTCATCGCCGACCATGATATCGGTGATCACCATAGCAACGGGTCCTTTGTGAGTTTCCATGGCAACCACAATCATAGTGTGACTCCGGCCGAAGCGGCCAAACAGCATTTAGACAGTGGTAACCATAGCAACCACACCCATGAACAACATGGTGACCATGATGGCCATGACGACCATGATGACCATGATGACCACGATGACCATGGTCATCATACAGAAGATGACTATAGTGACCATGCAGAGCATGATCAAGGTCATCATGCAGAGGGTGACCATGGTGATCATGCAGGGGATGATCATGGTGACCATGCAGGTGGTGACCATAGTGACCATGAGTCCTCTGGTCATGAACATATAGAGGAGGATTCTACAAGGTCATTTAAAGGTCATCGTGCAGACCAACTAACTGAACTTCACCATGATGACCTTGACCCTTTGCACTCGTCCGGAGCGGGTGAGCACCGTCACCATCAACACAACAAGACACGTCATCATGGACGTCATAGGTCAAGGTCAAAGAAGCCAAGGTCAAAGAAGAAGAAGCCACACAAAAATGAGATGGTCATGGTGACGTCCCTCCCTAGTGTCAGTGAGAGCACGATGACGTCAGAGGGTGGTGACGTCATGTCACGGTCACGTCACGTGAGGGAGGTGTCACGTGAGATGTCACATGACGTTGAGCATCATGGTGACGGGGACCACAGCTCTAATGAGGTGAGTACTATTAACTTATTACACATCTGGTGTTTCTCTCTATAGAATTAACAACAGGAAGATGCTACATGTTAATCTTAACCTGTTAAAGATACATTGCCAGCTAATTTTGGGCGATTCTTTATTTTCATTATGTTTCCATATATCAATTGCCTGTTAGTCTATAGGAGAAATTTGGAGTCTATTATTTCTCTTTTAACCTATTAATATGGCCATAATAGCATGCAAAAGATATAACTGCGAGCCACTGGAAATGGAAACCTGCAAGGGGGCCATTATGAACAATCAAAACACATAGGCTCTCACAGTGAATTCATAGGTCTACCAGAGAGCCCTCCAATCAGTATTTCACCTGGATTTCATAACAAATGGCTTTCCTATGATAAGGGGGCCTGTCAGTTGATAAGGAATGATGAATGAAAGTCTATATTGGGTTTATTTCATAACTTGATTTTGGGTCGATTTAGGTGGTAATGTATCTTTAAAGCATCAGAGTACTTTAAGTCACTCTGCCCTTTGGCGTCATGATGCATGAATGCAGCTCTGGCGAATCTGTTTGTCAGGGCTGAATATAGGATGAATGCAGCAGAGTGCCTTGCATCATGTCAGCTCTATGTGGTTGATACACTCTCAAATGATGCACTAATGCAGTGACTGAGATGGTACGGCACGCTCATGAATACCGGGTATTGCCTGTAACAGGCTTGTAACTAGCCCTCTGACATCGTGGGGTGGTTCGTTTTTCGATATGGTGGAACTTGACTTATTATTTCGATTAGGGAACCAGACTTTTCTAATGTATTGATGGAACTTTGTGTGATATATTTCAAGAGGAAGCAAAGTTGATAATTGCCCGATCGACAAGACGCAAAAAAAAAGACATATAGCCAATGATATCATCTTTAGAGGAACCTAGGGTGGAACTTTTTTTGTGTTAGGGGGATGTGGGATGGTTATGGGCCCGCTTTAAATGGAGTGGACCACATAATTCGACACCCCAGCTAACAAAAATACGTTATTTTACCTCAAAATAACATCTTTAACGTGATATAAGGTACGCCATAACAAGGAGACATAAAAAACGTTATATAACGTTTTTCGTTTACTGTGACGGCGACTTGGGCATTTTTTGTGGCCTAATGACATGCAACATGAGGAATATAAGAGGTAGTGAGCTGGGACATGGCCATTGCTTAAAATCAACAAGGGAAATGTGGATCCCGCTCCATGCAGACCCCCTGCTTTCAGGCAACATGCTACCTTCATCCTGTGGTTGTTGTTGATGTTGTTGTTCACAAAATATAATTAGGGAATTAGCTGGGATCTTGGATCCTACTTTATTCATAGTAAAACATATATTAATAATAATGAACATAGACATGACTTATTACACACTAATTAATTGGAAAATGTATACTTGATATAAATACTGAAACAAAAACATGCATCTATAAATTGATGCAAACTATATGCTAGTATATGTACTGATATATATATATATATATATATATATATATATATATATATATATATATATATATATATATATATATATAATCATAACTCCGACTTGCTGTAACCGACAAAATACAGAAGCGTGCTCCTGTCATTTGCAGTTAAAATAAACATCTTTGAATTGAATTGAATTCCTGCAGTTCAGTGGGGCTCCATAATGCCATTTGGTGCATGTAAATCGCCCCTAGAGCACGTAGAGGGTGCATTAACCCTGTAACCTGCATAAGGCCCAAAAAAAAAGGTTTGTTTCCGGTAACCCGACCGGGTCTAGCAAAACAGGGCTGGGTCCCCCTCTTTTTTTCTCTTTTTCAAATTTTTCCATTTCACACCAGTTTTTACGGTTTGTAAATCGGATAATTTTTAAGGATTTTAGAGGAAAAACGCTAAAAATAGGCCTAAAATGAGAAAATTAAAATTTAAAAAAAAAAAAAAAAAAATAAATCCGACCGGCCGGGTCTGGGTTGTCTGACCATGTTACCGGAAACCAACCTTTTTTTAATTTGGCCTAAGGCTGCATAGTCATTTAATACATTATGGTCTTTATCGTCACAATGCATGAATGCAGCGGGCGAGTAATGCAGCCCAGGCGAGTGACTCGCCAGGGCTGATTTAAGCATTCTATTGACTCAACATTGCTTATGCACTCCCAACTGGTCGGTATAATACATGAATGCAGCTGTTGACTTGAACATGTAAGGTGCCAGTTCATTCTACCATCGCATGTATCAGCCATTGGCCTTGTCAAGTTTGATATACACCTGTACATTGGATGTTAACCCTTTAAGGGCGGCATGATACGTTAATGCATCATGGCCTTGGTCGTCATGATGCATGAATGCAGCCCTGGCAAGTAACTCGCCAGTGCTGCATTCAAGCATCATGACGACCCTATGGGGTTGTGACACTCCCGAAAGGTCGGCATGATGCACCAATGTAGCACCGACGAGTAGTTACTCACCGGGGCTGCATTGGTGCATCATGTCGACTAATTTAATCTTTTAGCGACATGCATCCTTAAAGGGTTAATGGACCTATCAATGCGAAACATGTCATTGGCACAACATAAAGAGGTTTTACGTCAGAAGGCATCCACAGGTGTTAGACCAAGTACAGAGTAAGGGGGAGGTCATTTTGGAACAATATGGGGGGGGGGGGGGTGGATTGGGGGAGGGGGAGACCAAACATATTCGGACCCCTATTCGGGGGGGGGGGGGGGAGAGGCTTGTTACAACAGCTCAAAGGGGTTGGCCGCGATCAATTTTATCCCATGGGATAGGGGGGGGGGCAGTAAAAAATTAGTGGGGGGACTGGACATTTTTTCCCAATTTTCATCTCCACTGCCCCCCTCCGTTGTTAGAAAAATAGACCCCTCCCTAAGTAGACGGTGGTTAATGAGGCGTACTGTGTAAGTAACACATGCATGTTTGCACTAACCTGTACCAGGTACAAATAGGGTACATCACGCACATATAAGGGACTGATCATTTTTTAACAATAGGGTGGGGGTTGGTTTTCGCAGGAAGCGCGCAAAATTGTTAAACCCCCCCCCCCCCCGTCAATGGGTTGAAACCTTTTACCCCACCCCTTAGAAAATCGGCGCCTGCGCCACCCCCCCCCCCCCCCCCCCCCTGTTGATAAAAAATGATCACTCCCTAATGTGCTTGGTATGGGGGACCCATGCATCAAGGGTGACTTTTTCATAATAAAGTTGCGTTTAGGTAGGTTTGAGCAGAACCCTCATAACATTGTCTGTAATGGTTATGTCTGTAAACATCTCACATCAAGAAATTCACAAGACAATTATCTTTTAGATATATAGTGTCTACTAGAATGCAGGACTTTGAGGTTATATTTATGTATTTTTCAGTCATGCTTGAGAAATTAAAAAAAACACACTTTCTTAACAACTTTCCTGAAAAGTCCCCCTTTCTTGCCTGAAGTGTCTCTAGACACACTTTCATCTGCTTGTGCCTCTACATGGGTACCCAATATTTTGACCATATCGGCGTGTCGATTTTTAGCAAAAGGAGCGTGTCGCCTTGTCGATTTTTAGCTACATAAGAACTTAGAGAAAAATCCCTGTGGGTCGATTTTTATCCCCTTTTTCCCTGTGTCCGTCGATTTTTAAAAGGGCCGTGTCGCACGTGTCGATTTTTAAAGGGGCCGTGTCGCTGTGTAGCACGTGTCTATTTTTACCCATGTAGAGGCACCTGTTTGGGAGAACAGGGCCCCAATCTCCCATAGCAGAGACTTGTAGCTCATCTCTGCCCCAACCTGTAGGACTATCCTGTGGAAGAATGCGAGCAGAGACACATGGGAGGTGATTAAGGTAATCAAGGTCGGGATTGGTACAAGATTAACATCCTTATCAGTCTTATAAATGACACGTGTTCTGTGCCTATGCCAGGGTTCTCCCGGGTCAGGGAAAGTCATGCGAAAAATTGTCCAGGGAAAGTCAGGGAAGCTTTGAAATCTTGTCGCAGGTCAGGGAGAGGCAGGGAAAATGAAATTTGATTTAAAATTTAATTAAAAATTCTAACCCGCACAAATCCCACAAAAGCCAGTAGTAGCATGGAGGTTAAGCTCTGTTAAATATGGTCAAAGAAAATTGTCAGTTACTATTGATCCAGGAAAGTCAGGAAACTTTAATCTGCAATTGTTGTGGGAATCCTGCTGAGTTTGCAGTGAGTAGGCTACAATCCAAAATGTCTTTGGGACCAACAAGCTCTAATAGCCTATAAGAAGACTGAGCCAATAGTGACAAAGAGTGAATAATACTAAGAGGGTCCACGTAGCTGTTCTCCCATAGGTTAGCATTATCCCTCAGCAATCAGAATACATAAAAATACCCTCAAAATGTGAATATATTGCTAAGAGTGTAGCTCCAACATGCATAAACTCAGATTATTCCATATTTTTTAAAATGTGGTTTCATCTGTAACTTAATATACATGTATATGGTTTGAGTGAGCTATGTTGGTTGTACACTCCATCCACCATTGGGCACCATGGGCTTCTGGAGGACAGGAAATCCTAAAGTGGACCCTCTTATTATTCCCTGGTCTTTGATAGTGATTTGTCATCCCAGAGGTGAACTTGTAGAAGGTACATATATATATTTTTTACAGTGTAGCTTATCTCGCGGTAATCTCCAGGTGTGACAGGCCTCCTGGATGACAGATAGGCCCGGTCCCCACACTCTATGTGGCATCCATGTTCAGCCCTTTTAATACATACCCCCTTTCCACTAATTCTGGCTGAAAAATAATTTATTTAGGCAAAATCGCTTATGAAAAAAGACCCCATACAAATGTATTCGAAATTCTACTGACATGTAAATTCAGGGGAAAGCGACCCTTTTCTTCGCATTTTCCGAACGTAGATGCGGTCTGTTTCCACACGGAAGTGCGGGGACCGGATAGATAGGTCGTCTTTCTGTCCCCAGAAACATATATATATATATATACACATTATATATACATTCAATCTTGGACCTGCTGGCAAGCCCCCAACTGTGATGTCATTATGGTCCACATTGATAATATCAATTTGTTCAAATGTAAAATGATATAGCTAAAAATACATTTGTCTCAATACGGGGTTAGACAAACCCTACCTTGTGTGTCATTTGTAAGATTACAAGATCTTTCATTCAATAAATAATCACAGAGAATACAGGCACTATCAACAAACTTCTTTGACAGCTTTTAATTACTCTCGTTTTACCTTTCTTCTTTTTGCTATGTACAGCGTTTAGCAGGGAGCTTTAGCATCCTCCTGGTTACCACATTTACCACCAGTTTTATCTGGAGCGTATCCAACAGCCGTTTCTGGTGCATAGCACAAGAGTTTCCCTGTATATCACACTCAGAAAGGTGAGCGTCACCGTCTGAGTGTGACGGGCAATGTACATGACCGTACTGCTCTTCCCGCCTTGTTAGTGCATCTCAACCACTTATAACATGAATAAAAAGAACCATCTATGATCACTTCTACTATCACTTTCAATTTATATTCAGGTGATTCACATTTGAAGCTATAAGTTTATAGACTAGCGTAACTGAGGTGTCCCATCCTAGCAACCAAGGTGTCCCTCCCATCCCTGTCTCCTAGCAACAAATGTGTCCCTCCGACCCTGTCTCCTAGCAACCAATGTGTCCCTCCCATCCCTGTATCCTAGCAACCAAGGTGTCCCTCCCATCCCTGTCTCCTAGCAACAAATGTGTCCCTCCGACCCTGTCTCCTAGCAACCAATGTGTCCCTCCCATCCCTGTATCCTAGCAACCAAGGTGTCCCTCCCATCCCTGTCTCCTAACAACCGAGGTGTCCCTCCGAACCTGTCTCCTAGTAACCTTTTCGGTAGTTTTAGCCAAGTCATCTCTGTAATGGTTTATGAGTTTGGATTTCATAAATATTCTATTGTCACAAAGGTTCATAAACAAGTCTTTCAACATTGGCAATCCAATAGGTGTACAAATTAATAGCCATACAGAAATATACTCAGTATCATCCCCATCAATTGTAGATCACACAGCATCTCAAATTTCGACATTACAGAATTTAATATTACACTGCTAACTCTCTGCATAACTAGACAAGTAGTAATGTCCAAATACATGCATTGTAAGACCTCGCAGTTACATTGGGGGTCTTTTGACACTATGAAATAAGCAATGGACCCCAAGTCAGATCGTCAGTGCGGTTTATAGGATCAAGACAAATACAGGGTATAGCACGAGTTTTTATAAGTATACTACAGCTGTGAAGTACATGTATTAAAGTTGCAATTTTCAGACCCTTTCTGAGGCTTATAGGATTCGTCAAAGTGAGTGGTGCGGCTAATACGCGACTTCGGCTTATAAGCAAGCCTTTTACGGTCTCAATATACATATTCACATGTCCAATTGCATGTATTTCATAGAGATCAATCAAACCAAGAAACGTAACAGTTCTTATACGAAGATAAGAGAAGTGCAGTAAGTGCATGGCTTCCGATATGCATATCTAGGTTAGATAACAATTACCCCATGTTTGCGCCATCTTCTCCCACTTAATTAAAAGTGTAATGTTAACCATTTAAGGGCAGCATAGCGCTTTAACATTCTTGTCGACATGATACATGAATGCAGCACTAACAAGTAACTCACAAGTGCTGCATTCATGCATCATGCCGGTCTATATAGCATTGCGACATTTCTGAAGGGTCATCATGATGCACTGACGCTGGTGAGTTGCTTCCATTAGTGCATCATGATGACAACATGTTTTCATTAAATGGTAAGCCTGTTATTTATATATTTCCCCATCAGCTTTAGATAACTTTATTGCATTCAAATTAGCGTTAATCATTATTTATAGGTTTGTATAAATCTTAGTAATTGGATCAACGATAAGTAAAGACTAGTTACCAGGCCGTTTAGTCGTAAAAAAACAATTAAATCCAAATTTATCTACAATTAATCTACAATTATTTCTTATTTACCACAATTAACCCTTTAAGGGTTGAAAAGTACTTTAATTAATGTAGATGCACTTTGTCGTCCTGAGGCCTGCATCTATGCGTCATGTTTAACCTTTGCCAGTTTACCAACCCTGCACAGTCGGACTGATATACTCATAGTTACTCACCAGGGCTGCATTCATGCATCATGAAATAAATCAAACACATAAGGCACAGGTGGAATATACACAGCTTAGATAACGGCCATACTCCACTCCCAATCTTACTGTGAGGGCAGCAGCTTGTGGCGTTTTGAAGAGCTAAAACATGGAAATGCCCTGTATGTGCAGTGAATATTTAACCTAAATAGGAGTCTGCATTGTATTTGTCTTTATATTTTTTTGGTTCACTTGGACTATACATCACTGTACACTGCCCCTGTCGACAGAAAAATGTCTGCCCGTGGAGCCTATTTTCATTAAGAAACAACCCCTCAGTAATGTATAAATGTAACCCACATGCCACAACCTGGACGGCAACAATTGTAGTGATATTGCAGTGGCGGCCATCTCGCAGTGGCGGCCATCTTGCGGCAACAATCTTGGTCTTGCAGCAGCCATCTTGGTGTTGCAGTGGCCATCTTGGTGTTGCAGCAGCCATCTTGGTGTTGCAGCAGCCATCTTGGTGTTATGGCAGCCATCTTGGTGTTGTGGCAGCCATCTTGGTCTTGTGGCGGCCATCTTGGGGTGTGGTGGCCATCTTGATGTTGCAGCAGCCATCTTGGTGTTGCAGCAGCCATCTTGGTGTTATGGCAGCCATCTTGGTGTTGTGGCAGCCATCTTGGTCTTGTGGCAGCCATCTTGGGGTGTGGTGGCCATCTTGATGTTGCAGCAGCCATCTTGGTGTTGCAGCAGCCATCTTGGTGTTATGGCAGCCATCTTGATGTTGTGGCAGCCATCTTGGTCTTGTAACGGCCATCTTGGTGTTGTGGCAGCCATCTTGGTCTTGTAGCAGCCATCTTGGTGTTGTGGCAGCCATCTTGGTCTTGTATCGGCCATCTTGGTGTTGTGGCAGCCATCTTAGTCTTGTAGCCGCCATCTTGGCGTTGTCGCAGCCATCTTGGTCTTGTAGCGGCCATCTTGGTGTTATGGCAGCCATCTTGGTGTTGTGGCAGCCATCTTGGTCATGTAGCGGCCATCTTGGTGTTGTGGCAGCCATCTTGGTCTTGTAGCGGCCATCTTGGTGTTGTGGCAGCCATCTTGGTCTTGTATCGGCCATCTTGATGTTGTGGCAGCCATCTTAGTCTTGTAGCGGCCATCTTGGCGTTGTGGCAGCCATCTTGGTCTTGTAGCGGCCATCTTGGCGTTGTGGCAGCCATCTTGGTGGGACCGGACGTAGGTCTCCATATGTAGAAGGCATGGTGCTTTGGCAGAGCACCAATGACCTCTGACCTCATAGTAGTATATATAGTACGACCTCCCATCTATGCATCGTATTGACCTCAATCAAGGCTTATCATGAGTCAAAGACCCTAATGCAACCCCAAAGGGTCAGCATGATGCGTAAATGCAGTTCTGGCAAATAGACTATTTGTGCTTCAAGACGATCAAGGGTATATCGCATTAAAGCACCACAGCTCTCTTGCACGATAATTGATGGATAGTCCTATAGCCATAGGTCCCTATGTCCCCACAACATAGCCACACCGCCTTGATCCATGTGACCTTGTGTGACCTCTGTGTGACCTTGTCATGTAACCTGTACAGGCCCTGTAGGAGAGAACACACCTCCGTACTTTCTTCGGGACATTCTTACACCTACCATTCCCCTAAGGTGCCTGCGTAGTCCCCTCCTAGTTATTTGGCAATGCATCATGTTGCATTCAGATTATTTATTTCACCTCTAGTCCCTACAGGACATTTTTTTTAGCGCACACACAGTTCAATCACAATTTTCCTACAGTACACTTAGAGCTAGTTCCAGCCTGTTTGATGAATGTGCTTGTAATATCGGAAAGTACAACAAATTTGTTATTGTTGGTGCTGTTATTGTTATTGTTGTTGTTGTTATCACTGTTTCTGCTGATGCCATGGTTTTGTATAAATCCAGGGTAGTTAGCAGGTCCTTAGGCCCCTTCCTGCCCCTGGTTAGTACTGTACTGGCTGCTACACTGGACCCCTTGGCACCAGTTCTATGCCACCAGGAGTACATATGTATATACATGTTGTGTCTCCAGGTACGAGACATACCGTAAATCTCACATCTGAAGGTGAGCCCACATGCTGGGTGGTGCCAATGTCCCATGGTAGCAGCATCTCGTTAGCGCGAGAGTCCATCACCTCAGTCTCACACCAATTTAACAACCCTTTCAGAATCTCATAAGGGAGATTAACTTGGTTAGGCCCCCCCCCCCCAAAAAAAAGTTGTGTTCAGGTATCCCTAGCGACCCTATATTTTTGGCCCTACCCAATTTTATTTTTATTTTTTGGAATCATTTTTTGTGTTTTTTCTACCAAAAAACACTTTTTTTTTTACTGAAATTACCCCCCCCCCCGATAATTATATGAAAATGCAAGGAATTTTGTCTCAAAATCCTTAAAGAATCGACCTACCTACCCTACTTTTTTTACTCATGTTACCGGAACACAACTTTTTTTGGCCTTAACAGTATCCTCTTATGTCTGTGGTGGTCGTTTACGGCAGGCAGACAACCCTGGAGGTGATAGACCTGACCACAGATGGACTCCCCTCAGAGAGTTTGTATAGAGACCCCTGCTGTTTAATTAGTTATCTCCCTCTTTGTCAGCCTCACCAAATCCTGGGATATTCACTTTTAGATCAGCATCAGAAAAAGAGCATTCTCCGGTCCACGCTGTGGCAAATTCACAGAGTTAGGGGCTCTTGGACCAATTCCACCATTTTGATGTACAAATTTTGCGCAGAAATAGGGTAGGTGCACCTGGAGACGGACACGTACCTTGAGATGGACACCTGATTTTGAGGTTATTCAAGCATTTTTGCTCTTCATTTGAGTATAATAGTAAAGTTTAAGTGTTATTCTTTCAACAACAACAAAATTGAAGTTGTACTGCTCAAATATCACTGTCCGTCTCAGGGTATGTGTCCGGCTCAGGGTGGATCTACCCTAATACGAGATTTTTCATTCTAATAGCGCTTCACCCCCTTCTTAAAATCCTGGATCACCACGCAGAAATTTGATAAGAGAGGAGAGAATCGGAAGCTGTTGCAGCTTACACATTAACCACTACCTCCATTATTGACCGGCGCCATAGCCATGGCTCCGCCGGTCATGATACAGCTATACCAGAAATCCATAAGCTCAGACAGACAAATAACACACCCATTGGTTTAACATTGGCTGAGTGAACCATTAGATTTCTCCTTCAATAGGTAACTAAAAGCTCTATTATCAAGATCCGCTAAAGCCACAGGCCTTACTGAATGGGTGGTCCACACAGATTTCTCCAAAGTTACCGCTGGTGATGTAACTGCAACACCTCTATTGCATTCCCAGAATGCACTGCTCATTCCGGTCTACTGAACACAGTTGTTCACACTCACCCTGCATTCTCAATAAATAGCATTGACACCTAGGTCAAACAAAGGGATTAAACACTGGGCCCCCCTGACGGCCTGGTTTGATGCCATAGTAGTAGGACGACTTTGGCACCGAGCCAGGTCGTCACAGGGCTGTGTTTTCTCACCTGGGCCGCCTACAACCTTATGTACAATTAATCATAGTAGTAGGACGACTTTGGCACCGAGCCAGGCCGTCACAGGGCTGTGTTTTCTCACCTGGGCCGCCTACAACCTTATATACAATTAACCATAGCAGTAGAAAGTCGAATGAGTGATCTAATCTGAGAACAATACGTTATTTCTCATTTCTGACAGCAGAATCGTAATCGCCAGAAGAAGCTACCCTAATTTCATATATTGGAAGTCATATATAATCGAATTCCAGGTGGTGGCTGTAGGTGAGCAGGTGGCTGTGGGAAAGCAGGTGGATGGGGGCGAGCAGGTGGCTGTGGGCGTCAGCCCCCGTCAGCGCGTAACCGCTGTTTTACGTCTCGGCCGAAAAGCGAGTCGATCGGAGCGTCAGCAGCGACACCATTTTCGTTGCAGTTTCGCCATGTCGGTCGGACGCGGTGCGGCGTGTGCTACGTGTCTATGCCTTTGCCGACGCTCTGTATTGAATTTCCCGTTCTCCGCTCTCCCCGCCCCCACTCCCATGATTCTGTATTTGCGTTCTCCGTTTTTGCGTTCTCCGTTTTCGCATTCTCTGTTTTCGGGTTCTCTGTTTTCGGGTTCTCCGTTTTCGGGTTCTCCGTTTTCGCGTTCTTCGGTTTCGCGTTCTTCGTTTTCGCGATCTCCCTTTTCCACTTCTCCCTTTTCCACTTCTCCCTTTATCCCGTTCTCCCTTTATCCCGTTTTCCTTTTATCCCATTCTCCGTTTATCCCCTTCTCCGTTTATCGCCTTCTCCGTTTATCCCCTTCTCCGTTTATCCCCTTCTCCGTTTATCCCCTTCTCCGTTTATCCCCATTCTCCGTTTATCCCGTTCTCCGTTTATCCCGTTCTCCGTTTATCCCTTCATCCCGTTCTCCCTTCATCCCGTTCTCCCTTTATCCCATTCTCCGTTTATGCCATTCTCTGTTTATCCCGTTCTCTGTTTATCCCGTTCTCTGTTTATCCCGTTCTCCGTTTATCCCGTTCTCCGTTCATCCCGTTCTCCGTTTATCCAGTTCTCCATTTATCCAGTTCTCCGTTTATCCCTTCATCCCGTTCTCCGTTTATCCCGTTCTCCGTTTATCCCGTTCTCCGTTTATCCCGTTCTCCGTTTATCCTGTTCTCCTTTCATCCCGTTCTCCATTCATCCCGTTCTCCGTTTATCCCTTCATCCCGTTCTCCCTTCATCCCGTTCTCCCTTTATCCCGTTCGCCATTTATCACGTTTGCCGTTTATCCCGTTCTCCGTTTATCCCGTTCTCCATTTATCCCGTTCTCCGTTTATCCCGTTCTCCGGTTATCCCGTTCTCCGTTTATCCCGTTCTCCATTTATCCCGTTCTCCGTTTATCCCGTTCTCCGTTCATCCTCTTCTCCGTTCATCCCCTTCTCCATTCATCCCCTTCTCCGTTCATCCCCTTCTCCGTTCATCCCCTTCTCCGTTTATCCCCTTCTCCGTTTATCCCTTCATCCCGTTCTCCCTTCATCCCGTTCTCCCTTTATCCTAAACGTAGCCGGTCACCACACCTTTGGTGTGCAATCTTAACTCCTAGCCTTTGAATCCTTGTTTATAAGGTCAAGTCAAAAAGTTGTGTTCAGGTAACATGGCCAAAAACTATAGAATAAGTAGGATGATTTGGTAAGTTTAGTATACTCTACAGCTAGACAATTCACCATTTGTGAGTTCTTCATCACAAATAATTCACCATTAATACAATTTTGTGAGTGCCTATACACAGGTGGAAGACTGCCTGGAGTTACAGTACAGCCTGTATAACGCACCCAGCCCGTTATTACAGGTCACTCAGCCTGATATACAGGCATGTATAGCTAGAGCACTGGGTTTTTACCATAGCTTTTATATAATCATATTTGCGATTTTTATATGATATTTGCGAAAATTAAAGCCCCCTTTAGTATATAAATCAATATACCAACTACCAACTTATAGATGCAATTAGTGCATGGTCCATTGCATTCATGAGTAATTACAAGTTTAAATCTGTATTTTGTCTGGTTTGGGGCACATAGAGCATGGTATAGCAGTTGTATATGCTGGGAGAAGGTGTGAAAGCCTGAGCCCCAGCCTGCTTATCAGGCTGATGTGCTGGGAGAGTGTGAACAACCTGACCTAACACCCTGCCTGTAAAGACTCCCGGCCTGCTAAACCAGGCTGGGCAGCCTGCATTAACAGGACGCCTAGAAATACGGGTCAGGCTGTATCTCTGGTCCAGTCCTCCACCTGATACATGGGTATCCGTTTTTGTTGAGTGTCTCAAATTATTTTTTTAAACTTTCTGTCTGTTGATTTTTAAATGCCTGTGTCACCTGTGTAAATTTTTAAAGTTGCCCATATCGATTTATTAAAGGCCTGTGTCGCCATATTTTATTACAGGGTCCAAGTCCATGTCCGTCAAAACCAATGTGTTGGCGGTGTCGATATCCAAAAGGCCTGTGTTGATTTTACCCATGTGTAGTGACACATTCAGCATCGTGTCAAGGCTTGGCGTGCTATAATGCGTCTGTGTATATGTATGTACCGTAGTCGACGTAATAAGCGCACACCCCCTAATAAGCGCACACCCCCCCCCCGTTTTTGGCCAATTTTTATACTACAAATAACCAAAAATATCTCAATTTTTTACCCCAATTAAACTCTTAACTACTAAAAGGTGTCTATAATCATTTTTTAAGCGCTTGTGCGCTGTGCGCTTATTACGTAGAATACGGTATATGTATATTATGTCCCCACACTATGATGTACTCTGTACTCTGCGTGTATCCGTGCCAACACATGCACTCAGCTGTGAAGTGTATATACACAGTACACCCCAACCCTGTGTGGGCAGCATGATGCCACAAGGATTCATGTTCATATGTCAGGATGATGCACTGATGCAGTGCCTGAGTAATACTGCATCATGATGTCCCTTTAGGAGTGTATCAAAGGGAATGGGTCGGCATGATGCTTGAATGCAGCCCTGGTGGGTAACTCACCAGGGCTGCATTCATGCATCATGCCAACAAAAATGCATAGGGCATTGGAGTATTATGCTGGCCTTAAAGGGTTCATAATGTCTGTATGTATTAAGTGCACAGAAGCCGGTTGTTCATCACAGTGGGCGGCGCACAGTTCCGTGTCACTTGATGGTCCGTGCTGAAGTGCGTGGGAATAATGCGACAGAACCTGAAGCATTACCTTTCAAGTTTTGCATACTTTTTTAATGACCAAAAGTTGACATAGGAATAATAATAGGAATACAAGCACTGCAAAACTCAGCATACAAGTCAGGGGCGTGGCAAGCAGTTTCAAAGTAGGGGGACTAAGGAATGTTTTGACCATTTTTGACCCCTTTTTACTTGAGCTTTTTGGTTTGACCTTTTTTGGGGTTAGTCAAAAGTGGGGGGGGGGGGGGCATGTCCCCCCCCCGTCCCTCCCGGTTGCCACGTCCCTGACAAGCCTAACTCGCGTATAAATTAGCTCCACCTATAAACTTTGGGAATAGCCTAAAAACTCACAAGGGGTCTGATTATGGCAAATATAGTACTGTAGTATACATCTAAAAACTGCAACTGTGTCTAAGCTGCACCCTGGCCTTTTCTAATTGTATTTTTGAGTTTATAACGTATCCTTATGGCATAAGATGATTTTCTAAAGAAAACGATACATTCGATACAGAAATATGTACATATATATATGCACACATCAAAAATGTAGGAATATGATACACATCCAACTGACTACATACTGGGAGCCAGGAAATACCATACTAGTAACATCATATTTGGCATCTTGTTTCTCTACAGTGTAACTCATGTAACATGCAATGTTTACAGGGCAGAGTCAATATATATTTATATGTGAATTTTAACAATTAAATTAGTACATCACAGGAAAAAATCATCAGAAAGTCGCACAGGCGATACTAGCTGGGCCCTATAAGCAAAGTTCCTCGGTAGTATTCCGTCAGCGTGATAAAATGAGAAATAAGTGTTTCAGATGTTGTCAGATCATTTGTACTTCAGTGCATTTAAAAGGCCATTATGTTAGTAGGGGTGTAGGCTCTGGGAATTTTCAGTAATTTTGGAGGCCGAGAAAAAACTAACTGCGTGTATAGGGGGGGGGGGTTCTTACTTAGACTCTAGGCCTTTATTTCTCAATTCAAGGCATCTCAAATACCTCCCGGATAAGGGATTTTGACCTCTTCTTGGCATTTTCTTTAAAAAAAGAAACCCAACGGGCCAACCCCATGCCTGACATCAGGTACACCTGGTTTGCCCCCCAAGCCTCGGTATAGATCTAGTTCACGTTGCGAACAAATGTCCCTCTTTAACTGTTTAATCTGGTTCGTTTGAGGTTGATCTTCACATTAACCTATAAAGGGCCACATAATGGTTTCAGTGCATTATGCCCTTTATTGCCACAATGTGTAAATGCAGCCCTAACGAGTGATGCACCGATGCATCATGCTAACTCTGGCATTGACACATCTCTGAAGGTTTAGCTTAATACATGAATGAAGCACTGAGGAATTACTCGCCACTGCTGCATTCATGCATCATAACGACAAAGGGCATAATGGATTAAAGCACTATACAGCCCTTAAAGGGGTGACACTGGTTGAGAAATCCTGTTCAAGTTGAGTTTACAACTAGGATCGTGTTTCATGGATAAGTGACATTACAATGTGATGTACAGTCAGCCAGAGCTCAGGGGCCGCGGCTCTGTCTGCTTCAGTGCAAACAAAATGACGGCTCTACTTAACCTGTACAATGACACTTAAATTGTTCAATTACTGTAACTGCTTAACTCGCGGACTGTAAATGTAGATGTTTTCGCGCTGTACATATTTTTGCTAATTTCACGGAAATGGAAAATGCGCGAAAATATGTACAGAGCGAATTTTTATAGTTATACGGTACTAAATTTAAGTGCCAAACCTCGGAAATCCGCATATTCAAATACATGCAAAATTGTGCATTTTAGCAAATTTGCGGGATTTTATACACATGAAAATATCTGCGTTTACAGTACTAGCCGCACCTGGACTCGGAAACATCTTATAAGCCTCACAGGGGGTCTGTCAACTTACCAGGGGTAGACACTAACTTTTTCAGCTGTGGGCTACCCGGGCCCGTAGCTCTAGAAAACTACGGGCCCGGACCAAGATCTGTGGGTCAATGGTCAAAATTATGTTTGCTTTAAGAGAAAAAGACATGTATATTTCTGGTTGTTTTATAAAAGACTGAAATCAATATGATTGATTCGGGCACATTTCCCTCTTTCCAACGATATATTGCATGACTATAGTTGTCAGGCAAACTTTCTTTAATGCCTTCCAAATACTCCTGTGGGCCATCCGGGCCCGTAGGAATGCTATTTTGCAGAAAACTACGGGCCCCGACCAATAACTACGGGCCATTGGCTCCCGGGCCAGCGCTAGTGTCTACCCCTGCTTACGACTTAAAACTCGCACATAAGCCACACCATGGCTTTGTCCCGATCCTATAAGCGATCTGACTTGCGAACTAGCTGCGGCCTATGCGGTTGAAATAAAAGTGAATATATTAGCAGGAATGAAATTGAAAGTGATTAAAATAGAATGGAGAAATGAGAAAAATATACTTGATTATTAAGCCCCTCTAAAATACTTTGAACATAAATACAGTTGGCACAGTGCCAGGAAGCAGTTAGGGGAATCCCTAACATTTAAATACCAATTACAAACAACAATTACAACCTCCAGGTCCCAGTCAAGGTCCCTGATGAGCAGAGATCCCATTAATAGGAAGCTAACCTTTACAAGACCTTTTCCTTAATCCTTTAAAGGCCGCATGATACTTATTAATGTGCCTTGATGCATGATGCATGAAAGCCGTGCTGGCAAGTAACTCGCTGCTTTCATAAAACATGCTAACCTTTCAGGAGTGTATCAGCCCCGCATGGTCGGCACGATGCATTAATGCAGCACTAGCTACCATAAAACCTTGTGTATTATAAGCCTAACTTGCGTATAAGCCGCGCCCTAAATCAACCCTATCAGAGCATCTGATTATGGTGACTTTAGTGCTTTAGTATGATTATAAAAACTCATAGAAGCTGAACCCTGACCTTGTCCTGATCCTATAAGCCGCACTGGCGATCTGACTTGTGTACTAGCAGCGGCTTCTACGGAAGGTTTTACGGTACCATAAATTCTCGCTTTACGGTAGTTACTTGCCAGTGTTGTATTCATGCATGTCCGGGAAGAACATTATATTAGTGTATTAAAGGACTATCCTACCCATAAAGGGGTAAGATGCTTCCCTCTTGGTAGGTGCTTGTGAATAGTTCGATTTTCAAAATTTAATAACTGCTGGCCAGCTGCATGCATCAAGAAATTTCCAGGAACCAAAAACTGAATCCGGTTCCCGTCTAATGTTTTAATGCATTATGCACACGTTGCCATGTAAC
Organism: Harmothoe impar; assembly: GCA_947462335.1. Classification (NCBI taxonomy): domain Eukaryota; kingdom Metazoa; phylum Annelida; class Polychaeta; order Phyllodocida; family Polynoidae; genus Harmothoe; species Harmothoe impar. The sequence goes on from OX381721.1 coordinate 31,932,580, forward strand.
CATCACAGCGGTATGTTCGCTGTAAAAGGTTGGTTACCATTTTTGTAGGAGTAGAGTAGATTCTACTGTAGGTGTACAGTCTATTGTGGGTAAACAGTAGAATCTACTCCAAATCTACAGTCGATTCTACTGTAAATCCATTCCACAGTAGATTCTACTGTAGATCTACTGCAGATTTTTCTGTGTACCTACAATAACTATTTACAGTGTTGTCACTGAAAATTCGCTCATTGCATTATGGGTAGGATCCTGAAAGTAGTACCGTGAATTTTGATAATCAATTAGATATGAGAGGTAGCAGGGAGTATTGGACAGCAGGCAATGCGGCCTGACAGCCTTCAGTTTCATCGTAGTACTCAGCAGTGACCCAGCCTGGAGAATGTGTGGGACGCGGTGGAGGTGGCTATTTACAATATGTACTCGTGTGCCCTTTGTTGGGGATAGGTCGGAGGACAACCTGATTTGTATTTGGGGGAGCAGGCTAGCCTAAGGATCTATGCATATCATGACCCACTAGCAGTTAGCCACCCAGAATACACAGCTTGCATTGTGAGTGTTTAGAATCCAGCGTTGATTTCAAACACGGGGAGTATGCATTATGCTCCTTATTAGCCATCATCAAGGCCTGAATGAGGCGAGTTACTCGCCAGAGCTGCATATTCATGCATCATGCGGACCCTACAGGGCTGATAGGCACAGGCATGATCCACTAATGCACATTCAGCTAAGCTACTCCTGCCTGATTTGTTTGACATTAGTCAGTATCAGCCTTGTCAGTATAGCCCAGGCGATATGCGCAAGATTCAGGTGGAATCATGCAAACTTGTCCTGAAAACATGAAATCAGATTCGCTTAAAGTTTATGTCCATAGGATCAATTTCAGAGTTGGAGCCACCCAGAAAAAACATTATTCCTAGCAGAGCGGCCATTTTGTTTTGGCATCACCAAATCACACTTTTCCTGCAATAACTCCATATTTGGGTGTGTTACAGTGAAAAATAGTTCAATCAGTCATGTCATGCTTGAAGTCCATGTCCATATGATGAATCTCAGATTTGGAGCCATCTGAAAAAAACATCATATCACCGATGGCAGCCATTTTCTACTGCCATCACCAAAGTATACCAATGACCTTCATTTGACAACCAAAAAGTTATAAGATTGGGAAAAATAGGTATGTCACTCATGTCATGCTTGAAGTCCATGTCCATATGACGAATCTCAGAGTTGGAGCCACCCAGAAAACTCATTATTAGTCATAGCAGCCTCCACTTTCTTTTTCCCATCATTAAAACATACCTAAATACATATTAACTCAATTTATTTCAAATACTGGCCTATTATTGGGACAAATCATCCAGTTGGACATGTCATGCTTGAGGTCCATGGCATCATGATAAATCTGATGGTCGGAGCCAGCAAAGAGACCCATAAAGACAGCTATGACAGCCATTTTGTTCTATCATCATAAAAACCCATTTTTCGTTCAATTATCCAAAACCTAAATGCTCAATGTCAGTGTCTATATTATGAATCCCAGTGTTGGAGTCACCCGGAAAAGTCATTGTTACAGCTATGGCAGCCATTTTGTTCTCCAATTGCTTAAGCATACACATGCCCTTCATTCAAAGAGGTATAAAATTGGAATCAATACTTCAGTCAATCATATCATGCTTAAAGTCCATGTCAATGTGATGCATCTCAGAGTTAGACCCACCCAGAAAGCAGGACAGGCAGCCATTTAGTTTAGGCATCACCAATATTAAGGCGTATTATAGTCACAAATAGTTGAACCAGTCATATGCACCCTTAAGTCAATGTGAATACTGTAAACATATTAATTTTCGCTCAGTACATATTTTCGCGCATTTCGCGCAAATAGGTTTATGCGCGAAAATATGATGTGCGCGAAAATTTTGCACAAAAAATTAGCTTTCCAACAATGTCTGGCACTCTATATTGCACTGCAGTACAGACTCAATTCAGCCAAACCAAAAAAAAAGTTGTGTTCCAGAAACCCGACCAACCCTATCATTTTGGTCCGACCCTAATTTTCCTATTATTTGAACAATAATTTTAGGCTGTAGAACCCTTAATAATTGTCCGATTGAAAAACCGTAAAAACTGACATGTAGCTAAAGATCACCTGATTGCAGCTGCGCGAAAATATGATTGCGCGAAAATGCTTTTATATGCTAGGTGCGCGAAAATATAGCTGCGCGAAAATATCTACGTTTACAGTATAACAAATCTAGACCTGGAGTTATCCTGAAAACCCATTATTATGGCCATGGCAGCCATTTTGTTCTCACATCCCCCAAAACATACCAATATACACATGTACTTAATCTCACATACAAAAGGATATAAAATTGAGATAAATAGTTCTGTCATTCATGTCATCCTTAAAGTCTGTATGCATATGATGAATCTCAGAGTTGGGGCCATCCTTAAAAAAACATTGTTACATCCATAGCAGCCATTTTGTTTTACCATCAAGTAAGCCAAGAAGTATGTAAATTATGCAGACAAATTGGTTCTATGAGTCATGTTATGTTTAAAGTCTGTGTCAGTATGATAAACATAAGAATTACAGCGCAAAAGAATGGCCATTATTACAGCAATGACAGCCATTTTGTTATAGATAGCCTATAGATATACACATGACCTTCATCAGACCTGTTGTGATGCATTACATGGTCCTAATAAAGATTTGGCTTCAGTAAAGATAATGTTTATGCAGGTACGTTTCTATTATGGCAAATGAAAACGGCTGCCACGGCTGTAAAATTGGGTTTTTCTGGCTGGCTCCGACTCTGGGATCCATTGTAAGTACATGGTCTTTAAGCATGACATCACTTACAGAACAATTTGTCCACATATGGTACTAGCTTGTTGGGTAAATGAAAAAAATGTGAGTTTTAATACTGGTAGAACAAAATGGCTGCCATGGCTGTAATAATGAGTTTTCCAGGTGGCTCCAACTCTGTGATTCATTGAAAAATGACATGAGTGACTGACCTATTTGTCCCAACATTATACCTCTTTGTAGGTCCGATAAAGGTCATGTGTATATTGGTATGTATTTGCAATTGGAGAGCAGAATGGCTGCCATGGCTGTAATATTAGGTGTTATGGGTGACTCCAAGTATGTGAGTCATCATATGGACATGGACTTTAAGCATGACATGACTGACAGAACAGTTTGTCCACATACTAAACCGAAATGTTGGACAATTGAAACAAGAAAGGGTTTTCATGATGGTATTACAAAATGGCTGCCATGGCTTTAATAATCAGTCCACGGGGTGGCTCCAACCCTCAGCTTCATGGTAATGCTATGGGCTTTGAGCATGGCATGTCAAATTGAAGTATTTTTCCTAATCATACCACTACATTTACCTTCAATTAAGATAATGTGTTTGCAGGTACTTTTTTAATTATGGCAAAAAGAAAATGGCTGCCATGACTGTAATAATGAGATTTGCAGGTGGCTCCAACTCTGGGATTCATCATATGGACATGGTATTTAAGCATGACATAAGTGACTGACCTATTTGTCCACAATTTATAACTTTTTGTAGGTCAGATGAAGGTCATGTGTATATTGGTATGTTTTGGTGATGGTAGAAGAAAATGGCTGCCATGGCTGATATAAATGGTTTTCTGGATGGCTCAATGTATGAGATTCATCGTATGGAAATGGACTTTAACACCTTCCACGCGGTAAGCCAATATAATTGTGAGCAGGCAAGCAGAAAAGGGTATCCCCGCGGGATTAGTACCATTTCCAGCCGCCAGGGGGCTTCACCATGGCCTAAAATAAAAAGAAACAGGCTAATATTTCCCTTTTTGTACTTTTTTTCTGGAGAATTCAATAATTCTATACAAAACATTCTATTTTTGGTGAAAAGCTTCCTTATTTGGAATGTAAAAAGAACGTGTTAGAGCCTAAATGAGTGTCTTTGTTGATATGTGTTGCCATGGAAACGTGATTTTCATTCCAAATAAAGAAAATGAAGTAGCCCATTAATAGAATGATTCACGAGGATAACTATGGTCAAAACAGAATACAGCTATCATTTCTAGATCAAAATCTATGGCTTATAGGATAAAAATGTGTGATCATTTTCTAATTATTCTAATTATGCAAATTAGATAGAGATGTTTAGGAAAGTATGACACTTAGACCTAATTGGGATTTTGGATAGGGCAATGACCACCCATTTTCATATAGCCATTTCTCAAAAACTAGAAATGGTCTTGATCTTCTTGTATAATATATCACTGGAAAGCTTATGCTATCAATTTTAAAGTTGACATTTTCGTTGGATATCCCTTTTCCCTTGCCTGTACACATATTGCACAAAATTGCATTGAGTTACAGGAAATCCAGTGTTGAAGGTGAGCTATTTGTCGCAGTTACACACCCAAATGTGGGTTTATTATAGAAATTTGGAGATTTGGTGAAGCCAAAACAAAATGGCTGCCCCACATTTAATAATATTTATTTTGGATGGCTCTAACTCTGAAATTCATCTTATACATGTGGACTTCAAGCATGTCCGATTTCACGCTTCTAGGACCATTTGCACAATTATTTCACATATCGCCTGGGCTAGTAGTGCTGGGTGCCAATCTCCCCAGTGACCCTAGCTTTTTCAGGAGGTGTACCTCATAGAGTACAGGATACAGCAAGACCTCGATAATCCGACCACCTCTGTTTGAGGGGAAACACAGCTGGATCTTGAATCTGCCGGATTAGTGAAGCATATTCATATCCCTATGTATAGAACTGTCCTTGACAAAGCAGCCGGATAATTGAGGGTGCCGGATTACTGAAGGCCAGGTTATCAGGGTCTCACTGTGCAGTTGTCAGGCGCAGAATAGGAACTAGCGCAATTCTGAAATTGCCCAGGTACAATTCCGGAACTGCGCAGGGCAATTCCGGAATTGCACCATTGTTAGATTGCACAGTTTTTCTAGTTAGAATTTCTACCTGTTTTTATTATAGCTACAGATATAGAATAGAAATACATGTATAAATTTTAATGATGTTTGAGGATGCTGTACTGCATCCTGGAGGTGAGAAAACAGTCAGGGAGAACACACATGCATCTCACACCTGTATGTAGCTGTGAATATGGTGTGGCAGAAATGCCTCTGCTGTGATAAAACATTGGGGCTTTGGCTGCCTGGGCCCCAAATGATACAAAATAATGGCCTTGCAGGTACATTTTCTTGCCCTGCTTTTCTGTTTGAGGGGTACACTGATATATTTTATAATAGATTCTATAATCATGTAGGAGTTCCAATATTGCGCAAATTCCGATATTGCGCGTGACACATACACAGTGCCCATGGGGGTCAGGTTACGGTTTCACGTTTTGTCACCGCCTGCCGCTTATCTGGGCACAGTTAGCTACATCTCTCGTGCTGCTCAGTTTACCAACCTTGGATGGATGGAGAGCCAACTCAGGACGGGCCTCGAACCCATGACCTTGGTTATCATGAAGTCACATGATCATGGACGCACATATTGTATATTAATGATCTAGGGCAACGCTATTGTGGATAACTAATAAGCAAAGAAAGTATTTATGGCAATATTGTAATTAAATCTGTTACATGTATCCGATTATCTTCTGCAAAGGGATTTCAAATGGTAAATCGTAATCAGTACGGTTTTCTTATCTCTTCATTGTTGTTGACCAGAGGCCCTATAGAGGGGGTGCTGATGGCTTTCATTAGTCATCATGATGCACCAATGCAGCCCCAGTGCATGAACTTGCTGACACTGCATTTGTGCATCATGACGACCCTTCATAATGGCATGATCCATTAATGCAGCACTGTTAAGTTCCCTTCCAGGACTGCATGCATAATGCCTACACAGAGAAAAGAAAAAGCGTCAAAAGGGAGTCTAGGTTGCCTCCAGAATGACTCCCCTGTTTAGGAGAGTCCAGGTCACCTAAGGGAGCCTAGGTGACTCACTGGCTGACCTAAGGGAGTCACCTGGGGGAGTTATATAGCTCTCTGGGTCATATGACTCCCCCAGGTGTCACCCTTAGGTCAGCCAGAGAGTCAGCTAGGCAACCTGGACTGCCTTAAAGAGGGGGGGGGGGGGGTCATTCTGTAGGCAATCTGGACCCCCTTTTGACGCTGTTTCTTTTCTCTTCTACAAAATGGCACATTTATGTTTGTTAGGACCATATTAAAATCGGTGTTGCTCCCATGATGCAGTTCACCCGAGGCGATTTTGTTGGGTCCTGGTCGGTAGTTACGTTCCCGCCCAGCACCATGTTGTTGCTCCAAGTTTCTTCCCACGGCACCTGTCAAGAGACCAAATGTTCACAGTATCGACAGCAGCGAAGCTGCTGGTAGTACATCAAATCACTATTCCGCTCTTAAGGATGCGTAATGAGCAGCTAACTCTTTTAATCTGTCTGGTATTTAAAAGTGCATAACGGGACTAGCGCATTAGGCTATGGGGGCTGCCATCTTGGCTCAGAACAACAATGCATTGTGGTTAGGCCCCCGACTCCAGAGCAGTGTATCATGGGAGAATTTCTTATCAGCCCCTCTAGGTGTGAGGAGAGGGGATTAGCCTGATAAGGAGATGGAGTTTAGCCCCTGACTACCTGAGGTACCAGGATGTGCTAGTCCCGTTATACCATCAGGGACCTGTCTCTGTGTTACATAAAAGCCACGTTAATCTTGGGGTATAAATACGTGACCAATTCTGTCTGATCATGGGTTTCTCTATAATCTATGATATATGAGCTTACAACTAATTAGAAAGATTTAAACTAACACACACATCTATTTTGGCATTAAGAACCAAACATATTAAATTGTGTGTCTGAAACTGTCCACTAAAATTATAACTTTTTAAAATGAAATACACTATAATATTTCTATATAGCCCCCAGCCCTTCTTCAAGTCAAAAGGTTCATCTTGAGGCTATATACAGGTTAGGAGCAGGGGTTGTTATGGTTGAATAGAATCTAGATGACAGACCCACACTGAAAAAGTAAACTTGTCTCCAGACTCGTTGAAGTGACTATCATAAAATAAACGAGTCAAAAGTTATCTAACCTATCAGGTTACCATCCCACAAATAGCATCTGGAGCTGGCAAATGTCCGGTTTTCGGCTGGCACCTGCAGGGGGGGGGGTCTTCTGTCTCAAGCTAGAAGACCTGCTTCCTTGTCACTTAGACGAGTTTTTGACTCGTTTATTTTATGACCGTCACTTTGAAGAGTCTGGAGACAAGTTTATTTTTTGAGTGCAGGACATATCACCATTAACCCATTTCCTGAGGTAATGGTCCCTTGGTATGCAAGTAGTATAGTATGTATCGGAACGGGACTATAGTTAAGTACTGTTTATTACTCAATCGACCTGCAGCCAATCAGAGGGCTCCATTTGGTCACGTGACCGGAAGTGACCTACTTAGGGGATTAGTGGTGACGTCACGTGACCTAGTTAGCCAATCAGAGGCCGCCATTGGGTCACGTGACCGGAAGTGAGGTCATATGACCTACTAATGGACCGGAAGTGACGTCATATGACCTACTTAGGGGACCGGAAGTGACCTACTTTAGGATCACGTGACCGGAAGTGACCTGATGAGTCACGTGACCGGAAGTGACGTCACATGACCTAATGGCCAACCGGAAGTGACCTGATTGAGGATCACGTGACCGGAAGTGACCTGATTGATCACGTGACCGGAAGAAGAAGAAGAAGAAGAAGAAGTGACGTCACGCGACTTAATGAAGAGATGAGCGTCTTTAAGGGGTCACGGGCTTTAAAATGTGATATCTTTTTTTTTTGGAGGAGGAGGTGAGTCTCTTATTTTTTTTCGGTAAACTAATAAAAAACACCACGATATAAGTTTTTTTTTCATTTTTTATTGTTTTACGAGCGACTGGAAGTGACTTATTGAACTAGGTAGAAGCGTTCTTTAGAGTGTATAAGGGGGAAGGAGGGGAGGGGGGGAGGGGGGCCCTTTTAAGATGCATGGGGAGGGGGGCGCTTTTAGGATGCATGGGGCGAGTGGTGGGGGGGGGGGGGGGGAGGGGGGGAGGGGGGCACTCTAGGGGGGGGCACTCTAAGGGGCGCGTTTGTCTCTTTTAAGAAAGAAAAAGAAAAGAAAAGAAAAGAAAAAAAGATTTTCAATCGAGAGACACGCTTCTTCCTCTCGAGAGGAAGAAGCGTGTCTCTTCGTGTTTTTTTTTTGTTTATCACGTGCTTCGATGAGGCGATCAGCTGCGACTGGAGGAAGAAGTGACACTTTAAGAGATCGCGCGTCTTAATTGTTATGATATTTTTTTTTTTTTTTTTTTTTTTTTTTTTTTTACTTACTAATAAAGAAGACGTATGAAAATAAAACACAACAATTCACATGTCCGTCGTTCTCGTTGTTTCTTGCTTGATAAAGTCAAGTAATATCGCGATGCCGAGGCCAAACTTTCCCATGTCCTCAGTCAACACTCGAAGGAGTTCAAAAGGCGTACCGCCGGCGCCGTCAGCTTCATCTTGCCACATTTTCAACACTCGGAAGGCCCACTCAGCGGGACTTCCTCCGTATTCGCATTCTTCAGCGATCTTATCTAACCTCTCAGGCGACAATTTTAAATGGTCCCCCACCTCTTTCCACCTGCTACCCAGACGTCTGCCGAGGGTGCCCAAGTGCTTATGCATCGCGCGCGAGTCGGGGTTTTCGAAATCCAACCCCTGTCTGTGGAGAAGGGCCATCCACTGAGCCAACAGTTCCATGCGTCTAATGCGGGTGAAGACGCGACCGAGCTCGCCCCATCTATGACGATGCGGGGTTTCACCCCACCACACTCGGAACATCGCCGTACACAGCTCCTCCGGTGTCTTGACACTGCGCTCTACTAGAGCATCCATACGGGCGGCGCTGACTTTTAAGCTACTGCCCAACTCTCTCCAACAGCCGCTCAACTCTTTACCTAGTTGACGAAGCAAGGCGTCGCTATAGGCTAACCGCCGCTGTCCTACCTGTCGGGTCTCCCCATCATCGGTCTGCCTCGCGCCGCGTCTCACGTCGTCAAGCCGCATTAACTTTTTTTCAGGCGCACCGGGCGGTGAAGGCGAGCTTGAAAGTGGAATAGCTTGAGCCATCTCGTCTCGTCTTGGCGGCGGCGGCAGCGGCGGCGGCGACGGCGGCGGCGGCGGTGGTGGTGGTGGCGGTGGTGGTGGTAGTAGCCGTTACTGGGGTCAGAGGCGATATGTTTTTTTTCCAACAGAAATCAGAGCTTTTTATACAGAGGGAGTTTAATCCCATTTCCAACAGCGCTCCAGCTGTCTAGCGCCCTGTCCGCATGACGCTTTTTCAGCCGCTCCGCTCCTTAAGAGCTTAGATGACGAGGGGGTGTGGCATCGCTATCCGTGGAGACCAGCTGAAAACGGTGTTTTTTCCTCACTCATAGCCTTACCTCCTACCCCCTACCCGAGGACGTCTCCCTCCCTCTGACATTCATTGTAACAAACGTCAGAGGTCAGGTGAAAATCGGATTTTTTTTCATGCACAGCCTTAGGCAGCTGTCGCCCCCCCCCCTCCCTATTGGACTAGCCGGCCGCCTGCCCGCCGCCTGGCCGGCCCGGTCTACTCACCACGGCAGGAGGTGGCGATTTTTGTCTTACACTTAAGTCGCTCACCACATGCACACGCCTCTACTCACAGACAGACACGTTCGTCTTAGGGGGGTCCTGCTTCACGCCACACGCCTCCTGTAGTTTTTTTTTGTATACACACTGTAAGCTCATCACCGTTACCGTTAATCCTTTATACAGCTAACGCGCGCTGAATGGCTGAACAGGGTGGTAAGCGGCTTAGCTCACCACAGTGGATCCCTCAAAAAGGGATCCAGCTGAAAACGTCATACCTTATGTCTTTGTGAATGGCCGCCGCCGGTCAGTCGACGGCAGGCAGCAACCGCTTAACCCTTTATACAGCTAATGCGCGTTGAATTGCTGAACAGGGTGGTAAGCGGCTTAGCTCATCATCACAGTCGATCTCTCAAAAAAAGGGGGGGGAAAGGGATCCAGCTGAAAACGTCATGCCTTATGTCTTTTTGTTTCTCTTTGTGAATGGCCGCCGGCCAGCCGGCGGCAGCTGAACAGGGTCGGTAAGTAGCTTAGCTCTAGAAGCGAGAAGGCGTATATAAGGGGCTTGGAAACCTCCATTCACTCACTCATTCTTTTGCTGCTCTCTACAGTCACCACCATGAGCAAAAGACAACATCTAGCGTCGTTCAAGAACAAGAAGACTACGCGGAACAGCGTTCGTTTAGCGTCAGTGCCTGCTCTTGCTACTGAACATGAGACTACCGCCGCAGCCGGTTGGTCTTATCACCCTCCTGCTGTAGCGAGCGCTCGCGGCAGTAGTAGTAGTAGTAGTAGTAGTAGTACTAGTAGTAGCAGTAGTAGTAGTAGTGGTAGTAGTAGTAGTAGTACTACTGGTAGCAGTCGTCGTGCTAGCGACGTTGTTACACTCGCGACGGTACACGTTGCTGCTAAGCGCGCTGCCGCTGCTACCGCCGTCCCGCCTGCCGCTGCTGCTGCTGCTGCTGCTGCTGCTGCGCCTGCTACTGCTGCGCCTGCTACGGCTGCGCCTGCTGAGGCTGCTGCTGCGCCTGCTACTGTTGCGTCTGCTGCGGCTTCTGCTGCGACTGCTTCTGCTGCACCTGCTGCTACTGCTACTACTACTGACGACAACGCTCCTGGCACAGCGCAGTACTGGCAACCGGGTTTTTACCTCCCCACTACTGTTGATGACTTTGATGACCTGCCGCATGTTGCACAGCCCCTCTCCTCCACCACTACATCGACGGACGCCCTCGACGCCGCTCGCGCTGAGAGTTACAGCTATTCGGACACTCAGCCCCTAAACCGAGAAGAAGAGGAGGAGGAGGAGGAGCAGCAGCAGCAGCAGCAACAGGGTGAGACAGAGAACGACGCTGACGACGAGGCGTACGAAGAACCCGAAGGGCAAGGGGTGAGCGGTACGTTTTTCGGCTTCCCTCTTCGACCTTTCGACCTCACTTCCTCCACTGCTAGCGCCCCCCCGTCCGGTCCGTGGCGACTGCCCTCACCGCCACCTTACGAGGGCGGCGGCGCTTCACCTTCTACCGCTACACTCAGCACGGACGGCGTGTGGCTGCGCTGTTCCAACAACGAGACCTCCGATACCACCAGCGCTGACGCTGCTCCTGCTATCGGTTCTGCTGCTGATTCAGCTCACGCTGATGGTGTTACTCATCCTGCGGGTGTGAAACGTTCTAAGGTGAGTTCCAGAACAACAAGGCCCACTAAGAAGAGAAAAATACAAGAAAAAGAAGGAGATGGACGAGAAGAAGCAGAGAAAACGCTCGGGTTAGAGTTCTGCTTAGACGGAGCTTTGACGCTGGAGATCTGGGAGGACGTGGCTAGACTGTCTAGGAGGCCGCGCTACACAAAAGACGGCCAGGTGAAAGAGGCGTCTCTGACCAGAAGCAAGCGAGTGCACTTCACGGCCGACGCGCTGCGCGAGCTCATAGCACGCATCGCCGATATCCGCGCAGTGGTGCGCATACGCGACACAGCGGCCGCGCAAGGAAAACCTAATCACACCCCCTGGTTCGCAGTGCTGGATGAGGCGGGCGAAGTGTACGCAGCTGTGAGCTACTACAGCGGTAAGAACCTCGTCCACGTGCGCAAGTACGAAGGTCCTGACAAAAAACCCACACAGCAGGGGGTGACGCTGTCCGCCAGAGCGCTCAAAGAGTTGGATGACAAAACAGAGATCATTCTGAAATATCTCGGCATAGATTCGGAATGAGAGACGCTCAACGCTCACGCGCGCACACACACAGCGTTTGACGTACGCTGTATGAGACAGACAGACAGACGGATACACAGACAGCAGACAGAAAGATAGTTACATAGACGACAGATTGATAGATAGCTAGATAGATAGATAGATAGTTAGACGGCTAAGTAGTTGGTAACCGAGTGAAAAAAAACATGACACAGTACGTATGCGAAAAGTGTTTCAAAATGTTTAAAAGAGCGTACAACCACGAGAGACACGTAGAAAATTGTAGAGTAGTAGCTAAGTTTTGCCCTCTATGCGGCGAAGGGGATTGCCGAAAGAGCGCTTGTCGACGCGAATCTCTGGACGGGGTGACCGTCCCTCCGCGCATATGTGCTGTACCGAACGGGGAGGAAACGTTCACGGCGAATTGGCCTGCGATACAAACGGGCGTCAGGATGCACGGGACTCGCGTGAGTGTAACAAACTTCAGGCTACCAACCGGCGAGTTGAGTGACGCTGTAGATACTATGCGTCGCATTCACTTGACACAAAGATTCAGATACAAAGTGGGTTTCTCGGTAGGCTTACTGTTACAACACAGAGAAGACAAGAGCAAACTGCGCTACTTCCACGCCTCCCAGAACAACGCAACTCTCATACAACCGCTCCCTACTGTAACTAATTCAGAAACTTTGGAAGAGCTCCTCTCAAAGATGCAAAACACCGTCGCTTGCGAGGAGGTACGGAAACTTTGCGACGCTGACACCAAGTGGCACGTTCTTTTTCCTACCAATTTGAACATCTGCGTTTACATGGGACCGGGGGAATTCCCCATAGGCGGTAGGATCACTCAGGCCGGTCGAGTTGGAAAGAGAAGCGGCGTGTTAGATTTTCCCAACAAGGACAACCTCTGCATCTTCCGCTGCATTTCCTTTCACTTATACAACACCAGCAAGCGCGCTTCAGATTTGTTACGTCAGTTCTGTCCCGCTGCCACACCTGAATGCTTTCCGGGTCTGAACATCCGCGACTTACCCGCGTTAGAGACCTTGTTTGACGTACAAATAGCGGTTTACACCGCGTCGCGTCAAGTGCCGGGGCGGAAGTTGAGAAGACGCGTTACTCTGATCAGACCGCCTTCCAGAACTGTGGCCGCCCGAGGTAAAGTCAACCTACACCTGACGGCGAAAGGCGGTTTGCACGTCTCTCTCGTCACGGACTTCAACGCGTACGCGGGCATATACAAATGTTGCAAGTGTAAGGCGGCGTTCACCACCGAGTTCTTGCTGAAGAGACACAGGAACCAGCTTTCCTCTTGCCGACAAGTCAAGTTGCGCTACGTAGGTGGCATCTACCAAAATTCGAGAACGATTTTCGAAGCGCTAGCAGACTTCTCCATTTTTCCCCCCGACGGACATTCCGGAATCTACCCTTACAAGATCGCCTTCGATTTCGAGGCTTTCTTCAGACCGTGCAAAGAACCGTCGACGGAGCACGTGTCCCTGCTGTGGGATCACGTCCCTTTGTCGGCTAGCATCGCATCCGACTTTCCGGGGTGGGAGGGGCCCGTGTGCTTCGTCAGAGCATCCGACGCAGATTCCGACCCCTTGTTGGACCGAGTTTTAAATCACATAAACGAGAACGCCAAAGCGATCGGGGAAGCTGTGCTAGAACTTTACCGACCGACCTTAGCGAAGTTAGATGCGGCGATAGGTGAAGCTCTCCTGCTGGAGGAGGCGACGTTCACCACCCCTTCTCCAGGCGGCTTCGCTGCGGCTCAGACCAGACACCCGTTAGTTCAACTGAAGAAGCGTCTTCTGAGATACATCCGTCAAGCTCCAGTGGTGGGCTTCAACTCGGGGCGTTACGACTTGAACCTGATCAAAATACGCCTTCACTCCTTCTTCGCCTCCGGAGACCGAAGAAACCAAGAATTCAGCGTCATAAAGAGAAGCAATCAATACTTGGCGGTTTACACACAGCACACGGTTTTCTTGGACGTAGTCAACTACTTGGCACCCGGTTACAACTACGCGACCTATTTGCGAGCTTTCACCAGGAACGAAGAGAAAGGTCACTTTCCTTACGAATGGATGACGTCTACCAGGAAACTGGCAAACAGAACGCTGCCGCCGAGATCGGCTTTCGACAGCGAGCTGACGGGCGTCAAAATGTCCGAATCCGACTACGCCGCATGTCAGAAAGTTTGGTCCGACGAGAAGATGCAAACTATGGAAGACTACTTGATCCACTACAACAACAAAGACGTGAAACCTTTCATAGAAGCTCTGAAAAATCACGCTAAATTTTTCCAAGATCGCGGCATCGACATGTTGAAAGACGGAGTTTCTCTCGCCGGTTTGACTTTACGGTTCCTCTTCCAAAACCTAGAAGACGCGTTCACAACGTTTCCCCAGTTCGACGCCGTCCTCCACGCTCTGATCAAAGAGAATCTAGTCGGCGGTCCTTCCATCATCTTCCATAGATTTCACGAGAAGGGCACCACGCGGATAAGGGAGCACAAGTACGGCGAAGAAGCGAGACCGTGCCAACACATACTAGGACTAGACGCTAACTCTCTGTACTTGCGCTGCATGAGCGAAGCGCACTGCACGGGCTATTACGCGGTGAGACGGCCCGAGACCGAGTTCAAGCCCGAAATCAGGCAAAGAAACTCTCACAGCGCTTTGGAGTGGTTACGCTTCGTAGAGCACGACCGCGACGTGAAACTGCGCCACGCTCTGAACGGCGGCGAGATGGTGGTAGGCTGTCGGAGAATTCGCGTGGACGGATTTCACGCGGCCTCTAATACGGTTTTCCAGTTTCACGGGTGTTGGTTCCACGCTCACGAGTGCATACCGTCGCACCGATATCAGTACGCTTCACTGAGAGAGGAGAGACGCGACAGAACGACCAGAGTAAGCGCTTACTTGAAAGCGCTAGGTTACAAGCTGGTCGTCGTGTGGGAGTGCGAATGGCGAGAGATGAAGCGTCGAGATGAGCGGGTCAAGGCCTCCCAACAACGCTGGAAGGTTGACTCTTTGAAAGTGTCTCGAAACGCAATGAGCGAGAGCGACATCCTTTCCGCTGTGAAAGAGGAGAAAATGTTCGGTTTAGTTCAAGTGGACATCACTACGCCGCCTCACCTACGAGACTACTTCGAAGAAATGACCCCCGTTTTCAAGAACGCGACCGTTTCAAAATCGGACATAGGCCCTCACATGTCAGACTTTGCGCAGGAAGAAAAGCTGTTGAACACGCCTCAGAGATGTCTGATAGGGAGTTACCACGGAAAAAATATTCTCTTGGGAACGCCGCTTCTCAAGTGGTATTTAGAGCACGGTTTGATAGTCACCAAAGTGCAGCTGGTGGTAGAATACCTACCTAAACGCTCCTTTGCCGGTTTCGCGGACGAAGTGACGGCGGCGCGAAGACGTGGCGACGTGAACGAGAACGAGAAAATTCTGTCAGACTGTTACAAGTTAATGGGAAACGCTACGTACGGTAAAACAATCTGCAACAAAGAAAAACACACGGCGGTGAGATACACTGACAGTCGGAAGTTCGAACTATTGGCCAATTCGTGGCGCTTCAAAAAGGCGTCCGAGTTGACTTCCGATCTGTTTGAAGTCGAACTACAACCGAAAACGGTCAAGAACAACCTCCCTATTCAGATAGGGTTCATGGTGTACCAGTACGCGAAGTTGAAAATGTTAGAGTTCACATACGACTTCTTGGATAGATTCGTCGATCGGCGCGATTATGCCCTTTGTCAAATGGACACCGACAGTCTTTACATGGCTCTCAGCGGTGACACGTTGGATGACCTAGTGAAACCTCGCCTGAGAGAGACGTACTTCAGAGAGAAACGAAAGTGGCTTCCGACAGCGGTGTGCGACGAGCACTTAGAGCTTTTCGTGAAGACAAAAACGGAAAGAGTGCGAGAATGGTGTGCGCCGCCCGGCGGATGTTGTGAGAGACGGTACCTTCACGATCTGAGAACTTCGGGGCTCATGAAAGCGGAGTGGGAAGGTGACGGGATCCTAAGTCTCAACCCTAAGACTTACATTTGCTACGATCGAGTCAGCGACACCGGTGAAAGAAAATCCAAAAAATGGAGTGCAAAAGGCGTACAGAAGAAACAAAACCCCCAGGAACCAGACGCCTTCTTGGATGTTCTTCGCCAACGAAAAACTCTCATTGCTGTAAATAGAAATTTCAAAGTGGTGCGAAACAAAATGGTCACCTACACCATAGAGAAAGACGGCGTGCGCTACTTGTATTATAAGCGTCGCGTGCATTCTGACGGTGTGACAACGAGTCCTTTAGAGATATGAAAAAAAAATAAATAAAATAAGCGTGTGCATCTTTTCAAAAATAGAGTGTTTATCAAGATTGAAAAAAAATAAATAAAAAAAAATTAAAAGAAAATATTGTTGTGTTTTTATTATCATACGTCTTCTTTTACTAGTAAGTCGCGCAGTCTCTTAAAGCGTCGCTCATGTGACGACGTCGCTTCCAGTCACGGGATCCTAAAGACCCTCACTTCCTAAACAAAAAAAAAACTTCTTCTTCTTCCGGTCACGTGATCAATCAGGTCGCTTCCGGTCACGTGATCTCACTTCCGGTTGGCCATTAAGTCGTGTGACGTCACTTCCGGTCACGTGACTCATCAGGTCACTTCCGATCACGTGATCCTAAATTAGGTCATATGACGTCACTTCCGGTCCCCTAAGTAGGTCAGTAGGTTACCCAGAATGCACCACTAATCCCCTAAGTAGGTCACTTCCGGTCACCAAATGGAGGCCTCTGATTGGCTGCAGGGTTACCCAGAATGCACCACTAATCCCCTAAGTAGGTCACTTCCGGTCACGTGACCAAATGGAGGCCTCTGATTGGCTAACTAGGTCACGTGACGTCACCACTAATCCCCTAAGTAGGTCACTTCCGGTCACGTGACCAAATGGAGGCCTCTGATTGGCTGCATATCGATTGAGTCATAAACAGTACTTAACTATAGTCCCGTTCCGATACATACTATACTACTTATGCAGCTATTAACCCTTTAAGGATGCATGTCGCTAAAAGATGACATTTTTCGTCATGATGCACCAATGCAGCCCCGGCGAGTAACTCACCAGTGCTGCATTAGTGCATCATGTAAACCCTTCGGAAGAGTATCGCCCCCAAAGGGTCTAAATGATGCTTGAATGCAGCACTGGTGAGTTACTTGCCTGGGCTGCATTCATGGATCATGGCTACCATGGGCATGGTGCATTAATGTATCATGCCGTCGTTAAAGGGTAAAATACCCTTTAATTAAGCACGGCACTATGTCACCTAAGGTCTCCAGGCCTTATTTGTCATCATGATGCACCAAGTTAGTAACTCACGCCGACTCTCCAAGTGTATCAGGCCTATAGCCTTGGTATGATGCATTCATGAATGCATCACAGAGTTACTCACCAGTGCTGCATTCATGCTGCATTAATCCGACATAAGGGTATAGTGGCAACACCACATTGCCCTTAAAGGGTTAAGACTTGAAGGCATCTCTACAAAGCAAGCTTGTTCAAGCTTAGGATGTAGAATATAGGATTAGGCATGGGTGACCTCAGTCCTTGACCCTCAGACGTCCTACTGGGGGTATAGATGATAGATTCAGGAATACAAGTTTGAAGTATGGTCTAGGGACGTTTTTATTTCTTATCCTTTGTTCCAACATAGATACGCCTCACTTGAAGTGTCCACTGATATTGTCTAGGTATGGCATGCTTTTCTATGTCGGGGCTATCTTTTACTCTTCAAGGACAGCATAGTGTTTTAATGCAGACCCTTCAGGAATGCATTTTTACCATAGGCTCTACATGGTCCATGAATGAAGCACTTGTGCATCACCTGCCAGGGCTGCATTCATGACAAGTAAGTGTGTCGGACATTAAACCTTTAAACTCCCACCCACTCTATATATAGGACTGAGTACCTGCCCCGGCTCGCCTCCGACTGTTGCTGTAGGGGTACCAACAGTTGTACATTTAGCCCTTTAAGGACGACATGTCGCTAAAACTAAGTAAAATATGACATTTGACGTTATGAAGCACCAATGCAGCCCCTGTGAGTAACTTACTGGTGCTGTATTGGAGCATTATACCAACTCTTCGGGAGTGTCTCTACTCCATATATATAGGGTCGGCATGATGCTTGAATCCAGCAATGGTGAGTTTCTCGCCAGGCATCATTCCGTCTGTAAAGGTTTAGAGCTTGACCGTCATGGTTGAAGTGAGGCCAAAACCACTTTTGGATATAGTTCAGTTTTCATTCACAAGAGGGCTCTTTATGGCTAGGAGCTCAGCTCTTACAGGCACAAGATAGGGTAAATATGTTGTAGCTGGACAATGCTCATGGTCCCCTGTCCAAACACTGCTGCCCTCTGGTGGAATTGTTCTTTAAGTCCATGTATGGAAAATGCTGAACTTGTTCCCTGACGGCCCAGCTTTAATGGACCCCTGCCCTTTTCCATTTTTAAAATTCCTGGGTCCACCCTCGGTGTGGTAGGAAAACACATTATGTATAATTGTTGTAATGACTACCTGTATATGGGGAGTAATCATTGAATAGGAATGTTTTAATATGATGAAATGGTTTATGAATTAGATTAAGTGTGGGGTGCATCTCGATTTGGTCACCAGTGCATGAACTATTAGTCGGAATTGTTAATGATGGCTTCCTAGATCGCAACTTAGGCCACTCAAAAGAAAATTCTGGTTTCTCATCACCAAGCACTGAAAAATATGACGAGGGTGTTTTTTATTTTTATTTTATTTTTTTTTACTGACGGGCCAAAATGTATAGGAAAGTGTAGACTTTTTGCGAACAAATTTTACACTTTAGTATTTAAGTATTTATTGAAACTACAGAAGTTGGAAAATGTAAGATATTCTCAGGCCACTGCATTACTGACAGTATAAGCTTTACTATGATACCAAATATGACAATATTATTCAATATTTAACACATTTCTTCATTAAAATTGTACAAAATAGTTTTCCTCAAATCATGATTTTCATGATGCCCGCTAGCGGTGATGAGAAACCAGATTTTTTTTTTGAGTGGCCTTACCACTTAGTTTTGTTAGCCTAATGTCAGAGTAGCAGGTGTATGAAGGCTCATGTTATATGTTACCTGTATGTTCCTGTGTAAGGGTGAGGGGTCATCAGGTGTACACCTGTATACTGTGTCTACCTGTACGGGTTAATGTGCACAGTTTGTAGGTTGTCACATGACCTTTGCCCAGACATGGGGCACAGGTGAGCGTACACGAAGAATGGATTCTACACGCTTAAGATGTATCTGGTCATGCCCGAGTGAGGGTCCTTTCTTTGTGGCTGCTGACGTATAGCTGGGGCAAGGTCAATCACCTTCCCCAGAAGCCCTTTTTTTTACCTACCCCAGACGCCCTTATTCACATGCCTCAAAAAGCCCTTATTCATCTGCCCCAGAAATCCTTATTCACCTGCCCCAGAAGCCCTTATCCAACTGCCTCCAGAAGCCCTTATTCACCTGCCCCCAGAGGCCCTTATTCACCTGCCCCAGAGGCCCTTATCCTCCTGCCCCAGAAGCCCGTATTCACCTACCCCCAGAAGCCCTTATTCACATGCCTCAAAAAGCCCTTATTCATCTGCCCCAGAAATCCTTATTCACCTGCCCCCAGAGGCCCTTATTCACCTGCCCCAGAGGCCCTTATCCAACTGCCCCCAGAAGCCCGTATTCACCTGCCCCCAGAAGCCCTTATTCACCTGCCCCTAGAAGCCCTTATTCACCTTCCCCAGAAGCCCTTATCCGACTGCCTCCAGAAGCCCTTATTGGCCTGCCCCAGAGGCCCTTATTCACTTGCCCCCAGAGGCCCTTTTTCACCTGCCCCAGAGGCCCTTATTCACTTGCCCCCAGAAGCCCTTATTCACCTGCCCCCAGAAGCCCGTATTCACCTGCCCCCCAGAAGCCCTTATTCACCTGCCCCAGAAGCCCTTATTGGCTTGCCCCAGAAGCCCTTATTGACTTACCCCCAGAAGCCCTTATTCACCTGCCCCCAGAAGCCCTTATCCCTGCCCCACAGGCCCTTATTCACCTGCCTCCAGAAGCCCTCTTTTTTTACCTGCCCCAGAAACCCTTATTCACCTGCCTGCAGAAGCCCTTATTCATTTGCCCCAAGAAGCACTTATTCACCTTCCCCAGAGGCCCTTATCCACTTGCCCCAGAAGCTCACATTACCCTCCCCCATAAGCCCGTATTCACTTGCCCTAAAAGCCCTTATTCACCTGGTATGATTCATAGGTTGCCTACAGAATGATTCCCCTCTTTAGGGATATATTTCATGTGAATATAGTGCCTATATCTTAAATTAGGGATTTACAGGGATAGGTCTCTCCCCCCCCCATGCACCATTCAGGTGTCAGACAAAAAGAGATACAAAGGATGGCCGTGGGCGCTATGTGAAACCTCAGACTTAGACTTGGTGACTCACCTATGTAGGGTAGGTTCACCCCAAGTCGGCCACCCCTCCAGGGTGGATAAACATCAATATAATGTTAAACTAACAGTACCAACTATAGATCCATGCATCAAGAAAGGGTGACTTTTCAGAAAAGTTGTTGATATAGTTTTTGATCAATTTTGTCACCTTGACCTACAAATTCATCATATAATCTCAAAATCCTACATTCTAATGTACACTGTTTGAAAGAGAATTGTCCTGTGAGTCTCCTGATATGAGACGTTTGAAACCTTAGCCATTACAAACAATGGTGTGACGATTCTGCTAAAACCAACGTAAACACAACTTTGTTTTGAAAAAGTCACCCTTTCTTGCTGCATCGGTCTATAGTTGAATCCCTGTAATTCAACCAGATATAAATGTGCGTTTAACATCATACTGACTCTTGTCCTCCCTGGATTAGGTGGCCGACTTGAGGTATGTGGACGATTTGAGGTGAACCTACCCTACCCCTATAGGTATACCCTTACTCCTTGCCCCCTGTCTGAGTGTACAGGTGACATGCCCCTGGCCCTGATGACCTTGGTGTTGACCTAGCTGGGTCTTAAACTGGATCCTCTCCTTGGATCCGGTTTGTAGATTCAGCAGTTTGGTTGTATTTAACGGCGAATATTCAGCCCCAATGATCTAACTAAAGAACGCCATATAAATAACCCCACCCCCATTGACATTCCCTGAATGCGAACAAAGTATTCTGAAAATAGTCTAAACTAGCCTTAATTGCTATAACACCACAGGCCATGATAAACAATGACACAATTTTCGTTGGGGCGTGGAATATGGCAAATCCAGTAAATCAATTAGGCCTAAGCAAAGCAACTATCATGTTTTTCTTTTGGTTCAATGAGCCCTCGCAGCACTCGTTTATTAACAAAAACACGTGCGAAACGCGGTAAACATTGTCAATGCTTTGAATGCCAAAAATAATATATTATCACCTCAATCATATAAGTGCATGTACCAGGTTTGCTTTGACAACATTTTGATTAATACATGATTTCAGTAATAAACACACAAATATGATGATGGATGCAGTGGGTAATGGTGAATGATGACAGATAGAAAAGTAAAGAATAGTACAGCATCTTACACTAACATACAAAGGAAAATAAACAATCATAGATCAGCACTTGGTATGCTTCACTTATATCTAATCAGCCGCACGTGATGTGATTAAATCTTGTACTAGGGTTGAAAACACAAGTCTTTGCCTCACATAATACAATGAACAATAGTATAATTATGATTGTACTGCACAAACCTCTTTACTGGATTTACCTCCCCAATCTTGGGTATTTACCTCTTAAATCTCGGTTGTTTCTCTCGCAAGTCTTTAATCCTGCTCATGTTTCGCTTGAACTGTGCTTTTGAGATACTCTGCTTGAGACTTTCGGGCTGGACATTCCACAGCGTTTGTCCCTGGTAAACCGGGGACTTCCTGTAACCCTCCGTTACAGGCCGCTTCATGGCAAACAGCATTTTGTCCTGAGATCTCAGCGTACGGTCTCCATTTGCATGATCTCGTACCTCATCTACCCCAGTATGCTCTTTACAATAATACTTGCCCATGAGTGTCAGGACTAGTTCGTCCTGCCTATGGGACAGTGTTCTCAACCCACTCAGGGTATGTAGCTCAGCAACACTGTAAACCTGGGTACTAGTGTTGTAACAGATTTTCAAGCCAAGGTTCTTGAGCTTCCTCAAGCTGGCATCACTAGCGGCCACATAAAAGAATGAGGCGTAGTCGAACAGGGAAGCCACACTTGTCTTATATATTGTGACTGCCGTGTTCCTGTCAATCAGATTTTTGATGTTTGCCAGATTGAATAGTCTGCCATTGACTTTTCGTGTCAGTTCTCCCACAGCTTCCTCAAACATCAGCCTGCAAAAGACATACAGTACACACTTGCTCTTTTGGACATTGACCATATAATAAAAAGGGTATTCATCCATTATACACTGTATCCCTTATTGGTGTACATGGAAAGGTCCATCAGGGAGGGTTATAGAAGAAAATGTTCTCTTCCAAGCTAAAAATGACCCTAGAAATTGTTCTCCAATTTTGAAAAAAAAAAAATATTTCAAGCAATTTTTGAGCTATTTCAGAGTCAATTTGATAGTCCATGAGTCAACGCTGTTGTCGGTGCTAAAGTTTGCAAGTCAATTCTTAGCTACTTTTCAGATCAAAGTAAAAATTAAGAAAAAAAAGAAAAAAGAATCCGACCTACTCTACCTAGATTTTCAGACGATGTAGCCTGAAACACACCTTTTTTTTGCCTTACCTTAATGTCTACCCCTGATAATGCCGACCTATTAGAGATCCAATACCGGAGAAGTACAGACAGACAAAGGCCTTCCCCAGGGGCATAGGGCATAAAGCTTTGTATAATAAAGGTGAAAGAGGGGAGAGAGGAGAATGAGGGTTCCGGATGAGGGTAGACTGTCCCTGGCTGCACTGAGTGTGCGCAGTGCTGATATCCTGTTCAGAAGACAAACAGCCATGTTGGACAATGACAATGCTTTTATTCTCAGAAACCTCAAGACGATGTCCAATACATCCAGTACAATATACAGGTTACGTGCATTCAAGACTATTGAGCCTTGATGTTATTCATCTTTAGCCTAAAAGGCATGACAATTGTAACAGTCCGAGGTGCATGGAAAGGGCCAAACCGGACGTTAAACTACCCAAACAACCCCAAACAACCTCTAGGCCAATCCCAAAAGAAGGTATTGTTATAGGTTAGCGACCAGGATATAGGGTACTAACAGCACTCTTAACTTTGTCTAACAGGACAATGCCTCACTACTAGCATAGGCCTTAGTTAACAGGCTCAACCAGATGTGGCTGTGTGGTCCTGCTGCTAGGGTACAGGGTACTTCTTGTTGGGATTGAGACAAATGTGGTTTAAACCCCTCAACATTTTAAAATAGCGTTACTCGTTGGTCTCAAAAGGCAGAAGCAGTACATATACTATTGGGTGATGAGTATCATTGCATGTAGTCCCGATGGAGCAGTTGGTTAGCTGGTGGACTCAATAGTTCTGAGGTTGTGGGTACGGATCCTGCTAGATACCCTGGCTCTCAAAGAGAAAAAGAGCTCTTAAATATAACCACCTCCTAGGGGTGTATGAAAAGGTACGTAGGATTAACCACAGCACACTGGTAGGGCGACTTGGGCTTCGGCCTCGTCTGGCCCCACCAGTAAGCTGTGGTTAATCCTATATACCTTTTCATGACCATAGTCTATCTGTTACATATTCCCTTATCCTACACACCAGGCTTTATGGGGGTATATTCTCGTGGAGTTATGAGCTTATAAAAGTGCCTCATGATTTCCCCCTGACTCATGCTGCTATACACTAAGTGGTGCCCCGTGATATCGATGCCTGCGTGGTGCCTCGTGGGATCAGGCATTACGCTTCATTTGCCTTTTTCGTACTGAAGCGTAAATCCCTGTTTAATTCTTTAAGGACCGCTTAGCACTTTAATCTGCTATACCCTTGGTCTGCATGATGTATAGATGCAGCACTGGCAGGTAACTCGCCGGTGCTGCATCCATGTATCATGCCGAGCGTATGTGCACTGGCGAAGGGTCAGCATGAATGCAGCCTTGAGGAATTACCCGCCTGGGCTGCATTCATGCATCACGGCAACAAAGGGCATACAGCATAAAAGCCCTATGGGGCCTTAAAAGGGTTAGCGCCATGGGGTGAATGGAGGAGAAGAGGCCGGGTGAAAAAGCACCAATTTGTCCCCCTAGGGGTCAATAGCAGCGGTGTGGACCTAACCCCACATATATGGGGGCTCCGACCTTCACCCTAGCATGGGGAGAGGCTGTAGTGCGGACGCGTCTCTCTAGGTGGCGTTATCTGCATATATATATATATATATATATATATATATATATATATATATATATATATATATATATATATATATATAGGAGTTTAGCTGGTCGTCCCATGGGCGTTTCTATTACTTAAGCTTGTAATGGCGAGACAAGCACCGATAACAGCGGTGACAAGGGTACCAGTTGTTACATAATGCAGCCTAAATATTCTGCAGTGAATGCAGGGAGTGATCTGGTTGGTTGATAAAACCTCAGTATATCAGCTCTTATCAGTGTGAGTCGCTGTAACCAGCTTTAAACTCTTCTCCATTATGGAGATTTCTGACCCCGGAGGCTCCAAATTCTGGAGAGGGAGAGGTGGGGGGGGGGGGGGGGGTAGACCGGTTTGAACTGGTTACCTACTGTCAAACAACCCTTAGAATCGGAAGCGGTGGGTCTAGCAATAACTCAGGAGGAGGGAACTTTATTTGGTAGGCAGTAAATACATGTATATTAAAGATAGAATGTTAATAATCAAGCTATTATTCATGTCTACTAGAAATAAATCACTACAGTGTCATCTCCTTATGAGGAGGGCCTTTTGGCAAGGCAATTTTGCCTCTGGTAAGCAATGTTTCTTAAGCCAATACTAAATATATAGAGGACGGATAATCTGGGCTATAGGAATATGACTACCGTATTCGACGTAATAAGCGCCCTCCCCCTAATAAGCGCCCCCTGCCCTTTTTAGGGCATCTTTAGACTAGAACAAATACTCAAATATTCAGATTTTGGAGGCAATTAAACTCTTAAGTACTTAAAATTCCATGAAACCAATTTTATTAGCGCCCAGGGCGCTTATTACTTCGAATACGGTATTTTAACAGGTGGTTCCTTATATACCGTAAAACCTTGGTTATAAGCCGACCTTGGTTATAAGCCGAATGTGAGTTTGAGAGGAGAAATTCGGCTCATCATAAATTTGTTATTACTATATTCCTTTATTATCAAAAGCTCGCCTACAAGCCGAATGAGAGTTTAGGGGTTAAAATTCGACTTAAATCCAAATTAGATTCGGCTTATAACAAGAGGTTTTACGGGGTAAGTCCTCCTTACAACGAGATCTCACTGTAGTTTGGCAGTTGGCGAGCTCATGCTTAAACACCAGATCAGTTGGCTAAACTGAAATGCTCATCATTGGTCAATACTATAGAAAACCTTGAAGCTCAAACTTTCTTCATGACCAACAAGAGGGTGCTGTGTGGGTGACTGTATACCAGGCAGTGCCACCTACAGGCCTGAGACAGTACTAGTAGTCTATACCAGCGGGGTACTCGCGTCCTGAGTGGTGCGGGGGAGGGGGGGGGGAGGGGGCCATTTGCTGAACACAACCAAGAACTGTGTAAATCTATGGGGCCCTCAAGGAGGGGGTTCCCATGGCCCATGTTGACTTTAAGAAAAGGTCATATCCCATATCTCTATCCCTACAAAAATACGACCATAATATTATCCTTTAACGATTTTAACTTAAACCCCCAGCGCCCGTATAAATAGGACCACTCAAGTACCTGTCCCATGTCAATTTTGAGAGAATTTCAACCCGCCATGTTGAATTTAGTGGTTTACACCCAGAGCCATATTTTACAGTGATGGGGGGGGGGGGTATGTGCCCTGGAGGGTTCTTTGTCATACAAGTGTAAAGTGGATAAAAGTGGACAAGCGGCTCCCGCTAAGTATACCTATGATACTTGGTATGCACACCCCCAACCCCCAACCCCTCCAGTAAAAAAGAAGAAAATATCCCCAATACATTGATATACGTTGTTCAGGTCCAAGTCCTCATTGTACGGTTTTCTCAAAATAACTTACTTTAACAGGCGATTCAAAAAAAAATGAGATAAGGAAAGAAGGGAAAATGCCTGCACAAAAACTCTTGAAAATCTAACAGCAATTCTAATAATAAAGCAATCAGGATTTTGTAAAGAAAGCCCAATGGATACACTAACTTATGGGGTAGTTATGGGTACTTCTGGAAGCTGGCACTCATGTGGCACTATTTCCTTTTAGTTTACTATACTCTCCAAGTTCGTACAATAGGTGTAGAGAAGCCCAGAATCTTGATAATTGTATAGAGATACCAGGATCTATAGTATTAACCAAGTGTGTAGGTGTTATAATCATAATTCTATGATTCTGTCTTGTATAAGACATTTCTAGTTGCACCTTAAATCAATCAGCAGTTACAAGGGGATGGCTAGATCAGCAGTTCTGCGGTATAGACGCCCACATATGCTGTACAAGGTTAAAGCTTGACCGTCATGGTTGAAGTGAGGCCAAAAGCACTTTTGGATATAGTTCAGTTTTCATTCACAAGAGGGCTCTTAAGGGCTAGGAGCTCAGCTCTTACAGACACAAGATAGGGTGAATATGTTGTAGCTGGACAATGTTCATGGTCCCCTGTCCAAACACTGCTGCCCTCTGGTGGAAGTGTTATTTTAGTCCATGTATGGAAAATGCTGAACTTATTCCCTGACGGCCCAGCTTTAATAATGTATTGTGACCAAACTGACACACAGCCCTACAGCCTGACAAGACACCTGATGTGTCATAAGGACATAGTCATAGAGGCAGTGGAGGCTACAGGAAGAGAGATAGATAGAGACAGAGAGACAGAGACAGAGACAATGAGAGGAGGGAGAGGTGAGAGTGAGGGCGAGATAGAGAAAGAACAGGAGTCAGAGAGATCTAGAGAGAAGCGGTCAATATACAGACAGATATAGAGACAGACAGATATACAGAGAAAAGAAATGACACAGATAGAGAAAGGAAACAGGGGCTCAGAGGGGAGATAGTGATACACAGGGGAGAAGGAAGAAAAAGGCAGGGACAGAAAGGCAAAAAGGCAGAAAAAAAACGAGATAAAAGGAGGGAAAGAGTTACTTTACACTGAAAAAGTACACTCGTCTGCAGACGCTTCTAAATGACAAGGAATCAGGTCTTTTTGCTGCATTTGCCAGCCGAAAACCCGACGTTTGCCAGCTCCAAGCTTGGCACTGTGCCAGCCCTCGAATGTACAAAGGGTCAGCATGATGTATGAATGCAGGCTCGGCAGATAGACTCGCCAGGGTTACATTTATGCATCATCTTGACAAAAGTTATAAAGCACATTTATAGTGGTATGGGGGTGTTAAAGGGTTATTCAGGGTTGTGAATTTGACAACCCTATAGACTTCTTAAAAGACAAATATTTGACAACCTTAGACGCTTTGATTTTATCAGTGTATATAAAGCAATCTGAGTCTAATAGTTGACACAATACATACTGTGAAGAGCACAGATGTTACTCAGGTGTATGTAGGGATGCCTCACCAGGTGCCCTTTTTGCTGACCCCCCCCCCCCCCCCCACACACACCCCCCCCCCCCCCTGCTGGGTGCTCAGCTGCCATGGCTCTATACTACCAGCTACATACTGTACATCACTCGTTAACGCTTTAATGGCGACATGTCGCTAAAAGGCGACATTTGCCATCATGATGCATCAATGCAGCCTTGGCGAGTGAATCGCTAGGGCTACATTCACGTATCATACCGACCCTACTCCTGAAGTGTCGGTATGAAACACGGATGTAGCCCCAGCGAGTTATTTGCGGGGGTTGCAGTCATGCATCATGACGACCAAGGCCATCAAAGCAATATGCGGCCCTCAATGATGCGTTAGGAGCTAATTTGATGTAGATTTATATTTAGACGGTGCCATTGATCTTTATAGTGTTGTATCTTTATAGAGAATGGCACCTTCTTTACTAGTCACTGAGGTCTGATCCTGGATCTAGGTGGTTTGGTCATCTAAGTGGTCAAATTACACATTGATAGAAACTCATTTTGATATTTTCAGTATGATCATTGTGTGCACAACATGTATATCTATCTGGACATGTGTTCAAAAGTTCACATTTCAATTACGTTTTTGGTGATATTCAGTGTTTTGTGGAAAAAAATGGGGTAATTATCTGTTATAGCACTGGATTGAATGGGGGAGCATTTTCTGCACTAACACTTTAGGGAATTGCATTTTATACATACTTTGCAAATAGATATCATCTATTTGTTCAGACATCATGTAGATAAGATTCACCGGAAGTACATGGTTTGAACATTAAATTCATATTTTAATTAATTTAATAAGGAATTGGACGCAATGTATGGCCCCAAAAGGTCGTACCACTGTCCAGTAGGCAGGACAGGTAGACGGGGTGTATGTCTAGGTGCAGGTGGACTCAAGGTATGGCCCCAAAAGGTCGTACCACTGTCCAGTAGGCAGGGCAGGTACACGGGGGTTGCTGCATTCTCCTTGAGCATCGGGTAATCACAACAAACACTAACACATGATTACTCTCTGCCCCAGGCACCAGATTACGACCAAATCCGTTCATATTCATACTCATGTTTACCTCTATCAATGTTTCCTTTTAATAATTATTTTCCCTCTTATCCCATGTATCTCCATCTACTATTATAAAATGTGAGACTAATGTGATGTCAGAGATGGGTATTTTTGCAGTACAACGTTTCTAATGGTGTGTTTCCCCAAGAAAATAGTCCAGAGTCAATATACTGATAGGTGTAGTTTGGATTGCCAAAACAAAAGCCACGTGGAGAGCACACTGCAATCCTTAATAGTGTCTAGACTATACAGATCTGGGGGGGGGGGGGTCACTCCCAAAACTTATAATGGGCTACTAGCATTGTAACCCATTACTTTGGGGCATCCATAAATTACATATGCACCAGGGGGGAGAGGGGGGGTCAAGCCAAATGCATACAGATACGTACATGGGGGGTGGGGGGTTCTAGGGTCATTTTGTCACATGCATGGTGTAAGCATGAGGGGTGTTTTGGGGTTCTTTTGGACTAAATTGGATATATTTTTGAGTAAAAATACCTAACCAATTTTTCAAAATTTTCTGACCACATACAGACAAATTCAGGTTCATGCCTGCACATAGAACAAAGAGAGAGTGCCCCCCCGCCCCCTCCCTGGGCTGCCGAACTATTTCTGTGACGTAGGTGGCCTGGGGCAGAGGTAATCCTTTTGAGGGTTTGTTTTGATTACCTCTGCACTGGAGATTGGGGTTGCTGGTCTGGGTGCAGGTGGACTCAAGGTATGGCCCCAGAGGTCGTACCTCTGTCCAGTAGGCAGGGCAGGTACACGGGGGTTGCTGGTCTGGGTGCAGGTGGACTCAAACAATCCAATCAATCAATCAATCAATCAACCACTGTCCAGATGGCAGGGCAGGTACACGGGGGTGTAGGTCTGGGTGCAGGTGGACTCAAGGTATGGCCCAAAAAGGTCGTAACCCGGTCCAGTAGGCAGGGCAGGTACACGTGTAGGGTTTAGGTCTAGGTCCGTGGGTGTGTGTTGGGGGGGGGGGGGGTTAGGACATACCTCGCTGCACTGCAATGGCACCGTCTCCAAGTATACATGATTGTTACTATAAAAATGATATAAAATGAAATGCTATCATATTTTTCAGTTATAAAAGATGGTTGTATTCATAATGCCCATATAAATAGGTGTGTAGCTTTTTAAATCATTCTGATAATCACAAATCAAATATAAAATCAGCTCCTAACCCATCCTTAAAGGGTTAACGGCGGTAGTATTTACGTTAAACATGCAGTATTTATCTACTTGTGTGTGTTTATCTCTACTTGTGTAGACTATAATACTGGTTTATGTCCCTACCATGTGTCACCACCATCAGTGGGGGTTGTCAACCACAAAATACATCCATTTCAATGATATAGTGCGGGCTCCGAGTAATACTTCCATTTTTCCTCTTAAAGCTATTGCTTATTGAATTACAAGTATTATTAGAATCTCCAGTTTACAACTACTGTACATTTGTCCCATTGTTTAATTCCAGTCCTTGGTACAGCCAACTATTGACAAATACATTGCTATAACACTAACACACTTACGATAGCGCTCCTTGTCATTGTTTTCTACCTGATATCCCTCAAACCCAAATATCATGCCTATATCTAACATGTATTTTTAGCATTAATTTCTTACGGATGCTTCTTCCCATCTGTATTTTCTGTGTTCCACGTCCTCTTCATATCTGTATTTAACATCTGTATTATTAACACCTTTATTTTCACACCTCTGTATTTTCACACCTCTGTATTTTTATTTCTGTATTTTCAGGTCAATATATTCATATCTGTATTTCACATCTATATTTAGTTATAGTATTTTTAATTTCATGTCTATATTTTAATTTTGTTTCTAGTTTCTTATTAAATTGTAGTTTTATGTCTATGTTATTGAGACATGTAGTTTGACCTGAATTTTTACGTATGGTCACCATATTTTCGTGTCTGTATTTTCAAATCTGTAATTTCACATCTGTTTTAACCTCTGTAATTACGGCTAGACCAAATATAAAAAATTTGGTCAATGAATTTCGGGCACCTTTTTTTCGGAAATGGAAATTAATTTGTAAATTGTCCATGGATTTCGCTCGCCTCATTTTTGAAATATTTTTTTTACTTCTTCCCTCAAATCAACTCATATTTCTTTTCTTATTGGTTCTAGTCGCTAAGGCCAAAAAAAAGGTTTGTTTCAGGTAACCCGACCGACCCTATCAAAACAGGGCCGACCCAACGTTTTTTTATGCAATTTTGAAGAAAATTCTGTATTTTGACTATTTCTTGGTCAATTTTCGGGTCTTCGGACCAGCCGGCTGGTATTTTCATGTTAAAAAAAAAGTTTAAAAAAAAAAAATCCGACCTACCGACCCTACATTTTCTGTCCATGTTACCTGAAACAAACCTTCTTTTTTTTCGGCCTAGTCGTAGCACTGTACAGATCTATTTTAACATGTGTATGTGTCCTGACCACTCTATGTCTCTGCTTGTTTAAGGCGGAGAGCTACACTGGACTCGGTCTGCCTAACACAACGGTAGGAAGCTCTTCTGCACCTTATTAGGACTTACACCCCATACTAATACCACAGCACTACCACCCTGTCATGCTGCATCCTATAGGTCTAACACCTCTAATGACCACCCCAGTACCACCCTGCCATGTTATGTCTCTAACACTATGGTACTACTACACTGAAAAAGTAAACTTGTCTGCAGACTCTTCTAAGTCACTGTCATAAAATAAACGAGTTAAAAACTCGTCTAAGTGACAAGGAAGCCTAGTCTTCTAGCTGGAGATAGGAGATCCACTTGGCTGGCATGTGCCAACTCAAAACCTGACATTTGCCAGCTCCAGATTCTATTTGTGGGATGGTAACCTGATAGGTTAGACAACTTTTGACTAGTTTATTTTATGACAGTCACTAAGACAAGTCTGGAGACAAGTTTACTTTTTCAGTGTAACCCCTGTCCTGCCTTCACCCTCTAACATCCCATACTATATAGTCAAGACCGGAGAATTTGGCGAGACCTCTGGGAGACCTTTGCTGTCAATAACACTCTCAGGTACCACAGGTTTACAGTGCTCATTTATGATGGACAGTCTGTCAGTGATACCTGGAGGTGATAAATCCCACCACAGGTCATTTAGGTTTGCTCCCCTCTGAGAGATGTTCATCCTCCTAATGACCCTCTACGGTGTAATCACTTCAACTTCTCTTTGGCGGCTTCGCCAAATTCTTCGGTCTTGACTATTATAACCCCCTGTCATGTCAACTCTAAGGCCTAAGAAAAAGTTGTGTTCAGGTTATATTGAATGCCAAGAAAATAGGGTCAGTGTCTAGATTTTCTTTTTCAAATTTCTTTTTAGAATTATAAGAGGAAATTTCTCTCATTTCTCATCTTTTCAGCCACAATTTCCAACTGAAGACAACTTTTTCTTTTAGGCCTAACACCCCATACTAACACCATAGTACTATCCTCTGTCATGTCTCCAAGCATTTACTTCCACATTGCTCTAAAAGAGTGGTCATTATTCAACAATAGGATGGGTTGGGTTGATGGAGCTGAGGAGGGAGGCCTAAAACATGTGGACCTATCTAGATGAAGTTCACCCCTTTTTAGCAAGAAAGCATGCGTATAACTTTACTTCAAAGAGGCAATCTCTTGGGTTTGGGGAGGGGGGGGGCTGAAAATTGTTCATGTGCTAGCTGGTGAATCCACCACCCCTCTGTTGTTAAGAAAATTAATGACCACCAGAATACTTCCCTCTATCATGCCTGCACTCTTACCACGTAACACAGCTGAATTGCAACAAATATTTAAACTAATTTCACACATATTTTATACAGCTTCTATTTGCTGGTATTCAAATATTTCCTATCTTCTTTTTGAAAAATGAATCATGGTTGCCATGGAAGCAGAAAAGAAATATCTTAGCTTGAATTCTCATTGCTTCTCTTCAATCAATTGCACGTAGTCATTAAATTGCCACATGAATTGAATTCACCCATTACGCCTGAGATATTGAAGAGCCTTATCATCTTTCCAATATTTTGCACTATTGTATCTAATCCTATTCCAACGATATTGGTGGTTGAACATGCAAATGGAATGTGAAAGGGCAGCACGGTTTATAGGTATTTGCCATTTCCCAAAATGTGATGTGGAAGACCATGCTTACCATGCATGTTGAATGATGACAATTAATATTGAGATCTAGAAAAGAAACATGCATGCTAGCATTAAAATGTACAGCAACCACCAGAAGTATTTAACATAGTATTAGATGAGTAATGAAGCTATAAAGTTGGTCAAACCCTTCAATTCCGGACATAAAATTCAATTATAATAAATAGATATAATCATATTGGTTTGGATATACAGGAGAACCTGGCATGAATTTTGATTTAATTCAATCTGCCCTAGCAATCCTACCTGTCAAAGACATCCACTAATTTTCAGAGGAATTCTGAAAAAAAGACATTCTAAATTATTACTTGGATAAAATTGGTTGAAAAAAAAAAGAGAAATATGATAATAGCCTTCAATAGATAGATGCTTTTAATACTGTGTAATTCACCCGTGGGTTGTGTCTAACCTCCATGCTTACACAAGGGCACTTACCCCCCCCCCCCACCCCCTGTCATGCTGCTTGCCCCTTAATAACACCTAAGTCTCTTTTTAACATCAGTACAGCCACAATGCGAGCCTGGAAAAGTATCAATCTAAAAAAATGTACTAATCTTCCTTTGCTAATCGTTTCACATGTGTCTTTCTTGAAGCTTGAATATATTGAAAACCTCATGATAATCTAATTACTGTTAGGCCAAGGTAGCCAACCGCCTTAAGTAAGATTTTCTTCACCTCTCCTGTCTTACTGGAGATATCAACGTTAAAGTGAGTTTATCCTATGATTCAACCTTCCTAAAATTGATGCAGGATGTTGACCAAGACCATACTTCCCCTGCTACCGATTCCACCCATGCTCATTACCTATTGATCACTTTCCTGAAATTCGTTATTGGCCAATTCAGTATATCTCATGACAGTCAATCCATTGACCTAAATGGGGAAATGAAACCTGACACCCAGAGCATCGGTGGTGACCAGTACACTGATAAAGGGAGAGGTACAGGGGCCCAGTGTAGCTTACATAACAGGTTGATGTAAGAGATGGCCAAGATAGGCCCAGTCTTTGCGAAAACCTTTTTGGCATGCAGGACAGTCGGTCCTGCAGCTAGCCAATTTTGCAGGACTGGATAGATTTCTGCAGGACCGGATACCACAATCAAAGTTTTGCATAATATTTAGAATAGATAAGCATTCATAAAAGAAAATAATAACAAAAACTTGCTCTAATTTGCCTAGAATATTAGAGTGCACTCTAGAACTTGTAACTTCAGTTCTAGTTGGAATATTTGAAATATCCTTTCACTTCTGAAAAGCCCAGAATGTGAAGGACATCAGGTCTTGCAACACTAGTCATTCTGCAGGACCAGAGCCATTTTAGGCGGACATTGCCACTGTCCGGCAGGATTTGGCAAAGACTGTAGGCCGCTGCCCCGAGCTAGACTGAATTATGGTCAATCGGTGATATACAAACTTGCACACTCTTACTCTTATTATACTACACGGGGACACCATCTAGGGGAAGACATTGTTTCACATAGTTATAGAAATAAGTGATAGTACTTACTGGTGATACATGTATACACTGATCAAGACATTCGCTGTCATGCCCCGAATAGAGATGTCTCCTATTTAGAACACGTTGGGGATTGTGAGATCTCCACATCTGACCTGACCTTTATGGACGACCTGTATGCGACCTGCCGCTTCAGTTTGATCAGACCGTGAAACTACCTGTTGTCATCTTTAACCCTTTGACAGTTAGCATAGTTCTTAAATGCACTTTGCCCTCTATTGAGATGAGGTATGAATGCAGCCCTGGTGAGTAACTCACCAGGGCTGCTATCGTGTATCGTGTCGATCCAAGGGAGCGGATACACTCCTCAGGGTCTAGCTTGAGGACATGAATACAGCCCTTGTGAGTTACTCGCCAGGCCTGCATGAATGCAGCCCCTGTGAGTTACTCGCCAGGCCTGCATGAATGCAGCCCTTGTGAGTTACTCGCCAGGCCTGCATGAATTCAGTGTGAGGACTAAGAGTGTATACCGCATTGAAGCACTATGCTGCCCTTAACCCTTTAAGGAAGGAATGTCACTAAACACTGCCATTAACTTTTTTGTCGTCATAATGCACCAATGCAGCCCTGGCGAGTAACTCGCCAGTGCTGTATTCAAGCATTATCAGCCCTACATGTTTGAGACACTTCTAGAGAGTCGGCATGATGCACCAGTGCAGCCCCAGCGAGTTACCTGCCAGAGCTGCATTGGTGCATTATGATGACAAAATGTCATCTTTTAGCAACATATCTCCTTAAAGGGTTAAAGGTCTAACTACTCCTATTTTCTCACACCTCACACCCAGCCTCACACGTTACCATGGCAACACAACACGCCCCCTGCTGGCCGCTACTGGAAGCAGGCATGACCTCTGACCTCAGTCCATACCTGACCACTGATCCCTGCCTCTTAAGAGGGGCAGAAAAGGCTAATTTCACACCTGGAGGGGCAGGGAGGGTGTAAAGGGATTGGTGAGGTGTGTAAAACTGTTAAACATTTTTCTCACAAATTCATTTCTTGAATTGTGTCAATTCTTATTTACAGTTAATTGACCAACATATAAAGATTTCCTACTTTTTGATAACAACTCTCCGAAATTGTGTGGAAATGTTGTCCAACTTGTTTCAGAATAAAGCCCTGTTTTGCCCTGGTCGGTCAGGTACCCTGAACCAGTGCATAACCCTGAAGCACCATATGAAGGAGGAAGGGGCTCATGAAGTGAGAAGTTTGGTTTATTTGAAGTCTCAATCTAACCATTGACCATACCCATAAGACTCCCACAGAGAACTCCTTAGCCAGGCCCTTTGTCAGCCCCGCCAGGTTCTTCCAGGTCATGGGTCATGGGATCTAGAGATGCAGTCAGAATAGCAGGCAGGAAAGTAGTAATCAGTAAGAGTTATTTATAGGTGGTTGGTCCATATGGGGATCAAACAAATGCGGGGGTGCGGCTTATACAGTACATTACAAAAGTCACCATAATCAGATGGCCAATGCGGCTTATAAGATCGGCCTAAAGTGCGGCTTATACGTGAGTTTGGCTTATGTGCGAGGTTTTACGGTACACCTATGGTAGATTCTGCTGCACACCTACACTAAACTGTACACCTAGAGTAGATGCTACTGTTTACCTACACTAAACTGTACACCTAGCGTAGATGCTACTGTAAAGCACCCAACCTTTTACTGTATAGTACTACTAGGTTGAAGGTCACAATGAAGGTCATTCTTTTTTTTGAACAAATTTAAACTTTATTGCTTGAAAGTTTACAAGAGTTTGACGAGTTTGATGATACCAGCATGTGGATATGTATCATGAATATTGTATACTTAGGAAAATTGTACAAAATATCTGGTGATATGATACATAAAAGGATGCGTCAAGCAACAAAGTAGTGATAGGCTCGTCAGTAGAACTGTTGTATGAGCCATACCACGGATATTTACAGGCATAAATTTGGTATTTGACATAAAGGTATGTTTGGCAAGATGGACGGTGTATATGTTGTACTTTAAGTTGAGTGCTATACATTTAAATACATATATTTATAAACCCAATATTGCTGACTGTCAACATCAATACATTCTCAATCACCTAGCTTGGCCGGAATGGTGTCATTTAAAGCCTGACGGGCTGAGCTTTTGAAGGATGAGAAATCATCAGTACCTCTAATAGGTGCTGTGAGGGAGTTCCATCTTTGTGCACAAACCACCATAGGAGACTTTTCAAATGCGGCGCAATGGATAATAGGGTAGTATAATAAAGTATTTATATTGAGTCTTGTAGCTCTTAGTGGTTTCTTCACATATTTTTCCTGCTTTGACCTTTTAAAAGCATATAATTTTACATGGTAATCTCTACGCTCTGACAGGGTGGGTAGCTGGGCAGCTCTATGAACCTCAATGGTCGGAGTTAACATATGCAGGCCGAAGCATGTTTTCAGACATCTGTTTTGGCATCTCTGCAATTCAGCCAACAGATCTGAGTTAGTATTGGTATACAAAATGTCGGCATAATCAATGATAGGTAATAAATATGTAACATAAACTTTCCTTAAAATCTTTGCAGACATGTAGTCTTTTACCATGTACATTAATAGAGACTTAAAGTTAACACTCTTTATTAGCAGTCTGGTGTGTTGGCAAAAATTCAGCTCTTCGTCAACGGTGACCCCAAGGTATTTGTATGAAATGACGGATTTTAAAGTTTTGTTGTTTAGTGAAATTTTGGGTTTCGGCAATTTAGCCAGGGTTTTTGAGGAAGCAAATGTCATTATTTTTGTCTTATTTTCATTCATAGTCAATTTATTTATAGTGGACCAGTCGTAAAACGATGCTAAAGCTAGAGTTATGCTATCTTGAAGTGCTTGGAAATTTTTCCCTGAGACATAAAGTACTGAGTCGTCAGCATAAAGCATTGTTTTATGTGTGTCAAGGGCCGAAATGCAGTCATTAATGTAAATTAAAAAGAATAAAGGACCTAAAATTGAACCCTGGGGTACACCACAGGTGAGGGGGAGGTTGACAGAACGTTTGTTGTTGGCCACCGTGCACTGCTGCCTCCTTGACAAATAATTTTCTATCAGCGTTAAAGGTCGGTTGCGGATACCGTACATTTCCAGTTTTTTTAGAAGAATTACATAATTTACACTATCAAAAGCCTTTTTGATATCAATAAAGGCTGCTAAGGTAATACATCCATTATTTCTTTGTAACAATATGTCATCAAGAAAATTAGAGATAGAGTCCATCGTAGACTTTCCTTTCTGGTATCCACCCTGACGGTCAGACAAGATATTATTTACATCAAGGTGTTCGGACAGAGAATCGTGTATGAGACGTTCAAGCACCTTCCCCGGGACTGGGAGTACACTAATAGGTCTATAATTGCTGACGTCAGTTAAATCACCACTTTTAGGGAGCGGAGTCACAGTAGCTATCTTCCACGACAAGGGTATAATATTTGTGGATACGATCAAATTTATTATTTTAATAAACCTGGAGGGATTATTTAACACAGCTTGTTTGAAAATATTGGTTGGTAAGTAATCAATGGCAGAAGATTTTGAAGTATCTAAATTGCTAACACATTTAATAATTTGGTCGTCCGAAAATTCAAATTCATCTAGTTCTACGTCGCATCTGTCTCCTCTAAATTCCCATTCCAGCTGATGTGCTTCCGCCAGTGTGGAGCCAATATTGGCAAAGAATTCGTTAATATGTGAACAGACATGGTCTGTGTTAACAGGTTCACCATTTTCCATCAGATTAATAGAACTACCACTCCCACACCTTGAGGGTAAAACCTCCTTCAATAAGGCCCAAAATTTCTTTGAGTCCTTAGCATTAGCGTCACAAAGATCTTTGTAATAAGACTTTTTGGCTACATCAATTTCACTATTAACAGTATTTCTAAGGTCTCTTGCAATTCTCCAAGACAATATAGAAGTGCTATGGCGAGCCTCTCGTAAAACATTATTTTTATCAGTGATGCGCTCAATAAGATAATTAGTCATCCAGGGATCAGATTTGTCGACCACTTTAAATTCTCTAACAGGACAACAGACGTCAAGCATGCGTTTTAGCATGTTCTCAAAAATATCCCAACATAATTCGGGGTCATCGCTTTCATTAAAGAGTGACCAGTCACATGCCTCAACGCTCGCCAGATATTTTTTCACGTCAAAGTTTTTATAAAACCTACCGGTAAATTTTCTATAGGAAAGTTTTACATGAACTTTTTCTTTAACTGCAAATACAGGTAGATGGTCTGATAGGTGTATATTTAATAGCCCACTGGACGAAACTTCATAACAATTTGTGAATATTAAATCTATGCATTTGTTGGTTCCTGAAGTTGTGGTAATTTCATTAATAAGCTGTTTCATATGAAAATCGTTCAGTGTAGAATATAACATGTCTTTCTCTCTAGAGTCGCTGAGTGCATGGACATTAAAATCACCAATAATAAACAGGTCATATGTATTCAGCATGTCTATTTGGAGTAGCAACGCCTTCATAGTGTTACAAAACTCAAGTAAAGATCCACTGGGAGGTCTGTAAACATTACATATTAATGATTTTTTGAAGCTGCCCTTAACAGATAATAACCACTGAACTTCGATGTTTTCATTCATTCTGTTTAAATGACTAAATTTCTGAGCAGAACAAGAAATGCTCTCGTCTACATGAGCACATAAGCCTCCTCCTCTATACACACTCACTCGGTCATGCCTGAACAAACTATATCTTGGAAAGGTGTATAATGAATCATCGTCCTCATCGTTTAGCCAGGTTTCAGAAAATAATATTATATCTATGTCAATGTTACTTAATTCTGCCTTCAGATTGCTTATTTTATTTCTTATCGATCTGGCGTTTAAGTGCACTATAGAGAACCCCCTTTTAAAGTCAGGCGCAGCTGTTACCGTTAAGAATAATACATGTGATCATGAGAATATGATTTTTATGAAGGTATACAAACAATAACCCAAAAATACCCCCTTCCCCCCAGTACAGGCCTCGGCTCTTGTGGCCACCCATACTACTACTAACATGTGGCTAAGAAGATTAGCCCATGCTCACCACCAAAATTAACAGTGATAAGGACATTGACGTAATCTCTAGATTAAACAGTGTTTAATTTTCATACCGTAAATTTCATAAACTTTGCAATACATGTACATATTGGCACAATCAGTTTATGTTACATCAAATTAGAATCGAGACAATTATACGTAAATGACATAGCCTGATGTAGACACCTCAGCCCAATTGTTTATACAAGTAAAGCATAATCTCATCTTTGGGACTTATATTTTACATCCGTGCATTTCATGAACTTCACATAAATTCATGAACATTTCATCGCGTATACACCTAGTCATGATCAGTGTGTGCAGCATCAAATTAAATTTATGACGACATTTGATTAGATTATGGACGTATGATACAATCTGATTTGAAGACCTCAGGTTTATATCCTTAAACACCACATCACGTATACCGTGTTCACAATCAGTTTATATAGCAGCCAATTAAATTTATAACAATAGTTAATCACAGCAGTATATACCTTATACATTTATACACAGTCTGATATGAAGACCTCAAGTTTACAACCATAAACACCTCATCACGTGTGTCCATGTTCTCAAACAGTTCATGTAACAAAAAAATTAAATTTATGCCAGAAATTAATTAATTTATGGTGAAATCACACTGAGGATAAAGAAAAGTACACACATTTCCATATAATATGTCATAGACTATAGGATATATAGAATACCGGTACATATATAATATGTTACTGTCTTATGGCCAGAGTTCAGAATTATCTTTGGCGTTCTCCTGCGTCCCCATCGCCATTTGCAGGTTCTTGTTCTTGTTCCCCCTCCCCTTCCTCTTCAGGAGGGTCATCGTCGGCGCTGAGCTCGCGTCTGATCCGTTCTAAGTTTCTGCCATGCAGGTTTGCCCCCTGGGTTGTGTCACTAGTACAGTCTTCCGCCTGTCCAAGGTGCATGCAGACTCCCCATATTTTGCTGAAGGAGGCCTCATATAGGTACAGATCTTCGGTGCTAAGCAGGTAGTCCTTCATCTCCGGGTCAGTGAATTTAATCAGATTGTACTTATATAGTTCATTTTCAGCTTCCTTGGCCCATTCTTTTGTGTCCCGAATTTTCTTGCCTGCCTCCATTATGTCATATGGGTCTGAGAGATCCAGTATCATCTTCTGCTGCAGGGGAGTGCCACATTCAGCTGCTTTTTTGTGTTGGAACGCTTGTTCGACTGAGTTGAAGACCAGGTCACCCTCTTGTATGCGGCATGGGTAGAGGTTTGATAGTCTGTGGTGGGGGGATCTGAACATGAGTCCATCCGGTGTCTCGGCTTCAGTGGCCATTTCCATGTTGAGGTCAGCAAAGGGTAGTCTGTATAGCTGAGCATGAGAGAAAGGCCTGTTGTTTATGATGACTGAGCGCTGGCGTAGGCGAGCTTCGTATCCCTTTTTTTTACACAAGAAGAACATAGATCTAAGGTCTATAAATTGTCGTCGCTCTCTGGCATCAAGTTCATCCCCTATGGATACCCTGTACCAGTCGGGTTTCCCTCTCAAGAATTTGAGTGCTTCTACAAACGCCTTTCTAGAAACACAGGTTGTAGGTCACAATGAAGGTCAATCTACAAAAGCCCTTCTAGCACTACACTATAGATGAGTGGCATAATGTACTAAAGGACTTTGTGGCCCTTACGGATACACTCTACCCTCCACTTCCCAGACAGAAAATGATAGTGTAATACGTTACGCCTTAAGATAGCCTCTGAAGATGTCTGTGGCAAGCCATTTGTTCACCCTTGATATCAAAGTTTTAAACTCTGCTATCAGAGTAAGAAACTCTGATAGCAGAGTTTCAAACTTCGATCAAGAAGCATAATTTTATAGGGTTTGCTTTGATATCAGAGTTTAAAATTTCGATATTGGAGTTAGAAACTCTGATATCAGAGTTAGAAACTCTGATATCAGAGTTAGAAACTGTGATATCAAAGTTAAAAATTGTGATATCAAATTTAGAAGCTCCGATATCGGGGAGGGGGCGGGGGGAGACATATCGCTTGCCATAGATGTCACACTCTATATCAATTACTGTACACCCCAATTATAACTGTCTGGTAAACAAGTGGGGCCTCGCCAATGTCAACCACCTGTCCTGTTACCAGAGCACTATCACTACAGCTTCTTTCAACTCTTTAACCCTTTAGGGAAGGCATGATACCTTAATGTATCATGCCCTTGGTCGTCATGATGCATGAATGCAGCCCTGGTGAGTAACTCGCCAGTGCTGCATTCAAGCATCATGCTGACCCTATGGGGTTGATATACTCCCAAAGGGTCGGCATGATGCACCAATGCAGCCCCAGCGAGTTACACGTCGGGGCTGCATTGGTGCATCATGACGACAAATGTCATCGTTTAGCGACATCTGTCCTTAAAGGGTTAAGGGCCGCATAGTACCTTACTGGTCGGTATGATGCACCAACTGTTTTGTTCTGCTTTAATGCGCCATGTTCTTTGTCACCAAAGGGCATGGATACAGCCCTGGCTGGCAGACTCGTCAGGGCTGTATTCAGGTCTCATGACGACCTACTCTCGTTCCCAAATCCTTCCGAAGGAAGGCTCCTGCAACAGCCACATGACCTTGAACTTTGGATTTTGCTGTGTTTGGGCAAGCCCAGGTGGTCGGTTGGAACCAGTGGACAGGAACTGGAATTTATGATGGTATTTTTACGATCAAACTTGCTGGTTACATTTCCACTTCCTGCCTGCCAGTTCTAAGCTAACCACAGGGAGTGCCAAAACCCAGCAAAATCCCAAGTTCAAGGTCATATGGCTGTTACCAGAGCCTTTCTTTGGAAGGATTTGGGGACAAGAGTACAGTTTGTCGGAGTGGAGTTGGGACAGGTACTCAGCCCTATAAAAAGGAGCGGTGGAGGTTTAAATAGTTTATAAATTAAGTGTGACATCGTACCAGGCCCGATGTACATATAAGATAAGAAACCGAACAGGTATTAACCTCTGTTCAGAATAAAGTATAGGACAATAATTTCAAGACTTCTTAAAAACTTAGTTCCGTTTTAACATACCATTTATAGAAGTAATAATAGTATCAGGTTCATCATTTGAATTTCTGAATATACTAAATCAAACTCCTGGGGGCGGTCACAAAACAAAATTTACATTACGGAATGAAATTAAGTTATGATTAACGTTTAAATAAAAATTATGTTAGTGTTTAAAAACTTACGTTAATATAACAGCGTAAATGTCAAATGTTCGCTGTGGTCTTAAAATTTAGGCTAATTGAGGTTAATTTACACATTTTTTCACACCTCCTGGAAAGCTGGTGTGAAAAAGTGGAGTCCATAACGTTAAAAAACCTCCACAACGTACAGAAATCTGTAACATAAATTTTGTTTTGTAAAGGCCCCTTGATCAACAACGTAGAAAAAATTCTTTTGTAACACCCTCTTTTTGCGCTATGATTTTATGTTGTGTTTTGTAACAGCCCCCTTTGTTTTTCCGGGGGGGGGTGTTACAGAACAAAATTTACGTTATGGATTTTCTTTTTATGTTATGGACGTTTTTACGCTTATTTACTCATTTTTTCAACACCCCCTTCAAAGTTAGAGTAAATTAACCCAAATTAGCGAATATTTGAAGACCACAGTGTAAATTTGAAACATTCGCTAGTATTAGCGTAAATTGTTTAACATTAACGTAAATTATTTTAAGAAAGTTAGGCATTAGCGCAAATACATATTTACCGTAA
Organism: Harmothoe impar; assembly: GCA_947462335.1. NCBI lineage: Eukaryota > Metazoa > Annelida > Polychaeta > Phyllodocida > Polynoidae > Harmothoe > Harmothoe impar. Next base: position 31,975,731 of record OX381721.1, read on the forward strand.
AGTTTGTAACAGCTCCCTGCTGTAGGAAAATAGTAGTTACCTATTTAGCAGTGGAGGTATATACGCCCGTCTTAGCCAATATACACTAGGTGCTTGTCAACTTGTCAAAGATCCATTTAAAGTCTGAAGGCTTTTTGAAAGGTTTGTTTCATTTCTGAAAAAAGAAACCGTCCATCACATCTCTATAATTAATCAAACAGGTGGTGTAATGGTCTCAAGTAGGTCAGAGACAAATATATATACACTGTATTAACCCTTTAAGGACGGCATCATGTATTAACGTATCCCTTCCTTGTCGGGGATTTGAGACACTCCCGACAAGTCAGCATGATGCACCTATGAAGCACTGGAGAGTTACTCGCAGGGGCTGCATCGGTGCATCATGATCACAAATATTGTCCTTTAGTGACATGTCGTCCTTAAAGGGTTAATTATTTACCCCAGTGTCAAGGCTAGTCAGACTTGACATTGGTGTGTATCAGAGCGGACACAACTGTTTGTTTCATAAATTCAGGTAGTGGGATACAACTAGGTAAGAGTCCTGGCGGTCTCCCACAACTAGATACAGGTCCTGGTAGCCGTTTTATAATTAGGTAAGGGTCCTGTAGCCGTTTTATAACTAGGTAAGGGTCATGTAGCCCTTTTATAACTAGGTAAGGGTCCTGTAGCGGTTTTATAACTAGGTAAGGGTCCTGGTAGCCGTTTTATAACTAGGGAATGGGTCCTGCATGCTGCATATGAAAGCTGCATTTGTTATTCTAATTTTACTATTCACCAAACTATTATTTAGATCTTGCAATAACTTTATAGCCATCTGTTATACTCTCCCAGTAGTTCTTATCAATACAATTTCAACTGACATTTTGGCAGAGTGTTTGCCCACCATAAGGCCATGAAAAATCTTTCTTTTTGCTGGGGGCCTAAGGGGTAGGGAGGTGTAGCATCTTATACAAGTGATTTATTTTGAAGTGGCCTAAAGAAAAATCAGCCAGTCTCGGCGATGCTGCATATATAGGCCACTCCAAATAATATCCTTGTTTCTCATTAGCAAGCCATGAGAAATATGATGAAGGAGCTTTTTTTTTCTTCCATTTTTTTTTTGCTGAGGGCTAAATAGGTGGGAAAATCTAGGCTCTTGTAAAACTAAATTCAAATTTAAGTAATAAAAAGACAAATAATCTATGAAAGTTGTGAATATCTATGTTTTCTCTATCCCATCACATTTGAAGCACCCTAAGCTTCAATTTGATTTAAAATATGCCCATATTTGTCCATCACTTTCATGTTTTTCCATTAAAATTCTCAAGAAAAAAGAGAAAAATCTTCTAACACGATTTTGGGGATGCCTGTGGTTATCAGAAGGATATTATTTGGAGTGGCCTTACAATTTACAATGTGCATCCCACCAAACATGCACCGTAATTTGGCAAAGTGACCCTTACTCCTCATCACACACCTCATGTGATTCTACTTAGTGTCGTGTGCAAAAGTGCATCTGAGTCGTCCCATGTCAATTATGACGTATTATGTGTATAGATGTACTACACACGTCGCAGGATGCACTGGGAGCGTGACGGATGTGTGTGAGCTGGAATGAATCCATCACCATGCGTCAGTTAGTTTACTGTAGCACTTGTAGGTGCATTTATCAACATGGCCATGCCCCCCCCCCCCCCAATCCTAGACATGGGGGCGGGCAGCGTATGTTTCCCCCCCCCCCCCTCCGCCCAACGTCTTGGAAATGCTAGTAAATTATATTCACTTCCACTTTTATGGTGAACTCCATCATTTATCCACAAATTGACCTATAAATCGGCTTAAAATGCATCAAATTTAGTTTCAAAAGTTTCCCTGAATTTCGCTTTTCTTTCCACGCTCCCAGATCCCTACAGATTTCTTACTGTGTCGCTTCTGACGCACGGTATATCGCCCACCCTCCCCCCAAAGTCAAGTTACGTTGGACACGCCTGGTGTTAGAACCCTTCATATACCCTTCATCTGTGGGGCAGTGATGCATTTGTTAGTCGGCCCCTTGAAGTGATACCCTGCAAAGCACTAGGCCTACATTGTATAGCTTAACGAGGGTTACCAAACAATTTTGACGTGGAAATCTCCCCTACCCCTAAAATGATGAACGGTCCCTCGTGAGTTGCAGCCAAGCTAGTTAGTCACCAGTGGTTAGGAAATAGATTGCACCAGTGCCAGTGCAACGAACTAACCGTAAAACCTCGCGTGTAGGCCGCGGCTAGTATGCAAGTCAGATCAAAGTCAGCTCGCCAGTGCAGCCTATTGGATCGGCCTTAAAGATGGGTTAGGAGCTAATTTGGGGTTGATTTTTATTTTTCAGTTTTTTTCAATGTATTTGCGTTCATTATGTCCATACATATTATTTGTGTAGCGTTTTAAATCATTCCGATACTTGTGAATGCATAAAATATAGAGAAACCCAGGTCAGGGGACCCCTTTCTCTAATAGAGTCGGGTCCCTGACCTATTCTGACCATAATTTTCTCTATTTTTTATGGATTCATATGTATCAGAATGATTTAAAAAGCTACACACATATATATATGGCCATTATGAACACAAATACGTTGAAAAGATGAAAAATAAAAGTTACCGAAATTAGCTCCTAACCCCTCTTAAGTCGTTGTGACTTATAATTATGCGAGTTTTACATTTAAACTACAGTATTAAAGTCGCCATAATCAGACCCCCTGTGAGGCTTATAGGATATTCCCAAAGTCTAGGTGCGGCTAATACGCACGTTAGGCTTCTACACAAGGTTTTACGGTATGTCTGGCAGTGATAGATGGAGTTGTTTCTTGTCACTGACTACTTATTCTGCACCACACCGTGGTGCCTTGATGGGATAGGAGAGAGGAGGGGAGGGTATGTGGCAGGGGTTGATGAAGCTTTAAAAATGAGTGGTAATGGCCTTCTGCATCATCAAATAGTGATCTAGAAACTAGACAATGAGCGGCCAAACTGTGTGTGCCAATGTTGTATGAAGCAAGTAATGAAACATAGCCTGGTAGAGGAAGAAGTTCGTTTTATAAACGTATCGCAGTGATAATCTATAAGTTAGTTATACTGCATGATCTGACAAATAAAAAAACACTTGCTATCCTATGAAAAGAGTAGCCGAAATCGTTTAGCAACCCTTTTTAAACTACATGTCAAACTATCAGTATTAATAAATTATTTAAAACAAAATCACGTTATATTTTTCAGTGCTTGGTGATGAGAAACCAGTTTCTTTATTTGATTGGCCGCATGATAAAGTTGTCCAGTCAGCAGAACTCTCAAAGTGCAAACCTAGAGTGGGACCCTGGGTATCGCACAAGGGCTGTCCTATTGTAAATGGTAACAGGAAACCTGTATAAACCAAACAATCCAGTTTTAATATTTTGCTGACGCTGCCTTGTTGATTCCGCGTGTTGTCGAAAGCGAACCGAGAACCCAGCAGCCACTGTATACTTATGGACGCTTGTTTAACCCCCCCCCCCCCTCATATCTGCTCTACCTGGTGACATCAGGAAAGGGCCATTTTTGTGTTCTATGCACTTTATTTAAATTCTTGCATATCTCTATGAGCCCACCTCGTGTACATAGACAGAGGTCCACGATAATCTGTCTAAACGACCGGTTTCTCCATGAATGGTGCATTGGATCATATCACACGAGGCGGAGCCGAGTGTGATGCGATCCAATGCATCACGAGTGGAGAAACCAGGAGTTCAGACTGATTATAGTGGATCTCTGTATTTATTTCATGTGATTCTTGATCAATTCATCAAAATATGCAATTAAAGATTGGTTTCATAGCTATTTTGGTGATGTCATAGTGGAGAAACAGCCCATGGAGAATGAGCACCAGTTTCTCCACGGGGGTGTGGAGAATGGTCATTCTAGTACTTTAGCATAGTAACTGTGTTTCTCCACATGAAATAAAAGCCGTAACCCCGACTTCTACTGTAGTATATTAGGAAAAACTCTCGTATTCGCCGTATCTTACGTAGGCATGTTTGGTATCAAATTAAGCCTGGTTCTGACCAGTGTACACGCCGCTTTTCTGTGCGAGAATTATCGGGAGTGCTTAGTACATCTACGCTATGGCCTTTGTAGTCATATTATGACATAATGCCAAAATTCTGCCATGACAAGGGTTAAAATACTTGATTTTCCTGTTTAACCTTAGTGATATGTAAGTTGGAGAGTTTTTGTGAGTTTGAGAAGATTCAACTTTGGTTAGGAGGTAGAAATAGAAGTCTCCAACCCACCACCCCCCATCCCTGTTAATAATAATATACCACTCCATGTTATTTACACACATGGGTATTTACCATCATGGAGTGAACACAACAGAACACACCGTTTTCAGAACTTACTACGCAACTTTACATAACTTAGTCCTTTAAGGGCTGCATAGAGTTTTAATGCACTGTGCCCTTTAGTCGTTATGATGCATCAATGAAGTGCTGGCGAGTCGCTCACCAGTGCTAGATTCATGCAATAGGGTTAAATGATACACTCTTGAGGGGATGTAATGATGCACTTATGATGCACAGATGCAGTGCTAGTGCAGTGCTAGTGAAATGCGCCAGCACTGGATTGGTGCATCATGACGACAAATGAACATGAAACCTTGATGTTTCCTACCGTGCTTAACCCTGTAAGGACTGATGTTGCTAAACGATGACATTTGTTGTCATGATGCACCAATGCAGCCCCGGCGAGTAACTCGCCGAGGCTGCATTGGTGCATCATGAGGACCATTTGAGAGTTTCTCAACTCCATATGGTTGGCATGGTGCTTGAATGCAGTACTGGCAAGTAAGTCGCCAGGGCTGCATTCATGCATCAAGGCGACCAAGGACATGATGCATTAAGGTATCATGCCGTCCTTAAATAGTGAAATGGTTCATAACTAAACAAACACATACAGGACAGGAGGATGTCATCGTGGCCGGTGTCATCCCTCCTGTTTCCTCTCCCTACCACATCAAATAAACCCGTGTGTATTCAAACACCAACGTTATGGTTACCCTTTAAGGACAGCATGATACCTTAATGCATGATGTCCTAGGTTGTCATGATGTATGAATACAGTCCCGTTGATTATCTTATCGGGAGTGTATCAACCCCGTAGGGTCAGCATGGAGATGCTTGAATGCAGCTCTGGTATGTTACTTAACAGGAGTGCATTCATGCATCATGTCGACAAAGGGCATATCACATTAAGTTCAAGCACGATATGGCATGAAAGAGTTGATAACGACCGTTACCATATGTTGGCGTATGACCCCTGACATGCATTATTTCAAGGGAAATCCACGTTGCTGTGAAAAGAAAACAAAAAAACAACTAGAGCAAGTGTAGCAACATACGTTTATTGACAACTATATCACTGTATACGAACACATGTACCTCTTTGGGAGAGGATATCCTTTTCTGTCCCACCTTATTTAAACCTAGTTCTCCCCAACAACTTATAAATAGTGCTAATCTACTTTTCTCAGGTTATTAAAAACCTGGCTGAGCCCAGCTATAGGGTAGATAGACCATAAGTCGGACACTTACCCCGAGGCGGACAGGGAGATTTGAGGTTATTCATGCGCACTACGACTTCAAGTGTCCTTTTGGAATGAATAACACTTACCGTAAAACCTTGCGTATAAGCCTAGCTCGCGTATAAGCCGCACCCCTAACTTTGACAGATTATATAAGCCGCAGAGGGTGTCTGAAAATTGTTAATTTGGTACTTTAGTATACTAATAAAAACTCTCGTATAAGCCGCACCCGATATAGGCATGTTTGGTATCAAAAGAAAGCTGAGTCTGACTCGCGCACTAGCCGCGGCTTATACGCGAGGTTTTACGGTAGACTTTACTATTATTCACAAATAAAGAACTTAAAACGCTTGAATAACCAGGAAGTCAAGTGTCCGTCTCAAGGTATGTGTCCCACTCGAGGTAAATCTATCCTATAGCCGATAAAAAGCGTTGGCAGAAAGTCTCCCCACCCCCTCCCCCTCCCCCACTCAAAACGACTGTCTTTAGATGGCTCTGGATCGTGGCCTACGGGCCTGTTTTCACGTCTTGTAAATTGAATCATTAGTCAGGTTAAGGACAATGTGTTAATACAATTAGATTAAAGTAGCAGTTAAAGGATATCAGGGAAAATGACCTTTTTAAACGTGAAACTGAATATTTAACGTGGCGGTGTGTCTTTCTTCACAGGTTCTGCCAAGGGGGCCTTTACATTAATTTGTTTGAAATGCAAGATTTACTATACTTAACTCGAGGAAGGGTCGTATTCAATGCCCCCCCCCCCCATTGAATACAATTTGGCCGTATTGAATGGGCTAAGAAAAACCTGAATTTTTTCATTAAATAGCTTCAAATCAAAAATAAATGCAAATGTCAACTACATTGATACCTCTCTGCTGTATTTCACTCATGGGGGCTGGGGCCATATCCCACCCAGCCTGCAGCTTCCTGGGATATGGCCCCAGCCCCAACTCGTGAAATACAGCAGAGACAGTATCAATGGGCGTTGGCATTTGTCTATTTATTACGTGTGAAAATAGTCTGAATACATCAAGACAGTTGCTACAGAGTGTGAGCCCATGGGGGCCCACTCCAACCAGATATAAGCGTTAGCTTTCATGCATCATGGCACACATACATGCTTGTATTGAACATGAGAAAATGTTGCTTTTTAAATATTCCAGTGCATGACGGCGGCGAGTATCCTGCACGCGTTCCACGTGAAGTACGAGGAGGGCATCGACCAGGCCATGTTCCTCAGTCTGTGTCCGGCCATCGTACACCAGATAGACCGCCACGCCTGTAACAAGCACCACGACCACCCACACGACCGACTTGAGGTAACAGTGATAATTATCACATTTTTTCTACTTTTGCAGAAATTCCTACATTCTTGATGGAATTTTGTATCAATTTTTGTAATTTTTTCTTTGTAATTTTTGTAAATTTCCTACAGAAGATTCACCAAGATATTAATATTTATTACTTTTTGTGGACCACAGAGTGGTATCTCTGGATAATAAATATCTACCTCCAATCACGCTATATCCTTTACTGATATCTTTTCTATTATACTAAGTCATGGCTCTAAGCCAATGCTTCTCTATTTTATTGACCTACTGTAAATTCTCGCGTATAAGCCTAACTCTCGTATAAGCCGTACGCCGAGTTTGGACCAATCCTATAAGCCACACAGGCAATCTGATTATGGTGGCTTTAATACTGTACTACAGCAGCAAAAACTCACGTATAAGCCACACCCTGACTCTGAGCCAATCCTATAAGCCGCACTAGCGATCTGACCCTCGTACTAGCTGCGGCTTCTACGCGAGAATTTACGGTACCTACCTTTCAGTATAAATAAAAGAAGTTTTAATTCAATTCACTTCAGGGACATGAGGGACACGACCATGGACACGGAGTTACTGCTGATCAGGCCACCGCTCCTCATGGGTTCGCCGATCCCAAAGGTGAGACATTTTATTTTCACCGATTATTTTTAGGGTATGTGTCCTGAATCTAGTTTAGTCTAGTAGGTGTAACCCATTAGGTGTGATGCTCCAGCGGCGATGCATCCACCTTATTTCCTCTAGGTTGAACTCGGATTACTCCACTCTACCCGCTTGTGATTGTGGACATTCGGAGCAAGAAGTATACGCCATTCCTCCTCAAAGTAGAGACAGTAAATATAGGGTCATGGAAAGTTATGTAAAAGAAAGTGGTGAGGGAAAGTCAGGGAATGTTGTGAATGTCGCCGTGGATCAGGCCACTGCTCCAAATGGGTTTGCCGATCTCGTAGGTGAGACATTAATTAAAGGGGAATATTGTCAGTTCCCTGTAGTTTTTTAATGCCATGTATTTTATGCTTGCTTACCTTGGCAGACTCAGATTCTACCATACATAATGTTTTCCCTCCACCAGTTCACTCTCTGTCCACACTCCACTACACACACTACGGCCCTGATATTAACATATGAATATAGTTTTAGAACCAACACAGCCGAAGGCCGGTCAGCAGGTTCACATGACCCATACGGACTGAACCTGGGCTGATATTAATTAGCACAAACAACAAATATTAGACTATTGTAGGACATGCTCAGCACGGTGGAATTCTCTAGGTGACTTGCGAACTATTTCCGGAAAGTCATATAAGAGAAAGTGATTAGGTAAAGTCAAGTGAGATAAAGAAAAAAAATTATCGAAATTGAAAAAAGGGGAAATTGATATCACCAAATCCACTACTAGCATGAGGGTAACACTCTGTCAAATTGAAGAGCGCCCATCACTATATTGCGGCGTACAATAATAGTCATTTTGGTCAGAGAAATCATAAAAAGCTTCTGAGTTTGAGTTTGATTATTTTTATTGGCAATAAATCCACTACAAGTAGCGTCTTTCGATCCAGGCCAAGGTTTGAGAGGGATGACGCAGCATCCACAATCTTAAATCTTTTGGTTACCCGGATGTAATGTTTGACCTTCAAAAGCCTCTAGATGTAAGAGGTTATTTATTACATCCGGAGAGAAAGACACATTGTAGAGCGAGTTATGAAGGTATGCAGGGAAGTTTAAAGTGAATACTTCAAATACTTTGTACTATCACATTTCTGTTTAAAAGTAGAGGTAAAAATATCAAAGATATTGTGAACAGATGGAGCTCACCTTCATTTCATTTGCCGTGGTCAATCTTTAACAAGGATGGGGGGGTGGTCGATTTTTGCTCAAGTGGCAAATTTTCATGAGAAATGCATGAGAGGGTTCAAATAGATTGCGGCTCACCCCTCGAGCTAAAGTAATGCGCAGGCTTTTCTGCTAAGGCCACTCAACAAAAAAAATCTGGTTTCTCATCACCCAGCACCGAAAAATATGACGAGGGCATTTTTTATCTAATTTTTTTTTCTACTGAGGGGCCAAAATGTATAGGAAAATGTAGACTTTTCGTGAACAAATTTCACACTTTAGTATTCAAGCACTTATTGATTTACAGAAGTTGGAAAATGTAAGATATTCCTAAGGCACTGCATTACTGACAGTATAAGCTTTAATTTGATACCAAATATGACAATATTTCTCAAAATTTAACACATTTTTAAATTAAAAATGTACAAAAAAAAAAAAAAGTTTTGCCCCAAATCATGATTTTCATGATGCGCGCGGTGATGAGAAACCAGATTTTTTTTTGAGTGGCCTAATAAAGGGTGACTTTTTTTGGTCCCCTCCCCTCATGAGGGGTGAAATTCTTTTGCCCCCAACCTTGTTGTACAGAAATGACCACTCCCCTTTACTGCACCAGTGTACAAAAGTAACACAGGCCCTTTCTTGTTAACCCTTCATGCGCTGCAGAGCACTTAAATGCACTCTGCTCATTTCTTGTCGTGCTGCATTCATGCATGCATCCTGGTGAGTAACTCGTCAGCGCTTCATTCATGCATCATAACGACACTACAGGGTTGATACACTCATGAGGCACACGAGCTAACCTTGAACAGAAAACTTGAGGCGTCATCCAGGCCTTAAAGGTCAATACATAAAAGCTAAATGATTTATTTTAATGGAAGGCGTATATTTGATCAGCCTAGGTACATAAAGTTGAACTTGTTTCTGAGAAAACCAACACTTTGAGGTAGATAGATGCATCCCCTCACCTTGGGAGAAGCGTGATCAACCTTGATATCAGGCGTAAAAGGCAAAGAATATATAGCTGACTACGCAATGAAGGCATTTCAACAGTTGTATATGAAAAAGGTTATGCTCAATTGAAAAAAATTCTCTCCTCCCAACTTTTGGCCAAAAATATTAAATAGAAAAGACAAATATTTTGCCTTATAAACGCGGGGGGAGGGGTACCCCCTCTAAATGCCCATGTCGCCAAAAGCACTCTATGCAAGAGATAGGCACTGCTGGACGAACATAGATGGGTCAAGGGCCATCTTAGTGAGGGTCAGGCTATGGTGGACTATTGGAAAATTGCTTGAGAGTCTGGCCATCTTGGACCCTCATGCCAGAGTCTGAGCATGCTGGACTCTTGGATGCTGAAAGAGACTCTCCTCAGAGTCTAGCAACGCCTGGCCCTCATATGGGTGGGTCCAGCAATGCCTGACCCTCACTAAAATGCCTGACCCTTGTAGAAGAGTACTTTCGGCGACATAGCCAGCGTCCAGCTCCCGGGGGGGGGGGCACTTGGATTTTTTTTGACAGGGGTGTGCGGCTGGACCTCTGACAACCCTTACCCTTGTTAGGGCGATTTTGATGCCAAAAAGTTACCCTTGTTAGGGCATTTTCGGTCAAAAGTGCCTAGGTTTTGGTAAAAAAGCGATAAAAGGTAGATTTTGATGCCAAAAAGTTACCCTTGTTAGGGCATTTTCGACCAAAAGTGCCTAGGTTTCGGTAAAAAAATAATAGAATAACCCATGTTTGTGTAAATCTGCTGAAAAAGTTACCCTCTTGCGAAGATTTTTTTTGAAAACTGCGACATTTTTTGTGAAAACGGGCAAATCTTGGCGAAAACCCGGACATTTTTGTGAAAAGTAGACCCTTGTTAGGGCGATTTTCATGAAAGTGGACCCTTGTTAGGGCGATTTTTCTTTAAAAAGTGGACCCTTGTTAGGGCGATTTTGTAGAAAAAGTAGCCTTCCCAGCCGCACACATGTGTATACAAAATATACTAAGTGCCCCCCCCGGGGTCCAGCTGACCCTCGTATTTTTCTGGGTGTAGGGTGGACGGTAGATACTAACAAGGTGACATCTTTATAGCTCCCCATCCTTTTCAGCCTTCTAAAGATGCTCCTGAAGTAAGGTCCTTTGTGAGGGCAATATGTTCGACAACCCTGTAAGGGCAGCATAGGGCTTACAGGCATTTTATAATTTTGCATTCAATCAGTCCTGGTGAGTAACTCCGGGCTTCATTCGCGCATCATGTCGACCCTAAGGGGCTGATCCTGATACACTCACCAACACAGCTCTGGCGAGTAACTCGCCACCGCTATGTTGGTGCATCATGCTGGGAAATCAACATAAACCCTTGAGACATGATACAATTAATACAATCTACTTTTTCACCCTTTAAAGGCCACTTTATAATAGCATGTAGTATGCCCTTAGTCGTCACAATGCATGAATGTAGCCCCAGCGAGTAACTCACCAGGGCTGCATTCATGCATCATGATGACCATATGGGTTGATACACTCCCGAAGGGTTGGTATGATGCATGGATGTAGCACGCATCATGCATCATGACAGCAAAGGGCAGCCTGCATTAAAGTGGCATTTAAAGGGTTAAGGGGGTATACAGTAGCCAGCATGCCTTTAGACCTGGACCCTCAGTAGGGGGTAGAACATCCAGCAGCCTCCTGGCCCCACGACCCTCGGCCCCGTCACATTATTATCTCCTCTGTGACCATGGCAACGCTTAGAAAATGGCGGTCCCTTCCCAGGGGGTCAAGCAGGCCCTTACCCTTACCCCCATACAGCCCCTGTATAACCCCCATATAGCCCTACTGCCTTTGTGCCCTCTGAAGGTCACCTTAGGGAGTGAGCATTTTTTAACAACAAGGGGGGGGGGGGCTGGAATTTTACCCCCGCCCGGTTAAGGGGTCAAAATCCCCCCCCCCATGCTACAAGTAGAAAATCGGTCCATGCACGGGCCCTTTAGTTTAAAGCATCGTAATCATAGGCTTTTTCGATCAAACATGTAAAATCTTTTTGACTCCCCCAAAAAGGGTTGAGGTTTTTGCCCTCCTCCCCACTTGTTGTTTAGAAAGTGACCACTCCCTTAGCACAACCAATAGGGGCGTATACCCTGTGACCCCTGCATATGCTGGCAATTCTGACAGGTGCCTCGACAAAAACAACATCTCTAGGAGGAGATCTCTAGTGTATTGGTTGGGACTTTATGGGCTTGTTATAATGAACTCTCCCAGTTCTGTAGAGGGACCAAACTATATTGTCTCTCTCTCACTTTCCTTTATTATCACACTTTTGTCAACCTCAGTGCTGAAGGTTACACAGGAGAAAATTCAGACAAGTGGTGATGTGCAAAATTCTATAGGGTAAGAAAGAAAACTCCTACTGGGGCACGTCCCTTTCTTTTTTTCGAAGGATAGCAAGTGTTCTCTTATTTGCCAGGTTCCACAAGGAATAGCACCATAGCAGACAGTGACAGACAACCCACAGCCCCTGATATCCCTGACGTGGTTCAATGAATAGACCACCAGTGTTGAGGCCATTAAATGTAGCTTAATATTTTAGATCTTAAAAAAAAAGAATTATCATTATTGGACTCTGATGACACCATCTAAGAGTTAGGCAGGCACATAAGGCCGTTCATAGGCTATGCCAAAGGGTTACAAAATATGTCTATGTAACTTAGGAGAACTCCAGATGGAATTGGAGTGATGTAAGGGACTAAATAAGGGAGGAGAAGGGGAAGAAGTAGGATTATTGATGTTGTCTAATTTTGAACTTGTGCCATTAAACCAACAATGTACATGTAGGCCCCCTTAAAGTTACTATGTCAGCTAATTTTAGCTGTCCACCGACAGAAAGCAAGACCTGTTAGGGGTGCATCATAATACCATTGGATTTAGCCTGCAATCACAACACAACAACCTGTATATACAACCACTACATTCAGTATATTTCCTACTGGCAAATCACAATAAGGAGAACATTTATACCATAATGAATGATATCAAACACAAGGAAAGCAATTGCAATATTTTATAACTTTATTTTGGGGCGTTTTAGCTGATGTTATATCTTTAAGGGCGACCCTTTAGAATATGAAGGTCCTGTTTTAAGGGGAAACAATGGCTTGTGTAACACATAACAAGAACAAAAATGTGACTATTGCGTCAAGGCATTAAGCCGTCCTTAGGGGATTTAACATGAGGCTGGGAACCCTGCTCCAGCACTCCCCTCAGCATACACACCCACAGTCAGCTTTTCATCTTTGTAATACACAACAAATAAACCTTTTTTCTGCCGGCAGCTTCCGTGGGTTTCATGCCCCGTTGCATAAGACATAGGTAAATAACACTAAGGGAGGAGGAGGAGAACGTTGGCACGACGCAAGCCATCCTGTAGACTTGCTCAAGTCTTTGATTTCTAATAAAATTAAATGAAAATAAAGACCAAAAACAGACCTTTTCTGTGATATACTTTCTTTCTTTAAATTATACCGTAGCGTCGCGATAAAGCGCCTGGTCTTGAAAGAGCGCTGATCTTGACTAAGTGTCAGGGGTATAGGGGCCTCCAAATGTTTCTAAAGCACTGAAATAACGACCTTGAATAAGCACCTGTCTTATATAGGTGCCTGGGTAAGAGCCCCGTCAAATTCAAGAGTGCCCCAGCGCTTAATCGCGACGGTACGGTAACCCCGAGAGAAGGGGGTAATGAAGAGTGGTCCGCGGGCGGCGGTGGTGATGCAATCTACGTTTGGTAGATATTTAGTCAAGGATCGCCACTGTCAAGCTCTATACCGATTCGGTGGTGCACAGGCATCCATTCTATTCAAATATGTAAGACCTAGACAACAAATTCTGAAAGTTAGAGACATATTGATTATGTTTTAATGGTAGAACATGCTGGTTTTCTGAGGAACTTTTTCCAGGGAGGGATAGGGTAGACCGCCCATGAGATGACCAGCTGGTCTGTTGGTACCATGAGTGGACCGGTGTAGCTCAATCAGGTTGCCATCATTCATGGGGCTAATCTTCCACAGGGCTATTAAAGACATGGGACTGACCGTCCTCAGGGCCAATTGTCATAGGGCCTATTGTCCACAGGGCTGCTAATTTGTGTTCCTGTCTACTCAAGGTACCAACAGACCAGCTAGTCATCTCATGGGCGCTCTACCCTACTGGCATGCAGATTGGAAAGCAGAAAAGTTGTACTGCTATTGCACCTCCTTTCACAGAAGAGTATCCATTTGGCCCAACTTCCACAGGAGATTTCTTCTAAGCCCGTAGCCTGTGGCAGAGAGTGTGTGGTGAGGGAGTCTCTGCCAAGGGAGATTGGTGGTGGTGCAGTTCTCAGTGACACAGGCATGTCTATCTATCCGCGTCATCCCACCTGGAATGTTTGAGGTTCTCTCTGCAGCAAACCTTAAAGTGACGTCAGAGCTGAGTGGTAGCATCTGTAGGTATTTACCTGTAGAGGGTTTTACCCTTTAGGGACGGCATGATGCTTTAATCTCAGATTGAAAAATTATTTATTAATTTTCATGATATTCGACAAATTCTTGCTGTGTTTACAATTGAACTACAGTGGCTAATATCAGCAATTACATGTATGTAATTAAATTATGTATTAATTAATTACAATGCTGATAATTGCAGCATGTTTGAGATAATCCTTCTTTCATGTTCATTTATTGTCATGGTGCATCTAGATGTAGTTGGAGCGAATTACTCGCCAGCAATGCATTGTTGCATCATGCCGACCATTAAGGAATGTATCAAACCTGTCGGATCGCCATAGTGCATGCATGTAGCACTGGTGAGGTACTCGCATGGGCTGCATTCATGTTTCATGCCAATAAAAGGGCATAATGCATTAAAGCACTAAGCTAACCTAAAAGGGTTAAAGTGGCATTAGAACAGCGGCCGCATTATTGTCCTGCAGTCACCCACAGAGAGCTAAGCCACTTATGCTGATCCGTTTTTAAATAAAGACATGTCTGGGGACTTATGGCCTGAAGTCATCATAACTATAGATCCTACCGCTGAGTTTAGACAAAGTGTCATAACTATAGATCCTACTGCTGAATTTAGACAAAGTGCCATAACTATAGACCCTGCCGCTAAGTTTAGACAAAGTGCCTTAACTATAGAGCCTGCTGGTAAGTTTAGACAAAGTGCCATAACTATAGATCCTACTGCTGAATTTGGACAAAGTGCCATAACTATAGACCCTTGGCATCATGCCGACACAACCAAATAATTATATGAACCTTAAGGCATCATGCCGTTCTCAAAATGGTTAAAGTTTAACATCCTGTCCAGCTTGTATTTGAGGAGACTTTTCTTCTCAAGATCCGTCTCCTTTTTTGGTACTGTAGGTCTTATTTACACCTGGGATATCCACCTACAGCATTTTTCTTCACCACACTGGAATTGGTTTTCACTTTCAAAGAGGTAGAATTTGTCAAGGGTGTGCCAGCTTCTGTGAACAAGAGCCTTTCTGCCCCCCCCCCCCCACCCCCGCCCGGGTGTTTACCCGAGGACTACCACATAGTGATGCCCTCTCTATTCACCCCGAGGGGTTCAGGTTGCACTCTCTTTTTGAGAGACTCCTCTCTGACTCTGCCCCAACCTATTTAAAAAAAAAGTTTTTTTGTTGGAGAAAGGGAGATCTTCCATCTTATAGGCATAGGTTAACTGCGATCTCCAATCAGCAGATATTTCGCACGACACGGTCTCCCTTCATCTCTGCAAAAAAAACCCAAAAAAACCTCCATGTACGTAAAGGACATTGAAATATGCAATTTCATTTAAGCCATTCGATTCAAATATGTAGAAGCACTTCTAGACATTTTGGTCATGTTTTTACGGAGGATATTGTAATTTTTTTGAGGAACTATTTTTCGGGTAGTGACCATAGCAACGCTTAGAAACTACCTGGCAGTGTGTGAAGAGACTTCCTCTACAGACGAGGAGCTTTTGCCCCTCCTCTTACAGAAGATTTCTTGCAAGTCTGTAGGTTAAGGCAGAGATGAGTAGGGGAGTCTCTGCCAAGGGAGATTGGGATTATTGCAGTAATATTGATAGAATTTGGAATTTTGCACTCTCCTACTCAGAGACTCATCCCTGACTCTGCCCCAACCTGGAGAAGCTTTCTGTAGGAGAAGGTAAGATTGGGTCTTATATGCATGAAATAATTCAGTAATTTTCCTAAACTTTTGAATTTTGAGATCTAGAAAGGACCCCCCCTCTGTGATTTATATAGATCCATTGACAACATATTTTGATATTGATAAAGGGCGTGGTTCTTTGTTTACTAGGGGGAACCACCCCATACATGCCACATGTCATCCCAAATACCATCTTGAGTAGAGGGTTTGGTCCATCTTGGATTTTTTTCAAGCCCCAGTCCCATGCTTACATTTCAGTTTTTATGAATTTTGAAGGGCGAAAACTCTTAGCCTAGGCCTTTAAGGGAAAAAAAACGAAAATTAAAACTGCACCAGGATGTCTGCTATGAAGAGGTAGTTTGGGATAGAGATACAAGCACCAACTGTGTAAACAGAGCAGGGTGTCGTCCCATACAGGAGAGTGCGCTGCCTCTGGGGGGTCGTCTTACCGCTTAGTTGACACAAAGTCACATGACCACACACAAAGTCATGTGACGGCAAGTGTTTGCCGTCACCAAACCCTATGTCTGCAGCCTTCTGCATACGGGACACTCTGAGGACTCTTTCTGCCGCTAACCCGTCAAATATACATTACCAGCTAATTTCGGGTGATTTCTTTTCATTATGTTCCCATATAGCATGTGCCTGTGAGTCTATATGAGGAATTTGGAGTCTTGTTATTTTTTCTTTTAATCTGTAAATACGACCATAATAGCATGCAAAATATATTAGTGAGAGCCAACAGTTATCAAAACCCGTAAGGGGTGCATGATGAACACTCAAAACCCAAATGCTCTCACAGTGAATTCATAGGTATAACAATTCAGTTAGATTTATAACAAATGGCTTTCCTATGATAAAGGGCCTGTCAATTGATAAGGAAATGACTATTGTAAGTCTACTTTGGGTATTTCATAACTTGATTTTGGGTAGATTGAGGTGATGATGTATCTTTAAGGACCACATAAAGGTCCGGTCACACTGGTCTTGAAAATCAAAACAAATCTTTTGTAAAGCCAAAACAATTATAGTTGTGGGGAGTCAAGTTTTGCTGCAAATCATTTTTGTCTTGGAGTGCCAGTCACACCTGTCTTTGAATTGGAAACATTTATTGTGCAATAATTGTCTTGGCTTTACAGAACATTTGCTCTTGATTTCACAACCAGTGTCACTGAAAGTGATCGGGCCTTTAAAGCTTAAATGTACAATGCCCTCATGATGCATGAATGCAGCCCCGGTGAGTAACTCGCTGGTGCTACATGCCAACCCTACAGGAGTGAATATGAAGCCAGGAGGGACACTGTCATCTCCGATCCTTTAACCATTTAAAGATAGCACACCAAAGTATTGCAAAGATACCGCAAAATGCCCCATATACACATTGACGTAATTTTTTCCTGGCTTTAACTAAAAATTAGGTTCCAGGTCGTCGGTGCTGCATTGGTACATTTGGACGACCCTTCGAGAGTGTATCAACTCTGTCGAGTCGGCATGATGCTTGAATGCAGCCCCTAATTACTATGCAAGCATAGTAAACAATGGTCAAGCCTGTAATTACAGTGTTATTATTTATTTCAGTGTGGGGGTACGCTATAGCGGCAGTGACAGTGATCAGCCTGGTAGGCCTGCTCAGTGTAGCCATGGTGCCCATACTACAGTGATATATTTGTGTTTCTGCCCATATTACAGTGTTATTATTTATTTCAGTGTGGGGGTACGCTATAGCGGCAGTGACGGTGATCAGCCTGGTAGGCCTGCTAAGTGTGGCCATGGTGCCCATACTACAGAAGGCCTTCTACCACCACCTCATCCAGTTCCTGATCGCGCTGGCCGTCGGCTCGCTCACCGGAGACGCAATGCTGCACCTCATACCTCACGTAAATACTTTTTGACTCATATCGAGCTTCACCTTTATACTCAGATTTTCCATAAAGTAGAGGCTTTGATTAAAAAATGTCGTTAAGATTGATTTTTTTAAACTGATTTTTTTTGTTGTAATTTTGGTAAATTTAGGTTTTGTCAATGATTTAAAACCAGGTCTACAGTCTGATGAAATTAATGACAAATGCCATTTTAAGCATTTTGTGATATTTAGGGAAAGGGAAATTATGAAATCTATTGCGATGTAAAGCGACATTTTCAAAAGTCCCCCACAATTACTAAGGAAGTATCACACTCTTCTTGGTTAAGTTGAGAAATTTTTAATGAGAGTATAGATTGATTAAATCAACACAAATTCAAGTGTCCGTCTCAGGGTATCTGTCTGACTCAAGCCGAATCTACCCTATAACTTATAAATTATTAGAGTGTGCCTTGGTGAGCTGTAGTGCTATAGTGCTATAGATAGGCACTCTCTTATGTAGTCAGTCCTCTGTGAGTCAGATTGCTGTGATATGGTGTGTTGGCTCATCAAAATACTCATTGATGAAAAGACATTTTTCAATTTATCTCCAGACCATTCTGTGCTCAACATGTTCAGCTATCTTTTTGGTTCAGCTTGAAATGATTTGGTTTATAGTTTTGTCGTAGTTCATGATCTTGTGGCAAAATCAGCTGTTTTTTTGGTGTAAAACACTGCTATAGCACTGCAGCCTATGAGAAGCATGGTCATGGATTCAGTATTTTTTGTGCTCATTTTATACACCTTTCCTAAATAGATACTGCTTCGATTCTTTTACAGTAGCGAGTTAAGATTGGGGCATTATCATTTCTTAAAAATTTAAGTTGGAATATTTTGTATTTAGGTGAATTTGTAGCTGTTGATCTTTGCATATGCATATGTATATGTCTGGCTATATGCCAGCATGTCTGGCAAGCAGCTGTCAAGTAGGTGGATAAGTAGGTGGATTACATAACTGACCTGTATTGTATTATATTGGTGAATTGTTTTTGCAAAACAAGGTGAAGGTCAGTCATTCCTGGCAGTGCACTCTGTTACCCTGCCTTGTTTCTGGACACGGCAGCAGCCACTGCCTGTGTGTGTGTGTTGGAGGGGGGGGGGGGGGTAGGACATATGTGTACATCGCGTTCAAATTTCAACAAGGTGAAATTTGCCTAAAAACACCTGATTTGGAGAAAAAAGTTTGAAATCGCAAAAAAGTGAAATTTGCCTAAAAACACCCCATTTGGCGAGAAAAAAGTTTGAAATCGCAAAAAAGTGAAATTTGCCTAAAAACACCCGATTTGGCGAGAAAAAAGTCCGAAATCGCAAAAAAATGAAATTTGCCTAAAAACACCCGATTTGGCGAGAAAAAAGTTTGAAATCGCAAAAAAGTGAAATTTGCCTAAAAACACCCGATTTGGCGAGAAAAAAGTCTGAAATCGCAAAAAAAGTGAAATTTGCCTAAAAACACCCGATTTGGCGAGAAAAAAGTTTGAAATCACAAAAAAGAGAAATTTGCCTAAAAACACCCCATTTGGTGAGAAAAAAGTTTGAAATCGCAAAAAAAGTGAAATTTGCCTAAAAACACCCGATTTGGCGAGAAAAAAGTCCGAAATCGCAAAAAAGTGAAATTTGCCTAAAAACACCCCATTTGGCGAGAAAAAAGTGTTAAATCGCAAAAATGTGAAATTTACCTAAAAACACCCGATTTGGCGAGAAAAAAGTCCGAAATCGCAAAAAAATGAAATTTGCCTAAAAACACCCGATTTGGCGAGAAAAAAGTTTGAAATCGCAAAAAAGTGAAATTTGCCTAAAAACACCCGATTTGGCGAGAAAAAAGTCCGAAATTGCAAATAAAGTGAAATTTGCCTTAAATTACCTGATTTGGCGCGAAAAAAGTTTGAAATCGCAAAAAAGTGAAATTTGCCCAAAAACACCCAATTTGGCGAGAAAAAAGTGCCAAATCGCAAAAAAAAAGTGAAATTTGCCTAAAAACACCTGATTTGGCGAGAAAAAAGTTTGAAAGGGCAAAAAAAGTGAAAATTTAGTGAAAGGCAATATTACATAATAATATACGGTACATATTATGTTGCCTATTATGCCAAGGCACACTCTTCTAGTACACAAAGCTGTTACTATACTAATGATGTAGAGCTGGATGCTATATTTTTAAAGTAGGTATAATATCCGATCTTTTACAAAATTCTAAATCCTACATAATTATGTTTCAAATACTGTAAAAAATATTATTTATGGGTTGGAGCACGTTACAATGGTATCCATGGACAGTAAGAGCTCAGAAAGTGTATCTCATGGGGTCCAACCATAGGGTTTTTTATCGGATTTTATTCCAAAATGACCATATATTGAGCAATAAAATCAAATTTGAGCAAATTCAGAGGGAATGAGGGGGAATGGAATAGATAAAAAGTTGAGTACCGTACCGTCGCGATAAAGCGCCTGGTTCTGAAAGAGCGCTGGTCTTGAATAAGCGCCGGGGGTATAGGGGTACCCAAATGTTTCTTAAGCACTAAATTCATGACCTTGAATAAGCGCCTGTCTTGTATAAGCGCCTGTGTAAGAGCCCCACCAAATTGAAGAGCGCCCCAGCGCTTAATCGCGACGGTGCGGTATGTCATATGTGAACATCCTGACTCATTATTAGAGAGATATTTTTTCCCACACATCAATATACTCACTTTAGAATTAATAAGAAAAAATTACTTCTGGTTGCAGTCGCTGGGTGGAGGCCATGAGCACGAGGAGGGAGACGTGGAGGACCCGCTAGCGGCAGACAGCCCTGTGTGGAAGGGCATGGTGGTGCTGGCAGGGGTCTACTTCTTCCTGCTCATGGAGCGCGGCATGGCCGGCGTGCAGCAGTGGAGGTCCAACCGGGCCAGGAGGCGCAAGGAGAGGGGCAAGGGGAAGGACACAGGCACCGTGCAGGTAAGTAGTAGATACCCCACGAGTAACCGAGTGTATGTGGAAGTCTACCAAGGCCAAGAGGCGTAAGGAGAAGTAGTAGATACCCCACGAGGGCTCAGAGGCATAAGGAGAAGGGCAAGGGGAAGGCTGCAGGCACAGTGCAGGTGAGACATCATGAAGCAAAGTCTACCACCCCCTGTTGCTAAAAGGTTACATTACCACTCCGAAAGGGAACAAAGCACAGGCAGACATAACTTCTAAAGAGGGCTTCAGTAGAATGACCTTCATTGTGACCTGCATCCTGTGTAGTGCTAGAAGGGCCTTTGTAGAATGACCTTCATTGTGACTTACAACCTGTGTAGTAAGCCTACTAGAAGGTCTTTTGTAGAATGACCTTCAGTGCGACCTACAACCTTTGTAGTAGGCCTACTAGAAGGTCTTTTGTAGAATGACCTTCAGTGCGACCTACAACCTTTGTAGTAGGCCTACTAGAAGGGCTTTTGTAGAATGACCTCCATTGTGACCTACATCCTGTGTAGTGCTAGAAGGGCTTTTGTAGAATGACCTTCATTGTGACCTACAGCCTGTGTAGTACTACAAGGGCTTTTGTAGAATGACCTTCATTGTGACCTACAGCCTGTGTAGTACTAGAAGGGCTTTTGTAGAATGACCTTCATTGTGACCTACAGCCTGTGTAGTACTAGAAGGGCTTTTGTAGAATGACCTTCATTGTGACCTACAGCCTGTGTAGTACTAGAAGGGCTTTTGTAGAATGACCTTCATTGTGACCTACAGCCTGTGTAGTACTAGAAGAGCTTTTGTAGAATGACCTTCATTGTGACCTACAGCCTGTGTAGTACTAGAAGGGCTTTTGTAGAATGACCTTCATTGTGACCTACAACATGTGTAGTACTAGAAGGGCTTTTGTAGAATGACCTTCATTGTGACCTACAGCCTGTGTAGTACTAGAAGAGCTTTTGTAGAATGACCTTCATTGTGACCTACAACTTGTTCTGTATCTGCAGTTTCAGCCGTCTGCAATTCTTGTACTCCCTGAGTATTAAAAGCAAAATCACCTACTAACTGTACATTTTAGTTCACTGAGTTATGTGGCTAATCTTTTACATTTCAACTTTTACTCTCCAGCTGCGGAAGAGGCCTACAGACAAGCCGCGCCGCCAGAGCTGGAGGTTCTCCGCCATAGGAGCCAAGCTCTCAGATTATGACAAGGTGGCGTTCTCAAGTGAAGATATGAGGAAAATGTCAAAGAAAGGTAAGCAAAAAGTTTTTTGACCGGTGGTGACATTTGCCATGTCTTTTACTTCCTAACCCTTTATGGACCATTTAGTGTTTTAATGGATTGTGCCTTTTGTCGTCATGATGTATGAGTATAGCTCAGGTGAGTGTTTTGCCAGTGCTACATCCATGCATGATGCTGATCATACAGGGTTGATACACTCCCCAAGGGTCGGCATGATACACCGATGCAGTACCTGCAAGTCACTCCTTCACACTGCCTTGGTGCATTATGATGACAGATGAACATAGGACAATGAGGCATCATGCCATCCTTGAAGGTTTAACTGATGATGACATCATCTGGCCGTGGACGCCATGACATATAAAAGTCAGGAACGACCACCAAATATCAGCACATATAAGAAAAATGCCTACTGTGATGAACAAGCACGTTTTGTCAACAGGTTACATGTATTTTTTAATGTAATATTTATCCTGGAGTGAAAGGCAAGGTTCCTTTATAATTTATGGCGGATCCTATATATATATATATGGGTATAGCAAGAGCCACTTTTAAGAGCTAATACGACTGGTACAAGGCTTTCCAAGGCTAAGTGGGTACTCAGGAACATATTATAGTACCCATCAAGGTATTGCTTATCAGTGCTTTTAACCTCGATCAGCAAATTTCAAAATGGCTGACCCACTGGGTATGAGCTCAAGTCCCTCTATATACTTCTGGCTCCAGAGGTCCTCATTTAAAACATATACCATGCATGAACTCATCTGGCAAAGCCATTTTTATTTCGCTAGGATAGCATTGACCCTGCAGGCATTTGCCAAATCCGGGCTGAATGAGAACTAGAAAGCTTAAGCACTTGAACCCTTTAAAACAATAGTTCTAATCCAGCTATCTTGACTTAGTTTGTAGTTCATATCTAGAATAAGTGAATAACAACATTGACATTTTGACAGCGTTTAAGAAAGGTTACTCTTGTCGAAAACACCGAAAATATCCAGTTCCGTGTCCAGGCAGGAGGGGTTAGTCTGCTACACGACATCTGCGTACTGCGTAGCATTATACGACAACCACCTTAACCATCTAACGTGTCCATAGTGCCTTAATCAAAATTTAATGTGTCCATTTAATGAAATTGATACAGCCCTGGCGAAATACTGGCCAGCTATATAAGACTGACCCTACAGGGTTGATACCCTGACGTAGGGTCGGCATGATGCACCAATGTAGCTGATGCACCAATGTAGCAGTGGTGCATCATGACCAATCAACATGACCCTTGAGGGGCCTTGAGGCATCGTCTCAAGATTCAAGATTCAAAGAAATTTATCCTCAAGAAGATGAATCATTACATGTGTATGGTATATGTAATATCTCACGAGCATTAATTTAAATAAACGCGCTCACTAACATAAGATCTCATTAATTATGATCCACTCCATGTAATAAAAGTAATCTTCCTTCAGAACAAGCTGTGTCTAGGTTTGATATAAGGTGGTCCTTAAAGAGTTATCCTGCCAGCTCTGTGGCATTAGAGATTTCATTTCAAGTGGAAATGTTAATTGACAGTTAAGAGTCATTAATGCAGGCAGGCTCTGTGTTGGTTACTGCCTCCAACCTCCCACTACACAGCCCTCACAGCAAAGAGGAAGGGAGATAAAGATGGAACACTAGCAGATTTCCTCTCCTGCTAAACAGCACTCGGGAATGACAACTCATATGTTGTATTATACCAGGAAAAAGACAAAAAAAAAGACAAAAAAAAAGACAAAAAAATGGGGTTTGGTAGCTTGATGAGTTGTGAAGTATTACTCCAGACTTATGGCACACAGTTATATGAGCTTGGAGTCTCTTTTGCTTCGTGACTTTATCTTTGGCTGCCATCTCCCATGCTGTGGTAGACTTACAGCATAGCAAAGGCCTGTCGCTCTCTCACCATGTCTATGTGGTGTCGGGGGTTAAAAAAAACCTTGCTTCGGTAAATGTGTAGGAGAGGGATTTCTATCTTTTGGCTCATCTCATAGATTTGATCATCCTGGATACTATAACCCTTGGTAGGCCTTCGACCTACCATCACTTGTGAAACACTTAACTTAATGGCAGTCTGGAATGCAAAATGCAATGTGCCCTCCGGACGTTAAACTACCTAACAAACAAACAAATCATCTTGAGTTTGTCTGGAGATTTTGTTTGCAGAGGTCCCCCTCAAAAGAACATGACGTCCAAACCGGTTTACTTAACCACATACTAGTACACATTCTTTCACATAATTGTGTACTCTCTAAGTGTTCTCTTATCATCCAGGTTAAACTTGGAGCAGTGTAATTAGAGATACTGTGTAGAGAGGATGGTGAGTTAACTGGTTCACACTTATACTCTATCCACCAGGGGGCGCCTTGGGCGACAAAGGACTCACATACCAGTAGTATTCTGTATCTATCCTGTGAGGCACCATCTGAACTACATTAGCTACCCTGAAAAAGTAAACCTGTCCCCAGACTCGTCTAAGTGACTGTCATAAAATAAATGAGTTAAAGGTTGTCTAACCTATCAGGTTACCATCCCACAAACCCGTCTCCAGATTCGTCTAAGTGACAAGGAAGCGGGTCTTCTAGCTGGAGTTGTTAGATAAAAGACCATCTTGGCACGTGCCAGCCCGAAACCCGAAATTTGCCAGCTCCAGAATCTATTCATAACCTTTAGCTCGTTAATTTAATGGCAGTCACTTAGACACTTTTTCCCAATGTATACCAGATAGGCTATAGGACTTGCCATTGTGCTTCACACAAAGCTACATTAGCCCCCTATTGAGCATCATTCTTACCAACGGACAATGCTAACCTATGTTAGATGAGATGAGTTGAGTTTAACTTTTTATTTGGCAAATAACATTCACATTACAATGGGCGCTTTTCTTGGTCTAAAATAATGCAGTTAGATAGCCTAAAGTTGCCTGATACTAGCATGCGTTGCTCTTTGGTGCAGAGTGGCCCCTCTTAGCATGTTTAGCTCTTTGGTGCCGAGTCTACAGTCAGTGCCGCTTAATGTCAAAGGCTGATTACAGAAGGCTCAGCTTCTAAAGAGCCACAATCTCTGTACTGCATCAATTTGTGTAAAAATAGATAACCAGATTTGAACCATGCTGTGAGGGTATGTGTGCAGGGGGGAGAGGGCACAAAACAATTCAGATGGAAAAGTGTCCCACCAGCAATCACAAACATCTATAGTTCTACCATAGTAGTGGGCAGCTGGGCAGGGTGATCCCATTGACGCCCATGTTAACCAAAACGAGGCACTGGGCAGGTGACCTAATACATAATACCACCTAAACTGTTGAAGTCTTTTGCTGTTTATTTTCACATATCAAGTGCAAGTTTTGGAGGAAAATTATCTACGAAAACTATGGTAGAACCCTGACCACGCCCTCAGTGTCGGATTTGGGCCGTAGCCTACGGCCTTGGGCGGTTATTTTTTATTTAACCGATCATAAAGTTATCCTACGGCCCACCCCACCACACCGAGAGTAATCAGTTAGACCACTCCCTTATTCAAGATATGAATACAAAGTTGAGATTCAAACCGTGGTATTGAGTCTTTTCCTCCCCCAGTTATCACCCATAACTGTCAGCAAGTTAAAACATCCAAGGCACCTCTATCCCATTAAGGGCCGCACTGTGCTATAACGCATCATGCCTGTCTATACTGGCATGATGCATGAATGCAGCATGATGCATGAATGCAGCATGATGCATGAATGCAGCACCAACCAGCAACTCGCAGATGCTACAGTCATGCATTGTGCTCACCCTAAGGGGTTGATACACTCCCAAAGGGACGGCATGATGCATAAATGCAGCGGACGGGAGTAACTCCCCGCTGCTGCATTTGTGCATCATGCTGTCCTTGAAGGGTTAACAGTTGCTTGATGAGTGCAATCAGGAAAGGCCGAGTCCACATTAAATTTAGACTTTTAATGTAAATTGGTATTTACAGGGGAGACTGAACCGGATCTTCCTTTTATCTAGGTGAGACTAGAACGGGTATACATAATTAGTACAGGCTCAGAATATGTTGTTATACTCAGAATAGTGCCCAGAACTAAAAACAGAGAGAAGGTGTATTTAAAGTTTCATGCGCTGGGAGTACGGGTAGGTCAGAAGTGTTTATTTTCGAGGTACAGAGCTGGAGGTAGAACGTGACGCCTAGACTTGGCTATGCTGCGTCGCAGCTAAGGATGCAAGGTTGCCAAATGGCGTTTTAGCATATGGAAATGAAATATGAAAATTTATGAATTATGAAAATTGCTAAAATATGAAAATCACAAAAAATATAGTGAACTGACTGAGGTATGGAAATTTCTAAATTATAGAACTGGTTGAAATATGGAAGTTGATAAAATATGATTGTTAACTAAAATATTAAAATTACTACAAGATAGAAATCACTGAAAAAAATGTAAATTTCTAAGATATAGACAATACTAAAAAATGAAAATTACTAGAAACTTTCTCAAAAATAAATAAATCAAAGTATGGAGAAAGGTAGGTAGGGATAGTAGGTTTAGGTTGGTGGAATTTCTACCTTCATTTACCCGATTTATCTGATCACTGCCCTTGAAGAGAACATAATCTAGGACGTCAAGCAACCTATAGAAGCCAATCATGTCATGATTTCCCCTTATTACAGGTGGGCGGGGAGTGGGTGGGGTGGGCTGGCATGACATGACTTGGTCATAAATTCCGTTTAGCGGTTGAACTATAGTCCCTACTCGTGACAAACCCTGATAGACCAGACGGTGGCCTTTTTACTCTCCATGTGGGGTCATCATGATTAGGGGTTTATGCCTTTTGTAGGTTAGAGTTGTCATGTGAACTAAACGCTACAGATTAACCCTTTAAGGGCTGCATGATACCCCAGGTTTAAAGCTGGGCCGTCAGGGAATAAGTTCAGCATTTTCCATACATGGACTAAAATAACAGTTCCACCAGAGAGCAGCAGTGTTTGGACAGGGGACCATGAGCATTGTCCAGCTACAACCTATTCACCCTATCTTGTGCCTGTAAGAGCTGAGCTCCTAGCGCTTAAGAGCCCTCTTGTGAATGAAAACTGAACTATATCCAAAAGTGCTTTTGGCCTCACTTCAACCATGACGGTCAAGCTTTAATGGTCATTTGTCAGCTTGGTGCAATAGCGCAGTGCCGGTGAGTAACTCACCCGCGCTGCATTGGTGCATCATGCTAGCTCTTCGGGGGTATATCGCCCTTGGAGGGTCAGCATGATGCATGAATGCAGCACTGGCGCCTTTCTAAATGGTCTGTGTTCATGCATCATGGTAGAAGGGACAGTTTGGCTGCAGCAGGGTATTTAAGACCTAGCGGCTTGGTCCATTTTCCAGGAGACTTTTCGACCTGATACATTAAATTCAGCACTTTTAAATTTCTGAAAACACAACAACTATGCATTGATGGGTATAAAAAGTGACTGGGACCCTTTATTTTGACAACTCTCAGGCCTCAGGGGGAAAAGATAACATTTGTCATCATGATGCACAAATGCAGCCCTGGCGAGTAACTCGCCGGTGTCCCAAACCCGTAGCGATGGTATGATACTTGAATGCAGCACTGGCAAGTCACTCACCAGTTATGCATTCATGCATCATAATAACAAAGGGCATGATGCATTAATACATCATGCCGTCCTTTTAGGGTTAAATGATTAAGTTCACAGGGTGTACTAGTGACATGGAGTGCAGCTATAGGATGTGGGTGTGGTGGCACTGGGGTCAGACACTGGTCAGGCTGACAAAGCAGTCCTTCCTGGAACATCCCATCAAGGACACCACAGGGACATCCTACCGGGACATCCCTAACTCATCCCCGTGACTGGGGGGGGGGGGTGAGGGGGGGTCGTCGGTTCGAGCTCTCATGTATGGCGTTCAATTTGCCTAAAATGTTAGCGCACGCACATGAAGAGCAGGTTCCAATATGAATATGCACCCTGTGCATGTGTTCCAATATTAATATGCACCCTGTGCATGTGTTCCAATATGAATATGCACCCTGTGCATGTGTTCCAATATGAATATGCACCCTGTGCATGTGTTCCAACATGAATATGCACCCTGTGCATGGTGTTCTGTTGCAAATGTGCGTAGTGTTTGCTCCCATACGAATTTTTGAAAAAGTGCAAGTTAAACTTAATATAGTCACATTCGTAATGAAACAGTGTACTTTGGAACATTACGAATTATTACATTACGAGTATTCGTAATGGAACATCCAAGATGTTCCATTACGAATTTGAACCTGGTGTACTTGTGCTAACTTTTAGGGAAATTGAACTCCATACTCACGGTCCTTGACCGGCCACCATAAAAAAAGAAAATTCTAGAAAAATAAATTTCTTCTTTGATATGTAAGGGATAAACTAAAGAAAATGGTAGTAGTTATATATCCATATATAACTTTACCTGCCCTAAATATACCATTTTCTGTCAAGAGGTGAAAGATGGCACCCAGTCAAAGATGGCACACGGTCAAATACGTTCACCTTGGCCCAATCTCATGAGACACAACCATATGGTCTTAGCCATATATAGATGCCATATCCCTACACAATGTATTCTCCTTGCAGATACATTCAAAAACATCTATACTTCTGGAGTTGACATTCAATTTATCAATTCAGTGATTAACGATTGGCTAACGGAATACACTATGTTTATCTTACCCAAGAAGTAATCAAAGCAGGGAACATAATCATAAATGCCTTTTAAAGCAAAAAGGAAATTGTGGTTGAATAATTTATTTGTCAGCAGCCACAACTGTCGTTTTGTGTTGAGACAAATAGATTCAGAATCCAAAGCAGGTTTGTCTTGATCTTTAGTTTCTGAATCCAAAACCTGTGCCTGCTCCGCACTGCCCCCTGCTGACTGCAGCCATCAACATTAAAACACCAGGATGTGCTGTGAGAGAGGCATTAATATCTACAACAAACACCACACATGTGATTGGAGAGTGAACCCAGCACCTGACCAGAAACCGGAAGTAGAGGCTGACTATGAGTGGAGAGTGACTCATTTAACCGCTCAGCACGCAATGAGAGCACTTTTTGCCCAATTACCAGCTAACCGGATGTTGACTCTTGACGCGCAGCATAGTGCTTAAATGCATTGTGTCCTTTGTCGTCATGATGCATAATTGCAGCCCTGGTGAGTAACTCGCCACGGCTGCAATTATGTATCATGACCTTACCGGGTTGATATACTCCCGGACGGTCGGCATAATGCGCGAATGCAGCCCTGGTGAGTAGACTTACCATGGCTGCATTCATGCATTATGAATACAAAAGGAAATAAAGCACCATGCTGCCATTAAGGGGTTAACACATAATTGATGACAAACCTGGGTTGGTGGTCAGAGCTCCACACAGAGAGAAGAGAAGAGCAACTGTAGTACAAGAACAAGGCTCTGTAGTTTACTTTGATGTGGTCATTAGTAAAACGCCTACTGAAATAGGACATCGTTCTGTAACGACACATGGTGCCGCGAGTTGAAGTAGTCTCTGTACATTTGACGCCATGTTTGAAGTGGCTAAAATGATGTACAATGGTTTGCTCCTGGATCTAGTCTGCTTACTATTAGTAAAGACACTGCTTGGAGAGCGATGCCTCTGCTGTGAGCTTGCACCAATTAGAGATGACTTTGGTGAATCAACCTCTCCATAAGAATGGTAGTACTCTGCACTTTGTGCTTGTAAGCTGTGGGCGTATTTGGGTGAGGTGCTCATTTTGGGAACGGCAGTTTACAGGTAGTCAGGCAAAAACTGAACCCAAATAAGTCATGATCCCATCATCCCGCCCACTATTGCCTGTAATGGCTCATCTAAGGGACAAGTAATTCATTGTCTAGCATAGTGGTTTTTCTAACGACGGCAATTTTAGATTTCCGACCCCCCACTGAGGAACTTGAAGTAATCTTGACTCTCATATTAAATGCTGGTTTGGAGAAGTGCACACCATCCTAAATCACATTACACACAGGCGGAATGATACTGAAATAAACCTCATTTGGCGCCCAGTCCCTAAGTGGCAGTTATACTGGTTTCAAAGTAAATAAGGTATAGTGTGCTACATGCGTAAAATTTGACATGTGCGACACGGCCCTTTTAAAATTCGACACATGCGACACTGCTCTTTTAAAGATTGATGGACACGGGGAAATAAGGGATTAAAATCGACCCACAGGAAGTTCTTATATAGCTAAAAATCGACCTGGCGACACACCCCTTTTGCTAAAAATCAACACGCCGACATGGTCAAAAGTTTGGGTACCCATGTAGAGGCACTATAGTGCTATCGAAGTCTCAATACAAATGAACCTAGTAATAAATCTGTAAATTTGTACATATTCAATCTGTCTTTCATGAACATTATTTTTTTTCATTTCAGAAGCCCAATTCATGGAGGAGACTTTTAACAATACAGCCGACATTACAGAACTTGAACTTCTAAGTAACGGTCATAGTCATAATGGAGGTCAAGGTCATGACCACAGTGAAGACCAAGGTCACAGTAAAAGCCAAGGTCACAGTAAAGGTCATGGCCACAGTCATGGCGGCGGCGAGGTTCCCGGGTCAGTGGCGGCCATTGCTTGGATGGTCATTATGGGGGACGGGCTGCATAACTTCAGTGATGGACTCGCTATAGGTGCGTATTGTACTCTACCTTTTCATTTGTAGATTGGAAATAAAAAAATCTGTGACATGTTCTGGGAGAAAGACCTCAGTGCCCCCTGCACTAAGTCTCTTCTCGCAGATCATGCCACATATATAATCACAATATCTAAAAGTAATTTCACTCACTTGCATAAAATCTAGAAATCTACAGACCAAAATGTCTTCTGAGTGGTCTAAAAATGGACATTTCACATGTGCTACTCCCTAGTGGTCAATATTATTTCTTATTTGTGTAGCCTAGGACAATTTATATTTATTAGTTAAATAAAATCATTTATTATTTAAGATCAAATAAAAACCCTATCATTATTTGGCCCTGGTTGGTGGCTGACCATTCCTATGTTGACATGTCCTGCCTTCTAGTGAGTGTTTCCTAATGGTGATCTGCCATAGGGAGATCCTGGTGAAAGCTCAGTAGTGCCACCTGTACTGTATAGCAGATACTATTCCCATATTTTTACTGGACATCGATTCTCTGTCTCTTTGTAGCTCTATAGTGATCGATGCCCAGTTTTATACTTCAGACCAGTGGCTCATTTTGGCTGTTTTTCGCCTCACAGATTGCTCCTAGTGCAAAATCCTGACTAGGTGTCAATATATTCTCTATGCCAATGTGTAATATGAGGGTAGAAAACAGTGGAACCTCAGTTAGAAAAAATCCTACTGAACAGTTTTTGAGAAAATTAGAGTTTTGTTGCCCTTTTTTGCTGTTTTTAGTACATTTCCTACATAACCCGTGAACGTCAGCATTTCTCAATTTTCAGGTATTAAGAATTAGAATTTGACATTTTTTTATTCGCAGTAGGATTCCTGAATACCGAGCCATTCTAGAAAAGCTATTCTTTGGAAAAAATACTTAGTATTTCTTGATGATTTTCGTTGCACAAATTTAGGTTGTAATATAAAAACTGCATTGTCATCCAATCAAAGTGTTTATGCACTGTTGATGGTCACCCCCTCCCACCCTCTTCACTGTGCATTGAAGGAGAACAGGCAGGGGAGGTACACGTGTCTGTATATAGCTGTTGACCTGGGTGCTGGGTGCATTTTTAATTTATGGGGTGCCAACTGTTCATGAAAGAAAATTCAAATAGATTTTTTTTTTTTAGTATCAGATTAATGCAACTACAAGTCGTGATAGCACTTAAAGCATTCTATTTGCATTAATATGAATGGTGGCCACCTTATGGGGTGCCAAATATTCATGAAAGAAAAATTGATAAGAATTTGTTTTTTATTAGCATTAAATTGATGCAACTACAATTCGAGATTGCATTTCAAGCATCGGGGCATTCAATGAATGGTAGTCATCTTAAATATATGGGGTGCCAACTGTTCATAAATAAAAAAAAGAATAGAATTAGTTTTTTTATTAGTATCAGATTAATGCAACTACAATTTGTGATTGCACTTAAAGCATTGTGGCATGCAATGACTGGTAGTCACCTTGAATGTATGGGGTGCCAACTGTTCATGAAAGAAAAAAAAGAAAGTTTTTTTTTTAAGAATCAAATTAATGCAACAGCAACTCAAGATTGCATTTAAGCATTATGGCATTCAATGATTGGTGGCCATCTTGAACCTATGGGGTGCCAACTCTTCATGAAAAAAATTGGATGTTTTTAACAGTTTAAAATTAATGCAACTACATTTCAAGATTGCATTTAAAGCATTGTGGCATTCAATGAATGGTGGCCATCCTAAACCTATGGGGTGCCAACTGTGTTTGAAAAAGGTATCAAATAGAAATGTTCTTATATAGATATCAAATTAATGCAACTACAATTCTTCATTGCACTGAAAGCATTGTGGCATTTAGTAAATGGTAGCCATCTTGAATGGGTTGAATGAAGGAAAAATCAAATAGGATTTGTTTTTTTGATAGTATCAAATTAATGCAACTACAAGTCAAGATTGCATTTCAAGCATCGGGACATTCAATAAGTGATAGCCATCTTGAATCTATGGGATGCCAACTGTTCATGAAAGAAAAATAGAATAGATTTTTTTTTATTAGTATCAAACTACTGCAACTGCAATTCGAGATTACATTGAAAGCATGGTGGCATTCAATCAATGGTTGCAATCTTGAATTTTGAAATGAACATACACACAGACATATAGGCATGAACATGGTGTTCTCCTTCATATAGATATTCATGGATTTCTACTTCTAATAAATATAGCTTTCTGTTACATGGATGTCGATGTCCAGTTTTAGATATATATCCATATAGTGCATTGGAGTGCTATAATGTTGGACTGCTGTATATTTAATAGAGAGTAGTAATTCTGTTGTAACAGTTGTAAGTGGGGAAAATGCACTGCTTTTCTCATTTTGGCCTTTTCCAAATGCTACCCTAACCCTTGTTGTTAAAAGATTGACCATTCCCTGAGGAACAGATTGTTTTATAAATAACTGACAGGCTTTTCCTAAATGTGTTCCAGGCGCGGGTTTTGCCAACAGCTTGACCGGTGGACTGAGTACATCCGTGGCCGTCTTCTGTCACGAGCTGCCTCATGAACTGGGTGAGTGTAAAAATGAACTACCGTAAAACCTCGCGTATAAGCCTAACTTACGTATAATCCGCACCCGAGTTTGGGCCGATCCTATAGGGCTTTTAGGACTGTACCATCCGTAGTAGCAAAACCTCGCATATAAGCCGCACCTTGAACCTGGGCCGATCCTATAAGCTGCAATGTCGATCTGACTTGCGTACTAGCCACGGCTTATACACAAGGTTTTATGATAATCATTAATGATTTTAGAAGACTTAAGCATGATGGCACCTGATGGTTACCAATCTAAGTTTGATTTTAATGACTGTATTTGGCTAAATTTTACATGACAAGGGCCACTTCTCAGCATAGCCAATTGCACCTGATGGTACCTGATGGTACCTGATGGTAGGCCTATCTGATGGCACCTGATGGCATTTGATGGCATTTGATGCCATCTGATGGCACCTGATGGCACCTGATGGCATTTGATGGTACCTGATGGCACCTGATGCCATCTGATGGCACCTGATGCCATCTGATGGCACCTGATGCCATCCAATGGTACTTGATGGCACCTGATGGCACCTGATGGCACCTGATGGCACCTGATGGTACCTGATGGTGCCTGATGGTGCAAATGTGACATACTGAAGTATAACCCAGTAGTGGTAGGATTACACTTTTATCAAAGAACCTTAGAACTTACAAGAGCTTTGACTAAATTGATTTCTCTCTATTGAATACAATGTAACACTGATGTTTTTTTTTGTATTTCAGGTGACTTTGCGGTGCTGTTGGCGTCGGGTATGACAGTTAAACAGGCCCTTTTCTACAATATTGTGTCGTCCGTCCTCTGCTTCATCGGAATGGCCATTGGGGTGGCTATTGGCAACATCGGGTCAGCCTCACTGTGGATATTCGCCATGACTGCCGGGACCTTTATATATATCTCACTGGTAGACATGGTAAGTCTGTTCTCCTGGGCTCTATAGAAATTTTTTCCTCAAAATTGCAGTTTGACCTATAAGTGAGGTCGACCTATAAGCGAGGTTTTACGGTAGTTGGTATTTGTTTTTATATTTTGAATTGAAGCCATTTAATGAAGGAAGTACTTTCTTTAGATCATTAAATACGCCCACATTGCATTCAATGTGGGACTTTGAATACGCCCCTTCCAGTACTTAAACATAGTGAATTATTCATTTTAAAAAATAAACTGTGGTTATTTTTTAAAGTGTTTTATTGGGTAAAAGATAACAAATACAAAAGTAGATGCATCATCCTAGCTTAGGCGCATTGCCTTGTTTCCGCTAGGTCGACTGGTAATTCATAAATATAATACATTTCATGGATATGTCACACATAGTTGAAAATGATAAAATTAGTTGCACAGACAATAGTACCGTAAAACCTCACGTATAAGCCTAACTCGCGTATAAGCCACACCCCGAGTTTGGGCCGACCCTATAAGCCGCACCGCCGATCTGATTATGGTGACTCCTAGTACTCTACCATAGTGGCATAAACTTGCATATAAGCCGCACCCTGGGCCTGGGCCGATCCTACAAGCCGCACCGCCGATCTGAATCACGTACTAGCCATGGCTTATACGGGAGGTTTTACGGTACTCTCCTTGAATTACATAAAAGTTCATAAATAATAATTAAAATAAATGTTACTTTTCAGTTACCGGAGTTACACACGGACGCGGCCTCCACGACCCGGTCCAAGCTGTGTATGGTGCTGCTACAGATGCTGGGGGTCAGCATCGGGGTCGGCGTCATGCTCGTCATAGCGCTCTTTGAACACAAGATAAAGATAGAAGTCAACGACAGCGGCCTATAGCACGATGTAAAAAGTGAATCTGCCAGGATTTGCTGAGGTCGACGGAGAGGGACTGATTACACTGCAGGGGTCTATGCACAAACTGTAAAACTCTCTGAGGGGAGTCCATCTGTGGTCAGGTCTATCACATCCAGGGTTGCCTTCCTGACATAAATGACCACCAGAGACACTGGAGGATATTGTTCACCCCTTGTTAACCCGGCTAACTCAACTCCTTAATGAGATTGTGAAAGGGTTGTTTATATGGTGTGAGGTGATGGAATCGAATGCTAATCAGATGCTGCTAACGAGACATAAGGACAAGCGTGTGGGCTCGCCTCCAGTTGGGAGATTCGCTATACTTCCGGCCAAGCATACCAGCCTTTAGATTCAACGGGTTCCGGTGAATCGCACAATGTATACTGCGGGCCAAGCACAGCAGGAAATAACATGATATACTAGTATGCTGCGGGTCAGAGATGGCAGCCGATACACGATGTATACTGGAGTTTCAAATGCCGGTCAATAATACAATATCGCCCAAACTCCCGAGTTATGGAGGTTGGGGGCTAAGGAAGGACAAATCGGAAAGTTCTTAATATGTTTGATTAATTTTATTCTATTGAGAGGTTTATATCTTGGCTCCTTGGAACACTTATATATAAACTGGGGGCCAGAAATATTGGCCAATAGCATATAGTATACCACAGGTCAGGGACAGGGATATGGTGTTACATACTTATATGTAGGCCCACCGTGATAAAATGAGTCTAATGGGATCTCCACAAACCTATCTACATACCTCCAACACTACATACATAGATTACAGTCCCTAATGCTTCATGATGACAATTGAATATAAAGCCGTGAGGCATTGTGCCGTCCTAAAAGGGTTAGGCCACTAAAAAAAATTAAATGGTTTCTTATCACCGCGCGCATCATGAAAATCAGGTTTTGAGGAAAACCTTTTTCTTTTTGCCAAATTTTAATGAAAAACCGGATACAAATGGACAAAATTGGTCATATTTGGTATCAAATTAAAGCTAATAATGCCAGCAATGCAGTGGTATAGAAATAACTTAAGTTTCTTCACTCTTATAGATCAATTAATTCTTAACCAATAAAATGTGAATTTTGGCCACAAAAATCATATACATTTTGGCCTGCAAGTAAAAATTAAAAGTCAGATTTCTCAGACCTTGGTGATGAGAAACCACTTTTTTTTGGAGTGGCCTTAGGGACACGTTTTTCTAGGTGGGTGCTTAGCCTGAATACAATCTGCTAGTTTGGCGGCCAAAGGTTATATTAGTTATCCACAAGGTCCACTGCATGAATTCTTGCATTTAAGCAAATTTCAGGTGGATTGAAGGAAGATTTTAAGCTGCTTTAAGCTCAGTAATGCCATGTAAATGTGATGGAAAGGTCATAACGGCATTTAAGCGGCTTTAAGTGGCATTACTTGAGTTAAATATGCTTAAAGTATTCACTTTAAGCATATTTTATTCACCTAAATGCAAACATTCATGCAGTGGTCATGGCCTTAAATGAAGCAATATTTAAATATGGTGCTAGAGTGACAAACAACATTTGTCATACTAAACGAAGGCCTTTACATGAGCACTGCATAATGCATTAATAGATGCACTACACTATTTGGTCGTCATGATGTATGAATGCAGCCATAGCGAGTGACTCACCGATTGAAAATATAATATCCAAAATTGAAACAAATTTTATCTGAATCCGATCGTAATAGTGTCTTCGATGGCATCTTTGTTTTAGGGCATTGTAAAAGCAGAAAGACTGCTAGATTCAGGTTAGAGCATTGCAAATTCAGAATGCTGAGGTATTCAAGTCTAAACAAATATGAAAATGCTGAGTGGAATAACTGCTTTTGTTGTTACTTGTTGGGCTTTTTGCGATGTGTACATAATTTATATCTTGATGTTATGCTTTCCTGCACACATACTACTTTGTAGGACTTTGTGGGTAGTATGGTGATTTAATGTACTCTGGCATGTGGTCGTCATAAAGTGTGAATTCAGCCAGGGCTGCATTTATGTCATCATGATGCTTGGATTATGCATACTACAGGGCGATATACTCTGGAAGAGTTGGCATGATGCACCAATGCAGCACTGGCGAGTTACTCGCCAGCGCTGGATTGGCGCCTCAAGACGTTCATGGGTCGAAAGAACATGAGGCCTTGAGACATCATGCCGTCCTTAACCTTTTAAGGATGGCATAATGCATTAATGCCCTGGCGAGTAACTCGCCAGTGCTGCATCGAAGCATCTTTAGAGTAGAGAGACTCCCCAAGGGGCTGCATGATGCACCAGTGCAGCGCTGGCGAGCTACTCGCATCAATGACGACCAAATACCTTAATGCATCATGACGACCAAGGGCATGATGCATTAAGGTATCATGCCGTCCTTAAAGGGTTAAAGGGTCAGCCAATCATGGCTTCTATGTCTATGCTGTAAAATACTCATGTACCACATGTATCATTCCAATCTCTAATTACATATATCATTGGGATAAGATACACAATGCAACAAGAAAGCTCAATGCAGTTACTCATTCATATTCCTCCATCACCGAATTGTTCACTTATAATAACCGTCTGGGAACCCATCAGACATACTATAGCTATAAATTGATAGAATCATCTGTTGAAATATATGTGCCAAATAGACATACATAATACTAATAAACATACATAATGTGATCAATGTAAAAGGACCTTAGAGAGGGGGACACATACTACTGTAAACATAGACATTTTCGCGCTGTACATATTTTCATGTTTTTCGCGATTTAATATCGGAAATCTGCGAATTCAAATCCGCGTGAAATTGTACTTTTTAGCAAATCTGCGAGAATTTATACCAGGGAAAATTTACAGTAATTAATGTCCCTTTTCACATTACCCACAAAGGGCTTTCCTAGGTTGAGAGGGTGGGTTATATTAAGGTTTTAGAAATATAGTACAATAAAATTAATACTAGAGTAGTGATAATCAGACATGAGAAGTGGGTTATGGTTATCCGAGCTGCGGGTTATACATAGGCATTTATAGTAGCTCAAAACAGACTTCAATTATATGCAAAATGTCTTCAATATGCATTCCGATGTTATGTAAATGATGGCAAACACTCCTACAACATTTATCTTAACAGATATCTTAAGGTGCTACCCTCTGCTGGATACTATTCATTTTACTGAGTGCCTGACTATACCACTCAGTGATGTGTGGATGTAAAAGTGGCCTAGCCCTCACAGAAAACGTCAGAAGTTTTGTCAAAAGTACGCTATTATGATATGTATATATTGTGAGTGTCGAAATGTTTCCAACTGGCCTGGTTCTGAGGGCCCTAGTCCTGTGCGGGCATTTGTTTGAGGAACTTTGGTCCTCATGTAAGAAATGTGTATACACTTAAGTTATATAGTCGCCTATTGAAGGCTTGTTCCTGTGAAATCCAAAGTGTATATTATCAATGTCAGATACACTGCATGAATTCTTGCATTTAAGCAAATTTGAGATGAATTAAAGGAAGACTTTAAGCTGCTTTAAGCTCAGTAATGCCATGTAAATGTGATGGAAAAGTCATTACTGTGTTTAAGCGGCTTTAAGTGGCATTTAATTGAGTTAAATATGCTTAAAGTATTATTCCCTTTAAGCATATTTAATTCACTTAAATGCAAGCATCCATGCAGTGATAATGTCCCATGTACCTGGATATTTAATAACACATGGGTGAGGACACAATGTGTGCGTGGTGTGTGTGTGTTTGAGTGTGTATCAGTGCCTGTTATATTCCCATGTAGTTCCCATGTGGTCATACAAGTAGTTCTGTGATTTCTGTCAATGCAATTCATATTGTAGTCACCAAAACCATTTACCCAGACAGGTTATGAATATATTATTCTGTACTATCCCATGAGGAATATTGCAGTCACTATGCCTTACTATATAGACACTTCTGTCATACATTTAGACAATACTCACATGAGGGTGGTAATTTATTCCCCTCTAGGGGAGGGTACCCATGTGAAAAAAAAAATCCACGCACCCCGCAAAATCTTCCCACGCCTGTTGTATATGGGCAGTCCCCTAGCGGGTTAAGTCGTTCCCCCTCAGGCAGCAATAGGACCATCACCAACTCATGAAGTAGTTCTCAATGTGGACTGATTATTGTGTGCCTTGTAATGGTTTTCTTGCTTACATATCATGCTCCTTGTATATACCTCTGTATCTGGCCATACCTCAGACAACAACACATATATAGGCTAACCCCCCTGTAAATTTGATGAAGGGGGCCTTGAGCTTAAGGTTCCTATTTCAGAGGGTCCATATTCTATAGACGGTGCTGCTGAATTTGATGGAATTCTTGGAATGAAAAAAAGTTACATTTATACATCAAACTAATGTACCCCAATATTTAGGTTTTAAGATCCCACATTTGTATTTAGTACAACACTAAGACAATATATGAGCATTATATTTTTCTATACATACATTAGGTACTCACACTGAGGGCATAGAGGTAAAGAAAGGACATGTAGATTTATGTAGGTATTAGATGGTGTAAATCTCCTATCTGGGACTTTACCCACCAAACTGCTGTTATCAATAAAGTGCCTGCAATCAGCAAACTGTTATATAAAGGTATTTAACCCTTTAAAGCTTGACCGTCATGGTTGAAGTGAGGCCAAAAGCACTTTTGGATATAGTTCAGTTTTCATTCACAAGAGGGGCTAGCAGCTCAGCTCTTACAGGCACAGGATAGGGTGAATATGTTGTAGCTGGACAATGATCATGGTCCCCTGTCCAAACACTGCTGCCCTCTGGTGGAACTGTTATTTTAGTCCATGTATGGAAAATGCTGAACATATTCCCTGATGGCCCAGCTTTAACCCTTTAAGGGCATATTCATTTATTGTCATGCTACACCAAAACACCATCGGTGAGTAACTCACTGGCACTAGGTTGGAGTATCATGCCGACTCCTTGGGAGTGTATCAACCCCATAGGGTTGCATTGATGCATGAATGCAGCACCGATGAACCACTCACCAGTGTTGCATCCATACATCATGCCATCAAAAGGGCATAATGCATTGAGACACTATGCTGCGATTAAAGGGTTAGGGCCGTGTCTCACCAAATCAATACAAGTTGACAGTCTATGACTTGATGCAACCGATGAGCGGGTTCAATCTATGACTGGCAAGTGTGGATTTGAAAAATTATAAATAAAGAAAAATTAAATTAACTGCTTTTCCGACCATTTGTATGTACATGTAACCTATATTCTTTCTTTCATGCCGGTTATAGATTGCACCTAGTCATGCACTTTCAACTAGTATTGATTTGGCGAGACACGGTCTTAAAGCTTGACCGTCATGGTTGAAGTGAGGCCAAAAGCACTTTTGGATTTAGTTCAGATTTCATTCACAAGAGGGCTCTTAAGGACTGGGAGCTCAGCTCTTACAGGCGCAAGATAGGGTGAATATGTTGTAGCTGGACAATGCTCATGGTCCCCTGTCAAAACACTGCTGCCCTCTGGTGGAACTGTTATTTTAGTCCATGTATGGAAAATGCTGAACTTATTCCCTGACGGCCCAGCTCTAACCCATGTTCAGATGTAATATATATATATATATACAAATGGTGCAAAGAAGAGGTTATTGTGAGAGATGCTGTACAGTTACTTTATATGTATATAAAGACGCATTGTGAGGAGAGACATGAGCTATTCCCCATCATATAATGGATGCTGGAAATAAAGTTGTATTAAAAAGTAAGGAAGGAATTTTATGTTGTTATTTCGTTATTAATTTCCGTATTCTTGGTCTCTGTGAACACTTGCTGTAAGGGATTGATCAGTTTTTAACAACAGGGGGGTTGTGGGTTTTCACGCGGAACACGTGAAATATTTTACACCCCCCCCCCCATCAATGGGTCGAGATTCTTCACTCCCCCTCCCCCCCCCCCCCTTAACAGGTCGAAAATTGGCATGCGAGCGTGCCCTTTGAGGCATGGTAACATGTGGGCTTTTTGGCTCAAAACAGGTTAATTTTTTTGACACCATACCAAGAGGGGTCCACATTTTTGTCACCCCTCCTGGTCAAGGGGTACAAATTTCTTTGCCCCTCCCCCAAACCCTCCATCTCCCCTGTTGTTAAAAAATGAAAAAAAATGAAATTTCTGCTCTCCTGATACAAACGTCACATTTTACACTACTACCCGGTTATCTCCACATCAAACCGCAGATGGCGCCACAATAGGGACACATTCTTGCCAGACGTTAACGCGCGGACTAGGCCACCCCATTACGTAATCGTCCATAATATTTCGCTGGTTAGGCAAGTCCTAAAAGGCGGAAGTACCAGCGACCGGGTAACCATCTTACGTAAGCAGAATGACGTCAGAGGAGCTCTCCACTCAGCATGGGAGGTGGGAAAGGTGTCAATAGAGTCACATGCACTGGGCAATACACAAATACACAAACAACATGGCAGGTTGCCGGCAAAAATATAGGCCCTATTCTGGTCAGGCCAAATGCGTACAGATGCGTACGGGGAGGGGGGGGAGGGGGGGTCCAGGGTTGGGTATAGTAGTGGGGGGAGGCAAAAATGTTTCTATAGTATAGGCCTATAGGCGTGTAGCTGGGTGAATTATCTACCAATCAGATAATTCCCTGGCCTTCACTGCGGAATTCTTAGGGGGCATTATGTAATAGCTTGTACCCATTGTGATTGTTGTGTCAGTGCCTGTCTCGCCGGTACAAGCTTAAGTAATGGAGCCGCCCACAGGACGACCAGCCTGACCCCTATAGAGAATATTATGATATATACCTATAGTAGGCATATAGGCCTACCAAGTATTGACGATTTTTATGTAGGCCTAGGCCTGGTAGTGGGGGGGGGGGGCAAAAATGTTTTATAGTATAGGCCTATAGAGAATATTATAATATATACCTATAGTAGGCCTATAGGCCTACCAAGTATTGACAATTTTTATGTAGGCCTAGGCCTAGTAGTAGGGGAGGGGCGAAAATGTTTCTATAGTAGGCCTATAGGCCTATAGAGAATATTATAATATAAACCTATAGTAGGCCTATAGGCCGACCCGGAATTGACAATTTTTATGTAGGCCTAGGCCTAGTAGTGGGGGAGGGGCGAAAATGTTTTATAGTATAGGCTTATAGAGAATATCATAATATATACCTATAGTAGGTCTATAGGCCTACCAAGTATTGACAATTTTTGTGTAGGCCTAGGCCTAGTAGTGGGGGAGGGGCGAAAATGTTTTCTAGTATAGGCCTATAGAGAATATTATAATATATACCTATAGTAGGCCTATAGGCCTACCAAGTATTGACAATTTTTGTGTAGGCCTAGGCCTAGTAGTGGGGGGAGGCAAAAATGTTTCTATAGTATAGGCCTATAGAGAATATTATGATATGTACCTATAGTAGGCATATAGGCCTACAAAGTATTGACAATTTTTATGTAGGCCTAGGCCTGGTAGTGGGGCGGGGCGAAAATGTTTCTATAGTAGGCCTATAGGCCTATAGAGAATATTATAATATAAACCTATAGTAGGCCTATAGGCCGACCCGGAATTGACAATTTTTATGTAGGCCTAGGCCTAGTAGTGGGGGAGGGGCAAAAATGTTTTATAGTATAGGCCTATAGAGAATATTATAATATATACCTATAGTAGGCCTATAGGCCTACCAAGTATTGACAATTTCTGTGTAGGCCTAGGCCTAGTAGTGGGGGAGGGGCGAAAATGTTTTATAGTATAGGCTTATAGAGAATATTATAATATATACCTATAGTAGGCCTATAGGCCTACCAAGTATTGACAATTTTTGTGTAGGCCTAGGCCTAGTAGTGGGGGGAGGCAAAAATGTTTCTATAGTATAGGCCTATAGAGACTATTATAATATATACGTATAGTAGGCCTATAGGCCTAACAAGTATTGTCAATTTTTATGTAGGCCTAGGCCTAGTAGTAGGGGAGGAGCGAAAATGTTTCTATAGTAGGCCTATAGGCCTATAGAGAATATAGTATTGACAATTTTTATGTAGGCCTAGGCCTAGTAGTGGGGGAGGGGCGAGAATATTTTATAGAATAGGCCTAGAGAGAATATTATAATATATACCTATAGTAGGCCTATAGGCCTACCAAGTATTGACAATTTCTGTGTAGGCCTAGGCCTAGTAGTGGGGGAGGGGCGAAAATGTTTTATAGTATAGGCTTATAGAGAATATTATAATATATACCTATAGTAGGGCTATAGGCCTACCAAGTATTGACAATTTTGGTGTAGGCCTAGGCCTAGTAGTGGGGGGAGGCAAAAATGTTTTCTAGTATAGGCCTATAGAGAATATTATAATATATACTTATAGTAGGCCTATAGGCCTACCAAGTATTGACAATTTCTGTGTAGGCCTAGGCCTAGTAGTGGGGGGAGGCAAAAATGTTTCTATAGTATAGGCCTATAGAGAATATTATGATATGTACCTATAGTAGGCATATAGGCCTACCAAGTATTGACAGTTTTTATGTAGGCCTAGGCCTGGTAGTGGGGGGGGCGAAAATGTTTCTATAGTAGGCCTATAGGCCTATAGAGAATATTATAATATAAACCTATAGTAGGCCTATAGGCCGACCCGGAATTGACAATTTTTATGTAGGCCTAGGCCTAGTAGTGGGGGAGGGGCAAAAATGTTTTATAGTATAGGCCTATAGAGAATATTATAATATATACCTATAGTAGGCCTATAGGCCTACCAAGTATTGACAATTTCTGTGTAGGCCTAGGCCTAGTAGTGGGGGAGGGGCGAAAATGTTTTATAGTATAGGCTTATAGAGAATATTATAATATATACCTATAGTAGGCCTATAGGCC
Source organism: Harmothoe impar (assembly GCA_947462335.1). Classification (NCBI taxonomy): domain Eukaryota; kingdom Metazoa; phylum Annelida; class Polychaeta; order Phyllodocida; family Polynoidae; genus Harmothoe; species Harmothoe impar. The sequence continues at coordinate 32,019,689 of OX381721.1, forward strand.
TACCAAGTATTGACAATTTTTGTGTAGGCCTAGGCCTAGTAGTGGGGGGAGGCAAAAATGTTTCTATAGTATAGGCCTATAGAGACTATTATAATATATACGTATAGTAGGCCTATAGGCCTAACAAGTATTGTCAATTTTTATGTAGGCCTAGGCCTAGTAGTAGAGGAGGAGCGAAAATGTTTCTATAGTAGGCCTATAGGCCTATAGAGAATATAGTATTGACAATTTTTATGTAGGCCTAGGCCTAGTAGTGGGGGAGGGGCGAGAATATTTTATAGAATAGGCCTATAGAGAATATTATAATATATACCTATAGTAGGCCTATTTGAATGTAGGTCTAGGCTGTAGGGGGGTCCTCTCTGAGGTCAGAGAGTTCTGATTCAATGTATAAATGGCATACCTCTCCCAAAACAATGGTTAACAAAGTGTTGCACTCTTATAGGTCTATAATTATTATAGGCCTATAATAATTATATATACAAAAATGTCATTTGGGTATAGGGGGATTTTGTATCATGGGGGGGATAGGCCTACATATAGGTACTACTCGGTATTGACAATTTTTATGTAGGCCTAGGCCTAGTTAGGGGGGAGGGGCGAAAATGTTTCTACAGTAGGCCTATAGGCCTATAGAGAATATTATAATATATACCTATAGTAGGCCTATAGGCCTACCAACTATTGACAATTCTTATATAGGCCTAGGCCTACTATAGGTATATATTATAATATTCTCTATAGGCCTATACTATAGAAACATTTGTGCCCCCCCACTACCAGGCCTAGGCCTATATAAAGATTGTCAATACTTGTTAGGCCTATAGGCCTACTATAGGTATATATTATAATATTCTCTATAGGCCTATACTATAAAACATTTTCGCCCCTCCCCCACTACTAGGCCTAGGCCTACATAAAAATTGCCAATTCCGGGTCGGCCTATAGGCCTACTATAGGTTTATATTATAATATTCTCTATAGGCCTATAGGCCTACTATAGAAACATTTTCGCCCCTCCCCTACTACTAGGCCTAGGCCTACATAAAAATTGTCAATACTTGGTAGGCCTATAGGCCTACTATAGGTATATATTATAATATTCTCTATAGGTTTATTCTATAAAACATTTTCGCCCCTCCCCCACTACTTGGCCTAGGCCTACATAAAAATTGTCAATACTTGGTAGGCCTATAGGCCTACTATAGGTTTATATAATATTCTCTATAGGCCTATACTATAAAACATTTTCGCCCCTCCCCCACTACTAGGCCTAGGCCTACACAGAAATTGTCAATACTTGGTAGGCCTATAGGCCTACTATAGGTATATATTATAATATTCTCTATAGGCCTATACTATGGAAACATTTTTGCCTCCCCCCACCACTAGGCCTAGGCCTACATAAAAAGTCAATACTTGGTAGGCCTATAGGCCTACTATAGGTTTATATTACAATATTCTCTATAGGCCTATACTATAAAACATTTTTGCCCCTCCCCCACTACTAGGCCTAGGCCTACATAAAAATTGTCAATTCCGGGTCGGCCTATAGGCCTACTATAGGTTTATATTATAATATTCTCTATAGGCCTATAGGCCTACTATAGAAACATTTTCGCCCCTCCCCTACTACTAGGCCTAGGCCTACATAAAAATTGTCAATACTTGGTAGGCCTATAGGCCTACTATAGGTATATATTATAATATTCTCTATAGGTTTATTCTATAAAACATTTTCGCCCCTCCCCCACTACTTGGCCTAGGCCTACATAAAAATCGTCAATACTTGGTAGGCCTATAGGCCTACTATAGGTATATATAATATTCTCTATAGGCCTATACTAGAAAACATTTTCGCCCCTCCCCCACTACTAGGCCTAGGCCTACATAAAAATTGTCAATACTTGGTAGGCCTATAGGCCTACTATAGGTTTATATTACAATATTCTCTATAGGCCTATTCTATAAAACATTTTCGCCCCTCCCCCATAGTTGTGCAGCATCCAACTCAACAAACTATGTGCGTACCATTTCCCCCCTCTCCCAGCACAGTCTCAAATAATTAAGACTCTGCCACGCGGAGCGGGAAAACGGCATACTGACACGGGCGAGATGGGAAAAGGCGCGCACGCGGCGTGCGCGCCTACGGCGCGCACGGAACTACTTTAAGATGTATACGTGCGCGGGGGCGCACTGGTCCGCGGCTTAGCAGCTGCGCACATTCTTCCCATAGTATGGAAGGCCGGTGCGCCATCGTCTTTGCCAATTGCCATTTGCCATTTGCCATTTGCCAATTGCTATTTGGCGGCCATCTTTGTTCTCGGACATTAGATGCTCGCACATTAGATGATCGGACATAGCCCAGGTTGCTCGGACATTAGGTGCTCGGACATTATACATTTTACAGTTTAGTATAAAAGGAAGTTTGATTTTGGAGGGGAAGGTGGCCATCTTGGTTCTCGGACATTGGGGTGCTCGGACATTTAGATGCTCGGACCTTTATATGTGCTCGGACATTAGGTATAAATATAAGCTAATATAGGAAGTGTCCCAAGCACCTAAATGTGGCAAATGTCCGAGACCCCAATGTCCGAGCACCCCAATGTCCGAGACCCCAATGTCCGAGCACCCCAATGTTCGAGCACCCCCATGTCCAAGCACCCAGATGTCCGAAAAGCAAGATGGCCACCAATTGAATTGACAAATGGGCGATTTTATTTTGTAATTATTTCTGGTTGGAGGGGGGGGGGGGGTTAGGGTAGGTTCTAGCTATACAGTCTAATGTTCCGAGAATAATATGTTTCTTTCCTTTTTTGGGGGGGGGGCAATATAAAGTTCCCGCCAAATATAGATGCAACAAGATGGCGGCTGCTGCTTTCTCATTGGCTGGATGCAATAAGCAATTGGCAATTAGCAATTGGCAATTAGCAATTGGCAAATAGCAATTGGCAATTGGCAAATGGCAATCGGCAAATGGCGCACCGGCCTTCCATGGTGCCCGCTGCGCTGCGGTCTGCAGCAGTGTCAGCAGTGTCATTCCGAGTCTGTGGTCGACTCCTGAATTCCACTCTGAGAGGTCTAGACCTGTAGCAAAGGCATGCCTCTCCCAACATAGTCTTAATATAGACTGAAACTCAGGATAGGTAAATCATTATACCTAAACCATCATTGGTTAAAGATGAATATAGCCATACAGAGAGTTAATCAACACATCTGGCGCCAAGTCTTTCTACAGAATGCACAGTGTTATGAAAGCTATTTCATAAACAGCGCTACCACAGGCCATACCAACACTGAGGGAGGGCAGACCACACACAAGACAGCATTAAGCTGTAACACAGGACACAGGAGGATGTGGGGGACCAGGGCTGGACCCTGCCTACAGCAGGCACTGAGGAGGGGCACACAGAACGCCTGCAGAACGCGGAAAGGACGCTCACAAGACGCAGCTAGGTCTAAATGTCGTCTGCTGCACCACAATGTGGCGTCTGTAGCCACAACCAGGCAGCTACACTGGGCACCTGGGCACTCACAGGGTCTCCAGCACACTGGTGGTGGTTCTCTGCGCTTTCTACGCTCTGCTTCATGTGGTGGGCCAGATTTAGAGAGCAGACTGTGCTGTAATTCTCATAAATCCTTCTCTACATCTACCATAGGTAGATCTGCACAGAATAGCCTAGAGGGGCACTCCGGTAAAGTAAAGGTGGGTAATTATAGCATTAATTGTACAAAATTAGATTAATTTAGATTAGGGAAGATTAGGTTTGTTATTGGTATGAAGCAATTTATTAAGGAGTGATCATTATTGTCCATTATTTAACAACATAGACAGGTAGATCTTTTGTGGAACTGTTCACCCACCTTTAAATATCAACTTAGCTTTTTAAATGAACCAATCTTTAATTAACATCCCCTCTTTAACTGATAAAATATGAATCTTAAACTGAACTGCGCTTTGCTTACCCACCTTAAACTGATCTCCCAACTTTAACTCATCTCCCATCTTAACCTAGTAAGCTAACTTGAACAAATCTTGAAGTTATAACCCAACTTGAACTGAAACCATCTATAACTGATAACTCATCTTAACTCATCTTTAACTGATAACCCATCACTTACCGATAACCCATCTTTAACAGACAAGCCATATTTAACTGATAACCCATTCTTAGTTGATCTCCCTAATTGATAACTCAGCTTTGACTGATAATCCATCTTTAATTGATAACCAATGTTTGATAAATAACAGATCTAAAATTGATAACACAAACTGACAACCCATTTTGAATTCCTAGCCCAAATTTGACCGCTGAAACAATCTTTAACTGATAACCCATCCTTAGCTGATCTCTCTTATTGACAACCCAACTTTAACTGATAACCCAACTTTGATTGAGAACCCAACTTTAACTGATAGTCCAATTTTAACTGATAAATCATCTTTAACTGAACTGATCTTAAACTGATAACCCAACTTTAATTGAAACCATATTTAACTAATCACCCATCTCAACTGACAACCCATCCTTAGCTGATCTCCCTTATTGATAACCCAACTTTAACTGATAACCCAACTTTGACTGAGAACCCAACTTTAACTGATAATCCAACTTTAACTGATAATCCAACTTTGACTGAGAACCCAACTTAAACTGATAATCCAACTTTAACTGATAAGCCGACTTTTCATAACTGATTACTCATTTTTAATTGATAACCCGACTTTAACGGATAAGTCATCTTTAACTGAGAACCAATCTTTACATTGTTAACCCATGTCCAACCAATCACCCATCTTAACTGATAACCCATTCTTAGCTGATCTCCCAAATTAATAACCCATCTTTAACTGACAACCCAACTTTAACTGATAACCCATCTCTAACTGATGCCCCAACTTTAACCCTCAGGTGCTGTATGATGGGCACTGCCCCCTGTGTGTGAAGGAGATAGAGCTCCTGGTGTGGAAGAACAAGACCAAGCAGACCCTGGAGTTTGTTGACATCAGTCGTCCTGGTTACGACCCCGGTCACCACGCGGGGGTCACCTACAGCCAGGCCATGGACGTCATGCACGTCATAGGGAGCGACGGCCAGGTGGGTACGAAGGTCCAGAAGGGCCAGGATAAAGTTTAGGAAAAAAAAAGAATCAACCTAAAAATTTGAAAATATACTAGTAATTTTAAATTTTTCAATTGAAAAGTGAATAGAAATATTTAACGTGAATAACTAAAGTGATTAAAAAATAATCAAAAGTAACTCTAATTCAGTTAACTTCAAATTGGAAAGTGAAAAGAGATTTTGAAAAGTGAAAAGTAATCAAAAAAAGATTTTAAGTGGGAAGGGGAAAAAAGGTTACCCCTTTTCAGGAAAAAAAGCCCACACATTACTATAATTATTTCGAATCAGGCGGCGGAAAATTCCGAGAAGTCTTAAGGAGGGGAGGCACACACCCTAAAGTATAATGATAGTTCTCTGTTCCTCCCGCAGGTGCATACCCGTATTGGTGCCATGCAGGCCATGTACGGTGCCCTGGGCTGGGGGTGGCTGTGGTCATGGACCAACCTGCCCCTTGTTGGCCCCCTCGCCGACCGCGCCTACGACTGGTTCGCACGCAACAGACTCTGGCTAACCGGCCGGGATTGCGACACGGGAACATGTAATGTGAAGACGAAGCCAAAGGGCGACAGTAAACACAGTAAATGATAATGTATTCTATAAGGTAAATTGAGGCGAAATATTTCATATATAATCACATGACTGCCTCATTCATAGAGGGTTAGATAGGATCCCTGCAAAAAAAATCTCAAACGAAACTCATACCATTCTTGTGTCGTAACTTGAGAATATCAGGACTTTTTTGAAAGATTTTTCTTTTTAAATTTTCTTTTATCATATTCCCTGTCATTTCTTGTAGTGAAACTTGAGAAATACACATCTTGATTCTACAAGTGGAATTTCTGGTTATTCGCATGAGTCAAATTCTGGAAATACACAGCACCATTGAACATATCACTAGAAATGTTCACTATTCTCAAGAATCTCCCGTGTCCATCTTGTATATACAGTTTGTGCTTTCCCGGGAAATGCACACGTTTCTAACTTGGGTTATTCTTGAGTTCTGTTTGGAGGGATGGTTCAATAAAGATATAAACCATTCTACCTAATGTTTTGTTGTATGTTAGAATAGGGGAAGAAGTATTTTATAATGTAAACTAATGGCAAGGAATGAAGAGAGTATCTTATTCCATACTATTATTTCTGGAATGAATACAATTATAACGAGTACACTGTAGTAGTGTGACCCATATAGAGCAAGGGAGACCTTACAGGTGACTTAAAGATGGGCTAGGAGCTAATCTGGGGTCAATTTTTATTTTTTATTTTTTTCAACATATCTGTGTTCATAGTGTCCATGTAATAAATATGTGTGTAGCTTTTAAAATCATTCTGACACATATAAATCCATAACAAGTAGAGCAAATCATGGTCAGAATAGGTGAGGGGACTCTCTATTAGAGAAAGGGGTCTGCCGACCTGCTTTTCTCTATATCTTATGCATTTACAAGTATCAGAATGATTTAAAAGTTACACACATATTCATAAGGACATTAGTAATGAGGGGATTATTGTTTCGACTTCAACACAGAGTCAGGTTGTTAATACCACGATTGTATATTCCCCCATGTTTGTCAGGAGTGTAGAAGCAGCCACACCATCATAGCGCGTACGCAGAAGTAAAAATAATAGGATAGGGCAGCTTCCTACCCCAAAACCTCGCGTATAAGCCGCGGCTTGTACGCGAATCAGACTCAGCTCTCTTTTGATACCAAACATGCCTATATAGGGTGCGGCTTATACGAGAGATTTTATAAGTATACTACAGTACTAAATTAACAATTCTCAGATGGCCTCTTATAGGATCGCACCAAACTCGGGGTGCGGCTTATATGCGAGTTAGGCTTATACACGAGGTTTTACGGTACTTACAAGGGGATAAGCGGGGGGCTGAGACACATTAAGTACACAGAGGAAAGAAACAGCGTCAAATGGGAGTCCAGGTTGCATGCCTCTCCTCTTTAGGGGAGCCCAGGCTGCCTAAGGGTGACTCTCTGGCAGACCTAAGAGAGTCACCCGGGGAGTCTCATAGCTCCCTGATTCACCTTAGGGAGTCACATAAGGACCTGGGCTCCCCTAGAGAGGGGAGTCATTTTGGAGGCAACCTGGACTCCCTTTTGACGCTGTTTCTTTTCTCTGTGTAGACAACAGTTACATAGGGATTGAAACAGAGGTTTGTGTTCAGGGTTTTATAGTTGGTAACACATGCAGCAGTAGAAAGGGGCGTGTCGGGCCAGTCAGCGAAGGTTGAGGGTGGCCCCCATCTCAGGTTGGGATGCCCTGAAGTTCCTGATCCTGTGGTTGTTGGGGCAGAGCATCCCCATTTTTCAGTTTCATGGTTCTGCAAAGGTCTGTTGGCACACTTAGACTTTCCTATATGAGTAGTAGCATAAGTGAGTCCTCCCGGGCACTAGCCTTTATAGAATACTAGCCTGCATGCACACACATGACCAACAGGACCCGCATACATATATTTAACAGGCCAAGTCTCATTAGATCGATACAACTTACAAGTTCATAGTCTATGACCGGGTGACCTCTTTGACCGGCAAGCATCAAAATGGCTGAAATGGGGGCTGTGTAGACAGAAATGCTGGAAAAAGCTTTATGGACATTTCAACACTATTAATTATTTTAATTTTAATTTGTGTTTTTTAAATTATATGCATTTTCACGCTTGCCGGCCAAAGAGGTCACTGGTCATAGACTATCAACTTGTATCGATCTGGTGAGATAATTCTCACAGGGTGGCACCCATGTGCCATCAAGATCCAGTATTAACTCACCTGTGCTAATGGCACAGGGGGTACCGGGAACTATAAGGCTGTGTCTCACGACCTTGGGACAATGTTTTTGTCTCTGATCGGGTGCCGTCTCTGACCGGCTGCCGTCTCTGACCGGCTGCCGTCTCTGACCAGGTGTCAGAAAAAGGTGTTTTAAAAAGAATTATACTCATATATATATAAGGATTTGGAAAAACGTTATGGCGGTTGTTATATAATCATAGTTATAATTATAATTAGCCTCCTGCTGCTAGTATTTTGACCTTATCAAGCCAAGCCGGTCAGAGACGGCACCCGGTCAGAGACGGCACCTGGTCAGAGACGGCACCCGGTCAGAGACAAAAACATTGTCCCAAGGTCGTGAGACACAGCCATAAGTTCCTCTGATTTCCAATATATATAGAGGGCAGAGGTCTGTGTACCACACTGTGTGAGGCTTGACATTTTAGTGCATTTAAGCTTTTCTCATATATATACAGAGTGATTGTAGACAAATATAATTATTAAATTGAAATATGAATCTGATCAATACCAAAAAACAACATTGCACCTGGGTTTAAAATGATACAATATTAGCACCACATGTATAGGTGTGGCAAATTATATACAATTCACAACCAGGAAGTTGATAATTAAGTTCAAATTTACAATTTTCCCAACAATAACTAAACTTAATTATTTTAACCATCCCTGCGGCACAGGCGGGGACAGTGAGTTGTATAAGAATGACACCAGATTACAATTATCAGCAGTAATGTATGCACAATATACTTATCAAAAACTATGAGTGTAATAATTCTATATCAAGCACATCAATGTCATGAATGTATAAACAGCAGATAGATTAGTACTTATATCAAAGCATCAGTGAGAACACATTGAATAATGGGCAATAAAACTATTTTTATGGAGGACTATTTTGATACTTTCAATAAAGTATTAGACCTGTGCATCTACTGTTGGACATTCTATACTGAACTGCTCAGCAGGTCCTGATGGTGTCCTCACTCTGCATGACTGAAGCAGATTAAAAAAGGTTTGTCTGAACAGAGACCCAGTCATACAGTACAGCAGGAAATTTATGCTGTGATTTATGTAGCTCACTCTGTATGCAATTTGGAGGTATATCTGATAGCTGTTGAAGCTTATTCCAAGGTACTCTGATATTGTACGGGTTATAAGTAGAACTCGTGCTGGTAAAGTAGTCATCATAAAGACAATGCAAACACTGAACATTGTCATGGTCAGGTTGGTGGTCGTACTGCTAGATCTTTTTTGTTGAGATGTCTGATACTTGACCCTGAATTTACATCTAGAATGGACTTTTTTCAGTGTCAGGATATTTAAGACTGAGATAACACAAGATGGAATGATGGAGTAAACGAACCCAAGAAAAACTATGAATAAAGTTTCAATCAGAGATCCTGACCTAAGTGAGGTGCAATTATATGCTGTATCCATTTCTCTTATTCTACTTGTAAACAACAGTGGAAGGCTAATGATACACATAATGAGAATCAATGTTAAAATCATGAGAATTAATTTGCTACTTTTAAAATAGATGTGTGCTTTCAGAGGGAAGAACACAGCAATGGCACGCTCAGCTGAAATCAATACAATTAACCAAGAAGAAACATTAGACGCTGTGTAAAAGCCAAAAAGACTTATACGGCAGATCCATGCTGAAGAGGATAGAGGAAGGATCCCGTGAAACAAGTTAAAATATCTCTCTATGATGTCTTCTTCCAGAGCAAAAAACAAAAGGGACAAGGTATCAAAAACAGCAAGGATCAGCAGCAGGATTATGAAGACAGAGGTCCTCATGAGGGAGCCATACACTATCACAATGATAATGAGACTGTTCAGTATTGTTCCTATTCCACATATTATTAGACTTATTATACTGATAATTTCAGAGCTAAAATGCTCGGACTCATACCTAGCTGTTATATTGGTTTCATTACTGTTAAGATCATCATGAACTGTTTGGTTTCTCATGTACTGCATTATGAGGTAAGAATGCACAAGGAAAACCTTTAAAATAGCTCTAGTGACCAGCTGGGAAGGCTCAAAATAAATGAAAGAACGTCTGAGCTTTGAAAACGGTGAAAGTTGCAACTCTGGCTGAACTAGTTCATGGCCTCCTATATATGCATTACGACCCCGTCCCTTATCCTTAGTATAGGGGTCTGGGGTGGTGTAACTAACTTCTGCCTCACCACTCTGTCACCAGCATTGATTGCTTTGTATGTAAAATACAGAGAGGCTGTTTTCCTTTGTCTTTCCACCCAGGTGTGGTATAAGCACTGTTAATGTGATAGATGCTCCTAGACACAGGGAGAGATGATGCTGTAGTTGTGGCTGAATGTTATAGAATAGTGCTGACTGATGGAAACTGATAGAGAACTATGATTATTATCATTGATTCTGTATGTGGACCATGCACTAATATTAGGCCAGAGTGTGCTGCGAAGAATGATTGCACAGTGTGTGTACCAAGCTGGGTGTATTGTATTGTATGCACCATTAAATGGGTTCAATAGTTTCAACCGGCATAAACCAGTAAAAGCCCACCTGTCCAAAAGGATTGCCACACCACACTGTGGCTGACACAGTTAATTATAAATGGTACTAAAAACCAGATATGAAATAAAATCAAGGAAGTTTTCACATTTTTTCCTAATTTTTAGAGAAAAATCTGATTTCTTTTATTTTTCAAAATTCCATATTAGAAAAAGTAGTTCAGGACCCCCTTCTTTTCTGATTCTATATGATTTAGGCTACCAGTAGAAGAAACGTAGAGAAATTCTGTTGACTTTGATCACAGGGTAGCGACCAACCTAACATCCTTGACATTCATACCTAGTGAGAACAAAGAACATTAAGGCACAATCCGGCCCTTAAGGGCCAAGGCCACAATTCACTGACCTGCCCCATAGTACCCATCAAAGTTCAGTTTTGACGGGTCCCACAAAACTGGAAATACCCTCTGCACCCTCTAACCAGTGCTGCATATTTTCCAAATATTGGGTGACAGGAAAGTGCCCCTATGAGGAGAGCTCCTAGAGAACTGTGACCCTACTATCCTGCTGGTCCCTAAAGTGAAAAAGGTACTGCCATACCCAGCTTAAAGCTTGACCGTCATGGTTGAAGTGAGGCCAAAAGCACTTTTGGATATAGTTCAGTTTTCATTCACAAGAGGACTCTTAAGGGCTAGGAGCTCAGCCCTTACAGGTATAAGATAGGGTGAATATGTTGTAGCTGGATGATGCCCATGGTCCCCTGTCCAAACACTGCTGCCCTCTGGTGGAGGGCAGCAGTGTGGTAAATGCTGAACTTATTCCCTGACGGCCCAGCTTTAATGTCGTGTCACGTTGGCACTCACAAGTCCTGTACTCATGTAACATTCACCAGAATGGCACTTCAACCACCACTTGTGGCTGTGTCTCATGAGATTGTAACAATTGAAACGTCTTTGACTGGCTGTAGTCTTTGACCAGCTGTAGTCTTTGACCGGGTGTAGTCTTGGACTGGGCAGCTTTAGAATGAAATTTATATATCTGTACAATGTAAAATAGCTTGTGCCAATCCTTATTGCCTATCACTTTGCACAGTGCAGCTGTTTAAACTCAAAGTTATATATAAAGTAGCGTCTTTGACCGGGCAGAGGGAAATAATAATATTATGTTCTACTATGCGGAGTATGCTCAGTATATAAATATAACAAAATTAACTTATGTTTGCTATAAACGTGTATCGAAATAATTATGGGTGCACTATTTCCCCCCTTTTCTTGCTACACATGTACATCTATAGGCCTCATTTCTGCCATTTTAACGCTACCCGGTCAAAGTGCCATTCTGGTGAATGTTACATGAGTACAGGACACCAGTGTAGGTTGGTGCTGTGCTGCCCTCTGCATGTGTCAAACAGAACTGTGACAATGCATGAAGAGCTGACAACACAACACTAGAGACATCTGGTGTCAACACCATGAACCCCATAGACCGCGGCACTGTATTCTGTTTTAAGACCATTGCACGCAAAAACTGGATAGCTCTCCCAAGTGAGAGGACAGACGTTCAGAGCGTTATCTTAATAAGACATCTTAAAGTCTTAATTCAGTGTCTTACCCAGGGCCGCTCTTATCATTAAAAATAAATCATTTCAAGCCAGCAACCAGCTCAGAGGAACTCAGGATGTCTCTAATAGAAGAAAAAGAAGAAAAAGAAGAAAAAGAAACGGGGGTTGGGGGGCAGAGCCCCCCATTACATACTAGTCGTAATAGTAATACTTTCAAAATATTATTTATTTTTAATGACATAAGCGGCCTCTACTAAAGTTAAGACTATTCAGACTGTCTTAAAAGTCTTATTAAGATAACGCTCTGAACGTCTGTCCTCTCACTTGGGAGAGCTAACCCGTGCGTGCCCATTGCACACTGAGTAAGGCAGCCCCTGGCTGTCCCATGCCTGTATATATATATATGTGTATGTGATGCACACAGACGGCACACTTACAAATACTATAGTGTTCAGTTTCAAACAAATGGAAATAAAGGAAGTAATAATAACCATTGGAGTTTTTATTTCTGTTGGCTTTTCTGTTGATTTTCAAGCCTTCAGTAACCCTTTTTAAATCTATGTATTATTCATGTATCTCATGTAGGCCTATGCGTTTCAGTGAAAGAACATGGGTTTCTGTTATTTATCTAAGTCATACAAATCCATGATGCATACAAATCACAGGGTAACAAGGTAACAGAAAGACCCAAACTTCTTCACAAGTTGAGTATAAGACACTATTTCCCAAGACGGATACATGGTTTGACTTGTGCAGAAGCAATATAGTCTTTATTGAACAAACACTGAGAGGGTACTGAAGGGGGCACAGTTCTATAACAATCATATTAGCAAGGTTCAAACTACAGTTTGGTGTTCGTTCAGCGGACCAACCAACAAGGGGCAACTTCTGCCAGAGGCTCCCCGAACCTCGGACAGTAGTCAACGACCGCTGTCTCCAATGAAAGGACCGACCAGCAGACAACAACTCCTGAATGACCAATACACAGTAAAGGCGCAGTAATAAAATGGATGAAACTTGATCCCTACACAAGTGTATCTCATGTCATGAATCTGTGCTTTTATAGTCCACTTGCATCTGTAGGACTTCTCATATGTGGATACAGCACTTCACAGGTAGAATGTTTTAACAGCAAAACCATGAACTTGTATTTATATCGTAGTGTCAACTACAGAGGGATTACTAAGGTGGAATATATAATAATGTATTGAAGACCACATCCGGAGGTTTTGAATAATATGAGAAAACCAGAATATGGCACTGCAGATATGCTGCTTTAAATAATCCTTTAATATGTATTACATAAATATGTAGATACAGTGGTGTTTTTAGCAAAAATACTAGATCTCCCCAAATATGGATTTGGTGAATGTGTGCTTCCCTCACTTTGCACAAGGGGGCACTGCTGTGAATGGCCATCAGTGTGGTCGTTGCTGAGGACAGAAGTACATGTGTGAGGTGTGTGTGTGTGTAGGGGGGGGGGGGTACTACCTAGGGGTAATCACAGGTGGGTGCCTGTCTATACCCCATCCACAGTCCGCCACTTGACCTGACCATACTGCCCCCCGCTCCCTCAGGTAGCCCCCAGCAAACAAGGCCACCCCCTCCCCTGCCCACATGCAGTGGGCCGTTCAGATACACCCAGTGGGAGGTAGGCACTGACCACTGCAGAGGTTGGGGGGGGGGGCACTCTGTCAGCTTTGGTTACCATGCGTGAACACGGTTCCAGGGGAAAGGTTCCATTCTGGGGACCTATATAGACAAGGGATCATAAGGAATTTCCTGTGAAAATGGTCCTAATTTGTTGAGGTACTTCTTGCATTAAAGAGTACAATATTTGAGGTGGTCTTTGCACATACATGCAGTTACCATAGAAAATAAAGGGAGTGCCCCCCCATTGGGTCCATTGTCACCCAATATGAGCTCACATTGGGTATTGGGTATTGTAGTTCATGTGCTTCTCACTGGGGACAGCACAATCACTGATATTTCGGATCTGAGGTCCCATGGAGTGGCCCCAACTAAATCAAGTAATAAATAAATAAATATAGCTCTACAGGAGTTACTTTTAAATAGGAAGTCAGTTCACATACCTAGGTACCTGTTTATGATAGCGAAATTGCTAATTAAAAACCTCCGGATGTCGTCTTCAAATGATGGAAAGTAGCCTTAGCTGTGTTGGACAACAGCCATTTGTTTGTCTTGTCTCAAAGGTTTTATGTTAATAATTAAATTCAAAGCATACAATTTTACCAACAATAACTATATTACTTTTACCAGCCCTGCAGCAGAGGTGTGGGGTGAGTTGTATAAGAATGACACAAGGCTACAATCATTAATGGCAATATATATATTAAAAAAACTTATTTAAAACGTACGTGCAATATTTTGATACTGTGTACATCAATTTGTATATACAGCAGATAAATTGGTGCTTATATTTAAACACCAGGGAAAACCCCCCATTAAAACATGTGCCAAAAAAGTCTTTATCTAGGAAGACTTGCATACTTTAAATATTTTTGGATACTTTCAATGCAATATTAGACTTGTACATCTACTGTTGGACATTCCATACTGAACTGCTCAGTAGGTCCTGATGACTTTCGCACTTTGCATGACTGAAGCAGATTAAAAAAGATTTGTCTGAACAGAGACCCAGTCATACAATACAGTAGGAAATTGATGCTGTGATTTATAAATTTCATAATGTAGGCAATTTGGAGGTATATCCGATAGCTATTGAAGCTTGTTCCAAGGTACTCTGAGATTGTGCGGGTTATAAGTAAAACCTGTCCCGGTAGAGTAGTCATCACAAAGACAATGCAAACACTGAACATTGTCATGGTCAGGTTGGTGGTCATACTGCTAGATCTTCTTTGTTGAGATGTCTGGTACTTTGCCCTGAATCTATTTTCAGAATGGATCTTTTTCAGGGTCAGGATATTTAAGACTGATATAACACAACATGGAATGATGGTGTAGATGAATCCAAGAAAAACTGAATACCAAACTTCAATCAGAGATCCTAATCCAAATGGGGTACAAATGTACACAGTATCCTTTGTTCTAAAGTTACTTGTGAACAATAGTGGAATGCCAATAATGAGCATTATGATAATTAATGTCAAAATCATGACACATATCTTTCTGCCTTTAAAATATATGTGTGCCTTCAGGGGGAAAAACATAGCAATGGCACGTTCAGCTGAAATTAATACAATTAACCAAGAAGAAATGTTAGACACAACATAATAAACATGTATGCTTATACGGCAGATCCACACAGACAAACAGAGAGGAATTATGTGATAATATCTCTCTATGATACTAAATTGTAGATTAAGAAATAGGGATAGATTATCAAAAACAGCAAGGACCAGCAGCAGGATCATGAAGACAGAGGTCCTCATGAGGGAGCCATATACTATCACAATGATAACCAGACTGTTCAGCATTGTTCCTATTCCACATATTGTTACACTTAAAGTATTTGTAATTGTTGAGGTTAAATACTCTGAGTCGTACATAGCTGTTACATTTGTTGGTGTACTGTTTATATAATCATGCACCGTTGGATTTTCTGTGAAGTCCATTTTAATGTAGGAATGAGCACTTTGCAATGGGCAGGCAACTCTGGCAATCACTGCTCCCCTCCAATATGAATCCAGTGACGTAAACTACAGCCAACTAACATAGAATGGTCTGTCCAAACTGATCCCAGCAATGATCTACTCCCCCAGAATCATGAACACAGCCCAGAACAGAGGGTATCAATGTGGGATAGTTTTGGTGGTGTAATGGTTAATGTGCTTGTGATCAGTGCAGGAGGTCTGTGGTTCGCTTCCCGGTAGACCCAATCATAAGTTTTCGATGTCCTTTACCACAGTGTTGTTAATATGGTAGATGATCTGAGATATCTGAACAGTTGATACCTTCGCTGTGGGCGAACTGTACAGAATGGCAGTGCTGATAGACGCAGGGAGGACTATTACCGTAAATTCTCATGTACTACCATCATCGTGCGTAAATAGACAAATGCCAACACCCATTGATACCGTCTCTGATGTATTATACGAGTGGGGGCTGGGGCATGAGTGGGATACTGCCCCAGTAGTTGGCATTTGTTTATTTTTTGTTTGAGGTCATTTAATGAAAGATGAACAACTTTATTTTAGCCCGTTCAATGGGGGGCATTGGATACGGCCCTTCCAGTACTTGAGCATAGTAAATCTTGTATCATAAAAAAATAAGACCCGCACCCCACCTCAGGAGAATCCTATAACCCATTTCTTGCTCTAAAAACCTATATTTTATTACCATTCTATAGTAATAAAAACCCTCGTATAACCCACACCAGGCATGTTTGGTATCAAATGCAAACTGCGCTTAATCTGCATACAACCCGCGCATGATATGCAGAAATCTACGGTAGGGATGATGATCGTTATTATTGACACTTTGTATTGGCCTTGTCCATTAGACTGGAGCATGACACAAGAAAACACTGCACAGTGTGTGTACACAGCAGCCTGCTCCATTAAGTTAACCTTTTAAAGACGACAAGATGCCTTAATGTATCATGCTTTTGGTCATCATGATGCACCAATGCAGCCCCGGCGAGTAACTCACTAGTGCTGCATTGGTGCATCATGACGACTAAGGGGTTGAGACACTCTCGGAGGGTCGGCATGATGCACCAATGCAGCACCGGCGAGTTACTCACTGGGGCTGCATTGGTGCATCCTGCTGACCAATGTCATCTTTTTGCGACATGCGCCCCTAGAGGGTTAACCTTTTGGGGGCAGCATAGTGCCTCAATGCATCATGCTACTGGTTGTCATGATGCATGAATGCAGCCCATGTGAGTTACCTGCCAAGACTGCATTCATGCACCATGCTGACCCTTTGAGTATCAAATACCTACGGTCAGCATGCTGCTTGAATGCAGGACTGGCGAGCCATTCGCTAGGGTTGCATTCATGACTCATGATGACAAAGGCCATACTGCGTTAATACACGATACAGCCTTTAAAGTGTTAACAAGCTTTTATGGTGCATTTAACATGCAAATAGACTATGCAACAAGGTGCAAACTTGCCAAGTCACTAGATGCCACACATTTTCCCTGTAATCTTAAAAACCCATTTTCCCTGTAATCTTAATGATTCCCCGCTCTTCTCTAGATGGTGCCACTGTAAGGCTGCAAGTATTTCCTTTCCCTTAGTTCTAACCACCCCATCCATTAGTGGTAAATAGATTCGGTTATATTTCTGTTACAGTTTTAAAAACGAAAAAGAAAGAAAAGAGATAAAGAAAAAGGGGGTGCGGGGGCACAGCCCCCGATATATATATAGCAATGTTACCAACTTACAGTGGTGCCATCTAGAGGATAGGCCGGGGAACTGATTAAGATTACTGGAAAAGTGGGTCTTTTAAGATTACAGGTAAAATGGGTGGCGTCTTGTGACTTGGCAAGTTCGTCCCCACGTGCATAGACTACATCGATACATCGTGTATATCCATCCCACAGCTAAGGTGCTGGAAATTTGAATTCATTGGACTCCCTATGAAAAAGGTTATATGGTCTCAAAATTAATGAAGGATCACACCCTAGGCTTTAATATTAGACCAGTTGACACTTTGCATCGGAACAGCATATGTAGGAATTGTAGGCTCGTTTCCATGGCAACCACTATTTACATGAAGTTCAAAAAAATGAGAATTGAATTGGTTCAGTTCATTCCTTCTGGCCTATGACAAATTGCAGTGATGTGTTTGGTATCTTTATTAGAATATAGCTACTTACCCCCTCTATATTTTGTCAAGGTAACTTATTAATGTTTGCCAGAGCAAGCTATACCAAAAGAATTGTAAATATGACACTTGAATCAGTAAAATAATAGGATACAAAACCAAGTCTATGTGCTGAGTGGGTGGTTGGGGCTATGTGATAGACGTAATTGGGGGGGGGGGGCAGGCTAACAATATGAAGGGGGGTTGGTGGCAATATGCTGTTGGCCATCGGACCTGGCGGCTCCAAGTATATATACTATATAGCAGGTTATAATCCAGAGTATATCCTTCAAGATCCATTATAACTACAATACACAATACATAATAGATGTACTGCTAAGGACTTATCATTAGGGTTGTTGTTTATTGTAGTTATAATGGATCTTGAAGGATACAATCATGGTTGTAGCCGTTTGCATAGTATATATAGTTACGTACAGCTGGAGCCGCCAGGTCCGATGGCCACTAGCCTCTTGCGGGTTGGTGTGGTGACCAATACTTTGTCCACGGGCCACCACTGAGCTAAACCTCAGGGGGGAGGTCAGGTGTTTCTGTTCACAGAAACAGGGTAGTCAACTCTATGTTTCCCCTCTGCTTTGAGCACAGCATTCTGGTGAAAATGCATGCATTTGAATGCATTAAAATGCCATAATCTAATGGATTTGCATAATAAATAATATTACTGGGATGCAGAACACACAATTTTGCATTAAACTGGAGATATACCCACATTTAGCAAAGTCCCCCCTCTGCTTTGTGTCAACATTGCTGCGGTCCTCAATGCACATGGCCTGTATACCTCCAACACTGTGGGGAGCAAGGAAGGGACAGCGGTCTGTACACAGGTAGCACAGGTAGCCAAGTGTAGCAGTCAGAGTGGCCCACACTGTCCTACCTGACGGTAGGACTAGGACTCTGCTTGGAGACAAAGGTCAGTTGGTGTGCGTGACTTTGTCTGAATGTTGTACTAAGGTATTTTGAGGGTGCTGATTCCGAATATGCCAGGTGTAAAGTGATATCTGTGTCGCAACAAAGTCAAATACAAGGTCAAAAGTCACGATTTGGTGTAAGAATAATACTGAAATTTTAAGCAGGGTAATAGCACTAAAAGCAAATAGGTCATTCTATTTTATTTGAAATCACTTGTACTGGTATTATATCAACAGTACGACTAAGACAGATGTGGGTCAGATACATAAGATGAATAAGCTTCACCCTTGATATCTTTATATTTGCTTCAAAATGTGTGTACTCATTTCAGTATCATTTTTAGATCAAATTGTGACCTTTGACCTTGAATCAAATAAGCAAAGGTCTGCTGAGAACCCTTGTAATTTGGTTTTTGCTATTTCAAGACGGGTCAGAGGACTGACTACCATATACAAAGGGTAGGTGACAGTAGTGGGTCCTGTGGCCCAAACTATTTAGAGAATGAGGGGCTGTGTTGGTGAATGGGTGAGTCTGGGGTGGGAAGGTCGGTCCATAGTGGGAGGGGGTCAGTGTGTGTAGCACGGTATCATGTGACAATAGTGCTGTATTATAACTGTGACTATACATGGGTAGCTAGAATTATTGCTGTGTCGCCGTGTCGTTTTTTAGCTAAGGGGCCGTGTCGCCGTGTCGATTTTTATTCCATACATTCTGGTCTATAATTTCGTGTCCGTCGACTTTTAAAACCCCCGTGTCGCACGTGTCGATTTTAACAACCCCCCGTGTCACCGTGTCGCACGTGTCGAATTTTACCCATGTATAGTCACATAACTTCCTGCTCTGAACAGGTTTGGTCCACGGCTATACAGTCAACCCTCTCCAAAGTGGACACTCTTAGGACTTTGCTAGAGTGACCACATTTGTATGGTGCATGTGACCACATTGAAGAGTATTCATGTTGAGGTGGAGCAAAGAAGTGCATACATGTCTCTGATGAATTCAATTATCATTTGCATTGAAAACAAGAGGTGTAGGTTGTGTAAAGATTAAGGCCATTATCCTAGCTATAACTTATTTGACTTCGAACATTCCTAAAGGCAGACCATCTAGTAGGAACCCCATTGACTGTGCACACAATGCACACAGTTATTACTATTGTTGGCTAAACACATGCGTTAACCACATTAACAAGAGTAATATCGACCTTGGGACTGGGGAATTAGTGACCACAATGCAAGGTGACCACATTAGAGAGGTGACCATATTGGAGAGAGTTTTTCATATTTTCACATTAAAATATATAGAGAAAACTGGACCATATTGGCGAGGTGATCACACCAGACAGGTGACCATTAGGTGAGAATTGACTGTATTAGGACGGACACCACCTCCAATTATAACCTGGCTCACTGAAAATAATATACAGGACTGACTGGGACTTTAAAAAGCCTGACCAGAGTTTGTGTGCAGTATTCTATTTGTGGAACCATAGCCTATGCCCCCCGACCTGACCATAAACACATGCCCCCAGGGGCCATATGGGGATTAAAATAAACCCACAGACTGACCCTACTGCACCCAGCACAAGGCACTTCCATTGGTCTATCCTGGCCAGAAATGGAATGCTCGGAATGCGCTCTGGTCAAGAATATAGGTGAAATGTAGTATACACAGCAAGGGGCGGCCACTACTGTCACCTACCCCATTGTCAATAGGGACTCCAGAGGGTGACATTTTAATTATTACTGTTAGGTTATCACTCAGAAATGCACTCAAAAGAAAGGCCGATCCAGCCATACCTATATGATAAGTGACTGCAGCCAAGAGAAGTTACCTTTTTTTTGTGTGATATGATAGATTTTATCAAAAACAGGGGAAGCCATATGAAGTTATGAATCCTGGTGGTTCCTTTTGGGTTCGTGATATGATCCAATATGTTGCTATATGATGTTAACAAATGGAAGCAATCAGAGGATGCTCTCACCTGTTCCCAGACCATAACATCATAATAACCATGACTGGGTCATTAAGACAATTGGTTTACTCTCTACTCACACCCACTGAGGTGATTGGGTAATCATATTAACAGAGTCTGTCAATTACAGCCTAGCCTTTCCAGTACTCCAAATGCCCTTCAAACCCCTTAAATAACTACCTTCCAAATACCAGCCCCACTCATCCATGTCCCAAACAACCTGCCCTACAACTATTAAGTGTCCCAGACTGCTACTCCAACTGCTACATAAAGAATGTACTAGGGGGGCTTGGTGGATTTTATTGACACATAATTGATGATTGTCTGGGTTCTATGATAGATAGAAAGAAAATTCTAAAAGATTTGGATTGCATTTCTCACATTCTACACCATAGAAGAAAAATAATTGATCATATCCACAGACCACAATTGCGAAACTATAACCGTAATGGGAATTACAGTTATACAAGATGGCGGGAGGTGACTTCAGTCCATTTCTTCTCCATAGAATTGTATATAAAGTATGGCTATTTGAACCATCTATTTTGGACAGACTGTAGTACTGATATCAAGAATGATGGCCCTACACTTGGATCTGTTAAATACATACTAGTTTATGTATAATTTCAGTTTTTAAAATGGAACGTATAACCGTAATTCATCAAATGGTATAACATTATTGAATATCTCAGGTATAACTGTAATTCAATGAAAATCTATAACTGTAATTCTGTGTTAAACCCCATATTGTTCTGCCAGATGGATTGAGCCTTTGCCTTTATCTTATCCAGTGCTATCAATCATTTAACCCAGAGACTCCAGTTATTGGACTGTAAATATGTCTCAGGGTCTCAAAATCAGCAAATCCCCAGGGTTTTTTTTTTTTTTATGGTTTGTACATCAGAAAATATGAAATCAGACAGTAAGGTTTCGAACAAGGAAAGGGACAGTGAAAGAAAGGTAGCTTCTGCAATAAATTTCATTGTGTTTTCTGACCTATGGACTTTGATTCCTACATTTTTGGCTAGGTGAATGAAGGGGCCTCTCTCTCTCATATGTCTAACCTATAGATAGGTAATAAAATGGTCACTCTCTCCATGGTGTCTCCATAAATAACTATTCAATGAAAGCCTGTGAATGGGATGTAAACTGGTTTCCCCAATGAGATTCTAAGAGAACTAATGCAAGCTAGTTTCCTGATCCCAAACTGTGAACTGCCACAAGGTGTTAATGTCTATTTTTGTACTATAAGCTAGTTACTGGAACATTGTGATAAGTACATACCCAACTTAAAAGTGCAGATCTTGGTACCTCTCCAGCGGCAGTTGGAGTGGGAGTGATGTGTTTGGTATCTTGACTAGAATATAGCTACTTACCACCTCTATATTTTGTCAAGGTAACTTATGAATGGGGCTGGAACCGGTACTCAGCCCTATCTATAAGGTTGCTAGGGATTTAATGTGTCTTAGGATGGTACAATGCATCTAATTCATATGGATACTCTTATATAATATTTTCTCATATTCTCCCAACATGCTATTGTATCTGTCCCTCCTTGCCTTTGGGGAAGTTAAGGACACTACCTTTTTACGTCATATATCAAAGACCCCTTACTGCAACCCCCATCTGAAAAATAACTGGTTGGTAGCTGATTCAAATCAAAGCACATTGAATTTTGCCCATGTATAGGCACCTATATTCATTCTAGTTTTCAAACTATCCCTCGGGATAGAGGGAGGGGAGGGGTATGTGTTTTCTTTTCTAGAAATGTAATTCCAAGGAATGCTCTAGTATTACATGCTGTGTACCTGGGGTACAGAATGATGGTCACCTGTACCACAGGCACACAGCAGCCAACCAAATATAACATCTAAGAAACACAACAGATGCATCTTCTGCAGCAGCAGCAGGTCGATTCTGATTGGCTGATTATCTCCTGTTTATCTGAGGTAGCCTGTGGCTTGTGTACCTGAGGTAAGGTCTCAGGCGTTTAACAGTCGAGCTGCAACTTCACCAGCCCGGAAGACTGAACCATATAACCATTTAGTATATAATCACAAATATGTTGTAACAACATCGGTATTGTGTTGCGTTTAGAAGAATGTCCTGCCCGGCTTACACACTAAGGGGGAGTTGGTGTAACAGAGTTGATATGGGGCATTATGAGTTAGTATATGGGTACTAGAATGGGAGGGAAACCTGTGTGGGCAGGTTTCCCTCCCAGGCTCTAAGTGGTACTCAGATGGTATATAATCCATATCAGTGGCATCAAGCAACTAGTAACCACCCTGGAGCAATTGTATGCATGTAATAAAGGTCGGGAAGGCAATTTGGGGACCTGAAAACCTTTTATTTTCTATCTAATTCTTTAATATTGATGTTGTGAGAGAACTTCTTGGAGTAGAGACGAACCACAGATACCACTGTAAAGCTCATTGAAGACTGATCTTAGCTAGGGTAGTTCCAAGAAGCTTCATATGGATGGATGTTTTGTATCAGGATATATATATATATATATATTTGGTGACATGACACCATTGTATAACACATTGCAATTGTACACATTGGGCACACGGCTGTAAACAGTGCAATCTTTACAATATATAGTCCTCAGTAACAGACTGTTAACACATATATGTAGGTGTCATACCAATGAGAGTTTCCTTGCAGCTATTGTACTATTGAAATAAACACAAAAGAGGTGTCTATGCCCTACACATAATTATTTTGTCTTAATTATATCAAAACATTGAATCTTTTACCTTTTCTAGCATCCCCAATAGGTAATTCGCAAGATTCTCCAAAGCATGAATGTGTATTTCCAGAATTATGATTAAGATCAGCATAGAAATTATGGAATTCATTCCTTCACTTCATACATAATGCACACTGTAAACATATTCCGTTGAATATACAAAGAATCAATGTACAATTTTACGGTGAATAATTGTAACTGTGATTACGGTGAAGCAGTGTAAAGTCAATCAATTTTACTTTGAATATCTGTAATCCAGTACGGTGAAACACAGTTTATTCATTTACGGTGAAGCTACGTTTTGTAAAAAATCTTCAGTTGAATAAACAAAGAATCAATGTAAAACTTTACGGTGGGTTATCGTACATGTGATTACGGTGAGGCAGTGTAAAGTCAATCAATTTTACTTTGAATATCTGTAATCCAGTACGGTGAAACACAGTTTATTTAACACTAAAACACAGTTTATTTTACAGTGAAGCTATGTTGAATGATGCTCAGCTTTATCACACCTGGTGGCAGTTTGGTTTATAAGAAGATTTTCATGGACGCTATGAACACCATTTTTGTGGTGATAAGAAATATATACATATACACAGCTGTAAGGTTTGCTCTGTAACCATTCTAGAGCGATTTTTACTCATGAACTGGCATTACAAAGTGTCATGTAGCATTCTTTAAGGCCTTCATTGGACTAATTCCTAATTGTTAGTCCTGAAATCTTGGCACTAAGATGATATTGATGATTGGACATGGCACCAAATTGGGCATGCAACCATATTGAACATGGAGTTAGGTATCGGGGGATAAATGAACTAAAAATTACTGGGATAAATTAGTTGAATTACACAAAATACCATTATAATTATTGTTTAGGCACTATATCAAAATGACAGTGATGTTCCGTATTCCCAATAACGGTGATTCACTGGCACCACTGGGTGCCAGACTTTCACCGTTAAAACTACGGTGAACTTTAAACAACAGTGACCGTTATTTTTACAGCGAAAGTCCGGTACCCAGTGGTGCCAGTGAATCTATGTTATTTTAACGGAATTCTTTTTACAGTGCATGCTATACTGATACCACTTACAAGGGGAATCCTGAATCAGGCCCTGGTTGACGTGTCTAGGGCTGGCATACGGTAGGCTTTGGGCTGGCACATGCCAAGTAGGTGCTTTATCTGATAACTATAGTTAGAACACCCGGTACCTTGTCACATAGAATAGTCTGAAGACGACTTTATTTTTTGAGTGTTATATGTGGAGACCGTGACCATCCTAATATAACCACGGGCCAAACCTGTTTAAATCAGGGTGCTACTGTACTATAATCACGGGGGTATTTTAGGCAGACCTAAGCCCCTGGAAACCTAACAAAGGGACCAGAGTATAAGAAGGGGACCAGAGCTTAATTCACACACAACGCACACCACACCACCGGGCAATATCCAGGCACACACACAACAGATCAAAGTCTTACATCGCTTTCCGGGGGGGAACATTGGGTAAGTTTTTCTATTTGACGTCTCTAATAGAAAACCCTAAGATCTTACTCACAAGGAGGACATTAGGTTTACTCAGATCAAGCTTTTCCATTTTGTAATCATTTCTCAATTACTTTTTGTATATTAAGGTGGCTCCAGAGGGGTAAAAAGCGACCTGGCGACCTGGGCTGTTTTCCAGGCGACCTAGCGACCTGGTAGTGTAATTTAAGCGACCTGGCAACTTTTGGAAAAATATTTTCTATAGTAAAAATGCTCTAAAGAAGCGACTTTGTGACCTGGGGCCCTTAATTTCGGCGACTTTCCGACCTCAGGGTGGACCCCTCTGCACTCCCAGTGGTAGCAAATGGGCGACTTTGTGGTGATAACCACACTACTATATCCATATTCGTGATAATGGCATTAGTTGGTCACTAGTACCCACCCCATCGAATATATTTCTTTTGTATACCTACATTGACGCAAGAGGGCCGAAATCTGATTTGAAAAATCAACTTGACCTTCCAAAAAGAAAGGTTGGGTCAATGTGAAAAATGAGAATTCAAAAGTGTGGTCACGACTATTTAACGGGTGTGTGGCCGGACCTTCGACACCCCTTACCCTTGTCATGGAGATTTTTACCTCAAAATGTTACCCTTGTTATGGCATTTTATGGTGCAAATGTGATGTTTTAGTGAAAAATGGAAAATTTTGGTAAAATCTCGGACATTTTCTTCAAAAGTAGACCCTTGTCATGGGGATTTTCATAAAACTGCAGCTTTGTCATGGCAAATTTTCTTGAAAAGTGGACCTTGTCATGGGGAATTTTGTAGAAAAAATACCCTTGCCAGCCGCATACAAGTGACCCCCCACCCGGATATTGATAAGCCTTCCGAGCTGCTGAATTGGAAAAAAATGACTCGCTCTGTTAATTGATATTAGATTATATAGATTTACTTGGGGGGTAAATATCACACAATACCAGACAATGAGAATTGGGTAAAAGGTTTCATTTCTGCCTAGGCACTTGGATATACTTTATTGGATATGATAGATTTTCCTTGAAGCCAGTGGTGCGATTCTTGTGCCTATTCTGAGAGCTGACAAGAGTAAGGAGTTGATATTTGAGTAGCATACAGTGGAATGATTAACGTTTCGACAAATTCTCCTCAAGACCTCCTCAGAATGACCCTATTTTGCATTGGGAGACCTTGTTGTTATTTTCAGCAGGATGCAGAGTACCAGGATGTTTGGTGCGGGACTGCTGCTGGTGTGTTTAGTGCTGCTGCTACCAGAGGGCACCACCGCACAGTGCAGTAAGTGCAAGAGGCTACTGGCCATCTGACCTGGCGGCTCCAGCTGTACATAACTATATAAACTATACAAACGGCTACAACCAAGAGTGTATCCTTCAAGATCCTTTATAACTACAATAACAACAACCCTAAGCATATATTCTTGATTATAACCTGTTATAAGTATAGTATATATACTTTGAGCCGCCAGGGCCGATGGCCAACAGCATATTGCGCAGTAAGTAACCACAGTCTAGACTTTTAAGGTGGCTGTCTATTATGGAGCAAGAGTATTTGACTTTACTTCAAAACGTTTCTTAACATACCTTACATCATTTGTAATCAAACAGTGAAGAGAAAAGTCAGGGGGTCCCGTACTACTTTTTAAAATATCGAATTTCAAAAAATAATTTTTCTATTCTTTTCTTTCTTCACAATGAAGAAAACGCTGTATTGATATGTATATTAACCTATTCCTGGTCAAAAAGGGATCATTAGATCTAGTAGAAAATCCTAATAATATTTATTTAGTAAAGGCCATACAGGTAGTTTATACATAGCAAGAACATGCACCCAAGTGTATGTTTTCTTGTTATAACATGTAACAAGGCATGATTGCCTTTATCAATTTCCGCTCATCAGAACAAATGTTGGTGTATGCTTAAGGAAACTGTTTACCCTCCCCTTTTCAGGCAAAAATCTGAAATTTAATTGTCTATAATTTGATAACTATTCTTCAGAGCTTTATCTATAATACACCAAAATGACCGTTGCTAGGGATGGAATGTGAAAGGAACAAAAACATCCTTTTTTAGGTTACTTTTCTTTGAACAGCCCTATGAGAAGGATTACCATCAAAATTAACATTTCTGATGACTTGGCTGTTATTAGGACATGATTTAGCAGAGAACGGTCCCTCAGTTAATGGATATTTCAATTATTAAGGTCTGCAGAGCTGTTCAAAGTAAGAAAATTGGGAGAAAATACAGATTTTTCATTTTTATTAATTTTATTATTAATTAAACGGCATTCAAACATTAACCCAGAAACCTAATATATACTGCATCGTCATGGCTCATTTAAGTGCCCCTAAGTTTCTGTTATTAGGCCAAAAAGAAGAAGGTCTTTTTCAGGTGACCGGACCGAGCCTATCAAAACAGGGCCGACCCTACTTTTTTTAATGCAATTTTGAAGAACTTTTTATATTTTTACACTTTTTGTGGGTCAGTTTTAGGTTTACAAATTTTTTGATTTTTTTCCTCTTTTTTAGTATCATAGAGGGGCTGTAAAAAGAAAGGTAAAAACAAAAACAAAATCTGACCGCCCTAGATTTTCATCCAATGCTACCTGAAACAAACCTTTTTTAAAATTTGGCCTTACCCCACAGACCTGTGCTTTTATGAGTTCCTATAGAGATAGATTTGGTATTCCTGGGGTCTTAAACCTGCCCTTTAATGTGTCCTGCGCTCATTTAAGACCCTTGTGCTTAAATTGGCTATTGCGTTAATACAATGTTTTGCTTAAATTCTTTGTCCGTTTCTTCCTTCAGATGAACCATGTGCCACTGACGAGCTTTTTCATTGTCGGTCGGACTGTTTCTGCATGCCCAAGTTTTTCAGATGTAATGGGGGGCGAGATTGTTATGATGGGTCGGACGAGGAACAATGCGAAGGATGGATCCGTGAGTGCCTGATTCTCTCCATATTATTTTAATATTGCCTTACAGTGATAATTTGTACGCTTTTATTCCCCCATTGAAAATAGACTAGAAAAGCCCAAGGTTGGGAGACATTGGATCCCTTTGTGACCTGTTAACACCCATTGATGGCATTTAATTCACCTCTATTCTCTAAGTATTATACTTTTACAGTGTTTGGAATACATGTTAACTAAGATTTAGAATTTGAAGAAAAGCAGATATACCCACTTTAAACTACTTGTTAAATAAAACCTCTCCATTGTCTTTTATATTCAGCGCAACCCCCACCTGTTCAGAACAAACAAGCTCGACAGCTGGATCTCCTTCGTCGCATCCTCGGTATCACCAGTGAATTCCGCCGCACTAAAACCATGCGTCCTTATGGAAAATAAATATATCTGTAAGTCTCCTAAACGATGAGTGAGCTATACTGAGCTGAGGGCAAAAAAAAAGAAGGTTTGTTTCAGGTCACCCGACCGGCCCTATTTTGATAGACCTAGTTAATGCAATTTTGAATAAATTTCCGTATTTTTACCCTTTTTTGGATCAATTTTAGGGTCTTTGGAGAGACTGGCCAGTACTTTAAAAAAAAGTTAAAAAAATAAAATCCGACCTACCGACCCTACATTTTCTACCCATGTTACCTGAAACAAACCTTTTTTTTTGGCATAAACATAACATAAACTTCCATAGAACGTAACTAAACCTTAATGTTTTGTCGTTCATAAAACTTTCAAAAAGTCGAATCTGAAATCACTGGTAGGAAATACCCGGAGAATGATGCTCAGCAGCATACCACATAAAAAACAGTCGCTTATTCAAGGTCTTGTTCTAGTGCCTAAGAAAAATTTGAGACCCCTTTATCCCAGCATTTATACAAGACCAGAGCTCTATATTAAGACCAGTCCCATTATCGCAATAGTATTGTATTAAATATATTGGGGTATTATTTTATCTTTGGTTCTAGTTATAAGATATAAAGCTTTTGGCTTCATTGGGTTGACGTGGAAATGGTTCCCTACCACTACTCCTTCAGCTTTTGGCTTCATGCCAATAGAAATATTTGAATATCAAACTGTCTCTCTGAATCATTTCATTTCAATTTCAGAAGAAGTAACTTCATTTACAAGAACACCTGGCCAGTTGTGAACAACAACATGCAGAGGAACGAACCCACTTCGTTGTTAGACGCCCGCATATATCTGTAGAGATCCCTGTTTATCATTGAATTCCATTGCCTGAAAAAGATTCATCAGCTGAATTCAAACACCACTATTATGCCCTCCACTACTTCGATGTAATATTACCCCATAATAAATTTGACCAACTCAACTGTACACAACTTGTTTTGCTTTGTGTGATTCCATCTCCCGGTTATGTACATCAATATCTATTTTGGAGTGAATACTCAGGTAACAAAGAACGTTAATCCAACGTTGAAAAAATGTAAACTAAAGGTTAACCTGTCAACATCAAGTGAAAAATGTTAAATTGACGTCGATTTAATGATGCCTTAATAACCTCCGTTGATTGGACCTTAAATGGATGTTCAGTGAATAATGTTTTCCTGGGTGAGGTTGCATAAAGGTTCAATGCTTAACCCCTGTAAGTAATGTTGTTTTAATGTTAAAATAACGTTTTTCCCACCACTTGCTACAAATATACCCTATTATCGCACATTGCAATATCTATTTCGGCTGTGTGCTTGACAAATATACCATTTTATAAAATAAGATGTTGACATATGGTGCTCTACCACTTATAATTTTATGTTTCATATTAACAGAAGCTAAATTCATGTACTTGGTCCATAAAACGTCTAGAATTTCATTTCAGTGATAAACCCCATAGGAAAAAGGTAATGAGCATAATTAGATAAATTGCACTGGCCCAAGAGGGTCAAAAAGTGATTTTGAAAAAAAAGTGATCTTGTTGTGGGAATGCAAAGTTTTTCTAGTTCCTACAACTGTCGCAAGGTGGCACCTGTGTGTTGTGACTGGCCCATAAACAGGATGTACTCACCTGTGCCATACCATTGCAAATACATGCTAGCTCTCCTGGGTGTGCGGACAAACGTTCTGAGTGCAATCTTAATACAATCTTAAATCTTTTAATTGAGCCTGTGTCCTATATATATTCTGATGATTAATCAACAATAAAGGCAATGTTCATGCATTGAATATTATGTTTATTAATCAAATTGTCAATAAACAGACCATTTAGCAGGATGTCGACAAATATATGTGTGTAATTTTAGCATTTTAATCTGCTCCTCTTCTGTCATTGCTGAGAACGGAATGTGGTAGATGTTCTTGTAAATGATGTTACTTCTTCTGAAAATTGAAGTAAATATTGTACTAACGGAGGCTATAAGGCATTAATACTTGATCAATAAAGTTATTTCATTAAGGGGATGGTCATTATTTCATAGCAGGTGGGGTGGTGGATTTTCATTTGCGAGTGCAAAAGTCTTTTGATAATTTGATCATTGGGTTATTCTCAAGATGAATAATTAAATATTTTGGACTGAAATAGTGACCTGGCTTTTTTTTTCTTTTGTGAAGAGGGGTCATCATTTTTGAATTATTCATATTTCCGCCATATCGACAATGACATAACAGAGAAACAAAGTGCTCATATAAGGCTTTGTCTCACCAAATCGATACAGGTAAAAATTCTATGACCGGCATTACACACCATAGCTTGCCAGGAACAGCATACATTGCAAGAGCAGAACCAAGGTCTCACAAGATTGAGCACTGGTGTCAGTGTAAGCATTGCAGTCCCGGGAACAAGTTAACTCACTTTACAGCGCTATATTTACCTGGTAAGTGTCGAGGTAGCGGGTTAGGAGTTGGAGAAGCGATGTAGTCTTCTGGTCATCTGAGGAGACAATGCATAGACCATATATTATAAATATTGCCGACATGGTTCGATTATGTTTTAAATTTTAAATCCCATTTAAATGTGTTCCAAGTGTTAGTACGGTGTCTTATTTAGAGGATAGGGCACAATATTATGTCCTTTATGAGCCCGGATAGAGGGTCCCATATGCCCCGGGTATGGTAATTTACAGTACCCTTTCAATGGGGAGATCAATTTATAGCGTGCACTCCAAAAGTAGTAAATTGGACCGTAACCTGATATAATTATAGTCAAATTCAGAGCTAAGTTAGAGGGAATAAGAATAAATAGACTAGGTAGCACATGGAATATAACCATAAGGAACATTCTGGTTCCGTTTAAAGAACATTTTTTGAGTCCTAACCATCGGGCCATGCCAATTTGAGCCAATATTGGTCTGCTTAAAGTCACCATTTAAGCATGTTAAATTGCAGTAAATGTCACTTAAAGCTGCTCAAATGTCATTATGACAAAGCGGTTATTTTGTCAAAATATTGTTATAAATGCGGGACCCGGAACCCAGCCTGAGAGATCGTACTCAATATGAGAAACAACAATATGACATTTCATTGTTTTTGATTTTGAAAACGCTAATCCCATACGCCCCCTGTGAAGATAAAGAGATAAAAATGTTAAACTTAATTAGATTTTAATAGATATTTCATTCTTGAAGGGTCTGCCTTCCATTAAATTGACACAACCACTTAAAGGTCATTTAGAAAAAATATAATGCAAAAAAATAAGAGCCATTTTGAAAATTTTGGAAAATTCCAAATAAAAAACGAATATGAAATTCTTGTGTCTCATGATGAGTACCATCCTTGAGGCTGGGCCCAAAATAATTTTGAACTGACCTACCACCCCCCACCCCCCTACCTACAAGGTTAAATACTTAGGAAAGAAGGATAGAAACAGCACTTACCGACCAACCTCCTCTTGTCGCATCCCGCCTCGTCAGACCCGTCCTGTGTACAGTCTACCTCCCCGTCACAGCGGTAACTCCCGGGGACACAGTCACATGTGTCTACGCACTGAAACATGCCCGACTTGGAGCACTGGAGACCTGAAGGAACATGAGGAATTTAGATAAATATTGTATTATATATAGACTACCGTAAAAACTCGCTTATAAGCCGCGGCTTGTACGCGAATCAGACTCAGCTTTCTTTTGATACCAAACATGCCTATATAGGGTGCGGCTTATACGAGAGTTTTTATAAGTATACTACAGTACCAAATTAACAATTCTTAGATGGCCTCTGCGGCTTATAGGATCGCACCAAACTCGGGGTGCGGCTTATACGCGAGTTAGGCTTATACGCGAGGTTTTACGGTATATATATTTGGTTGAGCAGCTGGGTTCATACAAAAAAGACACTTTGAACAAGGCACAGTATAAGAGAGCGGTCATCAATTACCAAGTAGTGGGAAAGGTTATGGCCCTTTTACATGAAAAGCCAGCATGTTATTATAGTTCAAATAGGGGACAATAAATGTTAGGGGGATAGGGGAGCACAAATTACTAGGCCCGCTCTAGAGAGGAGGGGGGAGGGACATTTTGTCAAAAATCAAAAAGCTATTTCATGTACACGGTTGCAAATACACAAACCTCTTCTCCGTGTTTAATGTTTATAACGAACAAATTTCTCACAATCTATAGACTGTTGATTAAAAGGTTGGAGGAGAAAACAACCCTTCTTCTCAGGGGATTTAACCTGTTGACGATGCATGTTATTATGTTCAGGTTTCTAGCCATGTGAATTTAAATTTTCACTTTTCTTTTAATCATATATTCTAGCAATGGTATGAAACAATTTTTTTGGACTTGAGTGGTTAAACAAATAGATTGTAGTGACTCACTGCACTGTGCGGTGGTGCCCTCTGGTAGCAGCAGCACTAAACACACCAGCAGCAGTCCCGCACCCAACATCCTGGTACTCTGCATCCTGCTGAAAATAAGAGAGTGGTCATTTATTAATAACAGGGGGCATAACATTTCCACCACTCCTGAGAGGAGGGGGGGGGGTCTAAAACATTATTTCCCTCTTTAGCCAGCAAAAAAATCAGATGTTACTATAGTTCAAAGGGGGGGGGGGCAAAGCTTTTTGCAGGGGGTGCAAAAAGTTCAGCGCGCTCTAGGTGGGGTGGGGGGTAGCAAAAACTTTCTGTGCCTATGCGCAATATTTCACCCTCCCCTGTATTTAACAACTGAACACTGCTTAACATAAATCTTTTTCTATGACCCTAAACAGTCTGATATAACTAAACATAAGGAGTTATATTTTGATAATTCAGTAGCTCAGATAGCATAAGATATCACCTCACGCAGTCCAGACAAAACCACGATGTTGGTTGCACATATTCTTCCATTTCATGTTTTCCTTCATGTTTTCCTATCACTTGACCGCCGCCCGAACCTGACTGACTGGCACCCGCATGAGGGGATGACCCCGCGAGCATCCATTTCACCACTAGCATATGTTCTGCACTAAGATGGGCTTCTACTGACCTAATATCACCTGCTACAAAGTCAATCAGTTCACCCCTTATCACTCTTGAAACTACCTCATGGTCATACCTAGCCAGCTGGTCGGGACCGAAAGCTCCACCCTGGCCCTTAAGTGTTATAAACCTCATGTGGGATCTATAGCCTGCAAGTGTGATTCCGGGCAAATTGGATTTGATAACAAAATCCAGAACACCATTCATACCATTCATCAATTCTTGAAAACTCATTTCATGGTACAACTTGTCAACATCAATATAACAGTCTGGTCTCAACTTGTTAGTTGACCTCTTCCTCTTACTAGTATCAGACATCAATTTCAGATTCTTGAGCCAATCTGTATCAGGCATACCTTGAGCATTGGTCTGGGTGCTGAATAGACCATTGACATCCCCCTCTAGTAGGCCTAGTGCAGCTGTAGTGAGTCCAGCACTAGCCAAACCAGACTGGAGAGTGTGCTGAGCCGGATGTTGAACTTGGCCAGTTCCCACCTGCTGTTGGGGCTTGAACATGGAGCCATCCTTGTAGTATAGCTGTGGCTGTTGAGGCTGTTGTGGCTGTTGAGGCTGTTGGGGCTGTTGATGTTGACACCATCTCAGGTAGGCCTCATAAGAGGTGTCAGTGACAGTGTGAGAGAGGGGGATGAGTGTCACCCAAACCAGGTGCCAGTCCCTCTACCTGGCCCATCCTGAATGAGTGCTCCACTGCACCCCCACCCATAGCATTCACAGTACTGCCAGCGGTAGCCCGATCAGCTGATCGTACCCCGGTATACCCACTGAGATTGAAATTGTCAAAACTACTGCCCTCAACAAGTCCACTCCCCGGAGGTTGCGCGCCTCTACCCGGGGGTTGCGCGTCTCTTCCCGGCTGCTCCTCGCCTCTCACCGGGTGCCCGAGAGGTCTGGCAGACTGATAGAGCCCAACTTTTCGCTTTTTCAATGTAAGAAATTGTTGAAAATCCGCTAATAAGGCCTCTCTCTCGCTGTCCGCGTCTTGTCCGCCATGTTGGTTGTTTACACTAGCGGCCGCGTTCGCCTGCCCGCCATGGTGAGGAATCGCGTCCGCTGGTTTGGCGCTGTCTGCTGGTTTGGCGCTGTCCGCTGGTTTGGCGCTGTCCGCGTGAGAGTTGCCGTGCACCAGCGTCGCGTCCGCGTCATTGTTCTTCACTGTAGTCTACTTTTGGCTCTCGAACGCCTCCCGCACTTGTTTAATGTAGGCGGCGCCGTCCGCAACATGGCTATTGATCGCAGCGTTTGCCGCCCGCGCTTCCTCCAATTGAACCTGTAAGTCTCTTACTTTACGTTGTCGCAGCAGGACGGTTTCCCTTTGCTTTTCCACCCCCAGGGAATGGATCAGGTTATTCATTGTCGCAGCATAAACATCGTCAGATGCGACAGTTTCACCCGTGGGATCCTCGTCTTCCGAGCTCTGCCGCCCGGCCTCTGTGGTCTGTTGGCGGGGTGCCCCGCTCTGCTCCCCAGGGGCGGTTTCGTGACCGGCCTGGTCACCTTCCCCCGTTGAGGCGTCCATTGAGGCCTTGTTCTGCCCGGTCCTGTTGATGGTAGGGGACATTGGCTGCTCTACTACAACAGGCTGTTTCCTGCTTTCATTGGGTGCACCGCATGTAGTGCACACCCTATTATTTCCGTTGTAGGTCGCACCACACTCCTGGTTGGTGTAAATCACCATTTTAACAGAAAAAAATAAATTGACCCCTGCAGCCTGCCTGGCCAGGTTCTGATCAATGGCTGACCAGCAGGCTACCGGCACACTGGAGGCTGAGAACAATGGCGCCCCCTGGTGTGTAACTAATACACTACTCAATATGATTGAGTCTCAACATCACTTGACATACCCAATTGCAGGGAATTCCCTGCCTTTATAACATATTGGAGTCTGATCACAAGATACCTGTGCATTGTAACACATGTCTATCCAAGTACCCAGTCTGGATCAGTCTTAAATTGAACCTTTCAATGCACTCATGGGTAGATTGAACTGACAATCTATGGTAGTTTGCACACCCAATAATGGGTACATGTAAGAGTACCATTGGGGCTGGTATGTATCATGGTCAGGGGCATATACGTCCAATAGACAGTAACTCATTCTGGGTGAATTCAGTTCATTTTCATATATCTAGGGGTGCTCAAGGACTTAAAGATTTTTCCAAATACCTATGTGATACCTGTGGGAACAAGTACAATAGGAAAAGAGGAACTCGATCGAATCCAGGTGATGTACTATCTTTAACCCTTAAAGACTGGCGTGCTTCGGCAAGGCTTCATATATCTAAGTATTTCATGCCACTGCACTATTGACTTTGGGAGATATTGGAAAAGGATAAGTCTGTTTTTAGTGTCTTGACAGAATGGGCGTATATTCTCTGTGAGGGCCGTTAGAAATCCTCTTACAGTAACTGAATTACTATCATCTATAGAAAGTATTAGTCCTACTGTAAACACCCATACACCTGGTGCTATATATAATGGGTCTATTCTCAGTATAGATATGACCCTAATTCTAGTCGGGGTCACATACACCCAGACACTGTTGTAAGCCTTAGACTTGTACAGCTTGGTCAGTCAATGTTATTTCTACTGATCAGCAGTGCTGAGGAGCGCCAAGGCTTAGGCCAAATATATTTCCAGCAACATGGTCTAAATTTTTTTAGCCTGGCTGGGTCCATTTCTTTTCGTTTCTCTCTTTTTAACAGTGGCGTAGGAAAGAGGAGGGGCAGGGGGGCCCTGGCCCCCCCAATCACAGAGCAGGGGGGGGCCTGAATATGTTTGGGCCCCCCCTCAAATTAATCAAGACCCTATAATGAAATACACAAACTTTCCAAAACATACCTTTCCCACAAAGGGAAAAGTGGGGACATTGGGGCGAGGCACCCAATCATAAATAAAGCTGGCTCAAATACTAGTTTTCACGCAATTTCTATATGTGCGTGTATATGCACTTTCATGATTGAAAACCAATATCTAAGGCCGGTTGGGTTGGGCCCCCCCAGGGCCCCCCCCCCCCAATCAAGATTTGCTTCCTACGCCTCTGATTTAATAACAATATTGAGAGTACCAGGGATGGATCACAAATCACCACATTAACTCACGACTCACCAGAATGACTCACTAATTTCTCCATGAACTAGGAATATCAAGAAGTTGTTGGATATTCCTCTTTAAAAGCCATTGTCTGAAGTCAATCTATTATTCAGGCCTTTGAGGTCAGTGGAAGCTTGTTATTTTCGAAAAAGAATCACTAAAGAATATGAAATAGTAACAAACAAAAAATCCCAAACATTGAAAAAAAGAAGCTAGGGTTGGCCCTTTTTTAAAATCTAGATTAAAGTTACCTGAAACACACCTTTTTTGGCCCTCTGATATCTCGACATTTTTTTGAACAAATTATTACTTTATTGCTTGAAAAAGTTTTACAAGTTTGTCACAATGTCACATATATCAACACAATCGTATATGTTTTATGATACACTCTTATCGTAATTTCCCGTGGGTAATGAAATTAAATATGGGATTTACGACATTATATTTCTTGGATGCAAGCAACAAAGTAGTTAAAGGCTCGTCAGTAACCTGCTGTGTGACCATACCACTACCCGGTATATGTATACAGGAATAAATCTATATTGACATAACATTTAAGTTTGAGCAAGATGTACGGTAGTATTTTATATTTAAATTACGGGAATAACATAGGAAAGTGCTTTCATTCTGAGGGCCCGTAAATTGCAAAATATATACTTTCAACAGAGTGGTATAACTGTTAAGAATATGTTGCGATTTTATAGAACCTAGGCATAAAACTGCATACATGCTGCATAACAGCTATATGTATTTTATTTTTATCATCTTATTAATTGTATTAATTATATCATTATGCCGCCAGAGCTGGAGCCTGGCCCCATTATGATTCAGTATAAATAAAGGAATATCAAACTCATCTAGGTAAATAGATCGTCACTTTCTGCAATTTGGAACTTTTCTCTTACAAATTGAACATATCACATATACCCTAGGGAAGCAATACCACTAAATTACAGCTTCTGCTATGGAACAAAGAATAAGAATTTTTGAATCAATCCAAAAATATTTAACATGAATATTACGTCCCCTTCTCAGAAAGGTGTTAATGCTGTCTCTAATACAACTTATTTAACTCCTTAGACACTATCCTAAGGAGCACATACTTGCAAACTTGCATATTCCCATGGCATAGGGCCGGTGGTTAAGTCCCAAATGACACTTTTCAAGGCCAGCATTGATAGGGTTAAAGGTTTATGGCCTTGAAAGTAGATATTTGCAGTTGTTAAACTTTTGTTCTTGTGTCGTTGAAAAACATTCCTGGCCTAAGATCTCTATGGAGGTTGAAGTATACATATGAACCCTTGAATAGAACCCAACTTTACTGCTGGGTGTGTTATGTAATTTGAATAACATCAATCTTATCTGTGATGACCAGCATGGGGAACATTGAGTCACAAAAAACAGGCCACCTTGAGCCATGCTCAAGGTGCTCCAAGCTCTGGGGCACCTTGAGCCGGCTCAAGGTGCCCCAATTTTTAGGGCTCTTTGGCAGTGATGTTAAGACAATTAAATGGCTGAATAATGATGCAATGTTAGTAGTGTATCAAGGGAAGATAATATGGATAATGACATAAACAAATTTGATACAATTTGGTTATAAAATTATGATAGAATACATAGTCTACGGTTTGTGAATTTTTTTTCTTGTGCAACATATTTACAGTGTCTTTATTCCCAGATTTCTCACTTTTCAGAGGCAGGACAATGCAATACATTAGAAAAATGTAATCAAAGATTTTTTCGGACTAAACAAATAACAGGAATACTCTTAAACTGGTTTAATTTGACCCTAAGAAAAATCTGCAAGGTACAAACTCAGTCACTTCTATAGAAACTATAATTGAGTGACTTTCGTCCTTAAATATGTAATTTTTACATTAAATCCTATGCAAAAGTAACAATAGCAACTGATTCCAACCAAAATTTCACCTATTGATCTATATTGGTGATTATTTGGATAATTCAACGCATGTGGTTCAAGGTGCCCCTGTGGGTGGATCAACCTACCCCGGGCATGGGGCACATTGAACCACCCTACGATTTAAAAAAATAAAATTCAAGAAAAATACAAGAAAAGACCACATTTGCCTTGCAATAGGTTCTCTTATATCACAATGACACAAGGTAACTGCTTGATACAAAATCAAAGTTCAGATCCCTATAGCAAGGTCAGGAAAAAAATAAAGGTGTCAAAGCGGTTCAACGTGCCCCGGTCTCCCCTATGTCCAAATTGCAAAGTTTCCGAGCCATATATCATACAGTGGGATTTGGAATAAGTATACCTTCGCAGTTAGTCCCTATTTAGTAAAATAACTGACTCTCTCATACATGGCAGTGGTGAAATACTGACAAGGGTTATTTCATGGTTTTGGTTAAATCAATGTGTCTGCCATAGACACCATGTATATGGTATTACTATATAAATAGAGTAGCGTGGTTCCTACCAACATATCAGAAAGGAGAGGAAAAAGGAAAAAATCTATATGGAAATAAAAGCGTAACTTGTGACAAAAAACAATATCGACCATGAAATATACAAACTACAATTGAGAAATGATTGCAAAATGAAAAAACTTAATCTAAAAAAAATTGATAAACCTCTTTGTGGGTAAGATCTTAATGTCATTAATCAATGAGTAATCCGTTAGTTGTATCTCAAATTAAAAATTATAGCAACCCTCACCTAATAATTGTTCTTTCTGCAAAGGCGATATAGGATTCTGATCTGTCGTGCCTACGTCTGGAGGTTGCCCGGTGGTGAGCTGTGCGCTGTGTGTGAGTGAATGAAGCTATGAGTGAGTCTGGTCCCCTTCCCAGTAAACACCCTACGTAGTTCCAACGTAGCTCAGAGGTTTCTCTAGGTAGATGTCCAACCAAAAGGTTTGAGATTGGTAATTTTGGAAGGTTTGTAGACGTCAAAACGTTAAGGTTTATTTACGTTCAACAGATGTAGACGTCTGATTTACGTTGATCTACCTCATTCAGACGTAAAAATTCTACGTAGATCTACGTTAAAAGACGTAACTTTTCAACTTCAATTGGGTAGATGACTTTTCCGTGTCACACTAGGTGGCAGCACTATCAATTATGGAGAGTATATTACAGCTCCTTAACAAATCTACCACATTCAAGTAGTAAATTCTCATTAATTGTGAATTCAATATCATGCAAATAAACCGCATTCAATAGAATATTTATATATAAAGGACAGGTGATTAAAGTATTGTGCACGAATAGGTGCTTTGAGGCACTTTACTGTGAGGACACCACATTGGTGGTAATGGAAGAAATACAAAGCCTCTCTGCAGCCAAAACTATTCAACAGATCTATACTGTCAGGCTGTTCAATTGAACTACAAGAATATACTATGTAGAATGAGATGAGATTGAAAATTATAGTAGTTACTTTGTATGAATATTGTTTGTAAATGTAAATTTGTCTGCAATATATTACAAGTCTTTGTCTGAGTCCCACTATGTAGAATTATATGTCATGTGTTAAACATAGATTTACGTCTTCAGGAGCTACGTAAATCAGACCTGCAGGTTTGAGATTGGTAAATAGACCTTAACGTTTTGACGTTGATAAACCTACTAAAATTACGAATTCAGACCAAAATTCTATGTAGATTTACGTCTGACCAACGTCGTTGTGTTTACTGGGTTCTTATAGTCTGGTACCCTTCTCATACCTCATCGTATACACAAGGGCTTAAGGCTAAAGGCTGGACTAAAATATCCAACTAATTATAGTACAGTAAAACCCAGCTTAGAAGCTGAGCTTTTAGGTATTTCGTTTTTTTAATTTCCTAAAGTGTATTGAGGTGGGTCGCTACCTCTTGAATGAGGACGCACTGCGCAGGTATCTGCGCATATAGCTTAAATGGCTTAGAATCAGCTGATATTTAATCACCGGGTACATATATATGCTGACTAAGCAATATCCAAAAATTAGACGATTTTGAGACGAATTGAGCTTTATATTGGACTTTGAATATTTGATATATTTGTAGCCGATGATATTTGGTATTTTTGACATAAGCTAAAAAATTGGAATTATTAATCAATAAATCATTATCTAGATTGATTTAAATGCCATTACATTGCTTGAAGTAACCAAAGGTATGAAGAACAACCATTTTATACCCTGATTCTTGCCGTTTTACCCAACATTTTAGGCATTAAATATAAGATTTTGACGATTTTTGCACTATTTTTTAACTTCAAAGGCCAAAAAGGCTAAAAACATGCCCGGGACCCCCTATCAAAAACACTTCTGTATGTTAGCAAATGATCTTAACTATTTTTTGAGAGAGTTTAAAAAAATTCTGTTAACTTTGAATACTATTCTTAGCTAATAACGCTACAAAAAATTGGAAATTTGTTCCTATTTTTTCCGCAAACATCATGTTTTTACCCAGAATGCCATTGCATACAACTGCAAAATTATTTTTGCAGTAAAGTGGAACATTTTTTTTTGTGAAAAATGAAAATACTTTAATTTTTCAAAATTCTGTAACTTAAAAAGTAGCTCGGGACCCCCCATTTTTCTTTTCATTTTCCGATTCTATATGATCTAGACTGCATGTAGGAAAAAAATAGAGAGATTCTGTTAACTTTGATCAAAGGGTAGCGACCCACCTTAAAGATGTACAAAAGGGTTTCATGATAAAATCCTCCCCCTCACGGTCCCACTCACATACCAATACACAAATGTAGATACCTTTTCATTGAATCTATAAACACAAGTAAGTCTATCTAGTTGCCCATCAGAGGAGAGAAACACTGCCAGGGTGACCCCTGGATTAGTAGTCTTAGTACTCACCAGAGGTAGGGTGGCCAGACCATGTTTATATAATAATACAACATATAAGTTATATATATGTGCTTATAGCCTTAATCTCCGCATATTGTAAAAACGTAGTGCACTGTCCATATCTTGAAGAGGGTAAAAGATCTTGGTGGTTGAAGCACCCTCACACTGGAATACCTTCTGACAGGTTTTGAAATGGTGCAATAATCATGATGGTCCACAGATGGTCTTGGTCTACCTTGACACAGGTATGCCCCCTTGAGACAAATTTCCACACTAATGAGTTTACCCAATTCCATGTACGAATGTTCACTATAGAAATCAATGACATACAGGACTGTCACCTGGTGTCGCAACATGGCTATTCGGATAGGAAACAACACATCACCCCCGGGAGATTGCCTGGCTGGCGGTAGGCTGTTTTATTGTCATTCCAAATGCATAATTCTCAGTTGATTTAGCTTTATTTTCAGTAGTCTACCGTGAATTACCAAATAACAATTTTTAGAAAAATAATTGAGCTAAAAATAACCATTTTCAGATGGCTTATCTGATAAAGATCCAAAAATAATTATTGTGTCAGGCACTATAGAACCCCCCATGAGATACCTGCATACAGGACGCTTCAAACAAAAAATAATTTTGTTGATACATGGATTTGCAATCAGTCAGTGAAAATTCTCCCAAAGGACAGGTTTCAGAGATATAGAGCTCAAACCAGACTCGAAATCTGAAAGTTTGTCCACTTTCCCCCTGAATTACATTATATAATACAATTTATTATGCTTATTCCAGCCTGCATATGATAGACCCATTCAAGATCTCTTGATAACAAATTACTGGCAGTTTCTATCTGCCCCGAGTAAAAAATGGGGGCCATATCATAAAAGGTCCTTTTAACATAGGATCAGATATGGTTTTTGAGGACGAGGCACTGTGGTGTCCCAACACTACATTCCTTCTGACACAGGTAGGTTCGGTTTTGCCGCTCCAGGCTTGTGTCAGGTCATGTGGTACCAAATGCTGTTCTCTCATTGGCTGAGGGGAGATTAAGGTCAACTTCTTCCTCTTTTTATTTTACTTTTATGCACCTATTCCCTTTCAGGGAACAATACATTTTGATTTGGGCCTCAGTAGGTCCTTATTGAAATGAAGCTCATTCATCAGATATGGACTGCACTCAGACCCTCCGGCCACCCTACCAAAGGACACCACCCTGCTTTTTTGCCAACAATGGCAGCGGATTTACATGGTGCAAGATCCTTAGTTGATGATTCTGCCACTACGTAACAGAGCAGCAGTGTTCCTCTCCTCTGGTTGCCTTACAAGAGGCAGCCTTCATAGATCCCACATAATTAGTAGTTCTGTTTAAAGCATACCCGACATAATCTTAATTCATTCGAAATTGATGTGCGTAATGTTTAATCCTGATACAATGTATAGAATTGTTTAGTGTCACTTTATTATTTAGAGCCCCTTTAAATATATATTAGGGGGAACCACTGTATCCAGAGTTGTTGGTTCTTATATCAGTCAAGTCACCTTTCATTTAATCAGAGTGTAACGGGCGCGGAAAAGTCGAAAATTGAAAAAGTGTCCTTGCCAGCTGCACAGGTGTGTGTATTGCCACGTATACTATATGTGCCCTCCCCCTTAGTTCGTGTAACTACGCATTAGTGGCAGATCCCCAGCTAACAAAAAACTTGATTTTACGTCAAAAGAAACGTTAGAGAAACGTTATATAACGTTATAAAACGTTGTATAACGTTTTTTGTTTACTGGGTCTTCCTCATTATGCTCAATGCAACCCTTGAGAGTAACTCACTTGTGCTGCATTGGTGCATCATACTGAGTCTCAGGGAGGGTATCAACCTCAGTGTCGGTATGATGCATGAATGCAGCCCTGGCGAGTTACCCTGAAGGGCCGCATTGATGCAACAAGAAAACTATAGCATGATGCATGAATGTATCATGCTGCTCTTAAAGGATTAACAAAGTTGCCGCCAGGGCCTATGGCAGTTGGCTCTCCTGCATGAATAAAAAAGAATTCTCAGATGTGAACTTTTCTGTTGCATCTCATTAGGCTTGGGTTACACGAGCACTATTTGTCTCAGTTCGTGTGTGGATGATGAATATGGATTAATTGTGCTTTTCCAGCCATGTAAAATGGATGGGCTACACATTAGTTGGAAGATGTTTGCCCAACCTAAGATTACAGTAATGTTATGCATGAATGATTGCAGTATTTGGCTTGTTCAAAGTTGCTATGGGGGCCGCCATCTTGCTTGTGTATACATGTGTTGCTGTTTCTATGGTAAATTCGGACATGTTATCTTGTCAACTAGGGCTTTGAGGTTTTCAAAAGCCGCATTTGAATACACTGAAATAGTCTTCTTCACATACATTTTTATATTTTTGTGGTGTGATCTTAGTTTTTCTGCATTATCATCCGCCACGCCCATAGGGACAAACTGAACAAAGCGTACCTTGATATTTAATTGTTCAGTCCCCGAACCCCTTAATTCCTTTGTTCGCTAATTAAAACTGATGACACAGTTGCAACTGAATCCATAAATTATGAATTCACGTATTAGCTGTTTAGGAATATGCGAGGTATGTAAATGTGAAGGCACCAGATTCAGTTTGTCCTTTATTATATCCTACATCACCAGATTCGATATCAGTATGCGCAAAGAATGGGTATACCAACATGCAAGGCTAGAATTGCATCCAATGCAAACCTCAATTTTAATACTGATATTTAAACAAGGTTCCCCTCCTCTATCCACACATGTTAATGATGACAGCTCTCTGACAACCAATGTATGCTAAGTTGATTTTTTTCCAAAGCACACAATACCAGTAAAATTTTCGTTTGTCTGTGACAAAAAGACGTATCATTATCTATTTATTCTAATTAAAACACACCCCTTCCCCTGAGTGAGGACTCATCCCACAAGGATCCTATTCAGACCTCCTCACAACTCCACCACCAGCAGCCGGGTGAGAAGAGGACGACAGTCTCACACACACCTGAGTACAGTCTTCACACCTGGTTAATATGACTCAGACAGGTAGACTTTATCAAGCATTTAACTCTCTGAAACCACTTGTATATATATCTCCTTCATTTGGATCTTCTCAACACATATGTTTCCTAGAATTGAGATTGATTGAGATTGAGATTGAAACATTTATTGCAAGAATCGCCCTAAAGAGGGCGTTCTTCCACTTACAATGGTTGCGTGAAAGATAGTCCTTAAGGTCAGTAGTAACTGGGTAAATTCCAAACTCAATATAACATAAATGAATGAGAATAGTAGTGCATTCAAAGTATAGTATGAAGAATACAATGTATGGTAAGTTAATTGCTAAAGTGGCCTGTTAGCTGATAGGCACTGCGTACAAAACAAACAGTCATTTACCCAATTGGGTCAAAGTAGATTCTGTGTACTCTGATGACAGTCGGGATACCA
The DNA here is from genome assembly GCA_947462335.1 of Harmothoe impar. Taxonomy (NCBI): domain Eukaryota; kingdom Metazoa; phylum Annelida; class Polychaeta; order Phyllodocida; family Polynoidae; genus Harmothoe; species Harmothoe impar. Next base: position 32,064,414 of record OX381721.1, read on the forward strand.
GTAGTAATAGTTGAGTAGAGCAGCAAAAGTACAGCTGTGTCGTATACAAGTAAAGTAGAGGGGTGTGAATTTGTGTTCCTGGTAACAGTAATATTGCCCACCACAGGGAAAATTTGAAAAGGTTTAATCATAAACACATACATTCCTTGTTAGAAGGTTACTTTAACACAGACACAGAGTGGCTTCAGGAAGAATAGGAGTACTCAAGATGCCGTATTAGCTTTGAATGAAATTCTTTTTCACTCATTAAATGATGGGAAATACACAGGTGCAGTCTACATCGATTATAAGAAGGCACCTGACACAATAAATCACACTAAGCTGTTAGAAAAAATGCCTAAATATGACTTTAAAGATAACACTGTCAAATGGTTTTCTAGCTTTCTAGGGAGCAGAGTGCAAATAAATACAGTTACAAATATACATATAGTATGGGTTATATTACATTGTACATGTTTAATTCAATTTGTTATCACCTCCTCCCTCCCCTCCCACAGTAATATCACGATGATTGACTAGTTGCTAGTATTCATCATCTCAGAGAACTGTTACTGTAAATATATACTGAAGTAAAAACTTGATACACAAGATAATGTTTTCTAGGGAACAATGGTAAATCTACTTATAAACTAGATTATGAATTATTTCCGCAACCATGTATTTGCAGGAAAGCCATCATGGGGGGCAGAACTCAAGAGGTTTACACAAAACACCACCTTCCACGGTGTCCGCTACATCTGTAATGGGCCGCATGTCATACGCAAGTAAGTCATCACATTGTATTGTGGTGAAGTTTTGTCCTAATGCACAACATATTTTGTAATCCCCCCCCCTAGAGGGGAGAACAATCTTGTATAGGGAGGAAAAATGGAGGAAAAAATAAAGAAATAGTAAGAAAAAAATAGGATTCGAGGATACCCCATATTTTACCATGAGTTTTCAATCTATGAGGTCATAAACCAACATGGGAACCTCCCAATGCCAACATGGAATGCTATCATTATTCACATGTTGTTGTTGTGGAAACTAACAATTGTATCAACAGCATTTTTGAAATATTTCTTTTGGCATTAAACTTGTACAATTAAGCGTTGTGATAAGATATTGTTCACACCATGATGATTATCAAGAATCAAGTGGATATATCTCCTGTGCAGGCCATTCTTATGGTGTATCACTTAAGACAAATAAAGTTGTTGTATTTCAGCTTGCTATGGTTACTTGTGGTGCTGGGTAGCACCACACTGGTGGCCATCCAGAAGCTGCAGAGTAATCCCAAGACGGTCAATGTGGATGTACAGTACTGGGACGAGCTGCCCTTCCCTGCCGTTACCATCTGTAACCAGAACCAGATCAGGTCTGTTGGTGTATCATAGAGACAACCAGAACCAGATCAGGTCTGTTGGTGTATTATAGAGACAACCAGGACCAGATCAGGTCTGTTGGTGTACTATACACTTGTTTCATCAGCCATGTTCCACTAGGGGGAGCCCCTCTAGAGCAGCTGGTTACAGGGGCTAACTCCTAACCCTGCCCCTGGGCCCATAGGTTTAACATGGGGGCAGAGACACCTCTCACAATATGTCAATAATCATATAGAAATAATAATCCCCTGGCTTAGAAATTTCTCATGTCTAAAGGGAAATAGTGTAAGTACATATGCCTCTGATATTGGACCAATATCTTATTTCAAAAATGATTTAGATCATGATAAATATGAGTGTAAAACCATAACAAGAAGAGGGGTGCAAGAGGAGGTTAATGGGTGTGGGTGTTGACTGGTAACATAAACAAAAACGACCCATAGGGGGCACCAAGGTGATTAAATGTACCTTTACTCCACCACAGGGGATGTTGTTAATCATTATCACAGGCCTGAAAATCTTCTCTCTGGGGTAAGTATCCCTCCTCCAGTCTCACCACAAGGTGGCTGGGGCTTCTCTCACCCCCCCCCCCCCCCCTTGGCTGACCAAGAAAGTATGGGTAACCAGATCAGCCCCTGTAGACAGAGGAATCTACTCAGGTTGACACTAGCGCCATCTACTGTTGACCCTTGATGAAACCAGTGTATAGAGACAACCAGGACCAGATCAGGTCTGTTAGTGTGTTATAGAGACAACCAGAACCAGATCAGGTCTGTTGGTGCATTATAGAGACAACTAGGACCAGATCAGGTCTGTTGGTGTATTATAGAGACAACTAGGACCAGATCAGGTCTGTTGGTGTATTATAGAGACAACTAGGACCAGATCAGGTCTGTTGGTGTATTATAGAGACAACTAGGTACAGATCAGGTCTGTTGGTGTATTATAGAGACAACCAGAGCCAGATCAGGTCTGTTGGTGTATTATAGAGACAACCAGAACCAGATCAGGTCTGTTTAAGACTGTTTTTACACAAGCCAATCTGATTGTGTTGTAGCCACTAAAGCATCCTACACAGAGAGTGTACTGCCAGTGGTCACTTGTGGCTCTACCTGCTGATTGGACTGTGTATTTCTAACGGTTTAATCCTCAATCCTCATTCAACACATCACTTACCAAAGAGGATTTATGTACAAATATCAAGAAATCTTGCATAGAATCATCAAGAACATATGTAAAGTAGGTTGTTGTGTGTATGTCATGTTGCAGGCTGACAGAGGCATACCGGTCTGGGCTGTATGACGACCTACTGCAGAGGTACGACCCCCAGACTGCCACAGGTAAGACTAACTCCCCTGAGATCTCTACAGCGCATTTATCTATATATGTCATCATCAGCGAAGGTTGCGCCTGAACTATGTATTTCTTGTTGATTTATTTAATCTGGTTAGTAAGCTATCAAAGAAAATGTACCTGGTAGACCTGGTATTGTCCTGAAGAGCATGAAAAATATAATTAACACTCATATAAAGCGCCAGGCTCAATAGTCATAACCGTTTACTTGGATCTATCTGATTGCCTTGCATATGTACCACCAATGGTAAATTCTGCCGGTGTTTGAAGGCTATACTACTCTCTATTTGGCAGCTGCTTTGTGCATCCTTCCCTCTCTGTTATGTAATATTTAGAACTTTGTAATGGCTGGAAATTATAATAACGAATTTATTGTAATTGAATAACGGGGAATAACGTATTGCAAAACAAAATATGTCTTTTTTTCAAGGTGGACTGAGGGGTGACACGTACATGTTTGTCACAATCTGTGAGAATCAAGTTAAGCAGATTCTAAACACAACCAAAAGCACTTATTCCTACCAAGGTGTGACTACCATAGGATGTCAACACCTATGTACAAGGGTTCATGACCGCACCTGTAGTTCCCTATACTACAACCGTACTGACATGTCATGTACCCTGCTGTCATCAACCCTCACCCAACCACATGATTACGCCACCTGTGATGCCAACTCTGATTTGGATTGGTACCGAAGGATAAGGAACCTAGGTGAGGAATATATAGTAAATAGCCAATTATTCACATATTTCTTGTCGCATTGAAAATAGCAATGCCATGGTATATTAAAAAAGACAGATGCATTCATTCCATTCTCTCAAATGCTCTGTCACAGATCCTACCTTCCGTCTTACTTGTGCCTTTGAAGGCATTATCTGCCCTCTCACAAGTGTCAAGAACTCAGAGGGTAGGATGGCGAAGTTGGAGCAGTGGAGGGTTGTGACTGCGGAAAGCCATACACCCCCTACAGACCATACCACAGGCTCAGGTAACTTAGGCCAAAAAAAAAAAGGTTTGTTTCAGGTCGCCCGACCGACCCTATCAAAACTGGGCCGACCCTACGTTTTTTTTATGGAATTTTGAAGAAATATTCACATTTCTACCCTTTTTTGGTCAATTTTAGGGTATTCAAAAGTTGGGTAGTACATTCATTTAAAAAATAAATAAAAATAAAAATAATAATCCGACCTACCGACCCTACATTTTCGCCCCATGTTACCTGAAACAAACCTTTTTTTTTGGCCTTACTACCTATATGACACTCTGACTGACCATGTAATAATACATTATTCATTAAACTTACAACAGCAGCTTTTATTTTCATTTATCTTTTTCTCAAAAGTAGTATAAAGAGTTTATACAGGACGGAAGTCATAGTCAAATTGAATCGTCATAAGACCTTCAAAGTGTTGGCAGTGGAAAGGCAATGCACCCGAGCTATTTTTGTTCAACCAAAATGACATGTATCTCAGTTCTTCCAAATAGGGCATATCCAAGATTGCATTGAACATTAAAAAAATTTCACTCCGTAACCAATAAATGTGGTAACGTTGTTCACCTGAATTGTATGCCTATACTTGTCCATGAAAAATGAAAGATAAGAAAAAAGGTGTGTTTTAGGTTACCCGACCTACCTAGCAAAACAGGCCTTTTCAGGTCAAAGGGGAAAAAAATCAAAAAAAATTCCAACCTACCCTACCTATGTTTGGCCTGATGTGCAGAAAGAAAATCTAGTAACCCTCCTTTCAGAACTTGGTGGGTACATGCAGATTGGGAGGACATCCAACAGGAACAACTACACCAGTTCAACAAGGACCAGCTTCTACTCATTCAGGGATATGTGTCTGGAGGTCTTCTATGTGCAGACTGGGGAACTGGCCGTGGGATTCACCATCAACCGGGTCACTGAGGATCTCAACACTCAGACCGTCTTCAAAGTTTCACCAGGAGAACCTTTGGATAACTTCATACAGGAAGTAAATACAGATCTGCCTGAAGATAATTTTGATTACAAGTGGACTCATGTCTATGAGAAACTACCAGATGGGATTTACCAACTAGAGCTCAAAAGTGAGAGACCAGATGTGAAGGGAAAGACAACTGGATTTGTGTTGGATGACCTGGCTATATGGCCATGCACTGAATTTGGTGAGTATAGTAGTTTTCATTTAAAGGCAGAGATAATTAAGCGTAGGTCTAACTAACATTTATTCATAACCGATACAATGCCCCTGATAATATGTATGAATTAATTAGAACTCGTGTTAGCCTAGGCATATACCTCTACAATTGACAGGAAGATATGGGTATTGTTGGGTTAAAGACAATGAGGAAGGATGGAACAATAGTGACAAAGGACACGGCGGTGGACATCCCTGATTCTATAACCCTAGTATGCCCCTTAAATAGTTTAAGCCTATAGCTGAGCCTCATAAACAAATGCCCCTACTAACTGTTCCAAAGCAAGTCTTGAAAATGACACCACAGAAATGTTGTTGGCACTACATGGTTGTGTGAAACGGCACATGATTATATTACTATGACAAAGAATTCTAGGGCAGCAAATGATCCATCAACTGCTATGATTTAGATTTGAAGAATTTCCCATAAAAAACTTCCAATTTATAGAGAGAGACTGCAAGAGATTCTTAGATGGATCAGATTTCCAAGGAAAAATATCAACAACAGCAGAAGGGAAGAGCTGTGCCCCCTGGAGTGATGTTCTGGTGGACAGTATGTCAACATGGGCCACCTTTACACCCAGTTCAGCTTCTAACTACTGCAGGAATCTGGCCAAGGACTGTGGTGGTCCAGGGTGCTACGTGAAGCAGCCTCAGGGCTACTACCACTACAACTACTGCGCCATACCCTTCTGTGGTGAGATTCTTAAACATAGAATAGCTATTTACTATTCACACTAATTCATTCAATAGGGCATTCATATGATCTCTCAGACCTTGGGACTATCTTAATTGAACTCTATGGAAGAGATTCTGCTTTGTACCGTACCCTACCTTTACTACCACCACTAATGCAGAAATGTAATTCACATTTGACAAAATGAATTTCATCCATAGCTAAGAAAAGTCAGCATCATCTGACTCATCATTTCGACTTTTCACTTACCATAATCTCACTATTACATTACATTTAAAGATCAAGTTCATTTTTCTCACTCAAAATTTATTTATGTTTTTCCACAGAGTGTGATGGGACCCACTTCACCTGTGAGGATGGCCAGTGTGTGGTTGGCACAGCAAAGTGTAATGGGGTAAAGGAGTGTGCCGATGGCAGTGATGAAGGCAATGCATGCCGGCATCTTCAAAAGGTTTATTCTTATCATAATTAGCTAAATTGGTTTATGATTGCTCCAAAAAATTACCCCAACTGTACAAGTGTGCATGTGCATTTTTATTAAATGTGCATGTCTATTGCTTTCATTTACACTGAATTCTTTACTCAGTTCATTCCCTCTATTTGTTGATGGGGGAGACATTCTCCTCAATGTTAATTAAGATATCTGAATGACTGCACTATTATGTAATATAAGTGACTGTATCATTTTGTAATATTCTCACTCTGTTGCAGGTGACATGTGACTTTGAGTCTAGCTACATTTGCGGGTATGATGTAAAGTATGATGTGGAGGATGAGTCTATGTCCAAGTGGGAGGCAGTGGAAATCTCATTAATACTTACCCCAGGTGTAAACAACTTCCTGGATGGCAAGGACCCGAGTAAGATACAGTCAATGTGATTTTTCAAATCTTCATAATATATAGAAAGAGATAATCTGTCCAAATGACCAGTTTTGTTACAACTGGTACCTTGGGTAGTATCTCACGAGGCAGAGCCTCTTCTCTCAACTGAACATCAGCCATTTGAGGGGCATCATCTAGAATAAGATCTCATCATTTTATAGTGCCCACACTTAATGAAAACAGGTTAAAGACAAACACCATGAATCTTATTTCAGGGAGAGTTTTACAGTTCGTGACAACACAAGCAGTGGAAGGTGACAGAGCAATGGCTACCACTCCGCAACTCAACATAACCACCCTAAGCTGCCTCACTTTTACAATGTTTCTATATAGGCACAGATTGGACACAGTAGGTCGTCTGCGAGTGTATGCCTACTATATGTTTGGAAACAAGAAGCTCCTTTGGAAAGATCCAGGTGTACTTTGTCCATACACTATGTGTGGAGCCTGGGATCATCATGAGGTAGAACTACCACAAGGAGTCTACCGTATTGTATTTGAGGCTACTTATGGGATCCAGGATACTTCTTCTATTCTCTTGGATGATGTTAATGTATACACAAAATTGTGCAAGAAATCCTTATCAACAAAGCAGGGTAATAGTACATATTATTTATTCTTTCAAAATCAGAATTCATTGTGGTATGTTCATATGAAACTTATAAAACCATTGATCTTTGGTATTTTCAGCACATATTTAAAAAAAGTAGTACCTTTCTATCTTTTAACCATATTATTTCACACCTATGGTCAACTTAACTTAACCTACGCTGTACTACAATTAATTGGGAATTCATAATTCAGATTGTAACTATGTCTTTTGGACAACGAGAGGACAGTTCCAGACCCCAAACTATCCTAACAACTATAATGTAGGTAACTGTACCTACACAATCAAGGCTTCACCAGGAAGTAATATTACTGTGAAATTCCACGATTTTAATCTTGAAAAAGCGACTAATTGTCAATATGATGCAATGAGGGTAAGTATCTTGGTGACCACAATAAAAGACATATCATATTAAAAAAAGTAAACAGTAAAGTGTACTGGATTTTATATTGGACAGTTTGGTTGATATTAAACATTTTTTCTCAATGTAGAAAACATTTTAAGGATCAGTCTACTTCATGTACTCCTTATCCTAAAAAATTTGGATATTTTCTCGCTGTACATATTTTTGAGATTTTCGTGTTTTTCAAATATCTGCGAAAATATGTACAGAGCGAATATTTATACAGTATTGAATTAAATAGCCAAATTTAGGAAATCCGCAAATGTTAATACCTTTCTAGCAAATCCGTGGAAATTTATACATTTACAGTATTTAGATATCCATACATATCAATGCCTTCCCCTAGGGTAAAGAATGTATATGAGATTGCTCTTGGCATATTGGCAAAATGAATTTTACATTTATGATTTAACTTTAATGATAGAGAAATCCTGCCACACATCAATATTGGATCTCAGGATTGTTGCAGCGGTAATAGAGGCAGTGCATAATTCTGATTGACTTTAGGGTCCTTTTGATTACAGGTGATTGATCGGAATCTTCCACTGGAGGCATCGGCCATTTCAGAAACTTATTGTGGACTCCGGTCACCATTCGATCTTAAATTTCACCGGAGTGAGATCACAGTATATTTCACGGCGGATAGCTCGGTGCATGAAAAAGGGTTCCATGCTGAGTATGTTGTAGACTCTCCAGAAGGAGAAGGTATGGGCTGCTTTTATAGTAGATGCTGAATCTTTAAGATAACAGTTGCTTTAGGGAGTGGTCATTTTTTAACAACGGGGGGGGGGGGGTTGGTTGATTTGGGGGGGGGGGACCAAAAAGATTTGGACCCTTTGAAGGGGGGGACCGAAAAAAAGACACCCATTTTTAGGTGAAAAGCCTGCACATTACTATAGCTCAAAGAGGTTGGCCGCGCTCAATTTCAACCTGGCTGGAGGGGGGGGACAGAAACAAGTTTTACCCTTCTCGCGGGGGGGGGGGGGGGCAAGAAAATTCCGACCCCCCCCCAGAGTTGAAAAATGACCACTCCCTTACTACGACACAAAGGTAGTATGGGTAATGTGGTCAGATTATTTCGCAGGTCTTGAAGATGATCTTTTGAGTGATGCATCACGTATAAGTATACAATCAAAGCTGTGGTATGATTTTATATAATGAAACGATTATCATTATTTTTAGATCAGAATTCACTGTTGTCTCTGGAACATCTGGATAAGGAGGAACATTTAAACCTGACTGGGTCATGTTCCTTCATGTCTGGTGACATGTGTGGCTACACTATATCCGCAACTAATTCTCTCTATGGCTGGGACCTTGTTGCCAGAAACCACATCACTGTCAGTGACCATAAAGACCCCACTCAGAAAGGTAGTATGATAAGCATGCCTTAATGGAATGGAAATGGAATATTCTATTAGTATTGAAAAATCTATTATTTATTAGATCTAAATGTAGCATCCATACTGATTATCTCAATGTTATGTTTTCTATAAGAATTGTTTTAAATCCATTTTGCACTATGATTATAATGACATTCATGTTTTAGATTGTAACTATGTTTTCTGGACAAGAAGGGGACGATTTGAAACCCCAAACTATCCTAATAGCTATAATCGAAGTAACTGTACCTACACGATCAAGGCTTTACCTGGAAGTAATATAACCGTGGTGTTCCGTCACTTTAAACTTGAATATACACCTGAATGTCAACATGATGCAATGAGAGTAAGTATCTGGGTCACAGTGAGGAAAATCATGTTTAACATTGTTTAAAAATATGTTTGACAGGATTTTTAGGCCGCTTCAAATTAATTATCAGCTTTGCGGATACTTTTGGGAAAAAAGAGGTGCTGGCGGGAGGCTTTTTATTTTATTTGATATTCCTATTTTAGGCCATGAGGGCGGAACATTTTTATTTTTATTTAGGTTTGAGAAAATTTGGATAGGTTAATTCATATAACAATCCCAAATATAACCATCATAAATGATCTAAATACATTGACATTGCAATAAGGAGGGAACTGCTTTTTAAATCTAGTTCCTAGACCAATTATTGGTTGGGATATGGTTAGTTTTGTAAATCATATGTTATTCTCTTCATGCATGCGGAATTTTGGCCATATATTTTTATGAAAATATGAAATAAAAAGCACCTATGCGGCCCTTTTTAACTGATGCGGGCGATGTCTGCAAAGCTGATAATCTTTTTTAAGGGGCCTTAGTTATATATATATGTTTGATTGAAGTTTACATATGTTTAGTGCCTGTATAGATTCTCCCACCTAGAATTCTGTAGATTATCTCAATGTTATGTTTAATATAAGAATATTTTTGATCTATAGTTAAGTCTTTTCAACATCAGGTGATTGATCCAAACGCATCGCCAGAGGAACCGGCCCTTTCAGAGACGTATTGTGGAGAACAGTTTCCATTCAATCTCACATTTCACAAGAGTGAGATCACAGTGTATTTCACTGCTGATGACAAAGTGCATGGATATGGCTTCTATGCCGATTATTATGTAGATCTTACAAAGGGAGAAGGTATGGTTTGCTTTTTAACATAATATCCTGAATCTTTAAGATGTTATTTGTCAAGAGGTTAGCTATTGTTTTGGCACCCCAGTTATGCTACTATTAAACAAAGGTAGAACAGCCTATGTGATTGTATTGCTATTACTTATCATTAGGGAGAGGGGTCAGTCTATGTCTTGACAGGATTTCCTTGGATCCATGCAGGTCTCCGGGAATCCAACAACCTATTTCTCCCACTGTTGTTAGACAAACCCCATAGCCTCTAGATTATTATGTTCATAACTATACTATGTCATGACCTTTGTTGCATTCTAAAACTTTTTTTTATTGCAGAATACGCCATAGTGACTAGATCAGAGGCTGTTGAGTCAAATGCAAAGATTTACTCCAGCCTTATCTCCCCTCTACTGACTCACACAACCACCCAGTGTATGACTGTCCTACTCATAGTCAAAGATAGCCTGGTAATTAAAAGACAAATGGCCAGTGGCAACACTGAAGTATTGTGGCACTATGACAACAGTAACAGATTGCCATCATCAGCAAAGTTGATCTCTGTGGCACTCTCCACAGGATCATTTAATCTGGTGTTCGACAGTGCATTCCGGGCCAATGGAGGGTTCTCTTCTGTTATTTACTATATTGATATCAGAAAAGGAAACTGCCTTGTTTCAGGTATTCTTTTCAGTGTACATCTGTGAAAAGCATTAACTTCATCATCTTATCTCTACAAGGGAAATAAATCTGCAAATGTATGTCCTTCGGGTGATGAATTTCAGAAATTCACCAATTTAGATACAAGTGAAATGGTATTTTTTGCCAAAATTATGAAATGTGTGCCCTCGAAAATATGTGAATTTACAGTAAACGGATGAGTTCTAGCTCATTGAATGTCCAACATACCTTCCAGTTCCATTGATCAACACTCCAGCCATAAGTAGATAAACGCCTTAACACTGAGGTAGAGATATTCTTGACACTTACTAAAATTTGTAATTGACCCTTTATTGTTCACTACATCCTTTTCCAGATGTCATCCAACCTCAGGGCCTCTCCTGTGAATCCCTTCCAGACTGTGGCTACAGGGATGTGTCCAAAACTGGAGACAGGTGGATGTCAAATAGCTATAGGGTTGTCCATATTAATGGTAAGTGCCACAGTATCAAGCAGTACTAAGAACAGGGTTAGGGTTACCTATATTATTGAAAATAAATTATTACAAGAGTATGAACTGAATAGTATCATTGGCATACACTATATTGCTAAAATCATAAATCTGAGGAGGTGAATTTATAAATATGGAAAATGAACAAGGCCTAATAAAGATCCTTGTGGAACCCCATACTAATATAACATGTTTGAAACTTCATACAAAATCATTAGTTATTGTCGTCTATTAGGTGGCTATTGAACTGATTATTAGAATTGTCAAATATTTTGAACATAGAATCGAGTTGGAAACTGTAGCAAAAGCTTTTGTATAATCCAAATACAATGACAGGGGAGCGTTGTTAGCTATCATGTTTTGTACAATGTTATCATGATGAGCTGCTCTGCCATTAGGCCGTGTCTTACATAATGATAAAAAAAACTATGCTTCATGTGTTAAAGACATGGTAATGTAGTATTGTTTCTTCATACACACTTCTTGGTAAATGTATATACGCTATACTTTTTTCAGATGACACAAATACCTGTGCAAGATGTTCAGATGCATGCACTGTCCAGGCCTACAAGACCGACTCCTCCTTTGCCTCCCTCTCCTCCCTCAGTATCCAGCAGTTCTTAGAGGACAAAACATGAGGTGGACAGATTTGAAGATGAGTCAATTACATTACAAACTCATCTATATACAACTACCAATTGGCTAACTATTATTAGTGAGGAAGAAAATAGCTGGATTGAAATGGGTTCATTACTTCTCACAAGACTCCCACAGAGCTTGTATTCAGATTCAAAGACAACCTGCAAAACCCAGTTAAATAACATTCAGGGGCTTGTATATCAAATCTCAAACTGGCTAAATGCTTATAATAGTACATTCAATTGGGACCAGTTTGCCCAAATGCGGCAGTTATACAACAACTTCACAGAAGGGAGTGAGAATCTACAGAAGTGTTTAGGAGAATACAATAATGTGCTTTTAAAAGCCCAGAGTTGGCTGGCCCAGAATGTATTTGTTTCAGATAAGATAAATAGCACCTGGGATTTGACTCTTGACTTCGACTTTAATACCACTAATAGTAAGATACATGCTGTAGTAGTAAAATACAAGAAGCTCCTACATGAAATATCCATGCATGAAATCAGTAAGATAGATGTAGCAAGAATTATCAACACTACAGAAGTGGCGGGCACCAAAAATCTAATTGACACCATGCTTAGCACCATAACAAAAGACATTCAGAGTGTGTTGGAAAGGGCAATTAGCAGTATTCAGCAGGATGTGACCGACACCTACCAACAGGCCCTCACTCATCTCGCAGACTTACAAAAGTATTTTCATTATGACACCACTTTCAGTGACCGAGCCCGACAAATGAAGATTTGGTATTGGCCCTATGTTCTGCCTGATTCATATGTGAAGATCAACTTTGGGAAGAATGAACATCTCATCACAGAAACGTATACAACATGGAAGAAAAATCTGGATATCAGTGATTTTGTCACCTCAAACTCTAGGACGGTGTTGCGAGGTCTGGTAAAAGACTATCTTGATGATATTACCTATCAGTTGGAGAAAACGATGGGAGAAATTACAACAACTAGAGATGATGTCATTACTGAACTCTCATCCTTCATTAGAGAGCTGCGGGCTACGCTATCTAGCAGCAATATTGATCCATCTTTCATCCAGTAAGCTGTGCACATAATTTTCTCCTTTTAAACTTATCATGTCATTAAAAGACCTACCCCTATCTTAATCAGGGTCATTCTCCTCTGCATAAACGGCATTAGTTGGCCGCTGGTACCCACCCCATTGGAATAAGCTTGAGCACCCGACAGGAACAGACAAGCCAATAGAGGCTATACAAAATTATGTATGATTTTCCTTCTTAATTCTATTTTAATTCTATTTTGATTCCTTTTATGTCATAAATGATCTCCCTATCAGACTAATTCTCGGAATACCATTTTGTATAAAGGGAAACCAATACAAATGATAAATCTACGAATAAGCTACTCTCGTATGAAATTCCACCATGTTTTGCTGAATCAAAAACACACAAAGATAACTTATCTTTCGACGATTTGCAATCAAATATAACAGCGTTTGACTGTAAAATCTCATTTAATCTTCCCCCAAAATATGATAGTTCAAATCCTTTAAATCATTGAGATGCTCAAGCCTGAACTTTCGAATGAAGCCCTCCCGAGAGAATATGTTTGGGGGCTGCTGAGTGTCCATTAAATGGAAAGTACAGGCTAAACCGCAGTTTTCCATAGGGATAGGCCCCCAGAGAATGTGCCCCATCTTGCTGAGAGGATAGGCCACAGATGAAATATAATTCAGTAATTCATGAAATGTAATTTTTTGCAATTGCTATTAAATATGAAAACTATTTCAATATATCTATTTCCAGACGAAACTTTCTGAAGCTGGATATATATTATGGAGAACTCAGATATGAATCTATTGAACAGCAGCCTGCCTACGACATCCTAACATTTTTCAGTAAGGCCAAAAAAAATAAAAGGTGTGTTTCAGGCAACCCGACCCTAGATTCCAAAAAGGGCCGACCCTAGCATTTTTTCCCCAATTTTGGAGATTTTTTTTTTTTTTTGTTATTTTTTCTCAATTTTTACAAATTCTTTCAAGAATAACAAGCTCCCAGTGACCTCAGAGGCCTGAATAATTGATTAACTTTAGATTATGGCTTTTTAAGAGGAATATCCAACAACTTCTTGATATTCCTAGGCAATGGAGGAATTATTGAGTCATTCTGGTGAGTCGCGAGTCGATTTGTCGATTCGCGACTCATTCCTGGTACTCTCTCTATGTAAAAAAGAAAGAAAAGAAAAAAAAAAATCCGACCTACCTACCCTAGAAATTCTGACCATGTTGCCTGAAACACACCTTCTTTTTATTTTGGTCTAAGTCAACCTCACCTTAAACTGGTCAGCTTTGATTTGCCAGACAATGATAGTTTAAGGTTAGTCCTCTAGTTATCCAGTACCTCTCCAACACAGAATCTATAGAGATCTATAAAGGTAGTGAGAATGATTTGCCATAACAATTTTTGCTCTGAAATATTTACAGTTCATTCTCGATTTATCGAAAAGAGGAGCTTTCATCACTAAGATGTTTTGTAAAATGTGCTTGATTTGTACAGAAACTAGTTTCAGATCATCACTTATTGTCAGTTCTGAAATATGACTTGTGTTTGCAGTTGACCTTGGTGGTTCTATGGGACTTCTGATTGGAGCGAGTGTGGTGACACTGTTTGAGATCTAAGACTTCATCCTATACACCGCCTTCAGAATGGTTAACACTCGCCAGGTGGCACCCAAGTTGTACAAAGTGAGGGTGAAACCAATAAATCCCTAACGGCTGTTATTTTGCTGCAGCAAACCAGCTTGGCATTTAAATATGATATACTTGTATCGAGCATCATAGAGTTTTATGTAAGGAACATGATGTGTGGCTATCATGATAAGGTTACCTAACCCCGTGTAGGCTTTGTTTGCCCACACTGTGACGTAGCAGAACTGTATAAGCAACTCGACCTATACACTACTCAGCCAATCAGTCTGAGGTAAGGTCATTACCCATTCAACATGGGCAGTAGAATCTATGGTTGGTTTACAGTATAAAATGCTGCTTTTTTTTGGTTTTACTATTTACAGTGTACCACTGCTGCATTCCGTACCATATATGTAAATTGACACTTTAGTTTCCGTTCCTGCAGGTGGTAACACTTACAGTGGACAAACCCTTTGATCTTTATTGAACACACACCCTCATAAAGTTAATGGTCATGTCCCTTCATGGTCAAATGCCAACATCCGGGAACTGCACCCAGTAAATGTGGTGAAGTACATAAAAAGGTCAGAGCATGTTGTAAACGTTACACCACTACCTGGAACCACAAAGATGTATCAAGTGTCTAAACCCCATGCCAGGCTGTGACTTGCTGTGCCATGGGAGTTGGGGAGTGGTAATGCTTTTTTGCCAAGAGTTGTTGAGAAATGACCACCCCCTTAAAGGGGCATTCTCACCACTCACACTTAACCACATAGTAGACTAGAACAGTACTAGAATTGTGAGTGCGATACACTTGGTGGTTATGCCACTTTAACCCTACAGAGACTGATACCATACTGTCAGATATTAGCCGACGGTGCGCATTTGACTAGGGTATTTGTCCATAAGGTTGCACCATTTACATAAGAGAACCACCAGAACAGGCAATAACATATTGTCAGAGTGTGTTGAATAAATTTCAGTAGGATTCACAAAATGTATTGGTTAAAATTTCGTTCAGTTGTTGATATATATGTATATTCATTAGTATTTCTATATTTACTATGGCTATTCTATAAATGAAATCCGGGGGAAAATCAACAAGAACATGCATAGCTTAATAATGTGTGTACCTTGATATTTTTTTATCATACCCCGAAAGCAGAACAGTCAATGGAATAAAAAGGATGACTAGGACTGCCTATAGTTGATCTCTGAGCTGTTGGTAAGACTGGCAATGACTGCCCATAGTAAATCTTTGAGCTGTGGGTGAGGCTGACACAGGCTGGCTATAGTAGACGTCTGAGCTGTTGGTGTGGCTGATAAAGGTTGACTATCGTAGATCCCTGAGCTAGGGACCGGAAAGAAATATAATGTATTACTGTTCATGGAAACTTGTTTCAAAAGTACACCGAAAGTTCTATTCATATAAGCATATAATCACGTTGTCATTCAAGCGGTTTCTCACCAAAATAAACATCATGAAGAAGACATTTACAATTTGTCGAGACGTTGATAATTTCTACATGCCACCCCAACCTTTCCTATCCACTACCTGTACATCCCTTCAGCAATAAATGTCAATGCATTTTAATCTGACTGCATCTGGTGTTATGTGATATGTGATAACACCAACCCAAAGTAAATGTATTCTTTAAGTAGTGTTCATATTAAAGCAGTGGCATATTAGTGGTGAGACTGAAGATTTGGCAGCAATGCTCCTCTCACCCATCACGTCACTTGCCACCTGTTGAGGGACGTACTATAGCTGGTGGTATATATTATATCGGCAGCCCCCAGTCCCCCTGTACACACTTCTAGGTAGGTGGGGAGAAGGAACTCACTCTCACAGGCATTAATTCACATCCAACCACACAGGCTTATAACCAATAACAGGTAGGTTGTATGAGTGATAGGCAATTCTACACTATCTCACATAGACTTTTAGGTTCGCATGATCTCCATGACTTATTTCTGTTTGTTCAAAACTACTAGTATGTGGTGTAATTCCTTTGTTGATTTAACTTGACGATTTCCCACCGGCATTATTGTGATAAGGATGTTTTACCTGCAGAATACCAGCGTCAATCTAACTTCATTACCAATTATTCTTTTGGATGTATACATTCATGCAATCCTTTCTATATTCAAAAATAGAATTGGCTAGTTTTTCAAGTGTTTGTCATGGAAAGAATTCATACTACCACTTACATATTTTGTAACCTCCCTCATTATGATGCGCTTATGCAGCAACGGCTATAGTTACTTACTGGTGCTGTATTTGTGCATCATAAGGACATGGAGCATCATACCCTACTTCATGTGTTCCTGAGTTGAGAAAGGTGAACTCTATAGAGAAGCAGAGGAAGAATTATTATAGGTTAAATAGAATTAATCAATAATTACATGAAATGAATACAAAGGTTTACAGGTGTCTGTGCCTTCTGTTTATTCACCTGCGGGAGCTTGATGCATTAATACATCAATGCATCATGTCCGTGGTCATCATGTTGCATGAAAACAGCCCAAGTGGGTAACTCGCCAGTGCTGCATTCAAGCATCACGCCAACCCTATGGGGTCGGGATCTGACAAAGGATCGGCACAATGGACCGATGCAGCACTGGTGAGTTACTTGCCAGGGCCTGAATTGGTACATCATGATGACAAATGGCATCATAAGGGACATGCCATCCTTAAAGGGTTAAGAGCTAGCGTACATACAGTCAGCTGTATAGGTGTGTACAGCATGAGCTACTTCTTACTCAGGGTCTTTAGTTGCTGTAACAGGATTTCATAACATGCCTTAATCCTATATATGTATAGGAGCTCTATAGCACTTCTAGTCTGGTGCTGGTATAACTGCTGTTATATATACTCCCTCAGTGTACATGGCTTAACTGTTGTTGTTTCTCATAATGTAGGGGTGTTAGTTTTACTTAGGTTTAAAGTTGGCCTCACACAGTGAAATGTGTGTCAGCCTGATTTCCTGTCCAGTGATGTCAAGATGACTCGCTTAGGGTCATTTTCCATTAGCCGATTTGGAGGTGATCAGCAGGCAATCGGTAGCCAATCGGCAGGTAGAACCATAAAAAAAACACTGGTAAATGCACTGTGTGTTGTGTAATTGTTGTGGCTCTACCTGCCGATTGTCTACCGATTGCCTGCTGATCACCTGTAAATCGGCTGATGGAAAATGGCCCTAAGGCCCACTTTGCATCAGCGAGTTTTTTAAAGTTTATAACATATTTTATGCACTTGGTGATGTTCAAAATACAATACATTCAAATGAGGCCAGTTATGCCTCTTTTGATTCAAACAATAAATGACATTGGATGAACTCACAAATTAGCACAGCATTACCAGGTAGCAATAGTTACACAATCAACTTAACTGTCAGGACAGTGTAGGGCAGAAGCAGTTACAACCCAATATATGGTTATGTTTCATTCCTTATACTCCGCCTGGGTGTTTGGTCTATTGTTCTTACTGTAGGTTATATGGCATATTCTCCTCTCTCAGACCCCTTTGTGATGTTTAACAGACTGAGGAAGGTGACCTAGTTCATATAACCTCCTCAGGAGGTTATGTGAACTATTCAAACCTAGGCTGGTAAATCCTCCAATCTGATGAACTCTGCCCTAGCAGGTAGGCCACAGAGGAACACCTGTGTGAAGGAACTCATAAGAACTACTGGTTACTTATCTATTGTTCTACTCATAAGATATCATTGTCTAAAAATGTGTTTGGCCTTATGGTGATTTGAACCCAAGACCTTCTGCTTGCAAGTCCAAAGACATGACCACTATACTATAGTGCCCAGGCTGTAAGGTATACACTTAGACCTCCTACTCAGGTTGCCATGTTAAGAGGTTAGCACAGGAATACCTGGTGGAAATATTCAGAACTATTTTCACTATTTTATTGAGGAAAGGGATCACCATTGCAATAATGCATTGATAGCATGGGAGATTAGGACTATCTGTGTTTCTTACCATTTTTCCATTTTTCTTTTCCAAACTTGATGAACAGTGATTTGACATTTAAAATGATCTCAAATTACAAAATGTATAATGGTGACCAGGATGTGATTAGAACCGGGGACCCTTTGCTTACATTAGGGACCTTTAGCAACCACGTAAAAGCTCAATAAACGTAGACGTAGCCTATCCCTTTAGCACTACTACGTCTGCGTTTAATGAGCCACGTCGGGTTTGCTAAAGGTCCCTACTACCCTGTGCCCTATCTGTTTGGCCACCAGGTAACTTGCAAAGTTGTGTGTTGCTTTAGATAATTAATTATGTTAGCTCATGGGGAATCGATGTGTGGGTTCGAACCCCAGATTATCCAAATGAAAACGAATTTCGAAAATCATGTAAATTCCTTATCAGAAGATGAATATATGTCATTTTCGTGATCTACTATGGATGGAGGGTGGAGTATAAGTGAGAAAACCTCCTTGGACCTGTAGAATATGGTTCATAACCACTTTGGCTGCGCCTCAGAGGTTATGTACCATATTCTACAGGTCCGCGGAGGTTTTCCATCACTTATACAGGGTAGGTTATATCAATCAATTACATATAGGGGACTGCACCCGGAGATGGAGCAGTGCTTTCTCCCTGAACAATTCTCTGTCTGTGACAAGTCTACATGAAGCATTAAGATTATTCCACAAGTCTATGCCTCTGTATAAGGGGCTCTTTCTGTAACCAATAGTTTTACTCTTAGGGTAAATTAGCAATCTAGTATTTATCGAGGGGGTGACGCATCCACACTCAGCTGGTTTAACATAGCGTAGACCAAGCTCTTGTGGGAAGTGGGTTTCATTATGGAGATATTTGAATAGCTGCTTATGCTGTGTCTGAATTACACCATTTGTACAAATATCCACTATACAGAAGGACAGGCAGTATTGTCTGTTTGTATACCAACTTGGCAGTCTGTAGGGATATTCTGCGCCTGATTATACCCAGCATTTTACACCTGTTTGAGTTGGGGATGCTATTGACATGTAGACTGTATTATTGCCGGGTAGAGCGACAAGAACGCGGAGTGTACATACCAGTGGTTTGTTAGGGGTATACCTGCTGATCCTGTATCTGTACCACATTGGTTCATGGAAAATGACCCTTAGAAAAAAAAAAGGAATGATCATTACCTGAGTTACCAGCTTGCCTTTCAAATGCAGGACTCCGGAAAAGGAATAGAGCCTGTTGAGGGGGAGACATTATAGCATTGGCTGACACCCTCTGTATAAATGTACCCCTGAGGACATTGGTAGTTGATTCTCAAATTTACCGAAAGTTCACTGCATAGTTATTTGTATAAAGGACAAGTTTGAGATCTTGGCCGAGCAAAATCTGATTGAAGGCTCAGTCTCACGAGTTTGTAACAATTGGATAGTATTTGACCGGGTGACGTCTTTGACATCTTTTTTTTTCAATATCTCTACTATTTGAAAAGGTTGATGTGGATCGTGATTGCATACTACTTTGGACAGGGCAGCTGTTCACAGTCCATGTGATATAGAGAGTGACGTCTTTGACCAGGCAGAAGAAATATAACATAATCTTATAATGCACGTAATAGGGCCTACATATAAATATAACAAACTTTAGATAAATTTCCTTTCATATGGCGTGAAAATATCCTTTGACTTTTCCCATCCATTTCTTACTATATATATAGGCCTAATTTATGCTATAATGACGCCTCCCGGTCAAAGACGTCACCCGGGCAAAGACATCACCCGGTCAAAGACTCTCCAAATGTTACAAAGTTGTGAGACTGATCCTAAAAAGCTGTCCAAATTTTCTCACATCGTGCACGCTTTGGGATCACAAGCCATGACCGGAGAGAGTACCGAGCTCCTGCATGTTAGAGATTTATAACATCATCAGCTGATCATTGAGAAAAAACACGATGTTGTTTTGTGAGACCTTGATGTTATTTTCAGCAGGATGCAGAGTACCAGGATGTTAGGTGCGGGACTGCTGCTGGTGTGTTTAGTTCTGCTGCTACCAGAGGGCGCCACCGCATCACCCACCGGGAAATGCAGTAAATAGCCAGTCTACTTTTTATAGATTCATTTTTCTCATTCATTTAATCTTTAGTGTACTACACCCTTCATCCTCGTGATGCATGAATGCAGCCCTAGTGAGTAACTTGGAAATGCTGCATCCTAGCATCATGCTGACATAACAGGGCTGATACACTCCTGATTTACCATAGGCGATTCACCCACCACCATTGTATTGAATGAAGTCCTAGTGAGGCAAAAAAAAAGAGGTTTGTTTCAGGTAACCCGACCGACCCTATCAAAACAGGGCCGACCCTACGTTTCTTTATGCAATTTTGAAGAAATTTTTGTATTTTTACCCTTTTTTGGTAGATTTTAGGGTTTTCTGAGGGGCCAGCTAATACTTTCATGTTAAAAAAAAAAGTAAAAAAAAGAAAAAATCCGACCTACCGACCCTACATTTTCTTGCCATGTTACCTGAAACAAACCTTCTTTTTTTTTTGGCCTGAGTATGTTACCAGGGATGCATTCATACATTATGGGTATAGGCATGATCTATGACTATTATCATTGAAATAAATCAAATATGCTTAAAGGAACACTTCAAGCATATTCAATTGGAATAAATGCCACTTAAAGTCACTTGAAGACCACATCCGGAGGTTTTTAATTGGCAATTTCGCTATTGTAATCAGGTACCTAGGTATATTAACTGACTTCCTATCAAAAGGTAGCTCCTGTAGAGCTATATTTAATCATTTATTACTTGGTTTAGTTGGGGGCCAATCCATGAGACCTCATATCCTAAATATCAGTGATTGTGCTGTCCCCAGTGAGAAGCACATGAACTACAGCCCAAATACCCAATGTGATCTCATATTGGGTGACAACCAACCCAATGGGGAGGCCACCCCATATATTTTCTATAGAAACTACATGCATATGCAAATATCACTTCAAACCTGGTATTCTTATTACAAGAGGTAAATCAACAAAGTAGCACTAATTTGATGAGAAACCCCTCCTAATCCCTATCTATAAAGGGCCCCAGAAAGTACCATTTCCCTTGGAATCATGGTCACACATGCTAGCCAAAACTGAGGGAGTGGCCCCCCTGGTCCCTGCAGTGGTCAGTCTGCCTGAAGCACTTACCTCCCACTGCACTGTGACAACAGTGATGTTCCCACCACGTGGTCAGGACATCAAACATGGCGGATGGTCAGTTGAATGGAGGCTAGTTCTCCTGATTACAGGGTGTTCCTGGGCTATTTAGAATGTACACTTCACAATAGATAGTTACAATATCTATTCAGACCCAGTGGACATTGAGGGAACAATGACAGGGGCCTAGACATACAGTATTGGGCACCATAAACAGAATGGGTGATGTCCTGACCACATTGCTTGATTGTTGTTGTGATGTCCCGTAACACATTTTTGTGATGCCTGTACCATGGTTCTCTTTTGTGTATAATACATACATTTAGTTATAAGATTACAAATTATACAACCACACGGATATCAAAGCAGGTGGACTATCAAGTCATATTTGTATTTGTGATGTATTAGAGATGTACCAGCAAAAGCATGCCTGATCCTGTGTATGTCAGACTATCAAGGGACAGACTATCAAGACCTGACTGTACAATGTCATGTACGATGCCATGGCGCCCAATACTGTAAGCCTATTATGGTCAACCTTCAGAAGACCCTCAAAATTAACCAAAATATGCCACTATTTAACTCACCATTCAACATGAGTGATGCCCTTGTGGACAGAGCATCAACATCCACACAGTGATAATGCCTCAGACCTGGCCCTCCCTCCCTCCTCACCCCAATCACTGAGCACTGGCCCTGATACTTCAATACAGAGTGTAACAACGGGCAATCCATAGGGTGGTTAACAGTTGTTAGTTTCCCTGCAAGGTGGGGGGGGGGGTATGTGGGTACAACAACACCCCCCCCCCCCCACACACACACACTCTCTCTCACACATGTACTTAGCAACGGCCTCTCACAGCAGACCATGTACAGCAGTGCCCCCTTGTGCAAAGTGAGGAAAGCACACATTGACCAATTCAGTATTTGGAGGGATTTACTGTTTTTGCTAAAAACACCACTTTATTCACATATTTATGTCACATATACTAAAGGATTATTCAAAACAGTATGTCTGCATTGGTATATTCTGGTTTTCTCATATTATTCAAAACCTCCGGATGTGGTCTTCAAATGCTGTTATGACCTTTCCATGACATTTACACTGCATTACTGAACTTAAAGCCACTGAAGTGTTCCTTTAAGGGATCTTCAATTTACTTTAATGCAAACATTCATGCAATCAAAGGTGCCAAAGAAATGCGGCCTATTCATATATATTTTATAATATGATCAATTGACATCCCCCTAGCCTAACTTGTACCAATAATTAAATGTTGTGTCTCCCTCCAGGTTTCGAGTGCCCCAAAGCGGGCCACTTTCAGTGCGTAGAGACGTGTGACTGTATCCCCCACAGCTATGTGTGTGACGGAGACTATGACTGTACCCACGACAAGTCAGACGAGGCGGGATGCAACAAGAAGAGGTTGGTCGGTGGGTGCCGCTTGTGCCTCATACTTAAGACATAGACGTTCTGGTGTAGACTCACATGGGCTGTAGTTATAACACTTTAGTGTAG
Organism: Harmothoe impar; assembly: GCA_947462335.1. Classification (NCBI taxonomy): domain Eukaryota; kingdom Metazoa; phylum Annelida; class Polychaeta; order Phyllodocida; family Polynoidae; genus Harmothoe; species Harmothoe impar. Next base: position 32,087,607 of record OX381721.1, read on the forward strand.
TCATATCTATACTCACATTACATGGGTTAGTGGTATACTGGTTCTAACACTGCATTCATACATTATAATAACACTCCAGCAGGATCTCAGCGCAACTACAGGATTACTCACTACTGGGCATGGTGATGATGTTTTGCGCAATGTTAAAAGTATTATCTTAGTCTTGATTTAGAATCAAACCATTCATTGCTTAATCTTCAACTATATCCCTTTTATGTACCAAAGTAGTATTGTATGTATCGGAACGGGACTATAGTTAAGTACTGTTTATTACTCAATCGACCTGCAGCCAATCAGAGGCCTCCATTTGGTCACGTGACCGGAAGTGACCTACTTAGGGGATTAGTGGTGCATTCTGGGTAACCTACTGACCTACTTAGAAGCTCTCAGCCAATCAGAGGCCGGCATTCTGGTAACCATGGTAACGTGACCTACTTACGTCACGTGACCTACTTAGGCTCAGCCAATCAGAGGCCGGCATTCTGGTAACTAGGGTAACGTGACCTACTTAGGGTTTGTTTGTAAACAACACCACGTGGCTCTCTTGTTTGTAAACAACACCACGTGACACGTGACTGTTTGTAAACAAACAATTCGACTTAGTCTGACATTTTCAGCTGTCGCATGCTGACCTGCTGCTATCATAAGAGAAACAAAAGCCCTAATCACGCTTTTCAGCTGGATCCTTCCACCCACCAGACATGGATCCAGATGGGAGGGTGGTTTAAAATTAATCCGTGTACCGACTGTCATACAATAGTGTAATTAGTTGAACACGTGTTACCTGTATAAAGGATTAGCAGGTCATGGGCTTAGAGTGTGTATAGAAAAACAACTACAGGTAGCGTGAACAAAGCGACCCCCTCCCTTTCTGTCACTCTGTCTGTGACTAGAGGGCGCGCGTGTGGTAAGCAGCTTAAATCTAAAGAAAAAAAATCACCCTCTCCTGTCATCAGCAGTCAGCTGGCCGGGGGCTGGAAAATGCGATTAGAGGGATGATGAGCGCGGTTTTTTATATTCAATATATTAGAAGTGTGCTTTGTTGCTTATATAGTTCATTATGCGTTTAAAATGTTCGCGAGTATCGTAGAAATGTACAAAAATCCTATTGTGGCGCCATCTGACGAAAAGAGCGGAGAACTATACTAGGGTATGGCGAGCTAGACTAGAGCATGTAATCACCAGGCGGCAGAGTGGTCAAAAGACAATCTCGTAGTAGTAGGTCTACTTGGATCTTGAGTAGCCACCCTTGTGGTTGCAATTACCTAGACTAGTTGACCCTGCCAGCCTGGTCAAGTGAAATTAGTAAGGAGACCGCACATTAACGCGCTCCACAGTCTTTAGACAGTTAAGACTATAGTACCGTAGATTCTACTGTGTACTCACACTAACTATTTACAGTGCTACATATTCATACCCGTGTTCTAAGTGTTTTTTTAGAAAAAAGCGATCTACTCACCCATTTTTTTTTAGACAAACTCCTATTAGCAGGTAACCCCTGTATAAACCATACTGCAAAGATCTGCTACTTCGAGCATCTGCCTCGTGACTGATAGTGTACAACAAGACGAAGTGGGCAGAGGTGAAGTACTGTTCCAAGAAAAATTGAGGCTCTTTATATAGCTGAGAGAGCGGCTAATCCGGATGTTCTAAGCTTGTTTTCACCTAGAGCCCCACCCTCTTCCAGAGAGGAATCAAATTGCTTTTCACCTGGACCCTTCCACCCCTCATCCATCAGCATGAAAAGAGGGATAACAAGTGTAACGTGCGCTACATGTATATGGGATTATAGCTGGTGAAGAGATAAAGCCAGGTCAACTGTGTATACAAAGACTACAGGAGGTGATTAACGACAGGTGTGACGCGCCAGCCCGTGGACGGATTATCTTCTAAGCTGACGCTTATTCAACTAGCCAGCTGCCGTCCGCTCCACTCACCACGGCAAGAGGAGGTGCTTTTGTTTTACACTTAAGTCGCTTACCACATGTACTCGTCTCTACCTCACAGACAGACACCCTCTCGCTTGCTTCACGACCCCTGTAGCTTTTTTTGTATACACACTCTAATCTCATAACCCCCTGATCCGTTATACAGGTAACGGGTATTCTCTTTTAAATAGCTGCCAGTCAGCCTGCGGCAGCTGAAAACGACGGTAAGTAGCTTAGCTCTAGAAGCAAGAAGGCGTATATAAGGAGGCTGACACGTGTATAGGCGCCTTATAAGTCGGCAGGGGGTAAATACTAGTGAAAAAGGAAGGCAGGTGTGCAGGTAGCTTTCTAACAGACACGTGTGTGCACTAAGCTGCTTAAGTCTAAACCCACCTGCAGTAGTCAGGTAGCATGTGAAAACTTACTTAACAGATCTCTTAATTGAGTAGAGACTCTGTACTGAGAGAGTCTTTTCAGCCGTTTAAGAGGATTATCTAGGACAGGGTACATAAGGAGTGAAACGACGCTCTCACCCATCACACTTTCTCGACCCGCCCTTCATCATCGTAGCATCGTCCACTCTACGCTCGCTCAGAATGTTATGATGGTTAGTTCTGCTATTTTCAGCTACTTTTCTTATCGAAGTGTTGACGCTACAGAGCATCGAAACTCTCTCCAAATGAGTCCAAGAAAGAAAAAGCAACTTCCACTTGAAGCAGGAAGAGAAACAGTGCCCTATGATGCATGTGAGGTAAAGAAACATTGGAAGGACGTCACCAAGGAGCAATGGATAGAAGCATGCTTCAACTTCATCGGAACAGAAGTAGTTTCATTTGGACAGAGGGAGAAGATTTTGTTGGAGCTATTTTTCTTAGCTCCGTATACTTGGCCTGACTGTGGTGAAATTCCTTCAGGTATTTGTTCAGTCTTCGCCATAGAAGTTATCAGGTCTTTGAAGGAGCTTCGATATATGCAAGGCACTCACGAGGAGATTGTTCAGAAAATGACGGAATTCGAAACAGGAGAAGACACAATATGGTGCGAGGAGACGACATATACGGACGATGATCTGGAGTACATCATTTGTAGCCCGTTGGAACATTATGTTAAAGACTTTGAGGACATGCTAGACAGCACTGAGATGAACCCGAAAGAGAGATCCCTTACTGCACAGAAAGAGGCCAAAGCTGTGTTGGAAAAGCTCAAGTTTGGTTAAGGATTCACTCTTCAAAGCAGCTGTGTGAGTGTGATAAAAGGCCTTGTGTTGAAACATCCAGACATGAAGTTTTCGCGTGCTGTCGACACACTTCCTTTGCCTGAACTGATGATGAACATGATCGATCCCATCGTACCAACATGTTTCGACTCTGCCAATTGTCCCATGTATAAAATGGTTTCAAGTTTTGCCCGTGGCCGATGGCTAAACGATCCACTGAAGTCAGAAAACCTCCTTGATTTAATCAACTGACTAAATGTATTTTCTCATACTAGTATTAGTAGCATTAGTAATAGCAGCTACTCAGTCTCGTGCAGCACAAGCAGCAGCATCTGTCAGCAGCATCCGTGACATCGTCAGCAGCAGCAGCAGCTGCACGAGCAGCACAAGCAGCAGCATCTGTCAACAGCATCCGTGACATCGTCAGCAACTGCAGCAGCTGCACGAGCAGCACAAGCAGCAGCAGCTGTCAGCAGCTGCAGCAGCTGCACGAGCAGCACAAGCAGCAGCACCAACAGCAGCAGCAACAGCAAATCAGCAGCAGCAGCAGCAGCAGCAGCAGCGGCGGTGTGGACCACTAAATTCGAGATGGCGACATGTCTGTTTCTTAGAATCGACATTCGACATGAGGCCTAGTGACATTTGACATGAAGCTTGAAAAACATAGTGACAGGTGACATGAGCAATTCTTAAAATCGACATGAGATATGAGCATAATTAAGCGACATCGACATGTGCCATGGCTATTTTTTTTTAAGACAAACGCCATAGACTCCTCATTCAAACCCCCACTAGTAGTGCTCTATAAGCGCAAGCTTTGCCTTAAGAGAGCTGTGGCTGTGAACCCTCTCCTCCCCCCGTACACACAGGTAAATATCAGAGTCAGCCAATGTCGCCAATACTACTCTCATACAAGGGTCAGGCACTGCTGGACTATAATAGATGGGTCAAGGACCATTCTACTGAGGGTCAGGCTAGGCTGGACATTCAATAACAGGCTGGACTTTGGCAAACTTGCTTGAAAGTCTGGCCAGCAAGAGTCTGTTGAAGGACTATACGGTAAAAAGGCTGCTGTTACAGTCAAGATACTCATATTTCAAGCCCAGAAAACTGTAATTAGCTTTCCAAGTTGTTTATTTAACAATATCCTGGCCTAGCAAGAAGCTGTCAGATGACATCTAAGAAAAATGGGCTGTTAATTGATCAAGAGAGCTACATTGTTACAGAGTCCTATTCCTCTTTTGAGGTGGGACCAAATTTGAAAAAAGAATAAACTCAAAAAAAAAGCCTTAAGATTGAAACAGTTGTAGATGACAAATTTAATGAGGAAGTCGTATTAATTAGTTTACAAATAGCCGCTGCACGAGCAGCACAAGCAGCTCGTGCAGCTGCTGCAGCTGACACTAGTGCGAATTTGGAGTCTGCCCTTGAACCCGCTGCAATGGAAGAGGAGGGCGGTGCAGTGGCAGGAAGAACCTCCAGCAATACAGAGTTAGGGCTAGGTTCTCTAATGGGCTGGTCGGAGGTGGAGGAGGTTGAGGATGACTGGATCCAAGGCACCATCAGAGAAGAACCCCTTTGGATAGTGGGAGGTAGGGTAATTCGTGCACCGGCGCAGGGTGCATGATGTCCCCATGACAGTAACGGCAGCATGGACTGCCCGGGCTACATCAGTTCCCTCTCCCTTCTACCCATGCTGAGATGTGTGGGCTGGGACAGGCCCGGTAACACCTGGGCGGAACATTACTTCACCTGTGGAGATAAGCAAATCTGGGGGACTTGGCTGTCAGCCTTGTCCTGCAAATGCATGTGCGGTACAAGGATGGACAGCTTCCGTCATCTTCACAGCCTACCCAGTGGAAACGAGGTTAGTGGAGTAATGGAGGCAATTGAACTAATGAACAGTTTTGAATCGAGGAACGAGCAGGAGGAAGTCGAGAATTACAGTGCTGTTGGAGAGGGTCCAACTGCACTGGTTGAAACTACAGGGAACCTTGGTTTCACATGGCCAAAGAGAAACAGCTAGACAGACTACAAGGCTAGTCTATAGACGATGTATTATGAACTACTTAGTGTCATGAAGACTAGGGGGGATGATGGTTGGGTAGTGCAACTACTTTTGCTATGGAACTGCAACCAGCTGTACAGGAAAGCCCAACCTTGGCCACATCCTTTCTGGTTGAGTGATGACCTGAAGGTAGTTTCTGGAGTTATAAGGGTGAAAAGGTGAATCTTGGGCTGAAAAGTCAGTCAGGGTTACCCGGTTTTAGGGAGGGTGGATCATTGCACGGTGGAAAATGACTATAATTGTGGTACTTTATAGAGGTATATGTAGCCTAGTAGAGGCGGTTGTAGAGGATGTATAGTGAGGATGAGAAGTTAGAGTTAGTGATGTTTTAGGCACAACAGTTATTCTTGGTACCGACGTGTATCACGTAAGGAAGCAGGTCATGAGCTGGGCTGCGAAGGCACCCAGTACGACCCCTTTGGTGGTGTATTACCCTAGGGAAAGCTCTATCTAACCGTGGAGGTAGAGTTTGCTTCCTGGACAACTGCTCGGGAAAACGGGTCCTGGTAGGACCAGTTGAGTTTGATGAAGTCAAGCATCAAACTTTAAGTGAGGGAGGTGTGTAAAGTCAGGAGGGCGTTTTTCCCCTGAATTTAGTAACCTTTTATATTACATATATTCTTCAATATAAATCTATGAGTAAAGGATCTCCGTGTAGAGGGATGTACCTGGAGGGGAGAGGGGTGATAGCAGTCATGCCCGACTGACCCCCGGGACCAGGTAGGGGCCTTTTGGTGAGTAGAGCCAATTAAAGTAAATAAGACCCGAGCCGGGAAGGGGGTGTGAGCCACAGTCTATTTGGGTATCGGGGATGAGGGTATAATTGTGTGGCCTGTAAAGCTGGGTGTGGGGACCAGTCATAAAGTGGGTTCAGGGGGACATCAGAAAGAAACCTCTGTGGGAATTTGGGTTGTCTAATTGCTTGGGAATGTTATTAGAACCGACTGCCGCGGCATGTCTCTCAGTTCCCGTGGGAAACCAGCAATATTCTAATGCCAGCTGATTGTTCTGCACCCGGGGGTTATGGTCGCTAAGAGAAATTATGGTCTGCAGGTGCACACACCTGGGGGCTGACCACGGGTACGTGAAGTATCATCTCATGGTGCGAAGTGGGTTGTACCTGGATGAACGGTTTATTGTACCAAGAGGGTTGTACCCAAATGAATGGTTTATTGTATAAGTAGGGGTGTACCCGAACTAACGGTTACTGTATAAACACCCGTCGGTACGGGAGGGAGACGGAGAAGGGAGGTTGGGGTAATTACCCAGGGACTGGTGGGTGCCGGGAGTGGCCATTTGATGCCCCTGAGAGGGAGGGGGTTGCATAAAAAGGGTTTTTCTTCGGTTATAACCATCTGTAAATGTATATGTGTTCTTCCCTTTGTATAAGAGAAGGTCTGTACATCCTATCTATGTTGTGCTGAGAATTGTATGTCCATTACTGGGTATGAGTGTGTGCCCCCCCTAACTTGTATCTAATGGAGTGGCCCAATCACCAGGGGTAACTACCTGGGGACTGAGGAGCGTGGGGGCTGGTCATTCGAGACTTCCAAAAGGGAGGGGGGCATACAAAACTAAGTTCTTTGGCCACTTGTAACCATTCATATAGTTAGATGTTGTGTTCATTTATGTAGGGGAAACTTTGTATGTTTTCCCCCATACTATATTGATGCCTGATGAATTATTGTTGTATATTTGCTTGTGTGTACCCCTCACTGGTATTTAAGGGACCACCCTGACCCGCAGCCAAGGTGCCGGGCAGAGTGGGGAAATCTGTTTATGACCTGCGTATATGCGTTTATGACCTGTAAATACCATCTACTTGTGCGGCACGATGTAAGAGAAGAGACCCGCACCTGCGGGGAGTGATTGAGTATAAATAAAGGCCGATAGGCCAGAGTTGGCAGATTCAGTTGGGGAGAACTCAGCTTCGGACCAGGAGTCAGCTATGGGGACCTGACCGAGAGACAGCTCTCTGGAGCTGCAGGAGACAGCTCTGGAGAGACTGGGGTAGGACTGGAGATCCAGAGGAACCCTAGCTGAAGGCCAACTTTAGAGACTAAGGAGTTTGGCTTTGTGTTGTTTTATTGTAGTTATGGTTAACAATTCAGGAGGATCCACCATCACTACCAGTTTAAGTTACATAACCCTAAAGAGACTATCTATACAAGCTCAGATACAAGAGGATCAATTGTAGAACAGGTCACCCTTCTCACCTAGGTACACAAGGGGTCTGATTCTTCACTGGCGACCACGACGAGACCTTGTGCTGATTTAATCACAGCCAGGCTCAAAACCATCACAGAAGACAGTTTATTTACCGGATCAAATGACACCAGGGAGGTGTTAGAGACTTCAAGATGGGACGAGATGAGATAGTGTTGACAGGGGATGCTGCGAATTTGGAGTCTGCCCTTGAACCCGCTGCAATGGAAGAGGAGGGCGGTGCAGTGGCAGGAAGAACCTCCAGCAATACAGAGTTAGGGCTAGGTTCTCTAATGGGCTGGTCGGAGGTGGAGGAGGTTGAGGATGACTGGATCCAAGGCACCATCAGAGAAGAACCCCTTTGGATAGTGGGAGGTAGGGTAATTCGTGCACCGGCGCAGGGTGCATGATGTCCCCATGACAGTAACGGCAGCATGGACTGCCCGGGCTACATCAGTTCCCTCTCCCTTCTACCCATGCTGAGATGTGTGGGCTGGGACAGGCCCGGTAACACCTGGGCGGAACATTACTTCACCTGTGGAGATAAGCAAATCTGGGGGACTTGGCTGTCAGCCTTGTCCTGCAAATGCATGTGCGGTACAAGGATGGACAGCTTCCGTCATCTTCACAGCCTACCCAGTGGAAACGAGGTTAGTGGAGTAATGGAGGCAATTGAACTAATGAACAGTTTTGAATCGAGGAACGAGCAGGAGGAAGTCGAGAATTACAGTGCTGTTGGAGAGGGTCCAACTGCACTGGTTGAAACTACAGGGAACCTTGGTTTCACATGGCCAAAGAGAAACAGCTAGACAGACTACAAGGCTAGTCTATAGACGATGTATTATGAACTACTTAGTGTCATGAAGACTAGGGGGGATGATGGTTGGGTAGTGCAACTACTTTTGCTATGGAACTGCAACCAGCTGTACAGGAAAGCCCAACCTTGGCCACATCCTTTCTGGTTGAGTGATGACCTGAAGGTAGTTTCTGGAGTTATAAGGGTGAAAAGGTGAATCTTGGGCTGAAAAGTCAGTCAGGGTTACCCGGTTTTAGGGAGGGTGGATCATTGCACGGTGGAAAATGACTATAATTGTGGTACTTTATAGAGGTATATGTAGCCTAGTAGAGGCGGTTGTAGAGGATGTATAGTGAGGATGAGAAGTTAGAGTTAGTGATGTTTTAGGCACAACAGTTATTCTTGGTACCGACGTGTATCACGTAAGGAAGCAGGTCATGAGCTGGGCTGCGAAGGCACCCAGTACGACCCCTTTGGTGGTGTATTACCCTAGGGAAAGCTCTATCTAACCGTGGAGGTAGAGTTTGCTTCCTGGACAACTGCTCGGGAAAACGGGTCCTGGTAGGACCAGTTGAGTTTGATGAAGTCAAGCATCAAACTTTAAGTGAGGGAGGTGTGTAAAGTCAGGAGGGCGTTTTTCCCCTGAATTTAGTAACCTTTTATATTACATATATTCTTCAATATAAATCTATGAGTAAAGGATCTCCGTGTAAAGGGATGTACCTGGAGGGGAGAGGGGTGATAGCAGTCATGCCCGACTGACCCCCGGGACCAGGTAGGGGCCTTTTGGTGAGTAGAGCCAATTAAAGTAAATAAGACCCGAGCCGGGAAGGGGGTGTGAGCCACAGTCTATTTGGGTATCGGGGATGAGGGTATAATTGTGTGGCCTGTAAAGCTGGGTGTGGGGACCAGTCATAAAGTGGGTTCAGGGGGACATCAGAAAGAAACCTCTGTGGGAATTTGGGTTGTCTAATTGCTTGGGAATGTTATTAGAACCGACTGCCGCGGCATGTCTCTCAGTTCCCGTGGGAAACCAGCAATATTCTAATGCCAGCTGATTGTTCTGCACCCGGGGGTTATGGTCGCTAAGAGAAATTATGGTCTGCAGGTGCACACACCTGGGGGCTGACCACGGGTACGTGAAGTATCATCTCATGGTGCGAAGTGGGTTGTACCTGGATGAACGGTTTATTGTACCAAGAGGGTTGTACCCGAATGAATGGTTTATTGTATAAGTAGGGGTGTACCCGAACTAACGGTTACTGTATAAACACCCGTCGGTACGGGAGGGAGACGGAGAAGGGAGGTTGGGGTAATTACCCAGGGACTGGTGGGTGCCGGGAGTGGCCATTTGATGCCCCTGAGAGGGAGGGGGTTGCATAAAAAGGGTTTTTCTTCGGTTATAACCATCTGTAAATGTATATGTGTTCTTCCCTTTGTATAAGAGAAGGTCTGTACATCCTATCTATGTTGTGCTGAGAATTGTATGTCCATTACTGGGTATGAGTGTGTGCCCCCCCTAACTTGTATCTAATGGAGTGGCCCAATCACCAGGGGTAACTACCTGGGGACTGAGGAGCGTGGGGGCTGGTCATTCGAGACTTCCAAAAGGGAGGGGGGCATACAAAACTAAGTTCTTTGGCCACTTGTAACCATTCATATAGTTAGATGTTGTGTTCATTTATGTAGGGGAAACTTTGTATGTTTTCCCCCATACTATATTGATGCCTGATGAATTATTGTTGTATATTTGCTTGTGTGTACCCCTCACTGGTATTTAAGGGACCACCCTGACCCGCAGCCAAGGTGCCGGGCAGAGTGGGGAAATCTGTTTATGACCTGCGTATATGCGTTTATGACCTGTAAATACCATCTACTTGTGCGGCACGATGTAAGAGAAGAGACCCGCACCTGCGGGGAGTGATTGAGTATAAATAAAGGCCGATAGGCCAGAGTTGGCAGATTCAGTTGGGGAGAACTCAGCTTCGGACCAGGAGTCAGCTATGGGGACCTGACCGAGAGACAGCTCTCTGGAGCTGCAGGAGACAGCTCTGGAGAGACTGGGGTAGGACTGGAGATCCAGAGGAACCCTAGCTGAAGGCCAACTTTAGAGACTAAGGAGTTTGGCTTTGTGTTGTTTTATTGTAGTTATGGTTAACAATTCAGGAGGATCCACCATCACTACCAGTTTAAGTTACATAACCCTAAAGAGACTATCTATACAAGCTCAGATACAAGAGGATCAATTGTAGAACAGGTCACCCTTCTCACCTAGGTACACAAGGGGTCTGATTCTTCAACGTGTCACGTGGTGTTGTTTACAAACAAGAGAGCCACGTGGTGTTGTTTACAAACAAACCCTAAGTAGGTCACGTTACCCTAGTTACCAGAATGCCGGCCTCTGATTGGCTGAGCCTAAGTAGGTCACGTGACGTAAGTAGGTCACGTTACCATGGTTACCAGAATGCCGGCCTCTGATTGGCTGAGAGCTTCTAAGTAGGTCAGTAGGTTACCCAGAATGCACCACTAATCCCCTAAGTAGGTCACTTCCGGTCACGTGACCAAATGGAGGCCTCTGATTGGCTGCAGGTCGATTGAGTAATAAACAGTACTTAACTATAGTCCCGTTCCGATACATACAATACTACTTACCAAGACACCACCATGTTAGACTTAATTTTTTATCTACATGTATTTACCCAAAGGGAGTTTAGGGGGACTATGAAAGAGAATAATGGAAATTGGGATCCAAATTGGGATCCAATTCATCTGTTTAAATTGTAGTTCAGATAATTTTTGGTGAAAATTTCTCACTCTCCCAAGTCTAATGTCTAGCCTCCTCCCATGGTCTCTGGCAACGAGGAGGCTATGCATCTAGCCTGCTCTCTTGGAGAGGAATGGCTTTCCGCAAAAAAGACAACTTTAATGGATAGTTTAAGAAAGCACTCAAGGCAAATTCCTAAATTATGTGGGATTACTGCAGGTTTCTGGTCCTGTATCTAGGCTGTGGCATCCCCTAAGTAGTGTACCAATGTGTTTCTGTAGCCACCTGTTTCTGGTAGGAAGCACATACAAAATAAATATCTAGCAGGAAAGCTAAGATAACAGTAACAAGAATCTGCAGTTAAATAGGTTTCGAGTGGTCTATGGATGTGCATTTCTTCCACCAGGAGGGCTTTTACGGGCAATCGGCCAGTGGATTTCATTAATATTATCTGCTCCTTGAGCTCGGTAGTCGTTCTCAGCACAACAGATTTCTTGCTTCAACTAGTGCCGAACGGCTGCGGTGTTAAACCTAACCTTCTCCATCCATAACTATACACTGTGATAGTTGTGTAATTCCATACCCTCGCTAACCAAACTACTCTCTTCTAACTATAGTAGCCCTTTCCTTTTTACCCCCTTTAACTGGTTTACATCATAATATTATTATTGTGCTATTCGCAATTCAGTTACTAATCAACATACCATTAGGAGATTACTATAATAAAATTTAATAAAGCCAATCTGGTTCCTAAAAAAAGGCAGTTAGGGCCATAACCCATTAGCCGATTTGGATACATTATCGGCTGATAAATCCACAAAATTATACTACAAATTACTACATTGGGTCTGTTTGTTGAGGGTGTATCGGCAGATAATGCATCCAAATCGGCTAATGAGTTATGGCCCTTACCATTTAAATCAAGACTGTAAAATAAACTTTCTATTTTCACCATCTTCAGGTAAACAGGAGAAGGCGACGATTATTCGCCTCCTGACAACTTATCTGCAGACTTTGGAGGTAAATATAAACAGAAAGGACATCACCTGCGTTCTAAAAACACAGGAAAAGGGTCACTTTTCTAGCATAATTTCCAATGTCCTCAAATTCCACATAAAGGAGTGCTTTTCTTAGATAATCTCTGTTGATTTTTAAAGAAAGGGGCCGGGTTCATTTTTACAGTAAATCTCGATTGGAGGAGATTCCTCTCTTACACTCTGCCATTAACAGAAAAAGCGGTATTTTGCTAAAATATGCCAGTGCTTTTAGAAAAAGGGGTCAATTTAATCCATATTTTTGAAAAAAGGGGTGTTTTTCCATTGAAAGGTGGAGAAGCAGGTGAAGTACCCCCGTGAATACTGAGTACAGGGACCGGACTTTCCAAATTCCAACCCTCCAGGGTATTTTCCCATTCAAGAGCAACCAATTACCAGTTGCGAACAGCCTTGGTACTCATAGGGTAGATTCACCACTTTCGGACGCTCGTTGTCACTGCTAATGCAACCCTTTTTCCAATGAGTATAGACAAGGCCCTATTCCACTTACAATGGGTTATGTTATACCTATGGATAGGGGAGTGTTCACACTCCATGACTTATGTATGATATTAAGGTTCTAAAGTATTTTTCACCTAAATATTATCACTCAAAAACTGAGAATTAGAAAGGCTGATTTCACCTGAAGTCGGACAGTTTAGTTTTCTTTTGTTTTTGCAAGGAAATAAAGGGCAGAGCACCTGATTAATTAGACAGGCATGATCTAATAGCCCTAGGGTACGATTTTCATTAAAGATATATAAGATGTGTCCATAGGAAATATGTGCTTAACTACCTTGAACCTAACTTATACCAGAAAAGTATATTTTCTCATTTCATAAAATAATGGATCACTATATTTTCATATTTTTATGGTAGAATGCCAGATAAGATAAGTAATATGTAATATATAAAGTATTATAGTCATAAACCTAATTGCTACATTACCTATAGGATGAAGAAAACCAATTGGGGATTGGGGCACCTCTTTTAAAGGGCTTCATATAGTTATTTCTGGTAGTTATTCCTATGTATTTTATAATATAGAATCCTGAATATATATGCCTAATTGCCTATGTCTTTTACAGACAGCCTATACATCCATACCCCTCATAATATACCATGATAACAATGGTGTCCGACATGTGGTACCAGAGAAATCTAGAGATTGGCAACTAGCCCTTCAATGCAAAACAGGGCCAGTTCAAGGTATCATTACACATGCATATTATATGTGTGGATGCTTGGTTCTACTTTCATCTTCAAGCAAAACACTTGAATTTTACTTCCCTATTCATACAAATACATACATACATGCGTTGTTATGATAATACAAGCCTAAAAGTGTCCGACTTAGGGTATGTGTCCGTCTTTGGGTGAATCTACCCTATAGCGACGTCCGTATATTTCATAATATACAGTCACACCCTCTGTTGTCCTATTTAGGAACTGTTCATTGTAGTAATACTGGGGACATGCTCACTTTAACTATCCATAAGATGATTGAGGATATACTTGCAGCAAGGAATTCGCCTATATATGATTATGAGGAAAGTTGATGTCCCGGCACCCGGGTGGGAATGTCCATACTTGCGGAAAAGACAACACCCTCAGAAAAGTGGGCGCCCCTGTCGCCAAAAGCACTCTCACCTAAAAGTCTGGCACTGCCTGGCATTCAGATGAGAGTGCTTTCTGAGAGTGAAAATTTCCTTTCTTGCTCCAATCAACTTGGCCACATCACTTTCGTTAATTTAATGTGACTCAATCGATTCCTTAAACCTTGACACAAATGTGCTATCATTGGTATCTCAAAGCCGGCACAATCAAACCTACATTTTCCTCTTTTCTCTCTCAGCTATACCATATCGTATCATCATACCCTGAAAGATTCAACTGTCTCTTAACTCAACATCATTTTAATTTCAGAAGAAGTAACATCATTTAACAGAGGACCCTCCGGATCTAGTTCTTGGAAAACTGCAGAAGAAGAAGACAACTTCAGTAAATTATTAGAAAGCCACATGTATCTGTAGATATGTCAGCCATTTTTATATTAATCAATCATTTTGGTAATAAACGATCATATTCAAATTTGTAAGGAAATCTTATTTTTATTCTTTTCATGTCAGCTCCATTGATTTAACCATAGCCGTATTTCACACAAGCCATGAAATGACCCATGCTCGTACTTCACGGCCCTGTGACGTCATCAAAATAGCAGTTTACCTTTGAACGGAGTAGAAAAAAAACTATTCTAGACTCCCCCTATCATGATCTTGGTAACTTGAATGCTATCTATGCCATGCTATGCCCTTAAATTGTAACTGCTGAACACCATGATACCTTAGATACGTTTTCTTCATTTGTGTCTCAGATTATGTTGAACATAGACGTTATCTATTCATCATTCTTGTCTCACTCGACCATCTTTATTCATACCCATCATGTAAATAGAAAGGAAAAAAGGCGACAACAACGCTGGATGTTCATTAGACCAAATAACAAAAAAAGTTGTGTTTCTGGTTACCCGACCCTACATAGCAAAACAGGGCCGACACTAGACGTTTTTATCCAAATTTGAAAAAGTATTTATAGTCTAACTAATTTTGGCAGTGTTTCTGAGTCAATTTGATAGTCCATGAGTTGATGCCATTGTCGGCACCAAAGTTTGCGAGTCAATTTTGGGTGCTTTACAGCAAAAAAATTAAAAAAAAAATCCAAAAGGAATCCGACCTACACTACCTAGATTTATAGACCATGTAACCTGATCACACACGTTTTTATTTTTTTGGCCTTATATTGAAGTAATCACTTATTTATTCATGAAAATCAATAAAACCATTTAAAGACACTGTGCGTCATTTATTTGCTGCATACAGCACAAGTCATTTCTCTACCGGCTACATATTTGGGACATGGCAGAGAACCGCAGTAAGCCTCCACCGGCCACAGCTCCGACCCCCACTGGGCACCACTCCCACTCCTCCCGGCCTCAGGGGCTCTGTCCACACAGATGAAGTCACGCTGACTGCCATGGTCGTATTTGGAGCTCATCAGGTAGCCGTAGTACTCCCTGTACCAGCCCTCCATCTCACCCTCCTCACACGAGTTGGAGCCGGGGATCATCACCTAAATGGTGGTATATACAGATATTGTATTGTGTTAAAATGCATACACACTATTATGTAGTATTACTATATGTATATATATACATATATATATATATATATATATATATATATATATATATAAATATATAAATATATAAATATATATATATATATATTTATATATATATATATATATATATATAAACATACATATATATATATATATATATATAAATATATATATATATATATATATATATATATATATATATATATAAACATACATATATATATATATATATATATATATATATATATATATATATATACGTATATATTGGGAGTGAGAACGTCTGTCCAATCCTACAGCGGCAATCTTAAAAACGTTTCCTTCCACATTTTAAGGTAATTTTAAGATAATAACATTTATTTCAGATTGTCCTAGCATGACAATCATGAAGATTCTAAACACCAGATGGCACCACTTTCTCTGTTTATAAGGCAAATAAGGATCAAAAAGGAAAAACAGTAAGCATAAGTGGTGCCATCTAGATCAGGTTTACCGAGGCAATAATCTTAAAAGCGAGCTACGTTTTTAAGATTGGAAAGATGTTCTTGTCCACGTTTTTAGGAGAGTCTGTCCCGGCGAGTATATGGTATCATGTGTCATGCTGTGCTTGGAGAGTTAAAGGGGTAGGTATAGGGTCTAGCTGTACAATATGTCATGCTGTGTTTAAAGGGTTAGGTGCGGGGCCCTGTGCCATGTGTCAGGCTGTGCTTGAAGGGCTAAATGATTTAGGATGATGTCCTGTGCAATGCTGTGATTAAAGGGTTAGATGTGTAGCCCTATACCATGTGCCGTGCTATCCCTCCAAACCGAACTTGGGAATTGGACGTTCGCAACTGGGTAGAATCCAGGTAAGTCACAATGGCACAAGAAAGGCACGAGATATTCCCAAGAATTGTGAACATGTCCTTATTTCAATCAGAACTTGGGAATTGAACGTTCGCGACCTACCCAGATTCTACCCAGTTGCGAACGTTCAATTCCCAAATTCTGTTTGATAATAATAATGTGGAATTCCACAGAATATGACACAGTCAAAAGCTGTTCACATATTCTTGTGCCAGATACGTGCACAATTCTCGAAGGGATCCCGAGTTGTGACTCAAGAACCGCACAAGTTCTGCCTGAGATCTTGTTTGCAGGGATGCTTAGGGAGTGTTCATTTATTATTTACAGGGGGGGGGGTTGGTGGGTTTGGGGGGGGGGGCGTAAAAATTTCCGCCCCCTCCTGAGGGGGGGGCGTAAAAAATTCTGACCCCTCTTGAGGGGGGGGGCGTAAAAACTTAAGCCCCTTTTTAGCAAAAAAGCCCGCGCGTTACTATAGTTCAAAGGGGGGGGGGCGAAAAACTTTCGTCGCCTTCGGCGAGGGGGAGCGCGAAACGTTCCACGCACTCTCGACGGGGGGCGTAAACATTTTTTGCCCCTCCGCGCGAAATCTCACAACCCCCCCCTGTAATTAATAAATGAACACTCCCTTAAAGGGTTAGGGGCCTACCTGTACAGAGTGGGGGGAGTGGCACACGGCGCACACAGCGTTCTGGTTAACCAAGGTGTCACCATCCACGTTCTTCAAGTCGAACAGCGCGTCACCAGCTTTAAACTCGGTCCCGAACATGTAGGAGTAGTACTGGTAACTGGTCTCTGTCCTGTCCCACACCGGGCTGTCTATCACACACACGTAGTTACTGCCCGCCCCAGCATTGATGGTGTTCCCACCGCCAATAATTCCTGAACATTGAAGTTCGTACTGTATTGCTAAGTCTCACCAAATCGATATATGTTGAAAGTCTATGACCGGGTAACAATCTATGACCTTCAACAATCGATGACCGGCAAGAATCTTTGACCGGAGTGAAATTAAACTTAAGCTTATTTGGGGCAGATGTGCATAGAAATGTCAGGAAATAATTAAAGCATGTTTCAAAAAGTTATGAATACTATTCTTTTGTACAATTCCTTTTTATGTCGGCATCCAGGCTACCCGGTTATAGACGTCAGTCAGTCATAGATTGGTTCCGATCATACACATTCAACTTATATCGATTTGGTGAGACACAGCCGTATAACCATTTCAGGGCTGTATAGTGTTTTAATGCATCATGCCCTTTGCTGCCATGATACATAAATGCAGCCCTGGTAAGCCATATTTGAGAGAACTTGATTCATACAATATCCTATTGAGTTGAAGGGTCAGTATGATGCAGAATGCAGCTCATGAAAGTCTTTCTTCGCCAGGCTTGTTTTATGCATCATGATGACTAAGGGCATAATACAGGTTTGTTAAATCCAGTGGCAAATTATCAAACTGCTAAGATCATTATATGTCAATGTATCTACCTTTGTAAACACGTGTCGCACCGGCCGGACATCGAGATCTCCCCCATATCGTGTAGATTGTGCCACCAACTGTATCATAGTATTGACAACATGTGAGCAACAATATCAAACAAGAGGCAAACAGTCCGCCTTTACCTTTATAGATCTGTTCTCTACCAACATACTATCCTTCGTATAATTTGTATTACAAGGAGTTGGACCACAAGGGAAGATCAATAATTATGAATGTGTCTAAAATATTACAATGACAAATTCAATGAATGAAGGAATCTTTTATTGAACGGTAGCATCATTAAACGCTTTCTGCCCGAACAACTCCTTTTACATGTGATCAGTATTCGTCAGTGCTGGATTAGTGATTTGAATTCTTAACATTATTTAGATGTATTACTATAATAGAGTCAATAGGCCAGAAATGTATATTGCTAGTTGCTGTTCTGTATATATTATATATATGCGCTAGATATCTCCAGCATTGTCTTCTTCATCTTACATCCTCGTAAAGTTAGCTCTTCAGTGTCAACATAGCATGTATTCACTCTCTCAACCAATATTACTCATTAGCCAATTAGCATGTATCAGAAGCCACTATCTTACACAGTTTGATAATCAACAAGCGGGTAACATTTGCAGGGAACAGTAGAAACTGATTATTAGCAAGGTATTATCATTGATTGGCGTTTGCCTTGTCAAAATAAAAAGAGAGCTGCGAGGATGAACCTGTGCCTCTCACCTGGGGTGTCCTCAGTCCGAGGCGTGATGACTGTGTGTGCCGCTCCTCCTAGAGGCCCCCTGTTACTCGGATCCCCCTGCTGATGGATGACAACTCAATGACTAAGGAGTAGTAATTGTTTAACATAGTTTTTGCCAGAGGCATTCCATTTGAGCCAATGTTAGCATGAAATGTCGTTTACGTTGAGCTAACAACACTACCAATGTACAGCCAACTAGACTTTGTGCCAACATACATGTTCCAATGTTGGCCCAGCGTTCATTTTTGGGCTAATACTTAGATTTACAGGCTGAACACTAACTTTGTATTAGGGATCATTGATAATGGGTTGTAACTTATCAACCCATTTGAGCTATGGTGAAACACTGGCTCTTTTACTAGAAAAGGCGTTTAAAATTAAAGCGGCTCCAAGTTCACTAAATGCCATGTAAATGTCACAAATAGATGATAATGGCACATAAGCAGCTTCAAGTGATGTTTACTGAAATCAATGATGCCTAAAGTGGGACTTAAGGCTGTATAATATTTGCTGAAATGTCAATGTCAATGCAATGCTTACCTTGATTGGTGCTGGGCCCCTACCTGGTAGAGCCCCGAGGGCACCATGTACAATCAGCAAGCATCCTGCTATAACAACAGCCCTCAACATGGTGTAAGTATGGAGCAACTAAAGCCTGCAACTTTGTATGTATACCCAGCACCTGGGAGTTATATATGTGCAGGATAAGCATCTTATCAAGCCATGGAAATCTAACACCTGCCGATCGACTTTACTCGAATTGAGTATCATCTGATAATTGGGACTCACAGTTCTTTTTAAAATTGATCCAAGATGTTGACCAAGACTATACCTCCCTTCCTCTCCATTCGATTCATACCTATGACCTCTCATACTGGTCAAATGTAATCATATTGGCCAATAGTGGTCAATGGATGGAATAAAAGTGTGCACACTTTTACTATCCTCGATAAAAATACGCTGTTAAAGACATATCTGCCTATGCATAACAAGTGAATGCCCCATCACCTGTAGATAATATACTTCTCCAGCCTTTGTAACATTATTCAGGTAGGATTAAGAATTTAGGATAAAATCTGACCCTTTAAGGGACGATTCATGTACTGGCTGATGGTGGGCGCTAATTTGTGGTGGGCCTGTTGTGATCGGCTTCGTCACTGTTTACTGCGTGCTGTTTTTCCACAAAGTACAGACGTCCGGGACTTGCGAAATACACATTCCGTATCTTTTCGAGAACATATCCCAGCTAACAAAAAAACGTTATTTTACGTCAAAATAACGTTTTAAAAGTTCATATAACGTTATGCCATAGTAAGGAGCTTCAGAGAAACGTTCTTTAACGTTATATAACGTAATAAAATGTTGTATAACGTTTTTTGTTTACTGGGATAAATACTAAATAAAATCGTTTCTTGTACCCCAAATAGTAGTTAACCATACAAATATGGACGTCCACATTTAAATATGGATGTCCGGAATTTACGGAATTTGGTGAAAAGAAACAGTTTAGGCTGAGTCCGCGAATTGCGCATGTCCATACTTTATAGAGAAACAGCAACATGGGAGATCGACTTTATTCTTTCAAGATAGCCTGTGCAAAGCGTAATATGTGACCATGTTCTGTTATCTTAAAAGCTGCTACGCTGAAAATTTAGTTCTTAACTTCCTTGTGAAAAATGAAACATGGTTGTGTCCCTGATAAGAAGCTATCATTGTAATCACCAGCACCACACTCAGGAAGTAAAGACATACTTCTCGACTTGTAAACAGCTACACCCTGAGAAAAGTGAGAGTCATTGTCGCTAAAACTACCCTCACCTGAGAGTCAGGCAGTGCTTGACCCTCAGGTGAGGGTAGTTTTAGCGACAATGACTCTCACTTTTCTGTGTGTGTACGGTACATGTATGTAATATTGATAGACATAAACTGATAAAGATAGAAGTACCAATTACATGTTTTATTATCTGCGCAGTACACTTATCATTTAAGTAAATTAGATACTTTTAAAGGAACACTTCAACATATTCCATTTGAGTAAATGCGACTTAAAGGGATTTAAATACCGTTATGACCTTCCCGGGAAATTTATATGGCATAACTAAACTTACAGCTGCTTAAAAAGTTCCTTTAAGGCATCTTAAATTTGCTTAAATGCAAAGATTCATGCAGTGGTATATAACTTATATTATAAGTCTAATATATAAGTCTGATTGGTATTATCATAAAGCTGTATATACCAGTGTGATTAGTACTAGCGCGCTAGCATTAAGCTGTAAGCTGATTTCTATAACTGCCTGTACGGAGGGTGCACAACCTGAGCAATAACGCTGACCTAGGCCAAAACGTTAATGCACGTGTTTCAACATTAAGCCAACTAAAAAGTAGATTGGGAGAAAAATGTATAATCATATTTACACCACAGTTGGCTTAGAGGACAGAAAAAATGGGCTGACTGTATTTTACATACATAGCTATGTGTGGACGCATTCCACTGAGCACCCTCTCCTACTGTGGGCATAAGTCAGATATGATACGCGTGACAAGCTGCATAAGTGTTAAAAGTCTTGACAATGGTAATTATCTGCGGCTGATGCCTTGGACAATTACCATGTTTTTGGCTTATATCACTAATACAGCACGTCACTTGTATCATATCTACAACAGAATTGATACTCATACTTTGTGCTACAAAATCCAGAGCATGGAAAGTTTAGCAAATAAGTGACACCGACTGTTTTATTGTGATTATCGTTTTGTCGTCATGGCACCCTGACAAGTCTACTCAATTTCAATTCCATTTGCTTTTATACACGTCCTCAAAGGCAGCGCAGTACCATAACCACAAAAGGGTATAGCACATTAAAGCACTAATTGGCCCTTAGAGGTTATTACGCCACAGTTGGCTGACAAAAGAAATGGCCTTACTGTATTTTACATACATGACTGTATGTGGATGTAGTCCTTTGAGCGCACTCTCCTATTGTGAGTGTAAGTCAGATATGATACCCATAACTAGCAGCATACTTGTTATACGCCTTGGACAATGGTAATTATGCACGGCTGGCCCTCTGGGCAATTATGCGGTCCTTGGCTTACAACACTTTTACAGCAAGTCACCTGTACCATATCTAATAGATAATACGTTTCCCAAACTAGAACATGAAACACATTCACTATTCATGTGGCCTGTGGTGTATTGTAAGCGGCACACTTGGTGGTCAGTGGTCAGAAACTCACCCCTCCCCACACTCACACCTGCAGTACACTGAACCACTAACCTCCAGGTAAACAAGATATCTTTATATTCACAATGTATAAGGGAATTGCATCATTATTCAGTATTTATCATGTGACGCTAGAGCCCTGTTTCTTTATAAAGCATGCATTTACATGTTGTACATTAGTGTTATGTGACAAATGAGAATACATACGTGTATAGTATACTGTTGACTCACTCGAGCTGGGTGAATTCCAATACAGTTCTGGTAGTACATATGAAGGCATTTCTTTGTATTATAATAAGCAAATCATTTGTTTGTCTTGTTTATATCAGTATATTGAATCGCAAAAATCATAAGGAATAAATTGATATATACTTTAATAGTGCCAAGGGACATTAGTTTAAACCACTATGATAGATTCACCTTGAAGCGGACGCATACCTGGCGACGGTCACTTGATTTGTGCTTGTTCAATCAGTTTAATCTCTTTATTTGTTGATTATAGTTAAGTTTAGGGAGTGGTAATCTTTTAAGAGCAGGGGGGGGTGTTAGATTTTCGTGTGAGTGGGCCAACATTTTTTTGGTCCCCCCATGGGAGCTGTTAACTTTTTTTTGGTTCCCCCCCCCCTCAGGCAAGTTGAAACTGAGTGCGGCCGACCCCCTTGAGCTATAGGAACATGCGGGCTTTTTCAATAAAAAGGGGTCTAAATTCTTTTGTCCCTCCGCCCTCATACAGCACGTCACTTGTATCATATCTACAACAGAATTGATACTCATACTTTGTGCTACAAATTACTGAGCATGGAAAGTTTAGCAAATAAGTGACACCGACTGTTTTATTGTGATTTGCATTTTGTCGTCATGAAGCATGGCACCCTGACAAGTCTACTCAATTTCAATTCCATTTGATTTTATACACGTCCTCAAGGGCAGCGCAGTAACATAACCACAAAAGGGTATAGCACATTACAGCACTAATTGGCCCCTAGAGGTTATTACACCACAGTTGGCTGACAAAAGAAATGGCCTTACTGTATTTTACATACATGACTGTATGTGGATGTGGTCCTTTGAGCACACTCTCCTATTGTGAGTGTACGTCAGATATGATACGCATGACTAGCTGCATACTTGTTATAAGCCTTGGACAATGGTAATTATCCACGGCTGGCGCTCTCGGCAATTATGCTGTGCTTGGCTTACAACACTTTTACAGCAAGTCACCTGTACTATATCTAATACATAATACGTTTCCCAAACTAGAACATGAAACACATGCACTATTCATGTGGCCTGTGGTGTATTGTAAGCGGCACACTTGGTGGTCAGTGGTCAGAAACTCACCCCTCCCCACACTCACACCTGCAGTACACTGAACCACTAACCTCCAGGTAAACAAGACATCTTTATATTCACAATGTATAAGGGAATTGTATCATTATTCAGTATTTATCATGTGTTTAATACACTGGAGATAACAAAATAGATGTGCGATGTTGACATTAGGAGGACGCCAGAGCATTGCTTGTTTCTAAAGCATGCATTTACATGTTGTACTTTATTGTTATGTAACATATGAGAATATGTACACACACAGAAAACTGAGAGTCATTGTCGCTAAAACTACCCTCACCTGAGGGTCAGGCACTGCCTGACTCTCAGGTGAGGGTAGTTTTAGCGACAATGACTCTCACTTTTCTGAGGGTGTACATGTATAGTATACCGATGACTCACTAGAGCTGTGTGAATTGCAAAGTTCTGGTAGTACATATATGAAGGCATTTCTTTGTATACTAATAAGCAAATCATGTATTTGTGTTGTTTATATCAGTATATTGAATCGCAAAAATCATAAGGAATATATTGATATATACTTTAATAGTGCCAAGGGACATTAGCAATTCTTAAAATTGACAGGCGACATGGGAGCCTCCCATCTATACCCCCTTTGATAGATTCACCTTGAATCGGACACATACCTTGCGACGGAATCAGTCTAATCTCTTAATTTGTGGATTATAGTTAAGTTTAGGGAGTGGGAATTTTTTAACAATAGGGGAGGGGGTTGGTGGATTTTCGCGTGAGTGGGTCACCATTTTTTTGGTCCCCTCATGGGAGGGGTCGAAATTCTTTTGGCCCCCCCCTCAGGCAAGTCAAAATTGAGCGCGGCCGACCCCTTTGAGCTATAGGAGCGTGCAGGCTTTTTCAATAAAAAGGGGTCTAAATTCTTTTGTTCCCCCTTTTGGAGGGGTCCAAAATTTGTTGGTCTTCCCCCAATTCCACCAATTTAACCCCCTCAGTTGTAAAAAAAAACACCACACCCTTAAGTGTAATTTCTTCAATAAATCACCAACAAAGGTCTCATTGTACATGGATAAATATTGATATCAGTGTCCCTCTCAGGATATGTGCCCGACTTATGGTGAATCTACAGTATGCAGTACGTAGTAATTATAAGACGTGTACCAATCTGTATGCGAAATACAGTGAAGGAGCCTTATAGGCCTTATAGGCCCCTTCACTGAATACCCCTACAGATTGGTACTAGTCCTATAACTACTTTATGCCACTAGCTGTATGCAATATACAAGAGATGTGAAATGCTTTGTTCTCCGTGCCCGCTGTGGTATAAATGGTTTTCTATCAGCATGTTGACTATTTGTTGTGTTGTGTTGCAGGATGAAGTTGTCTGTGCTCGTGATGCTGGTTGTCATGGTGGGCCTCGTGTCCCTGTCTCCTGCCGCAGCCTGCCCTCACGGTTAGGGTGCACCCAGAACAATATGAGTGTCAGCTGGACGCTGTCTATGTCATGGATGTTTTAACACTTTATATTAGGGAGTGTTCATTTAGTAATTATAGGGGGGGTGAGATTTCACGCGGAGGGGGGACATTTTTTTAGGCCCTCCCCTCGAGAGCACGTGAAACGTTTCGGGCCCCCCCACGCCGAATGCGTAGAAGTTATTTCGCCAACCCCCCCTTTGAACTATAGTAACGCGTAGGCTTTTTTTTAAAAAGAGGGGCTAAAAAGGGTCAGAATTTTTTACGCCCCCCCCCCCCGGAGGGTCGGATTTTTTTACGCCCTCCCCCAAACCCCCCCCCCCCTGTAACTAATTAATGAACACTCCCTTACTCATTTTATTTTTTGCCATAAATAGGCTGTTTTGTTTCATGCCGGTCATGGATTGCACTAGGTCAAAGACTACACCCGGTCATAGACTTTCAACTTGGATAGATTTGGTGAGACTAAGCCACAAATGTTATTTTCCTCTTCCCCCTCAGCATGTGCTAAGCAGGACACATTCCAGTGCGCCTCCTGTAGCTGCATCCCGGCCTCTTACCGCTGTGACGGGGCTGACGACTGTGGGGACCGCAGCGATGAGGCTAACTGTACGCCCAACAAGAACCTTGGCATATAGACCTGCTGTATGCCCAAAGGTAATTATAACAGTGTAGGCCCAACAAGAACCTGGGGGTATAGTCCTGCTGTATGCACAAAGGTAATTATAATAGTGTACGCCTAACAAGAACCTGGGCATATAGTCCTGCTGTATACCCAAAGGTAATTATAATAGTGTAGGCCCAACAAGAACCCAGGCATATAGTCCTGCTGTATGCACAAAGGTAATTATAATAGTGTACGCCCAGCAAGAACCTAGGCATATAGTCCTGCTGTATGCACAAAGGTAATTATAATAGTGTAGGCCCAACAAGAACCCAGGCATATAGTCCCGCTGTATGCCCAAAGGTAATTATAATAGTGTACGCCCAACAAGAACCTGGGGATATAGTCCTGCTGTATGCACAAAGGTAAGTATAATAGTGTACGCCCAACAAGAACCTAGGCATATAGTCCTGCTGTATGCACAAAGGTAAGCATAATAGTGTACGCCCAACAAGAACCTGCAGCTGGGCATATAGTCCTGCTGTATGCACAAAGGTAATTATGATAGTGTACGCCCAACAAGAACCTAGGCATATGGTCCTGCTGTATGCAAAAAGGTAATTATAATAGTGTACGCCCAACAAGAACCGAGGCATATAGTCCTGCTGTATGCCCAAAGGTAAGTATAATACCACATGCACATCTGAAGCAGCCCAACGCCAATCATATAGGGCAGTGTCTTACGACATCAGGCCAAAGTTTTCATCTTTGACCGGGTGCCATCTTTGACCGGTTTGGCATGAAATCATTAATATAGGGCAGAAGGAGATTAAAATATTGGAAAAAAAGTTAAAAGGTAATGTAAAGAATGGAATATGATGATATATTCCTGAAAGTTTTATAACGATTTGTGTAAAATAAATTAAATGATATGTTGTTAAATAGGTCAGGAAGTCACCTTTATTGATATTATAAGGTATACAGATAACAGTTAGTACTAACATGTAATTCAATTCTTGTGCTTTAATTTCTCAAATATATATATAATATCTAGGCCCTATATATAAAATTACCCTAAACCCTACATTTTACTGGTCAAAGACGTTACTTGAACAGTTGCATAATCTTTAAACAACCCAAAAACGGTAATAATAGCTATATAACCACCACCATTATATTTTTTCAACCCCTAATATATCAGAGAATAATGATAAATATAATAGATTCGTTTTGCTGATACCCGTTCAAAGATGGCACCCAGTCAAAGATGGCACCCGGTCAGAGACGACCACAATCTGACAATGGCCCGATCTCATTAAACACAGCCATAGGCTAACTGCCCGAAATAGGAACTTAGGGGATGGTCCAACTGAAGCCCAATTCCAACTTCAGTCCAAATATACCGGTAGTTAGAATAGATAAAATGGGTGCCATTTTCTAGCCCCCTCCCCCATCAGATTCACTAAACCCGCTGTTGTTAAATAATGGTCACTACCTGAGATAGTGTTTAAAAAAAATCTATATTTAGTGTTTTTCTATTTTGGCAGCGGGACACTATAGATGAACGAGGATGGGGCTCACCATGACAACACGGCACACCCTGGCCAAGGAAATCTTAAGGAAAAGTGTAATATATGATATATGCTCTTCTGATACTGGTTATACATGTATAATAAAAGGTTAGATTGTACACTCTCTGTGTATTTATTCGGACTAGTGGCTGGATAACGCACAACATGTTGCGTTTTTTGTCACCACCATGCATACATATACTAAATGACGAAATAACGACTTAGCATAACTGGATCTCCCGGAGAAAAGACAGAGATCACTTGTTGACTTTGCAAATAACCAATCACAAAGAAATCGGCTCTGTATATAGACAATAGTGAGGGAGCAATCCTAGCTAGCGTAAATACGTTTAAAAAAAGTCAAAATAAGGGTTTTAAGGTGGATTGCTACCCTTTGATTTCTTCAAATTCTTAAAGCTATCAGAATGGGATAATATTGCATAGCCAGATACATATACAAATTCCCTAAACTGAGTTAAATATGTAGATCATTTCAAGCAAAATTGTGCATTTTGTAATGCTTTGAATATTTGATATATTGGTAACTGATGATATTTCTTTTTTTTAAAACATGACCTCGTACATTGCAGATACTTACTATTTAGAACACTATAGATGCTATGATATTGCTCAAAATTACCAAGGGTATAAATCATGACAATTTTATACATTGATTTTTGCCAATTATGCCCTTCATACAATGCCATATTTGTTTTATTTAGTCATTTTTCTGCATTATTTTTCATTTTCAAAGGCCCAAAACCCTATAAAAAAGCCTGGAACCCCCTATCACACTTTTATATGTTAGAAATTGATCTGTGCTATTTTCTGAGAGAGTTTAAAAAAGTTCTGTTAATATTGAATACTGTTTTTAGCCACTAAGGCTACAAATAATGACGATTTCTTTGTACCCTTTCCCGAAACCTCATATTCTTACCCAGAATGCCATGGTGTAAAATTGTGAAATTATTTTTTCAGTAAAGGGGAACTTATAGGTGTTTCACATGTGATGTTTTACATTTCTGGGCATAATGGTTGATATGAACAAAAATCATCGAAGCTTTCACATTTTTTCTCATTTTCAGAATTCTTTTTAAATATTTTAATTTTTAAAAATTCCATAATTTACTAAAGTAGTTCGGGACCCCCTATTTTTCTTTACATTTTCCGATTCTATATAATTTAAATTGCCTGTATGAAAAAAATTGTGAGATTCTGTTAACTTTCAGTGACTTTGATTCAAGGGTAGCGACCCACGTTAACGTTGTTTAACGTTTTGCCATAATAAGGAGCCATACTTACTAAATCAGGACGACATTCAACATGGACTCTAGTCTACTAGACATATCATTGTAAATATGTTATCTCCCGTTGTGTTCCTTTATGACCAAAGCGGAGGAGCGTGATCATTTCATGAGTTTTGGTCAATAAATCTATTTAAAAAATAGAGAAACGTTATATATCGTTTTATAAAACGATTTTTTAAAATATACACAACACACACTTCCAGTTTTATGATTTAATTTGTAGAGGGAAGGGCAACATGTTGAGCATTTAGTGTTGTTTACAAACTCTATGTGGCAGCACTGAGCACCCATGTCAACTGCCTGCCTTGGGGGAGGCTGCCAATGCTAACCGCTGTCACTGCTTTAATTTGATTTGAATTCCATTTATTTATCTTGGCAGACCATGTTATCACAAGCACAAGCATTCTTCCAATGAGCGGATTTAATAAAAAGGCCTTTTTTTTGGTCAATCGTATAACAAGAAAATACAGATTTAGGTGCACTGAACCATCATGTCTCTCGTGTGGTTACAGGGGGCTAATTCATAACGTTTGAGGATAAGATGGGGACATTGGGAACCGGGGCCCAGAATAAAAAGGGCATTAATTGTAATTAACAAAATCATTCTTCCCTGAAGCCGATGTGGAGATTATCATTTCTTTGGAGTGTTCCCCAAACATATCTATGCAGGTTATAATAGACACCACTTGGATAAAAGGCTAATCAATTGACACTCCCAGCCCATTTTGTTCATTGTATTTCCTGACCTAATGATATATTTTTTATTCTACCTCTGTTAGGGTAATGTACATAGACAAAGGTGCACTCGTAGAGTTCCTCACTGCATGTCATTTCATGATTAACTCGCCAGTTCTGACACTGATTTGATTACAGAATGGTTACTCTCTGGCATCATGTTGTGGTTCTAGGCGTTTTCCATGTTTCTACGTCAATTAATTATTTACCTTCAATATTTTTGGGTAGTAGAAAGTTCTATGGAATATATCAAGGATCTGCACGGCTACCCCGTTTTCTCTTCTTTCTACAAGATGACGCTTATGACCTTTGATCCTTTGAAAGGAGGGGGAAGAATTCTGGAGGGAAAACTTCCAATGGCGGGAGGGGGGGGGGGGTAACTCTAGGTGCACACACAGAAAAGTGAGAGTCATTGTCGCTAAAACTACCCTCACCTGAGGGTCAGGCACTGCCCGCGCACCTAGGAGAGCTATCCCGGGCGTGGCTGATATATTGTCTTGTACTCACAGGCGTTACTCAAAAGGACTTACCTATATTCTGATGCTTGCCGCTCAATGTAATATTCACGGGGAGAGAGCATAATTATCTCTATATCTCTTGCTCACAATGAAAAAGTACAATAAAACGTATACACTGTTGACTAACCCCACCCCCAACTTTTGCCCTCCCCGACCTCTAACCCTTTAAGGACATGTGTAGTACACTCACCTGGGCTGCATTCATGCACCAGGCCAGTGTATGAAGCCTGTAGGGTTGTCATGATGCTTGAATACAGAACTGGTTAGTTATTGCAGAGCTGCATTCATGAATCATGACAACAAAGGGCATATATATAGATATATGGCTGTGTCTCATCGCTTTGGGCCAATGTGAACGTCTTTGACTGGGTGCGATCTTTGACCGGGTGCCATCTTTGACCAGGTGCCATCTTTGACTGGATGCCATCTTTGACCGGCCAACATAAAAAAATTCTTCTTTGGTATGTTAGGGATAAAATAAAGGAAATGGCTGTGGTTATATGTCCAAATATCTCTACACCTTCCCTAAATAAACATTTTTTCTGTCAGGGGGTCAAAGATGGCACCTAGTCAAAGACGTCACCTGGTCAAAGGTGGCACCCGGTCAAAGACGTCCACATTGGCCCAAAGTGGTGAAACACAGCCATATATTAAAGCACTATGCTGCCCTTAAAGGGTTATCCCCCACTTCCTCACCCTCCTCCTGCGTTATTTTAAACCTGCTGATCAGCCAGAAAGTCGTCACGGCGCGCATGCGCTGGAGCGTGACGGGAGGCAGCGGACGTTAGGAAACTACAGGTGTGTAAAGGCCAGGAGGTCCCAGTTGACGAATGGACACACCTGGATGGCATCTTCACGTTACTCCCATATTACAAAGTCAGACAAATTTGTTGCAATTGGTCCAATATTTTTTTTAATGATATTCACCTATTGTCTTTTCGTTTTTTAAAATTCGCCTATTGATACTGACTTGAAAGTGCCATCAAATGAAAAAAGAAACTATGTCAAAGTGAAATCGCTAACCTTTAGAAGGTTAACCTCTTTGATTTTACAAATATTAAATGAGCATGTATCAATTGATATTTCTCCTTTACTGGGGAAATCTCATTTTAGAGAAATGTATTTTCTTTTTCACTTCATGTAAAGTATGTTTTAGAGTTTGGGAAAAGTCCACATCGTCTATCTAACATAAATTGACATATTTGACAAAAACGTTTCTACCCATTGGTATGTGCATAGTATGGGCCACATCAACAACCAACGTGGTCCCCCCCTACCCTCCCCCCCCCCCAGATTCCTTTTAGACCGTTTGGATATATCCAAATTTGTCCAAAATGTGTCCAAAATGTGCCCAAACATCGCTTTTGACCCAAGCTAGAGCGACATACATTTCAGTGATTTTTCGACTTTTCGACAAAATCAATGATGGGAAAAAGGGTCCATTTCTGATCTCCTGCTCATTTCACTTTGTATTTTGAGGATGATTCTGAATGGAGGTAGACCATCAACATGTAAGAAAACGGGAGTGTGTATTGATGAGCCTTTGGTCCACTCGATGTCATCAACCCTGGATAACCCTGCCTAACTATGTTAGGTGAACACTCCTCGGGAACAAATAATATCTAAATCGGCCTCAGAGGAGAGTATCCTCATGAAGTACATTGTAATTTTACTCCTCTAGATAATCTGCAAAACCCCCATGTAAACCCATGCTATCCTCAAACTTCATGAATTAGTCTGGGCACCCCTCTCCATTCCCAGGTGTATGGGGTGTAGACCTAAATCCCGATAAAGTTTCCTGATGCCTGCTTTCCGAAAGGTCCCGGGGCTAAATCTAAGTAAAGAACTTGCTGCTTAGGACCCTCAGTGAGAGGGGGTGGTGTGTGTATGAGTGGGGGGGGGGGCTGGAACCCACCCACCAACACAGCAGAACTCACACAACTTAAGGTGCTGTATACCCCTCACTCCAGGCTGTCAGTGAGAGAAATCATCATCATAACATGGATGTACGGTTATACACTTAACATGGACATATCACTGTAGTAATGGAGGGATTATTACAGCATTAAGGTGGACACCACCTGGAGGACACTGGAGGAGGCAGCATTAAGGTTGTCCCAGGGTGTGGAGGAGTACTAAGGGTGTAGCCCCCATATCACCTATACTATAGCACTACTACCAGCTCAGGCCGTATAGAGGTGGTCAGTTTACACACATGGTGGTCAGTGTACCTGTACACCTACCTATACAGAGGAGTACCAGGTCCCACCCGGTGGACAGCACACATGTAAGTGTATGGGTGTGGACCACTAAATTGGACATGGCGACATGGCCGTTTTTGGGCCTAGTGACATGCGACATGAGGAATATTAGAGATAGCGACATGGGACATAATCATTTCTTAAAATCGACATGGTGACATGGGTATTTCTTAAAATCGACATGGGAAATTGGGACCCCCCATCCAGACCCCCAAGTGTTACCATGTGACAAGTTGTTCACCCTCAGTTATGGCTAATGCTGGGACTCCACTGCCCGATTTTCTGGTCCATTCTCACAAAAGTGTATCTGCGGATGATGGCAACATATACCCTAACATAAACGGTTGTTTGCAATAGGGCATCCGATTTGTGAGAATTGCCCCGATCTAACAACAAAATCAGGTAGTGGAGTCCCAGCTATATGATAGCTATACTAACTCCAAAGAAGTGGTCAATTTTTAAGAACAGGGGGTGGGAGTAATTAATCGCCATGCGAGTATCCCACAGTGTTAAGCCCCCCCCCCCCCCAAAAAAAGAAGAAAACATGTAATAATAAAATAGAGAGGGGTTCAAAATCGTCCACTCAATCTGTTCAGTATGTTTCTGGGTATAATGTATAGTGACACCAGTCTTTGCAAAAACATGCAGGACAGTGGCAATGGCCACCTAAAATGCCACCAGTCCAGCAGATTGAATAGTGTAGCAGGACCGAAAGTCCAGTTGGCTGTGTGTCACGACCTTGAGCCAATGTTTTTGTCTTTGACCGGGCGCCGTCTCTGACCAGGTGCCGTCTCTGACCTGGTGTCAGAAAAACGTGTTTTTTAAATGTTTACTTACACTGTCAGAAGTAACTGTAGCTGCACAGCGAGTTATACTGTAGAACTACAGTATAAAAGGAGGTATTTTTAGTTTTAAAACCAAAAATACTTCCTTTTATAAATACTGTAGTTCTACAGTATAATTCGCTGTGCAGCTACAGTTATGTATCTATCCTGATCTGGCCATGAATGATGAAAAATATAATATACTTGTTATGGACAATACTTTTTTATACTTTAAATGCATACATAGTAAAATGTGTATTTATGCAGTCCTTCACAAATGTAACCGGTCCTGCAAATTTTCAAATGTCCTGTGGCAGTGTGATGATGGGCAGTATGAGGGGGGGGGGGTAGTCTATGGCGGGAGTATAGCGATGACTCTGGTTTCTCCGTATGGGCGGCCATGTTAGTTCTGACCTCGCAATCTATCGTGAGACTTAGGCAGTGACCAGACACTCACACACCATAGCTTCCGGGCAACAGGCTACAATACGAGAGCGGAACCAAGGTCTCACGAGATTGCTGGTGTCAGTGTACACACAGAGGTTGCGGGAACAAGTTAACACACGTTACAGCCCTATAGCAAAAGTACTCCTGTTGTGACCAGGGTACCGTTGTAACCGTGTGTTATGCAGCCTACACGTTAGGGCGTGTACACCCGATTTACTGCTTATATAGACGGGGTGTGGCTCATGTCAATAGTATCTATATTACCTAACTGTTAACCTGGGGCTGGGTTACAGAATGGATACAGCATGGCACAGGGCACAACACTATACCTCACACCATGCCGTGTGAGTTGTCATTATTGGTTTTTAATAAGCCCACACTGAAAAACTCTGGACAGCTCTGGAGTCTGTAAGGTCGTCTTACAGGACGACCCTAGGGTCTTCTAAGTGAACAACATAGAATCAACTAGCTTCAACTCGTCAAATTGACAACCTGCCAGGTTACCATCCCACAAGATGACCCTAGACTTGTCAAGGTCGTCAAAGTAAGATAGTTGATGCAGGCCTAGATTAGCCACAGCTGGGGGCTCATCATTGCATAATGGTGGTAGGTCTAGGGTTTCAAATCTATGAGTTTGGTCTGGTTCCAGATGACAAGATTATTTTATCAATTTGTTTATATACATAACCACATATAGAAGTGATATTTAATACACTAATGCCACCAAGGATTCACATAGTGTATCACCAAGTCTTTACTGAGAATAGGTTACTCTCCAGCAATGGACGGTAGGCTTGTGTGTGTATAATACCAATATATTCTTCTTGCTTTTCACTCCGGTCCCGAAGGGACCGGCAGGCGTATATCGCCGCTAAGGCTACGCCAAAATACCAATATAAGGTGCATGCACCTACTTGTGCCCTGGTGAAAGACACAAAAGAAGTGTCTTTCTTCTACACATGTGCTCTATGTTTTAAATGTTGTCAAAAGTATGCATTCTTTACATTATCTTACATTTTTCCCTAGATACTTCACATAATCCTCCATATTAACATATATGTATTGTAATACTCAGTATTATATCAACATAGGAATTAATCAATTTGTTCCCAAGGGTACATATTTATGCTAGGTAATGGCCACCTGCAGGGAGAATGGTGAATCACTTCTAGACAAGTTTAGGGCTGGCATATGCCAGGTAGCTCTAGATGGGTCTTCTTACTAAAGAGTTTTGCTTGCCTTTCTACCTCGCCCTGTTCCTCTATCTGTCTCCCTGCCTCTCTTCCCACCAGCCCACTGTGTGTCTGTCTCATTCTCTACGTCTATGTCTGTGTTCTGTATCTCCCCTCCCTCTTTCTCTCTCACTCTCTCTGCGTTTGTGTGTCAATCTCGCTCTCTCTGCCGTCGTCTCTTTTCCTCTGTTTCTCTCCCCCTTTCTGCCTTCTCCTGTTGCTGTCTATCTCTTCCTCCTCTCCTCCCCTTTCACCGCCTGTCTCTTTCAAATCTATGTTTACACATATGTAAAGCTCATAATATCGTTATCTAAAAACATTATTGAAGCAACGACTCTTATACAGAGTTCGCAGACTTCAGATAAAGAGGAATCTCAATCCCCGGAAAATAAGTGGATCCTCCTTCGTACCAACCTCCACCTAAGTCTAAGTCTCCCTCAATGACCCTAGGGACTCCTACAGACCACTTTCCTAAACCTGGACATGCCAGAGGCCGCAGAGTATTTTAACCCTTTATTGATGGCACAATGCATTAATACATCATGCCCTTGGTCGTCATGATGCATGAATGCAGCCTTGGCGACCCTATTGACACAGTCATGAAGGGTCGGCATGATGCACCAAAGTAGCAATGGCGAGTTACTCGCCGCGCTGCATTGTGCATCACTACAACAAATATCATCTTTTAGCGACATGCCGTCCTCAAAGGGTTAATATCCTATGTTCTTTATCGTCATGATGCTTGCATGCAGCCCTGCATGATGAGTCCTGGGCTGCATTCATGCATCATGTCCGCCCTATATGGCCCTCATATGCTTCAAAAGGCTCATCATGATGCATTCATGCAGACCAGATGAGTCGATACATTCATGCAGCAAGAGCAGTCTCCATGAAAACCTTTTCACCATGCAGGACATTTGGTTCTGTAGATCTTTTATTTCGCAGGGCCGGCTTAGTTTTTGCAGGCACGGATGCCTGAGGGCAATTTTCATATCTAATTAAAAAATGTACAGGGCAATAATTTGCATTGAATAAGTACATCTTTCCTATATATTCCTTGTGATATGTACAGTTTTGAATTATGTTATTCAAAAAGTTTAAGCAAAATGCTTTTCTCTCTAGAAAACTTAATAATGGTCTGATTTACAAGCCGTAAGAACTGACATGGAGCCAAAGATCCAGCCGGTCATCTGGACCGGCAGTAGGACCAGTCCAGCCGGTCATCTGGACCGGCAATAGGACCAGTCCAGCGGGTCATCTGGACCGGCAGTAGGACCAGTCCAGCCGGTCCAGCAGCCTTTTAGCGGCTATAGCCGGTGTCCGGCACGTTTTCACAGAGTCTGCAAGAGGACAATGGACATTACACATTAAGACACTATGCTGCCCCTAGAGGGTTAATCTACATTTAGGAGCCGTGACTTGGTAAATATTCTAGGATGTGGGGAGGAGATGTTGACATGTCAAACAGCAAAGTAGAGCACCATGACTTGAACCACCCTACTGAGCAAACTAAACTCACACTACAGAATAGGCCTGACCCACCCAGCAGAGTAAACTTCAACTCTGAGTCAGTCTCCCTCTCTACTACCAAGGGCATGTCTACTACCTCTTTGCTATTACTATGGCATATATGGGGACCAAAGAGGATGAGGTGGGTTGGTTAGGTAGGGGGAGAGTTAGGCGTAGGGTTTACTGTTCTTTTGAGTCTAGGTGTAATTTCATTGTAATAGGAACTACAAAACAAATGGGCCTTACCGTCAATGCTACTTTTTAACTCACATGGCAATAATTATCGGGTCGATTAATAGACGATTTTAAGAACTGGTACCTGTTAAATATTCAGAATGGATACTCTCTGCCTCATTATAGACGACAGGATTGTCTTTTTACATGTACACATTTCTAGTTACCGGTTTTAGGAGGTGGGGGGGGGGGGGCAACGAGTTTTGGACTCCTTGGGGAGGGGGTGGACCAAAGGAATTTGGACCCCTCTTCAGGGGGATGGGGCAAAAAAGAGTTGACCCCTTTCTGTGAAAAAAACCCCACGTATTACTATAACTTAGAGGGGTCGGCCATGCTCAATTTCAACCAACCGGGGAGGGGGGAGGGATAAAATTGCGACGCACGGAGACCAAAAAGATTTCTTCCCGTTTGGGTGAAAATCCACCGACACCTGCCTCCCCCCATAAAAAAATGAGAATTTCCAAAATCCCGTGCTGTAGTCCATGTGATTGTTGGGTCTAGTTTAGTCTGTATCATACATATGGTGATCTTTAAGCTGTCTGATCCTGCTTATGTAATACCCAGGTATAAATACACCTACATCTAGCCAGGGTGTGCCTCAACATAGACTCCACAGGATGTATACTTATATATTGTATCCTGTGTGATCTATTTGACTGAAAATAGTGACACAAGGTTCCGAATGATTGTTCATGTGAATATAAATTTATAGAATAAATTTCAGCCATTTTACTTCTTCTGTATGAAAAGAGCCAAAAACGATTTTTCTCATTCCAAGAAAATAAGCTAAATCATCTTGTCTGATGGACAAACGACTAGTTTTAAGATGCATTTTAAGAAAATTCATTTTTTAAAGCGTATTGTTTGTCTACCAGGCGAGTTTATTTATCTTATTTTCTATTTTCTGTAAATGATACAATCATCTTTGGCTGTGATACAATCAAAGTTACATACTACAATATAATACACTAATTCGTTCTCTTTGATGCTCTCTGTCTCTGATACTTACTGCACAGTGTCTTAAAATAACCTCTGGTTTCCTCTTTTAGGTCAATGAAGCTGCCTGGATTATAAGGAAGATATCGCCAACATGGCATTAAATAGTAAGTACATATATGTTCTTAAATATTTGATGATTAGGCTTTAAAAAAAAGGTTGTGTTCCGGTATCCCGACTTTTTAAATTTTTGAGGAAATAAATGACATTTTTGGCTTTTTTACTACTAAAATTGACCTTTTTGACAAAAAGAAATTGTAAAAAAAATGTAAAAAGAAAGATATCCGACCTACCGACCCTGTTTATTTTTGGCCGGAACATAATTTTTTTTTTTGGGGGGGGGGGCCTTAATCTAGAAAGCAAACAGGACGAAACCACTCACACAGGCATGTGGTGACGAACCCACTAAGTGACTACCGGTAAATACCACACATATTGCCTATAATCTAAAAAAGCCTATCTTCAGTAGTCTCAACTTATTCCGAAATCTATCCTCTAAATGGCACCACTGTGTTGTTATATAGATCGGAGGCTCTGCCCCCCACCCCCCCCCCCTTTCCCTTTTTTTGGACGACATATCACCTGTAATCTTAACACAGAATGGTGTGCAAAAGCTTTTCGGGGTGGGGGGGGGAACTATTTAGACCACAGGAAATATAACTCATTAAGACTGTAGGTAATGTGTATGGCATCTAGTCAGCTAGTGAGTTAGTCCACTGTTTCCTCACATAGAGGTGACAATGGCATTCTGTTACCCAAGACCTTTGTGTATTGACCTTGAGCTCAGCATGAGTTTGGGTTCTCTAGAGATTGAATCTCTGAATACATAGACAAAGGTGCACGGGGAGAGTTTGTCTCGTGAAATAACCCTCAGTGGATAAGTCTACGGTGCACCTATGTGTTAATTTTATGTAAATTGATAATATTCATCAAATTTCCACTTAATTGATCTCAAAAAGGTACTTTAAAGTGGTTAAAGGTCAACCACAATGCTTTTTCTGAGGTAATGGGGCGAAGGTACATTACCTAACTTATATACTTTTGAAAAATTGTTTCAGAATAATGATAAATCTATGAAATATGACCATTTTAGTCAGGAGAGGCCACTTGGCTCTAGTCCCTAACAGGAGAGCATGCTGGTGCTGCCCTCTTATGGATAGAGGAGGCGTAAGGTACCCTATGATGTAACTTAGGTTCCCTATGACGTAACAAGGATCCTAAGATTGTATGTGTGATATACATTTACAAATGACTCAAGGCAGGGTACCCAAGTACAGAGGCCTAGAGGTATATACATACTAGCTCAAACTGATACTGTACCAATATTGAATGATGTAGTAGGCAAGCAACTAGCTGTCACGGGGACTTAGGGGTACAGGGAGTAGGAGAATATTGAAGTAACAGATGAGGTACCCCTCACTGTATGCCATTTTAGTGTTGGTTCCACTCCTACTGGTTTCCTCCCAGTGTCTCATTATCCCCCCTCTGTTACACTGGTTCCTACACCTAATTCCTACTGGTTATTGCCTTGTCTCACTGGTTTCTACATTCAGCCCCAATGGTTCCTACCCCAAGTTCCACTGGTTCCTATACCCAGTTTCACTAGTTCCTACCCCCAGTGCCACTGCTTCCTATCCTGAGTCTTGTTGGTTCCTACACCCAATTTTACAGGTTCCTACCCCAGTCCAACTAGTTCCTACCCCCCAGTCCAACTAGTCCCTACTCCCCAGTCCCACTGGTTCCTACCCCCAGTCCAACTAGTCCCTACTCCCAGTCCCACTGGTTCCTACCCTGAGTCTTGCTGGTTCCTACACCCAGTTTCACTGGTTCCTTAACACAGTTCCATTGGTTCCTACTCACAGTATCACTGGTTTCCACCCCTGTCCCATTGGTTGCTACACACAGGTCCTACTCCAACACATGCTGGTTCCTACTCCCTGTCTCACTGGTTCCTACCCCCAGTCTAATTTATTCCTACTCTCTATCTCACAGGTTCCCACCCCTGTCCCACTGGTTACCACACACGGATCCTACTGCAACACATGCTGGTTCCTACTCCCAGTCTCTACTGGTTCTCACACTGGTGCAGTGGCAAAGCAAGGTATAGATCTGTAAACCCTCAGTAGAAGAGGAGGTCCAATACAATCTAGGTCAGGCCCATTACGTAAACCAAAACAAAACAGGTAAGATCCTTAGTGCATACATATCCTTGAAAGAAAAGAAAATTGTCCCAAAATGACCAGCCTGTCCTGGGATTGAACTCAGATGACCAGGTTTTGAAAGCCAGTGCTCTATGCGTTTGGCCACCGAGTCAGATACAGCAGTGAGCCTTGACTAGATATTAAATTTTATACTCTATTTGGATGTATATAACTCAATGTAGCAGGTTAGAGTCCCAGGTTTAATGCATAGTCCTCTGTCAATCAGATACATAGGGCAATTAAAAAGTTGATATGACTGTTCATATTAGGGACCTTTAGCAAAGCTGGCATAGCTCATCAAACACAGACATAAGGTATACTTTCAACACTGCTACATCTGCATTTTATGAGCTATGTTGAGTTTGCTAAAGGTCCCTAATATGTCCCTGTATTTAGTTAGATCCTTCGGAAAACCTCACTGCTGCCTATGGGAGTCGAACCCACATTAGCCCCGTCCGTAGTTCCATGCCTTATCCATTACACCAGTGAGCTATATGCAAGATTGAACACCTTCAGGTGGTCTTTATCCTGTACTAAGACATTGAACATGATAGATGAGGTAAGATCTTTAGTGCATGGTTTTCTCCCTAGAGGGGAGGACTGTTACACTGCAAGCCCAGTTGTGAATCATTATGCTTGTAATAGTGCAAAAACTGGATAGCTCTCCCAAGTGAGAGGACAGACGTTCAGAGCGTTATCTTAATAAGACATCTTAAAGTCTTAATTCAGTGTCTTAAGTTGGGGCAGGGCTTGTCAGGGCTAGGGCGCCACCTGTAGTTATACTGAGACTATTTATCAAACTATACATAACTTGGAGGCCTGTAATATATCGAAAGATTAGAGAGAGATGGAGACCTCTTATTTGATTTACTTATTAAATTATTGATATGAGCCTCCTAATCAATTTCATCACCCTGTGCACATTATTAGGTGAGGTTTTCAAATTGAACC
Organism: Harmothoe impar; assembly: GCA_947462335.1. NCBI lineage: Eukaryota > Metazoa > Annelida > Polychaeta > Phyllodocida > Polynoidae > Harmothoe > Harmothoe impar. The sequence continues at coordinate 32,127,273 of OX381721.1, forward strand.
ACTATGTCAATCATTATGATTCACAAGTGGGCTTGCGGTGTAACAGTCCTCCCCTCTAGGGAGAAAACCATGCACTAAAGATCTTACCTCATCTATCATGTTCAATGTCTTAGTACAGGATAAAGTACACCTGAAGGTGTTCAACCTTGCATATAGCTCGCTGGTATAATGGATAAGGCGTGGGACTACGGATGGGGCTATTGGGGGTTCGACTCCTGTAGGCAGCAGTGAGGTTTTCCGAAGGATAGTCTTTTTATCTAACTAAATACAGGGACATAATAGGGAACTTTAGCAAACCCAACATAGCTCATTAAATGCGGATGTAGCAGTGTTGAAAGTATACCTTATGTCTGTGTTTGATGAGCTACGCCAGGTTTGCTAAAGGTCATATCAACTTTTTAACTGCACCATGTATCTGATTGCCAGAGGAATATGCATTAAACCTGGGACTCTAACCTGCTACATTGAGTTACATACATCCAAATAGAGTATAAGATTTGATATCTAGTCAAGGCTCACTGCTGTATCTGACTCGGTGGCCAAATGCATAGAGCACTGGCTTTCAAAACCTGGTCATCTGAGTTCAATCCCAGGGCAGGCTAGTTATTTTGGGGCAAATTTATTCTAGGATATGTATGCACTAAGGATCTTACCTGTTTTGTTTTAGTTTATGTAATGGGCCTGACCTAGATTGTATTGGACCTCCTCTTCTACTGAAGTTTTACAGATCTGTACCTTGCTTTGCCACTGCACCAGTGTGAGAACCAGTAGAGACTGGCAGTAGGAACCAGCGTGTGTTGCAGTAGGATCTGTGTGTAGTAACCAGTGGGACAGGGGTGGGAACCTGTGAGATAGAGAGTAGGAATAAATTAGACTGGGGGTAGGAACCAGTGAGACAGGGAGTAGGAACCAGCATGTGTTGGAGTCGGACCTGTGTGTAGCAACCACTGGGACAGGGGTGGAGACCAGTGATACTGCAAATGGGAACCAGTGGGACTGGGGGTAGGAACCAGCAACACTGGGTGTAGGAACCGGCAAGACCCAGGGTAGGAACCAGTGGGACTGGTGGTAGTAACAAGTGATACTGCAAGTAGAAATTAGTGGGACTGGGGATAGGAGCCAGTAAAACTGGGTGTAGGAACCTACAAGACTCAGGGTAGTAACTAGTGGGACTGGGGATAGGAACTAGTAATACTGCGAGTAGGAACCAGTGGGACTAGGGACAGAAACCAAAGAGACAGGGCAATAACCAGTAGGAATTAGGTGTATGAACTAGTGTGACATAGACTAATGCCAATGACCATTGATACTGTCTCTGCTGTATTTCACCAGGGGGGGTTGACAGACTGATGATCTGGTTATTTGACTCATTACCAAAAGAGCTAATGTGACATGCAACTTCTAAAAAGTTTCCCTTTCAAGTCCCCCAACATAGTTTCTATAACTTAGGGAAGACCCTGAGTCAAAATACCCTGCCCTAGAGGCCCCGATTGTGCTGCCCCCATGTGGCAAACAGGGAAAATGCTCCTTCTCTGGTAGAAAGTTAAGAAGAAAAATGGGCAAGGGTGGAAAGATGCAATTATGATGCACATGCATATCACCATTTGTGAAAAATGATCAAATGGATGCTTAATACAATGTCAGACTACATGAAACTCGTGTTATCACAGTTTCCAACAAAGGGTTTGCTGTTCCCCTTTAAATCAACAAATTTGATGATTTCATATTTTGCCCTGAAATACGGGCAAGAGTTATTTCACTTGGGGTGTGTAATACAGCCTTCTTTGGTAAAGTCAATAGGAGTGCCTTATTCACCCTGAAATAAATGTCGTCAGCATAATCCTTGGCAATATCTGTATATCAGGACTGACTGATAATTGCGGTACCAATAATTACATCCACTCACTTTATGAAGTCTTTTTCCCCTCTGCAGGACGTACGGTCTTGCGGAATTGAAAATCTGCAGGACCGGTCAGGTTTTTGCAGGACCGAATACTTTCACCAAAGTTTTGTGGAGTAATTGACAACAAACTATTATAATAATAAGCAACCTGGACTGTATACAATTACTTTAAAAGGGAAATTCTATCGTTATGACACCAATTATTGTATTCATATTTGTCCTGGTACAGTTGCCTTAATAATGGTCCGATTTACACACAACAAAAAACAAAATGTAGGTAATTGTCATGGGGATCCAGCCGGACATTTACCGTGTTCGGCAGGATTACAATATAAAGATGAAAGGAATTGTTAATTTGAGTTGCAATAACTCCTAAATTTACAGCATGGATGTCTACACCAGAAAGGATGAATAAAGACAAATGCCAACGCCCATTGATACCGTCGCTGGGGCCAGGGCAGTATCCCACTCAGCTTGTGGTTCGTGGGATGCAGCCCCAGCCCCCACTCGTGAAATATGCCAGAGAAGGTATCAATGTAGTTGGCATTCATAGCCATTTAATGAAGAAAATACCTTTTTAGCCTATTCGTTGAGACGGTAACTACGTTTCTAGGGTTACGTTTTGACGTTACCATGCACGGACGCCATACTGTTCCTGGTACACTTTTGGATGGTTCAGTACGGGGGCGCCGTTCAAACTCTAAATTCTTCGAAAATCTGCTAGGTGGGGGGTATATTTGAAAACAGCTGAAGGCTAGGACAACCCCGGCCATGATGTCGGAGCCCTTAATGGTTTAATGCAAAGTAATGGTCATAATCGGCCATTCAGCATTCGCAGGGTGCCAGTGTAGGCCCTTCATAACGCAGAGTTCATAGCACAAGCGACGATGTTGTACCCGGGGCGGTATCCGGAATACAGGCCCTCCTGACTGCAGGCCCCGACCCCACAGGCCCACGGAACACAGGCCCCCAGCCCACAGGCCCTCCGGATCTGGGGCCCCCTGCCTTTAGGCCACCCTGACTACAGGCCCCCGGTCTGTAGGCACAAATCTCACGTCCATTTCATACGTCCAGACCCCATTATCTCATTCAAATTCATCACGTCCAACACTATCTCTTACAAATCCCTCACGTCCAACCCCTCCCTCACATCCAACCCCACCCTCACATCCAACCCCCCTCCCTCACATCAAACCCCCTCCCTCACGTCCAACACCCCTCCCTCACGTCCAACACCTCTCCCTGACGTCCAACACCCTTCCCTCACATCCAAACCCTTATCTCACGTCCAACCCCCTTCCCGCACGTCCAACACCCCTCCCTCACGTCCAACACCCCTCCCTCACGTCCAACACCCTTCCCTCACGTCCAACACCCTTCCCTCACGTCCAACACTCCTCCCTCACGTCCAACACCCCTCCCTCACGTCCAACACCCCTCCCTCACGTCCAACACCCTTCCCTCACGTCCAACACCCTTCCCTCACGTCCAACACCCTTCCCTCACGTCCAACACCCTTCCCTCAGTCCAACACCCCTCCCTCACGTCCAACACTCCTCCCTCACGTCCAACACCCTTCCCTCACGTCCAACACCCCTCCCTCACGTCCAACACTCCTCCCTCACGTCCAACACCCCTCCCTCACGTCCAACACCCCTCCCTCACGTCCAACACCCTTCCCTCACGTCCAACACCCCTGCCTCACGTCCAACACCCTTCCCTCACGTCCAACACCCCTCCCTCACGGTCAACACCCCTCCCTCACGTCCACCACCATCTCCTCACGTCCACCACCATCTCCTCACGTCCACTACCTGATCCTCACGTCCACTACCTGATCCTCACGTCCACCACCATCTCCTCACGTCCACTACCTGATCCTCACGTCCACCACCATATCCTCATGTCCACCACCTGCTCCTCACGTCCAACACCATCTCCTCACGTCCAGTACCCCCTTCTCACGTCCACCACCATCTCCTCACGTTGGATGTGAGGAGGGGGTTGGACGTGAGGAGGGGGTTGGATGTGAGGAGGGGATTGGACGTGAGGAGGGGCTTGGATGTGAGGGCGGGGGTTGGATGTGAGGAGGGGGTTGGACGTGAGGAGGGGGTTGGATGTGAGGAGGGGGTTGGACGTGAGGAGGGGGTTGGATGTGAGGGAGGGGGTTGGATGTGAGGAGGGGGTTGGACGTGAGGGAAGGGTTGGATGTGAGGGAGGGGGTTGGACGTGAGGAGGGGGTTGGATGTGTGGGCGGGGGTTGGACGTGAGGAGGGGGTTGGATGTGAGAAGTAGTAGTGGACGTGAGGAAGTGGTAGTGGACGTGAGGAAGTGGTAGTGGACGTGAGGAAGTGGTAGTGGACGTGAGGAAGTGGTAGTGGACGTGAGGAAGTGGTAGTGGACGTGAGGAAGTGGTAGTGGGCGTGAGGAAGTGGTAGTGGGCGTGAGGAGGAGGGCAGAATAATTTGTTAGAGACAGTGAAATGGACGTATGACAGGAGTTGGACGTATGACAGAGTTGTGGACGTATGACAGGGGTTGGATATATGGCAGGTTGTGGCCTATGGACAGGGGGCCTATGGCCAGGGTGCCAAAAGACCGGGGGCCTAAGATCCGGAGGGCCTGAAGGCAGGGGGCCGGTAATCAGGGTGCCTAAAGGCAGGGTGCCTAAAATCCAAGTGCCTAAAGTCCGTGTACCACCCGGGGCAATATGGCGTCCGGCCTGGTAACGTCAAAATGTAACCCTAGAAACGTAGTTACCGGCTTAACGAATTGAATACATTGTATTTAATGTGGGGCAATGATCAAGATAATTATATTCCCGAAATTCATCTGTCTGGTGACTATCTTGCAGCAACTCACTTCATCCTCATCAGCGTGGTGGGCGTGGTCTTCCTCGCCTTCCTCTCCCTCGTCGTCTGGCTCGTCGTTATTCTATACAGGTACGTTATTCTTAACTCTTGAAGTGTTCACAGACTACTAAGGGTAAGATAACCATAAAGTAACCATGCAACTTTGAACAGCTCTGTAGATTTCACTGATATTTTTGTAATAGCAATAACATAAATCAGTATATTTTTCATTTATTCACATCAGAAAATTCTTAATCTCTGAAAATTCTATTTTATTTCTATAGGATATTGCTATTGCAAAGATGTTTATAAAAATGTGAAATATTTCCTATTGCGCCCCCTGAGTAACTTAGACCTAGAGAACTTAGCCTTAGAGAAAAGAAACAGAGGCAAAGGGAGTCTGGGTAGCCTTCAGAATGACTTTAATTTTAAGGGAGACTTAGTCCATATGTGACTCCATCAGATGAACCACGGAACTCTATGACTCCCCTAGCCCTGTAAAAACAGATACGTAGATCAGACCGAGATTCATTTGGGATGTGAAATATGTAACGTGGCGGATGTGTGATATATTCCATGTGCTCTGGAGGGGGTGCGGCATAAAAAAGATGACACGCCTCCATGCAAAATGTCACCATCCCCTCCCCCGTCATTAATGAACACACAATTAGTATATAGAAAGGGTATTCTGCATTTGATGATGTAGGCTGTGTCTCACGACCTTGGGCCAATGTTTTTGTCTCTGACCGGGTGCCGTCTCTGACCAGGTGCCGTCTCTGACCAGGTGCCGTCTCTGACCGGCTTGGCTTGACAAGGTCAAAATACCAACAACAGAAGGCTTATTGTAATTATAATTATAAATATATAACAACCTCCATAACGTTTTTACAAATCCTTATATATATGAATATAATTCTTTTTAAAACACCTTTTTTCTGACACCTGGTCAGAGACGGCACCTGGTCAGAGACGGCACCTGGTCAGAGACGGCACCCGGTCAGAGACAAAAACATTGGCCCAAGGTCGTGAGACACAGCCTGTAGTGTCCATTATTAGTAGGTGAATGTGGGTTTTCTCCCTCATTGTGTATTTAACCAAAGGTTCATTTTTTAAGGTTAGGGTGTCAGATGAGTTTCACCCATTTTCAGCGAAAATGCCCCACGTTATTATAAAGAAGGGGTTGTCAAAAATCTCGACCCCTCTAGAGTGGGAGGGGGAAAATATCACCCCTTGTCGGTGAAAACGCTTGTGCATAACTATAGTTCAAAGAGGGGGGGGGGGTGTGGGACCCTTTTAATCCGTCTGGAGGGTACGGAAATCTACCCCCCTCCTAGTCTGTATTTGGATCCTGACCACTCCCTAACTAAAAGATTCGATAAAGGGATAATGCATCTGTTTGGTACTGAGCTTTAACAGAAAACCAGACAAGTTGTTTTCCATTTAAAGATGCTTTTTATTATAGGCTGAAGTACATCTAGATGATAGATTGTTCTTGCCAACTTTTGGTTTAAAGGCCCAAATCTTGGTACCCCTAGAGCAACAGCAGAGTAGGGACAGGTACTCAGCCCTATCTATCTATCTATCTATCTATCTATCTATCTATCTATCTATCTATCTATCTATCTATCTATCTATCTATCTATCTATCTATCTATCTATCTATCTATCTATCTATATCTATATCTATATCTATATCTATATCTATTTATCTATATATATCTATATCTATATCTATATATATATATCTATATATATATCTATATATATATATATATATATATATATATACTGCTGAGTATATATAATGGGTAGGGGGTTTGATTAATAAATCAAATTGATTAGTGACAGAATTATATTACCTTTTGTGATTATGTATAAGTTCGATACACATGGGGAACACAACATAAAATTAAAACACAATAATAACGTACTTGGCAGCAAAATTACTAAACTACTATAATTGAAAGCAGGTCATGATGTCCCACAGCTGTCACACTTTGAATAGGTCACACAATATGCCACTAATTCAGAAATTTATACGATACGTCGACAAAATATAGAAAGCAGATAGAGCTACATCTTTCTTGGCTCCGGTGTTTCTACAATATCATAGCAGGGAATTCCCTGTTAGTCCCAGGGCTTAAAATCAACCGCAGTAGCTAAGCCTCCTGCCACATGGAAACACCTTAAGAATCAATGTCTTCATTGAATCCCTCAGTTCTGAACTCAGAGAAATTAAGATGATGGGATAAATGCATGCCTCTAGTAATGCTAGTGCAGACATTTTTAATCTCCACTGATCAAAGTTCGACCTATCGATACCATAGATGTCATAGACTGCAGCAATCACAGATGTTATCATCAGTTGTGGCCAGCAGATAAGGATCACCAGTAGAGAGGTAACCTGTAGTCTCATCAGGCGGCCATGGCGAGTTGGTCTTCTCTGAGTCTGCTGAACACGATGTACTCGGAGCATCTCATGGGGCAGGCCTTGGTTGAACTGATTGGATGCTCCTATCACTGAAGATGTCTGTGGCATGTGGATGGTCACAGTACCATCAGTGTTACTATCTTCTCGTGGCACTTGGAGCTGGACTGATAATTGTAACATCTGAGGAGAAGCACTGGAGGGTACAGCCAAGGGACTACTTGTGCTGCTCTTGGTGTCGGAGGCGATTGGGCTGGGTTGGGGCATGATATGTACAGCTTGGTGTGTGGAGGTGCTTGGTATGGGCTGAGAGGGGCTCATCCCCTGCTGCCCATGTCTCTGTGATTTAAGCACTCTAGTGGCTGCACTGCTGGAGTAGCTGACTGTTGGTACGACAGAGTTCATGTGTTTAACGAGCATCAATGTCCATGTCTGGAAAACAGCACTGAGCACAAAAACACCAAGGACAAAGCTACAGAAAACTATTACCTGGGTTGGTGTCAGGAAAAAGTCATTGATGCTGCAGAATGAAGCACTCCTTGGTAATACCTGCCTAGTCAAGAAGAAGCCAAGCAGAATGACCAAAATTAAAGTGACAGCAGCAGAGAGTGCAAACTTTACCCGTCCTTTTGTGAGGATTTGTTTGTAGGTGAAGGGTCTCTTCATGGTGATGAAGCTGTCTAGAGAGAGAAACAACAGGCCAGTGGCTATGGAGTATGCCATGCTTAGGCCTATTGTCATGGTCAAGGCACATACTACTGCTTGCTGAAGATATGGCCTGAGGAGCATGGCTAAGCTGAGGAATAGATGGGCCCCAGTCAGATAGACAAGACACCATCGGGTGGAATAGTTGAGATGGCCTGATCTCAATTTAGCTATTGTAAAGACAAGCAGGGAGTTGGTCAGAAAGCTTATCAGTGCAACCGTGGTTTGGATGGCAATATAGATGAACTCACTGTTGTAACCAGGCTTATCCCTAGTGACATTCTGGAAGTGTGAAGTGTTCATGATTCAGATTCTCAATGACTACTTGTTCTGCTTACTGTCCGATCTTCCACGCAGCTGTTCGTCCTGTGTTGAGGATCACTACTAGGCACGGGTATATAGGAAGATGTAGGTCTGATACAGGTGAAATCTTTCATAACTCAAACTGACACCTTAATGGGGAGCGCTCCACAAGTTACAAAAGCCAGGCTGAGAAAGCAAAACCATAGTGCGTCACAATGACCCATTGTCTCTGACCACTTATTTTGGATTTTGTGTGGGGTTATATTAAGGTCTTTGTATGGCCTGTCAATACTAGTGCCTGCGGAACCAGTTCCATTGTAGCATTAAGCCTCTAAGGGCGGTGTGTTGCCTTAAAGCAAGATTTGATGTCATGATTCATCAATGCAGGGCATGTGAGAAACTCATACTGAACCCTTCAGGAGTGTATCAAACCTATAGGGTTCTTATGATGCATGAATGTAGCATATGAGAGTTACTCACCAGGGATGCATTAATGGTCCATAATGGTAAAATATATTCATACCACATTAACGCATTATGCAGCTCTTCAAGGGATAAGACAACGTGTGAAGCAATTATTATCTGATACAAAAGACCATGTGAGTACGTCATTTCCCCTCCCCAGGTGTTTTCAGGTGTCTCTGACTGACAGGTAGCAGCTCGTTCAGGGCTTAACCCTTTAAGGCCGACCAAAAATGTCTTTGCTGGTGATGCGGGTGAGACATTTTCACAGGAACCTTCCCTGGGCCGAGCCTTTGCTGTTTCCCATAGAGTTATGTTGACTATAGTCAATGCTCAGCCAGCCATGGCATCAACTATAGTCGATGCTCGGCCAGCCATGGTGTCAACTATAGTCGATGCTCGGCCCTAAAGGGCTAATTATATAATGGGCCAGTGCTGCCAACAAGGCTGCCAACTGTTTGGGTGGTAGCCTGTAAAATTGTCTCAGGGTCTTCTGCATCAAAATTAGCAAATCCTCATGTTTTCAATGTCATTTTTGATGTTTGTAGTTTTGAGGTATGTGGACAATACGGGGCACAATTAGCAGGGTTGGCCCCTCGCCCCCTCCCCATCCACAGTGTTGTGATGGCACTCTGCCTACGAGCTGGGCGGCTCCGTGGCCCAATACTTCCATGCAAACGTGTTTTTTTTGCAATTTTGCCAATGTCTAATTCTTTCTTATTGCCAAAAGGCATGTTTGGTATCAAATTATAGCTCGTTCTAATCCATGTAGGCCTACAAACTATGTTTCCCCCTAGCACACTTTCTCAAGGTTTTCTCCCTCTCTTAGGTTGGCAGTACATATTTTGCAATGGTCTGGCAGTTATTTTCCTGCATCTTTAAATATATCACTTCCTTGAATAGAGGGCACACTGTGTTGATGTACAACGGTGGGTGCCGTCAGTTGTCTATAAATAAAGGTTATCCCCACCCAACCCTCACAAAGTGTCTGCAAAATACAGTTTGTCTCCAGCCTTCTATCACTGTTTAGAGAATATATATACATGTATATATATATATTTATATATATATATATATATATATATATATATATATATATATAGGAGCCTTTTTATTATTAGGCATATCTCTATCTTTGAACTTAATTAACACGCTGACGTCTTTGCTAAAAAGGGGCAAAATCGCCCCCCTCCCCTCCCACAAACGGAGAGAAATTTGATAATAAATGACCACTCACGTAATTAGTTAAGCTGTCAGTGCATTGGCGTATCATGGTATAACTGCAGATATATATATATATATATATATATATATATATATATATATATAGGAGCCTTTTTATTATTAGGCATATCTCTATCTTTGAACTTAATTAACACGCTGACGTCTTTGCTAAAAATGGGCAAAATCGCCCCCCTCCTCTCCCACAAACGGAGAGAAATTTGATAATAAATGACCACTCACGTAATTAGTTAAGCTGTCAGTGCATTGGCGTATCATGGTATAACTGCAGAACTTTGAGCCATTAAAACTTCCCTTGATAACAATTGGCCCTATAACATGTTATAACCCTGTACACTCCGTGTATTCTGCAGGAGGAGGCGCGTGCAGAAAGCAGCACAGCAGTACCAGCTCCGCACACCAGGGGACACACAGAGTGGTGACGTCACTGATTCTGGGGTAGCAATGTCAGCAGGACCCAGCCGTCACGTGACCACAGTGACCTTGACCAATCAGGACTTTGTGCAGTTCCCTGGTGGCCGACAGGGGAACGTCTACGAGAACCCGGATGCCTTAATAGGAGAGGAGGAGGATGATGACTCCGGGCATGGCACTTATGAGGATTACGATAAAATCCACATCGATGTTGTGGAAACTAATATCGAGGGGGTCTACGCACGACCGCAGAAGTCAACCCTCAAAAAGAACTCTACCCCCAGAGATATTGTGCTGAATAGCAGCACCATGGACAAAAATGTGAAGTTCAGTGAGAAATTACAGACTGTTATTGGTGACTTAGCCACACCAAAGGGATCAGTTAGAATCACAGAGTGGGACCCCAAGACGTGATGTTTATGTTGATATATAAAAATGTACAATATTGTTAGATGTGCTTTCACAGTGATTTTGTCACATAACTCCTAGTCTTATGATAAGCTATGATTTGAACTGATGAAAATTACAGTGGGTTAAATGTGATAATAAAATATGTGGTAATGTCAGACCCTTCAAGAGTAGTACACATGTTGACTGTTTGGTTCCTCTGAACGATCAACATAACTAGGTAACTACGTACCATGAGATGTCCACCTTAATTATGTAGTTATCTATGTATGGTATTGTCTTTATGTGTCCTTTGCTGGAAAGAGTATCCCTTAAAGTGTACTATGAGACACAAAAACATTGCTTATCATTCCGGGCAGTTGAAAAGTTAGAAATGTGGTACCTGAGGTGCCATAACTGCATCACTCCACTGTATGTTGGGGAGATCTTTCCGCGTACCTGCATATATTTATACAATTGCAACACCCAGCGTACCGGAACTGTTTACACCAAGAAGCTTTGGTGCCAGGAATGATGCTTAGCAATAGAGATCGAGGTGGAGCCAGTTTATTCAATAATTGTGGTTATCTTACAAGCATGGCTGAGGTGAGTTTCAAGGGTGATCCCCTAAGTTGCAACAGATGTGAAAGTAGCGCTGGCATGAAGCAAATAATAGCAAGGCCAGGGAAATTGGTTATTGTGATATGGTACAGGGGTCAATGCTCACTTCCACAGCTAGTCTAGTGAATTAAGGGAAATATATCAAATCAAAGGAACAACTAAATGAACCTGAAAAGTATGGGTTCATGTGATCTGACAGTCATCTTTATGAAGGGCAGCCATCTTGAATTTTTAATGCATTGATTTAGATTTGAATATTAACCTACATGTATAGTTACCAGTTTAGCATCTTTTACAGTTTCAGTCCTAAATATTTGTAAAAAGTTCTCAAAATTAAGATTTCCCCTTTATTTTAATGATTTTGGTGACCACATCTTAAAATGGCTGAAAAACGGGGATAGCATGGACATTTTTTTTGGAGCAAGGCAAAAAGTGAAAGATCTTGGTTCAAACCATGTGTAAAAAAAAATTGGCACTTTTATCCAACAATAAAGTATAATGCCAATTCGTTCCCTTAATTCACTAGACTAAGCTGTGGGCCAGCTAGTCTGTAACTCTAGAAATCTATGGGCACAGATTTTCAGCTGTCGGCCCAGGAATAAATCTTACTCTATTCAGAGAGAATCCATATATAAATTTCTGATTTATCCATTTTAAAATGAAACCAAATTTTCCTCTTTCCAATGACATATGACTATACTTATATGGTTATTTTCCCCTCCAATAATTTGCAAAATTCCTAGTGGCTTACCTGGGCCTACCTGGAGGTAATTCTGACGAAAACTACTGGCCTGGTCTCAAAATTATGGGCCATTGGCTCCCAGGCCACCGTTAGTGTCTCCTCTTGGTGGTATAGCGGAACTATAACCAGCAGTGAGGCTGGTTCCTGGTGATATAAGATATGCAGGCTGGGACCAGCAAAACGCAGTGCATTCTAGACTACATGGGAGCCCATCAAGATGAATGGTTTATTTCTGGTGGATTACTGTTGTATATATAATTATATACATGTATAGGCTCTCCAAACAGTAGTTGAGCGTCGAGGATAGACTACTTAAATAGTGTTCATATATGAATTACAATAGAGGTAAGAAGGAAGATCAAAAAGGTGTACCAATGTACATAAATATAGAAAAGATATCATATTCAGTTCCTTCTAAGAGCAACAAAGTAGGTCATGTTAACATGCATGTAATTCATACCACATGTTAGATGTTGTATTTATAACTATTTATGAAACTAATCAAACCTCACATGCTATATGGCTGATTTTTAATCATGATGTATTTTCGGGAAACCTGAAATAAGAGGGTCGCCCACCTCATGTGCTCATCTGCTGGTCCTCTTAGACGACAACAATGAATCATAAATAAACAGGTTTAAACCATGTTGAAGAATATTTCTAGACATTACAATGAAAAAGGCTTTGTGTAACTTACTTATTTTGCTACTTTATCTCAATTCTAGTCGAAGTCAAATTCAGCAATTAGTTTGCCAGTGAATCACACCTTGTTTGCAAGAATACCGCAAGCCAAAAGCAGTTAATTTCAGATGGTGTACATGTGTTTTATATCAATAGCCTGACATGTAGCATTGTTTCTCTTGCTTCTATTACACCTTAACACTATTTAGGAAGAAAATCAAGTGATTAAGGTATATCATTTGTAGATAAAAGTCGATAATACACTGGGTAATGCCATTAAACAATTTTACATTCACTTAGTCAACAAATCAATCCTATTAGGCGAAGGTGTTCCTGATATAAGTATAACACATACCTGGACATTATCTACAGTGAATATGCCTTGCCCTTGTCAAGATGTTTTTGTACCTCTCACAATTCTTCCAAACGGCCCCGGTATCAACCATATTAATCTAGCACTAGTCCTTTTGCTTGGTTCGGTAAGTGACCTGACCATGAGAGTTTGCTGGGTTTGGGCAATATTTCTGTCCACGAGGGCCCAGCGAGAAGGACCAAGTTGGAAAAATCTCCCACCATACTGTCAATTATAAATCATAGAAGCTTGGAACTGGGAGGGTAATCTTTAAATTGCCCTATGGTGAGGTAATGTATACTTTAGCCACATACACTATTTAGAGTTGTTTGCTAGGAAGTTATCTCCTGTTGCTAGGCAACCATAGACCATAACAGGAAAGTTATTGCTGTGTCCCATGAGTTTGGGCCAATGCGAACATCTTTGATTGGGTGCCATCTTTGACTGGATGCCATCTATGACTGGGTGCCATCTTTGACCGGCTTGATAGAAAACGGTTTATTTAGGGCAGATGATAATATAAATGGGCTTTTTATCACTAATTTAAAGTGTGGAGCATCCATTAACCTTTTCGATCCATTTATATCTTAATCTGTCTTAGATAAACGGTTTTCATATGGCGATCTATATGCTGTCTGATCCTGCTTATGTAACACCCAGGTAAAAATACACCCAAGTAAGTGACATCTAGCCATGATATGCCTCGAATTAGTGTCCATAGGATACACTTATATCCTTCTTTTTTGAATAACATGTACAATATTTACCAGTTTACTATGCTTAAGTATAGGAAGCACAGTACGCAATCCCCTCCCTCATTGAATACAATATGGCCGTATTCAATGGGCTTAGAGAAGTCGTTCCCCATTAAATGGCTTCTAATAAAAAAAAAGTAAACACAAACTCCATCTACTTATGTTGATACCGGTACCGTCTCTGACGTTTTTCACCCGTGGGGGCTGGGACACATCCCATCAAGCCACAGGCTGAGTGGGATATGCCCAGCCTCCACTCATGGAATATTTCAGAGACGGTATCAATGGGCTTTGGCATTTGTCTATATATTTTTTGACTAAATATAATGACACTCGGTTTAGATTGATTATTCATGTAAATATACATAGAATAAATTTCAGTCATTTTACTTCTTCTTTATCAAAACATCACAATAAAGCCTACACACTAAGGGATGATGCACTAAGTTGAGTGCTCTCTAATGCTTGATATACACTGTCTTGAAATAACTGCTGGTTTCCTTTTCAGGTGAATAATGCTGGCTGATTTAAAAAGAACAAATTGCCAACAGTATAGACATGAGACATACTCAGATGTAATTTGGAGCTATCTGCCATTTGGAATGTATACCCTTTTTCTTGAGTAAATAAAAACTCAGCAGTCACATTAAATCATGAATATGATGTGACCAAGTGGAAACAAATGAAAACAAGGCATTAAATAGTAAGCAGATGTTTGTTCTTAGATATTTGATGATTAAACTCCCAAGCCAATAAGAGGGAAGGCCTCACAGAGAGATGAAAAAATCAGTCTGTGAATCCAACGTGCAATCTCCCTTGACTCTTGGGCTGATGATATGCTGGCTCAACTCACACACACGACTTGTATTTGTGTCCATTAGAGATTGACATGAGACTATTTTCTAAATACATTCTGTGCGCACAATCAGTGATGGCTAACTGTATCAGCTACAGGCTAATTGCTAATTAAGGTAGCTTTAATTACATTTACTATATTAAAATGACTTTTGTTTAGAAAGAGCAGACACAAATCACTGACATTACTTGCTATATTGTAAGTGGTGATACACCAATATCCACATCAGGCCTGTGTCAACCAGGACTTAAAAGACTGGTTTGACGCTGATAAACACATTTTGGCATCGACAAAACGGTTTTGTTGGCACCAAAATGTGTTTGTCAGCGCCAAAACATGTTTTTTGATGCCAACACAGTCTTACAAATGCTGGTAGACACAGGCCTAATGCAGAGTACTCATCGTCCCGTTGATGTGGGTGGTTTCAATAGAGCACTGGTATTGTATATCCGCAGGGGATAGAGTGTCTCCAAATCCTCCTAGCTCCAATACTAACTTTCCTATAAGCCCTTGAGGTAATAGTCACACTCCGGCAGTGTTCATCTATTAGTTACAGAGGGGGGCGATGGGTTTGGGGGGGCGTAAAAATGTCCGACCTCTCCTGAGGGGGGGGGGGGGGGAATTCTGACCCCTCTTGAGGGGGGGGGGGTAAAAAGTTCATCCCCTTTTAAGCAAAAAGCCTGCGCGTTATTATAGTTCAAAGGGTGGGGGGACGGAAATGTTTCAGCGCCTTCAGCGAGGGGAGGCATGAAAGGTTCTACGCACTCTAGAAGGGGGGTGGGGAGTAAAAAAAAAGAACTCCACCACCTCCCCTGTAATTAGTAAATGAATACTCGCTTAAGTGAAGCGTGCCTAACTCATTATCACGAAGTTGCAGTAACAACTATTGTATTCCAATGCCATATCTATATTTGCATCTTACTATTTGTCTTCATCAACTCTTCAAGTTGTTCTAATTCCTTGCAGCAGCTCACTTAATCCTGATCAGTGTGGTGGGCGGGGTCTTCCTTGACTTCCTCTCCCTCGTCATCTGCCTCATCATTATTTTATACAGGTACTATGATTTAAACTCTTTAAAGTGTCCATACAATAAGGTTAAATAACTATATATTGCAATGTCACCACCCCTCTGTAATTGATAAATGAACACTCCCTTAGTGTAAAGAAAATGTATTCTGTGCTTGATGATTTGATGTCAATGTTGAGTCAAATGAATTTCACAAAAGTGCTCCCGCTTTACTAGCATACCATTGCGATAAAGTGCCAGTTTTGAAAGAGCACAGGCCTTGTATAAGCACCAGGGGAACAGGGGTTTTGAAATATTGCTAAATCACTCATATAGGATCTTCAATAAGTGCCTTGGGATCAAAGCTCTGCCAAATGGAAGAGTGCCCCAGCGCTTAATTGTGATGGTACAGTATAGTTCAAGTAGGGTTGGTTGGAGGTTAAAAGCATTATGTGCCTTCTCGAGGGGGGAGGATGTTGCCAGAAAAATTTACCCTCCCCCTCTGTTGTTGAACAATGACTACTCCCTGGTGGAAAGTCATAGTGGTCAGGTGCCTTGAATAACAACATTCCTAATGAATAGTGTATCTGGTTGGTGCTGCAAACTAACAGAAAACCAGACAAGTTGTTTCCCATTTAGCAATGGCTTTTATTACGACGATGAGTACATGTGGTTGATACATTGTTCTTGTCCTTGCCAACTTTTAGTTTAAAGGTCCAAATGTTGGTACCCCTAGAGCAAAAGTCAGAGTGAAATCTTTTATAGAAACATATCACCCAGTTCGATACACAGAGGGAACACAACATAAAACATAGCGATAATATACTTAGCAGTAACTTAGCTACAGTACAACTACAGAAAATGAAAGTAGTTTATAATGTCTCACACTTTAAATAGGTCACATGACAAGCTGCTTATTCAAAAAATATACATGGATACACCAGCATAAACAAAACAGGCCAAGCTGTATCCTGGTTAGGGAGTGGTCATTCTTTAACAACAGAGGGTTTATTGATTTGGGGGGACCAAAGTAATATTGCTGTAGCTCAAAGGGGTCAGCCACAATCAATTTAAGCTTGTCTATGGGGGCAGAAAAATAGTAGCCCCCTGTCAGACGGGGGGCAGAAAAATGTCCCCCCACTGCATCTAATTCCCCAAACCCCTCCCTTATAGTCCCACAGTAGAACCTTTCCCCCCATGCTGAAACCTGTGATTATGGGTATTTTCTGTGGCAAATATTAGTACGAGTATTTCTAATACAATGAAAATATTTCAAGAATTATAAACCTGCAGTGTCCACCACCAGTCAGGGCTTAGAATTAACCGCAGAAGCTAAGCCTTCCGGCACATGGAAACACCTTGAGAATCAATGTCTTCATTGCAGCTCTCAGTTCTGAACTGAGAGAAATTAAGATAATGGGATAAATGAATCCCTCTAGGAATGTTAGTGCAGACATGTGTAATTTCCACTGATCAAAGTTTGACCTGTCAATGCCATACAAATCATAGACAGCAGCAGATATAACCATAATCATTACTTGTGGCCAGCAGATAAGGATCACCAGTAAAGAGGTGACCTGTAGTCTCATCAGGCGGCCATGGCGAGTTGGTCTTCTCTGAGTCTGCTGAACCCGATGTACTCTGAGCCTCTCATGGGGCAGGCCTTGGTTGAACTGATTGGATGCTCCTATCACTGAAGATGTCTGTGGCATGTGGATGGTCACAGTAGTATCAGTGTTACTATCTTCTCTTGGAGGTGGTACTCTGAGCTTGACTGGTCTTGATGATTGTAGCATCTGAGGAATGGCACTCGAGGGTACAGCCATGGGACTACTTGTGCTGCGCTTGGTGTTGGAGGGGATTGGGATCTGTTGGGGCATGAAATGTACAGCTTGGTGTGTGGAGGTGCTTGGTATAGGCTGAGATGAGCTCATCCCCTGCTGCCCATGTCTCTGTGATTTAGGCACTCCAGTGGCTGCACCCCTGGAGTAGCTGACTGTTGGTGTGACAGAGTTCATGTGTTTAACGAGCATCAATGTCCATGTCTGGAAAACAGCACTGAGCACAAAAACACAAAGGACAAAGCTACAGAAAACTATTACCTGGGGTGGTGTCAGGAAAAAGTCATTGATGCTGCAGACTGAAACCCTCCTTGGTAATGCCCGCCTAGTCAAGAAGAAGCCCAGAAAAATGATCAGAATTAATGTGGCAGCAGCAGTGATTGACAACTTTACCCGTCTTTTGGTCAGGATTTGTTTGTAGGTGAAGGGTCTCTTCATGGTGATGAAACTGTCCAGAGAGAGAAACAACATGCCAGTGGCTATGAAGTACGCCATGCTTATGCCAATTGTCGTTAACAAGGCACACAATTCTGCTTGTTGAATATATGGCCTGACACATATGGCTAAGCCGAGGAATAGATGAGCCCCTGTCAAATAAACAAGACAACATCTGGTGGAATAGTTGAGATGGCCTGATCTCAATGTCGCTATTGTAAAGACAAGCAGGGAGTTGCTCAGAAAGCTTATCAATCCAGCCATGGATTGGACGGCAAAATTCAACTCACTGTTGACATCAGACTTCTCCCCAGTAGTATTCTGTGAAGTGTTCATGACTGGAGATTCAGACTCTCAATGGCTACTTTTTCTGCTCTCTGTCCAAACTTCCACCCAGCCGTTTATCCTGTGTTGAGGATCACTACTAGGCAAGGGTATGTAGGAAGATGTAAGTCTGATAGAGGTGAAATCTTACAACTCAAACTGACACCTCATGGGGAACGCTCCACAAGCTACAGTTTATTCTGATTAACCACATGATGTAGCAAGATATTCTGGAAATATTATGTGGTGTTTTTTTTCTTTAGTTTCATGAGTGTCGTTTTTCTGGTATTTCAATTAATATAAAGCATAAAAGTATGATTGTGTAGGATGCCTAATGGAAGACTTTTTGTAAAAAACATATATTTTTAACTGGGACACATTGTTTCACCACCTGCATTTCAGTGTCATGCTAATAATCATGTGATTAACCTACAACCAAAAATGATGATTTTACAGCAGGGATTGGGGGGGGGGGATGCAATACCATATTAAGTAGTGGCTTACAATTGATTTAGCTTTTAATGTCAATAGCAGTCAAAAGGTCCCAATGAAAGGCTATTTCTGTAAATGTTATAAACTATTTATTAGAATACTGATACATTTCAGAACTGTTAAAGGCTGCACAGTGTTTTAGTGCTGCCAATTCATGAATGATATTCATATATTTACATATTTATTGATTCTTATATTTGTGAAACAAACCCCACATATCAGAACAATCTGAAAATCGTGCCCAGTGTGTCTGTTCCAGCTCCATTGTAGCATTAAGGCTCTAAGGATGGCCTGTCAATACATGTACCTCGTGAACCAGATCCATTATAGCATTAAGCCTCTAATGATGGTGTGTTGCCTTAAAGCAAAAATGATGTCATGATTCACCCATGCAGGGCATGTGAGAAACTCATACTGAACCCTTCAGGAGTGTATCAAACCTGTGTGGTCTTCATGATGCATGAATGTAGCATATGAGAGTTACTCACCAGGGATGCATTAATGCGCCATAATGGTAAAATAAATTCATACCACATTAACGCATTATGCAGCTCTTCAAGGGATAAGACAAAGTGTGAAGCAATTATTATCTGATACAAAAGACCATGTGAGTACGTCCTTCCCCCTCCCCAGGTGTTTTCAGGTGTCTCTTACTGACAGGTAGCAGCTTGTTCAGGGCTTAACCCTTTAAGGCTGACCAAAAATGTCTTTGCTGGTGATGCGGGTGAGACATTTTCACAGGAACCTTCCCTGGGCCGAGGCTTTGCTGTTTCCCATAGAGTTTTGTTGACTATAGTCGATGCTCGGCCAGCCATGGTGTCAACTATAGTTGATGCTCGGCCCTAAAGGGTTAATGGGCCAGTGCTGCCAACAAGGCTGCCAACTGTCCGGGTGGTAGCCTGTAAAATTGTCTCTGCATCAAAATGAGCAAATCCTCATGTTTTCAATGTTATTTTTGATGTTTGTAGTATTGAGGTTTCTACTGGGGAAAAATACATCAAATCAGATCACCAGATTGCATCATTTCAAATCTAGACACTGTGATGATTTTGTGTGGACAAAGTGCTTTTGGTGGACAAAATCTGGTGTTCTTCTGTGGACAAAGTGTGATTTGTGGACACATTGTCATGGCTTTGTGTGGACAAAGTGTGTTTTGTGCACACTTGCACAAACTGTTGTGGACAAATTGTGGTTTTTGGACACTTTGTGATGATATGCTGTAGATAAACTGTATTTGCGGACACTTTGTGATGGCTTAGTGTGGACAAACTGTATTTTGTGGACATTATGTGATGTTGAGTGTGGACAACCTGAATTTGTGAACACTTTGTAATAGTAGAATGTGGACAAACTGTTATTCATGGATACTTTGTGAAGGAAGGCTGTGGACATATTGTAATTTGTGGACACTTTTTGATGGGCCGTGGACAAATTGTAATTTGTGGACACTTTGTGATGGCAGGCTTCGGACATACTGTGATATGGACACTTCACAGTGGACAGTATATGGACAATAGACTGTTGTTCTCCGACCCAACCCCCCCCCCCCCTGCACATTGTTGTGATGGCACTCTGCTTACGAGCTGGGCCGCTCCTTGCCCAAATACTTCCATGCAAACGTGTTTCTTTTTTTTGCAATTTTGCCAATGTCTAATTCTTTCTTATTGCCAAAAGGCATGTTTGGTATCAAATTATAGCTTGTTCTAATTCATGTAGGCCTACGAACTATGTTTCCCCCTAGCACACTTTCTCAAAGCTTTTTTCCCTCTCTTAGGTTGGCAGCACATATTTTGCAATGGTCTGGCAGTTATTTTCCTGCATCTTTAAATGTATCACTTCTTTGAATAGAGGGCACACTGTGTTAATGTACAACTGTGGGTGCCGTCAGTTGTCTATATATATATATATATATATATATATATATATATAAACATATATATGAAATATGTAGTATCCACACCCAACCCTCACAAAGTGTCTGCAATATACAGTTTGTCTCCAGCATTCTATCACCTTTTAGAGAATATATATATATATATATATATATATATATATATATATATATGAAATATGTAGTGCCCCAGGCTGGAGAAGCCTTTTTATTATTAGGCATATCTCCATCTTTGAACTTAATTAACACGCTGACGTCTTTGCTAAAAAGGGGCAAAATTGCCCCCCTCCCCTCCCACAAGTGGAGAGAAATTTGATAATAAATGAACACTCACTTAATCAGGGTAAGCTGTCAGTGCATTGGCGTATCATGGTATAACTGCAGAACTTTGAGCCATTAAAACTCTCTTTAATAACAATTAACCCTTACATTTTATAACCCTGTACACTGCTTGTATTCTGCAGGAGGAGGCGCATGCAGAAAGCAGCCCAGCAGTACCAGCTCCACACACCAGGGGACACACAGAGTGGTGATGTCACTGATTCTGGGGTAGCATCCTCAGCAGGACCCAGCCGTCACGTGACCACTGTGACCTTGACCAATCAGGACTTTGTGCAGTTCCCTGGTGGCCGACAGGGGAACTTCTATGAGAACCCGGATGCCTTAATAGGAGAGGAGGAGGATGATGACTCTGGGCATGGCACTTATGAGGATTACGATAAAATCCACATCGATGTCGTGGAAACTAATATCGAGGGGGTCTACGCACGACCGCAGAAGTCAACCCTCAAAAAGAACTCCACCCCCAGAGACATTGTGCTGAATAGCAGCACCATGGACAAAAATGTGAAGTTCAGTGAGAAATTACAGACTGTTATTGGTGATTTAGCCACACCAAAGGGATCAGTTAGAATCACAGAGTGGGACCCCAAGACGTGATGATTATGTTGATATATAAAAATGTACAATATTGTTAGATGTGCTTTCACAGTGATTTTGTCACATAACTCCTAGTCTTATGATAAGCTATGATTTGAACTGATGAAAACTACAGTGGGTTAAATGTGATAATAAAATATGTGGTAATGTCAGACCCTTCAAGAGTAGTACACATGTTGACTGTTTGGTTCCTCTGAACGATCAACATAACTAGGTAACTACGTACCATGAGATGTCCACCTTAATTATGTAGTTATCTATGTATGGTATTGTCTTTATGTGTCCTTTGCTGGAAAGAGTATCCCTTAAAGTGTACTATGAGACACAAAAACATTGCTTATCATTCCGGGCAGTTGAAAAGTTAGAAAAATGGTACCTGAGGTGCCATAACTGCATCACTCCACTGTATGTTGGGGAGATCTTTCCGCGTACCTGCATATATCTATACAATTGCAACACCCAGCGCACCGGAACTGTTTACACCAAGAAGCTTTGGTGCCAGCAATGATGCTTAGGAATAGAGATCGAGGTGGAGCCAGTATAGTCAATAATTGTGGTTATCTTATGAGCATGGCTGAGGTGAGTTTTGAGGATGATCCGCTACGTTGCAACAGATGTGAAAGAAGCGCTTGTATGAAGCAAAAAAAAAAGGCCAGGGAAACCTAAAATAAGAGGGTCGCCCACCACATGTGCTCATCTGCTGGTCCTCTTAGACGACAACAATGAATCATAAATAAACAGGTTTAAACCATGTTGAAGAATATTTCTAGACATTACAATGAAAAAGGCTTTGTGTAACTTACTTATTTTGCTACTTTATCTCAATTCTAGTCAAAGTCAAATTCAGCAATTAGTTTGCCAGTGAATCACACCTCGTTTGCAAGAATACCGCAAGCCAAAAGCAGTTAATTTCAGATGGTGCACATGTGTTTTATATCAATAGCGTGACTTGTAGCATTGTTTTTCTTGCTTCTACTACACCTTAACACTATTTAGGAAGAAGTGACATAATCTCAAGTGATTAAGGTATATCATTTGTAGATAAAAGTCGATAATACACTGGGTAATGCTATTAAACAATTTGACATTCACTTAGTCAACAAATCAACCCTATTAGGCGAAGGTGTTCCTGATATAAGTATAACACATACCTGGCCATTATCTACAGTGAATATGCCTTGCCCTTGTCAAGATGTTTTTGTACCTTTCACAATTCTTCCGAACGGCCCCGGTATCAACCATATTAATCTAGCACTAGTCCTTTTGCTTGGTTTGGTAAGTGACCTGACCATGAGAGTTTGCTGGGTTTGGGCAATATTTCTGTCCACGAGGGCCCAGTGAGAAGGACCAAGTTGGAGAAATCTCCCACCATACTGTCAATTATAAATCATAGAAGCTTGGAACTGAGGGGTAATCTTTAAATTGCCCTATGGTGAGGTAATGTATACTTTAGCCACATACACTATTTAGAGTTGTTTGCTAGGAAGTTATCTCCTGTTGCTAGGCAACAATAGACCATAACAGGAAAGTTATTGCTGTGTCCCATGAGTTTGGGCCAATGCAAACGTCTTTGATTGGGTGCCATCTTTGACTGGATGCCATCTATGACTGGGTGCCATCTTTGACCGGCTTGATAGAAAACGGTTTATTTAGGGCAGATGATAATATAAATGGGCTATTTATCACTAATTTAAAGTGTGGAGCATCCATTAACCTTTTCGATCCATTTATATCTTAATCTGTCTTAGATAAACGGTTTTCATATGGTGATCTATATGCTGTCTGATCCTGCTTATGTAACACCCAGGTAAAAATACACCCAAGTAAGTGACATCTAGCCATGATATGCCTCGAAATAGTGTCCATAGGATACACTCATATCCTTCTTTTTTGAATTACATGTACAATATTTACCAGTTTACTATGCTTAAGTATAGGAAGCACAGTACTCAATCCCCCCCCCATTGAATACAATATGGCCGTATTCAATGGGCTTAGAGAAGTCGTTCCCCATTAAATGGCTTCAAATAAAAAGCCAAAAGTAAACACAAACTCCATCTACTTACGTTGATACCGGTTCCGTCTCCGATGTATTTCATCCGTGGGGGCTGGGACACATCCCATCAAGCTACAGGCTGAGTGGGATATGCCCAGCCTTCACTGATGGAATATTTCAGAGACGGTATCAATGGGCTTTGGCATTTTTCTATACATTTTTTTTACTAAATATAATTACACCTTGTTTAGATTGATTGTTCATGTAAATATACATAGAATAAATTTCAGTCATCTTACTTCTTTTCTATCAAAACTTCACAATAAAGTCTACACACTAAGGTTTGATGCACTAAGTTGTGTGCTCTCTAATGTTTGATATACACTGTCTTGAAATAACTGCTGGTTTCCTTTTCAGGTGAATAATGCTGGCTGATTTAAAAAGAACAAATTGCCAACAGTATAGATATGAGACGTACTCAGATGTAAATAAAGACTCAGCAGTCACATAAAATCATAAAAATGATGTGACCAAGTGGAAACAAAAGAAAACAAGGCATTAAATAGTAAGCAGATGTTTGTTCTTAGATATTTGATGATTAAACTCCCAAGCAAATAAGAGGGAAGGCCTCACAGAGAGATGAAAAAATCAGTCTGTGAATCCAACGTGCAATCTCCCCTGACTTTTGGGCTGATGATATGCTGGCTCAACTTACACACACGCCTTGTATTTGTGTCCATTTGAGATTGACATGAGACTATTTTCTAAATACATTCTGTGCGCACAATCAGTGATGGCTAACTCTATCAGCTACAGGCTAATTGCTAATTAAGGTAGCTTTAATCACATTTACTATATTAAAATGACTTTTGTTTAGAAAGAGCAGACACAATTTACTGACATTACTTGCTATATTTTAAGTGGTGATACACCAATATCCACATTAGGCTTGTGTCAACTAGGACTTAAAAGACTGGTTTGACGCTGATAAACACATTTTGGCATCGACAAAACGGTTTTGTTGGCACCAAAATATGTTTGTCAGTGCCAAAACATGTTTTTTGATGCCTACACAGTCTTACAAATGCTGGTAGACACAGGCCTAATGCAGAGTACTCATCGTCCCGTTGATGTGGGTGGTTTCAATAGAGCATTGGTATTGTATATCTGCAGGGGATAGAGTGTCTCCAAATCCTCCTAGCTCCAATACTAACTTTCCGATAAGCCCTTGAGGTAATAGTCACACTCGGGCAGTGTTCATCTATTAGTTACAGAGAAGGGCGGTGGGTTTGGGGGGCGTAAAAATGTCCAACCTCTCCTGAGGGGGGGGGGGGGGGGAATTCTGACCCCTCTTGAGGGGGGGGGGGTAAAAAGTTCATCCCCTTTTAAGCAAAAAGCCTGCGCGTTACTATAGTTCAAAGGGTGGGGGGACGGAAATGTTTCAGCGCCTTCAGCGAGGGGAGGCATGAAATGTTCTACGCACTCTAGAAGGGGGGTGGGGAGTAAAAAAAAAGAACTCCACCACCTCCCCTGTAATTAGTAAATGAATACTCGCTTAAGTGAAGTGTGCCTAACTCATTATCACGAAGTTGCAGTAACAACTATTGTATTCCAATGCCATATCTATATTTGCATCTTACTATTTGTCTTCATCAACTCTTCAAGTTGTTCTGATTCCTTGCAGCAGCTCACTTAATCCTGATCAGTGTGTCGGGCGGGGTCTTCCTTGACTTCCTCTCCCTCGTCATCTGCCTCATCATTATTTTATACAGGTACTATGATTTAAACTCTTTAAAGTGTCCATACAATAAGGTTAAATAACTATATATTGCAATGTCACCACCCTGCTGTAATTGATAAATGAACACTCCCTTAGTGTAAAGAAAATGTATTCTGTGCTTGATGATTTGATGTCAATGTTGAGTCAAATGAATTTCACAAAAGTGCTCCCGCTTTACTAGCATACCATTGCGATAAAGTGCCAGTTTTGAAAGAGCACAGGCCTTGTATAAGCACCAGGGGTACAGGGGTTTTGAAATATTGCTAAATCACTCACATAGGATCTTCAATAAGTGCCTTGGGATCAAAGGCCCTGCCAAATGGAAGAGTACCCCAGCGCTTAATCGTGATGGTACAGTATAGTTCAAGTAGGGTTGGTTGGAGGTTAGAAGTATTCTGCGCCTTCTTGAGGGGGGAGGATGTTGCCAGAAAACTTTACCCTCCCCCTCTGTTGTTGAACAATGACTACTCCCTGGTGGAAAGTCATAGTGGTCAGGTGCCGACATCTGAATAACAACATTCCTAATGAATAGTGTATCTGGTTGGTGCTGCAAACTGACAGAAAACCAGGCAAGTTGTTTCCCATTTAGCAATGGCTTTTATTACGATGATGAGTACATGTGGTTGATACATTGTTCTTGTCCTTGCCAACTTTTAGTTTAAAGGCCCAAAGGTTGGTGCCCCTACAGCAACAGTCAGAGTGAAAATCTGTAATAGAAACATATCACCCAGTTCGATACACAGAGGGAACACAACATAAAACATAGCGATAATATACTTAGCAGTAACTTAGCTACAGTACAACTACAGAAAATGAAAGTAGCTATAATGTCTCACACTTTAAATAGGTCACATGACAAGCTGCTTATTCAAAAAATATACATGGATACACCAGCATAAACAAAACAGATCAAGCTGTATCCTGGTTAGGGAGTGGTCATTCTTTAACAACAGAGGGTTTGTTGATTTGGGGGGACCAAAGTAATATTGCTGTAGCTCAAAGGGGTCAGCCACAATCAATTTAAGCCTGTCTATGGGGGCAGAAAAATAGTAGCCCCCTGTCAGACGGGGGGCAGAAAAATGTCCCCCCACTGCATCTAATTTCCCAAACCCCTCCCTAATAGTCCCACAGTAGAACCCTTCCCCCCATGCTGAAACCTGTGATTATGGGTATTTTCTGTGGCAAATATTAGTACGAGTATTTCTAATACAATGAAAATATTTCAAGAATTATAAACCTGCAGTGTCCACCACCAGTCAGGGCTTAAAATCAACCGCAGAAACTAAGCCTTCCGGCACATGGAAACACCTTGAGAATCAATGTCTTCATTGCAGCTCTCAGTTCTGAACTGAGAGAAATTAAGATAATGGGATAAATGAATCCCTCTAGGAATGTTAGTGCAGACATGTGTAATTTCCACTGATCAAAGTTTGACCTGTCAATGCCATACAAATCATAGACAGCAGCAGATATAACCATAATCATTACTTGTGGCCAGCAGATAAGGATCACCAGTAAAGAGGTGACCTGTAGTCTCATCAGGCGGCCATGGCGAGTTGGTCTTCTCTGAGTCTGCTGAACCCGATGTACTCTGAGCCTCTCATGGGGCAGGCCTTGGTTGAACTGATTGGATGCTCCTATCACTGAAGATGTCTGTGGCATGTGGATGGTCACAGTAGCATCAGTGTTACTATCTTCTCTTGGAGGTGGTACTCTGAGCTTGACTGGTCTTGATGATTGTAGCATCTGAGGAATGGCACTCGAGGGTACAGCCATGGGACTACTTGTGCTGCGCTTGGTGTTGGAGGGGATTGGGATCTGTTGGGGCATGATATGTACAGCTTGGTGTGTGGAGGTGCTTGGTATAGGCTGAGATGAGCTCATCCCCTGCTGCCCATGTCTCTGTGATTTAGGCACTCCAGTGGCTGCACCCCTGGAGTAGCTGACTGTTGGTGTGACAGAGTTCATGTGTTTAACGAGCATCAATGTCCATGTCTGGAAAACAGCACTGAGCACAAAAACACAAAGGACAAAGCTACAGAAAACTATTACCTGGGGTGGTGTCAGGAAAATGTCATTGATGCTGCAGACTGAAACCCTCCTTGGTAATGCCCGCCTAGTCAAGAAGAAGCCCAGAAAAATGATCAGAATTAATGTGGCAGCAGCAGCGATTGACAACTTTACCCGTCTTTTGGTCAGGATTTGTTTGTAGGTGAAGGGTCTCTTCATGGTGATGAAACTGTCCAGAGAGAGAAACAACATGCCAGTGGCTATGAAGTACGCCATGCTTATGCCAATTGTCGTTAACAAGGCACACAATTCTGCTTGTTGAATATATGGCCTGACACATATGGCTAAGCTGAGGAATAGATGAGCCCCTGTCAAATAAACAAGACAACATCTGGTGGAATAGTTGAGATGGCCTGATCTCAATGTCGCTATTGTAAAGACAAGCAGGGAGTTGCTCAGAAAGCTTATTAATCCAGCCATGGATTGGATGGCAAAATTCAACTCACTGTTGACATCAGACTTCTCCCCAGTAGTATTTTGTAACTGTGAAGTGTTCATGACTGGACATTCAGACTCTCAATGGCTACTTTTTCTGCTCTCTGTCTGAACTTTTTTTTTTTTTTTTTTTTTTAAATCATTTTATTTATACTGGCAATTGCACAGGTGGGTCCTATGGCCCCCTTTTCACCTGGCTCCAGTTTTGGGCCTGTGGTTAGGTGCTATATATGTTTTGAATGGACAGATTGCACTTCATGGCTTTGAGATGGTTTAAAGATTGTTTCAAACATTATTGAACATATAAACATTATGACGACAGTAGGTATCACACACATGTAAAACATATGTCTCAGTACAGACAGTGTATTTCAATTTAAATTCTTAATATGTATATCACAACAGGGGTAACAGATTTTCGGTATCTGAAATAAGAATAACTTTGGATTGCACAAATAGGAAAGTAGAATAATGTCATTACACATAATTGAGCATTTTCTGGGTGAGGACCCTCTTTTGGTCTAGACTAAATTCTTCATAGCTATTGAAAGACCTTTTGTCAGGCGGTAGCTTGTTCCACGTGGTTTCAGCTTTGTATTCCACGCTTCGCTGAGCTATGGCCTTCTTTGCATTCACATACTTTAACATTGGGGCATCATGCACTCTAGTAGCCCTCCTTGGCTCAATTCTATTCTCAACAATCTCACATTTCTTATACGCATACCTTAGTAAGTGACTTGTTCTTCTATCTGAAAGATAGTTGATTTTTGCAGTTTTGTGAACTAGGGCTGTGGATGTACGTGGAGGCAATTTCAAACAGATTTTGAGGGCCCTATTCTGTAATCTTTGAAGCTTTTTTGTTAATGCAGTTGCTGAGCCTTCATACAGTATATCACCATAATCAAAAAATGGTAGCACTTTGGACTTATACACTTGTATAGATTGTGTTGCGTTCATGTATTTCTTAATTCTACTTAGTTGTACAATTTTGTACCCTACTTTTTGCTTAACATCTTTTAAGTAGAGGTCGTATTTCAACTCCCCATCTAAGATAATTCCCAGGTATTTGAAACTCTGAACAACCTCAAGTTCTTCATTACCCATGGTGACAACGGTGTTTGGGTTTACCTTTTTCAGGGCTTGCTGTGTACCAAAATACATGACTTTTGTTTTTTTAATGTTGATGGTTAGGTGATTTGTGTTAGTCCAATTTCTTAACCTTTCTATGTCTCTTTGGATATTAGTAGCGGCGATATCTGGTGATTTATGAGATGAGTAGATGACAGCATCATCTGCATATAAACTGACGTTACATTGTAGTTCTTTATCTATATCATTAATGAAGGCAATAAACAACAATGGGCCAAGAATAGAGCCCTGCGGCACCCCGAACTTCACATTGGCTTGTGTTGACAGGTGACTGTTTGCCAAAGTAACTTGTGTTCTGTTTTCAAGATAGGAGGTTAACCAGAGTACAGTGTTGGGGTTTATACCCATATTTCTTAATTTAAGTAGGAGTATGATGTGGTTTACTGTATCAAACGCTTTGGTTAGATCTATGAATGTGGCAGCAGTTGTTTTGTCTTTGTCTATGTCTCTAAGAATTGTGTCAGTGAATTTTGAAATAGTGGAGGTAGTTGAATGGTTTTTCCTGAAACCGCCCTGTGCTTCATTTAAAATATCATTGTTTTCCATGAAGTTTGATATGTTATTGTGGGCTACTCTCTCAATGATCTTACTCGGAAGAGGTAGTAAGGCTATAGGTCTATAGTTGCTAGGATTACTTAGATCACCAGACTTTGGCAGTGGAATGATGGTGGCGTGCTTCCATTTGGCTGGAAAAACATTTATTGCAAAAGAGAGGTTGATGATGTATGTTAGTTGGGGGATGATAGCTAGGAATGCATCTTTCAGTATTTTGGCTGATAAGTTTGGGACTGACGAGGCTTTGTTTACATTGATCTTCCTGACAATGTCCAAGATTTCTTGCTCACTTGCCTGGATGTCTGGCATGACTGATGGGACAAGAGGATGTGTTATAAAATCAATATCTCTTACTTCATTGAAGTTGTTTGCCAGACTAGGACCAATATTGGCAAAGAAAGTGTTAATCAACTCTGCTGCTTGATCTTGTGGGATGATTGTATTAGTAACTGGATCAATGAGGTTAATAGGCTTTTGTTTAGCTCTAGTTGGCATTAAAAATTCCATTTTATCCCAGAACTTGAACTTATCTTCATTTTCATTATCTTGAATAAAATAAGACTTGGCGTCTCTCAGTGCATTTTTGGCCCTATTTTGAAGACGGTTTGAATTTTGTTTATCTTCAGGACGCCTAGTCCTTCTGGATTTAGCTCTGGCTCCGTTCTTGTCAGCCAGCAGCCGTTTATCCTGTGTTGAGCATCACTACTAGGCACGGGTATATAAGATGATGTAAGTCTGATACAGGTGAAATCTTACACAACTCAAACTGACACCTCATGGGGAACGCTCCACAAGTTACAATTTATTCTGATTAACCACATGATGTAGCAAGATATTCTGGGAATATTATGTGGTTTTTTTTTTCTTTAGTTTCATGAGTGTTTTTTTTCTGGTATTTCAATTAATATAAAGTAAAAAAGTACAATTATGTAGGATGCCTAATGGAAGACATCCTTTTTTTTGTAAAAAACATATATTTTTTACTGGGACACATTGTTTCACCACCTGCATTTCAGTATCATGCTACTAATCATGTGATTAACATACAACCAAAAATAATGATTTTACAGCAGGGATTGGGGGGGGGTGCAATACCATATTAAGTAGTGGCTTACAATTGATTTAGCTTTTAATGTCAGTAGCAGTCAAAAGGTCCCAATGAAAGGCTATTTCTGTAAATGTTATAAACTATTTATTAGAATACTGATACATTTCAGAACTGTTAAAGGCTGCACAGTGTTTTAGTGCTGCCAATTCATGAATGATATTCATATATTTACATATTTATTGATTCTTATATTTGTGAAACAAACCCCACATATCAGAACAATCTGAAAATGGTGCCCAGTGTGTCTGTACCAGCTCCATTGTAGCATTAAGGCTCTAAGGACGGTGTGTTGCCTTAAAGCAAGATTTGATGTCATGATTCATCAATGCAGGGCATGTGAGAAACTCATACTGAACCCTTCAGGAGTGTATCAAACCTGTGTGGTCTTCATGATGCATGAATGTAGCATATGAGAGTTACTCACCAGGGATGCATAAATTCACTATGACTGTAAAATGTATTCTAATTACCACATTAACGCATTATGCAGCTCTTCAAGGGTTAAGACAATGTGTGAAACAATTATTTTCTGATACAAAAGACCATGTGAGTGACCCTGATACAGGTGAAATCTTTCATACCTGAAACTCACACTTTAATGGGGGGATGTTGCACAAGTTACAAAAGCCAGGTTGAGAAAGCAAAACCATAGTACGTCACAACAATGACCCATTGTCTCTGACCACTTACTTTGGATTTTGTGTGGGGATACATGAAGGTTTTTGCATGGCCTGTCAATACTAATACCTGGGGAACCAGTTCCATTGTAGCATTAAGCCTCACAGGACGGCGTGTTGCATTAAAGCAAAATTTTGATGTCATGATTCATCAATGCAGGGCATGTGAGAAACTCATACTGAACCCTTAAGGAGTGTATCAAACCCGTGGGGTCTTCATGATGCATGAATGTAGCATATGAGAGATACTCACCAGGGATGCATTGATGTACCATAATGGTAAAATATATTCTAATTACCACATTAACGCAATATGCAGCTCTTCAAGGGATAAGACAAAGTGTGAAGCAATTATTATCTGATACAAAAGACCATGTGAGTACATCCTTCCCCCTCCCCAGGTGTTTTCAGGTGTCTCTCACTGACAGGTAGCAGCTGGTTCAGGGCTTAACCCTTTGAGGCCGACCAAAAATGTCTTTGCTGGTGATGCGGGTGAGACATTTTCACAGGAACCTTCCCTGGGCCGAGGCTTTGCTGTTTCCTATAGAGTTATGTTGACTAT
The DNA here is from genome assembly GCA_947462335.1 of Harmothoe impar. NCBI lineage: Eukaryota > Metazoa > Annelida > Polychaeta > Phyllodocida > Polynoidae > Harmothoe > Harmothoe impar. The sequence goes on from OX381721.1 coordinate 32,159,235, forward strand.
AGTCGATGTTTGGCCAGCCATGGCATCGACTATAGTCGATGCTCGGCCAGCCATGGTGTCAACTATAGTCGATGCTCGGCCCTAAAGGGTTAATGGGCCAGCGCTGCCAACAAGGCTGCCAACTGTTCGGGTGGTAGCCTGTAAATTTGTCTTAGGGTCTTCTGCATCAAAATTAGCAAATCCATATGTTTTCAATGTCATTTCAGGGGCGTGGCAAGCAGTTTCAAAATAGGGGGGACTAAGGGGTATTTTGACCCTTTTTGACACCATTTTACTTGACCTTTTTGGTTTGACCTTTTTTGGGGCTAGGCAAAAGTGGGGGGACATGTCCCCCCCGTCCCCCCCAGTTGCCACGCCCCTGCATTTTTGATGTTTGTAGTATTGAGGTTTCTACTGGGGAAAGATACATCAAATCAAATCGCCAGATTGCATCTTTTCAAATCTAGAAACTGTGATGATTTTGTGTGGACAAAGTGCTTTTGGTGGACAAAATCTGGTGTTCTTCTGTGGACAAAGTGTGATTTGTGGACACATTGTCATGACTTTGTGTGGACAAAGTGTGTTTTGTGCCCACTGGCACAAAATGTTGTGGACAAATTGTGGTTTGTGGACACTTTGTGATGATATGCTGTAGATAAACTGTATTTGCGGATGGCTTAGTGTGGACAAACTGTATTTTGTGGACATTATGTGATGTTGAGTGTGGACAACCTGAATTTGTGAACACTTTGTAATAGTAGAATGTGGACAAACTGTTATTCATGGATACTTTGTGAAGGAAGGCTGTGGACATATTGTAATTTGTGGACACTTTTTGATGGCGGGCTGTGGACAAATTGTAATTTGTGGACACTTTGTGATGGCAGGCTTCGGACATACTGTGATATTGACACTTCACAGTATATGGACAATAGACTGTTTTTCTCCGACCCCCCCTGCACAGTGTTGTGATGGCACTCTGCTTCCGAGCTGGGCCGCTCCATTCCCCAATACTTCCATGCAAACGTGTTTTTTTTGCAATTTTGCCAATGTCTAATTCTTTCTTATTGCCAAAAGGCATGATTGGTATCAAATTATAGCTTGTTCTAATTCATGTAGGCCTACAAACTATGTTTCCCCCTAGCACACTTTCTCAAGGGTTTTTTCCCTCTCTTCGGTTGGCAGTACATATTTCGCCATGGTCTGGCAGTTATTTTCCTGCATCTTTAAATATATCACTTCCTTGAATAGAGGGCACAATGTGTTAATGTACAACGGTGGGTGCCGTCAGTTGTTATAAATAAAGGTTATCCAGACCCAACCCTCACAAAGTGTCTGCAAAATACAGTTTGTCTCCAGTGTTCTATCACCGTTTAGAGAATATATATATATGAAATATGTAGTGCCCCAGGCCGGAGGAGCCGTTTTATTATTAGGCATATGCCCAAAATCCGGGGCGACAAGAACCTGCATTAAAACGGTATTGCCTGTTTGCCGCCACTATTTTGCCACTTTTTCACCCTGCCGCGCCAATTTCGCACCTCTAACGCCGTGGACTTTGGCGGCACAGCCTCGGCAGGGCGGCGAAACCATTTTAACGCGTGTTCCTGCCGCCGTGAACTTTGGGCTATATCTCCATCTTTGAACTTAATTAACATGCTGATGTCTTTGCTAAAATGGGGCAAAATCTCCCCCTCCCACATAGACAAAATGGCTACCAAAGTTGAGTGGTTATAACAGTCAAACCATATTATTGTTTTTTGGAAAATCATTTCCTCACATATGAATTACAAAACAGTTATCTACTCTATAGGCATGAAAAACAATAGTGTGTTTATTAAGGAAAAAAGTATCTGAAAGTGTTTTCAGCCATTGTCCATAAGGAAAATTGCTAATAAAGTTTGGTGGTTTGGACGGTTGAGCAAATTTTCTTATTTTGAAAAAATGGTTTCACCAAAAATGAAGTGCGGAAGGACATAGGCACTGTATCCATAAAAAAGAAACTGATGTGTTTGTTTATGGAAAAAATAGTGCAGGGTACTTGAAGTTATTTTACATAGAGAAAATGATCATCAAAGTTGAGTATTTTTAACAGTTGAGCAAATCTTCTTATTTTGAAGAAATTATTTCACCAATAAGGAACCCCGGAAGGATATAGGCACTATATTCACATGAAAGATATTGATCTGCCTGTTCAGAAAAAAAAAATTCCAAGGTCTTTAAAGTAATTGCACATAGATAGAATGGCCACCAAAGTTGAGTCATTTTCATAAGTGACCCAACGTTAAGCACCCCCAGTGCCCCCTGGTTTGTCTTTTTCTGGCGATTTTTTGCTCAATAGATTAAAACTGTATATGTAGTTATAACTTTTAACACATATCAGTACGTTTTAATCAAAAATGTGCATTTGGTGACACTTCCAAAGATTGACTTTTTCTATTTACGCCTCATTTCTTCCTGACTTTGGGGTCCTCATGCGCCTACAAGTTGATGGATATCCACAATTCTACACATCTTGTCCCATGTCTATATATACAGCAGTTGGTTGGAATAGCTGTGTGTCTCCTAGTTGACAGAGTTTTCATATGAGAAATGTCTGAAAATGGACCAGCCTTAAGAACTGCTTTTGATGAGCCCACCCTCCTTCACTTAACGAGGCGCCATTCGTAAACCGTTCAGAATTTGGAGTCCATATTTGCAGATGACACTCGGGACATATTGGGCTATCATCCTACCAAATGAATATGAAATCTGAGATGGTCACCCGGGAGCTGTTAGTCCAATCTAAATGGACTCAGCCAATAGTGTACACAGGATACACTTATATCCTTCTTTTTTGAATAACATGTACAATATTTACCAGTTTACTACGCTTAAGTATAGGAAGCACAGTACTCAATCCCCCCCCCCCCCATTGAACACAATGTGGCCTAATTCAAGGGCCTTAGAAAAAGTCGTCCCCCATTAAATGGCTTCAAATTTAAAAAAAACCACATAAACTTCATCTACTTACGTTGATACCGGTTCCGTCTCTGACGTATTTCACCCTGTGGGGGCTGGGACACATCCCATCAAGCTACAGGCTGAGTGGGATATGCCCAGCCTCCACTCATGGTGTATTTCAGAGAAGGTATCAATGGGCTTTGGCGTTTGTATACATTTTTTTGACTAAATATAATGACACTTGGTTTAGATTGATTATTCATGTAAATATACATAGAATAAATTTCAGTCATTTTACTTCTTCTCTATCAAAACATCACATTAAAGCCTACACACTAAGGGATGATGCACTGAGTTGTGTGCTCTCTAATGTTTGATATACACTGTCTTGAAATAACTGCTGGTTTCCTTTTCAGGTGAATAATGCTGGCTGATTTAAAAAGAACAAATTGCCAACAGTATAGACATGAGACATACTCAGATGTAATTTGGAGCTATCTGCCATTTGGAATGTACACCCTTTTTCTTGAGTAAATAAAAACTCAGCAGTCACATTAAATCTTGAAAATGATGTGACCAAGTGGAAACAAAAGAAAACAAGGCATTAAATAGTAAGCAGATGTTTGTTCTTAGATATTTGATGATTAAACTCCCAAGCAAATAGGAGGGAAGGCCTCACAGAGAGATGAAAAAATCAGTCTGTGAATCCAACGTGCAATCTCCCCTGACTCTTGGGCTGATGATATGCTGGCTCAACTTACACACACGACTTGTATTTGTGTCCATTAGAGATTGACATGAGACTATTTTCTAAATACATTCTGTGCGCACAATCAGTGATGGCTAACTGTATCAGCTACAGGCTAATTGCTAATAAAGGTAGCTTTAATTACATTTACTATATTAAAATGATTTTTGTTTAGAAAGAGCAGACACAATTTACTGACATTACTTGCTATATTTTAAGTGGTGATACACCAATATCCACATTAGGCCTGTGTCAACTAGGACTTAAAAGACTGGTTTGACGCTGATAAACACATTTTGGCATCGACAAAACGGTTTTGTTGGCACCAAAATGTGTTTGTCAGCGCCAAAACATGTTTTTTGATGCCAACACAGTCTTACAAATGCTGGTAGACACAGGCCTAATGCAGAGTACTCATCGTCCCGTTGATGTGGGTGGTTTCAATAGAGCACTGGTATTGTATATCCGCAGGGGATAGAGTGTCTCCAAATCCTCCTAGCTCCAATACTAACTTTCCTATAAGCCCTTGAGGTAATAGTCACACTCGGGCAGTGTTCATCTATTAGTTACAGAGAGGGGCGGTGGGTTTGGGGGGGTGTAAAAATGTCTGACCTCTCCTGAGGGGGGGGGGGGGGATTCTGACCCCTCTTGAGGGGGGGGGGTAAAAAGTTCATCCCCTTTTAAGCAAAAAAACCTGCGCGTTACTATAGTTCAAAGGGTGGGGGGGATGGAAATTTTTCAGCGCCTTCAGCGAGGGGAGGAATGAAAGGTTCTAGGCACTCTAGAAGGGGGGGTGGGGAGTAAAAAAAAGAAATCTCACCACCTCCCCTGTAATTAGTAAATGAATACTCGCTTAAGTGAAGCGTGCCTAACTCATTATCACGAAGGTACGGTAACAACTTTTGTCTTACAATGCCATATATTTGCCATATATTTGCATCTTACTATTAGTCTTCATCAAACCTTCAATTTGTTCTGAATCCTTGCAGCGACTCACTTCATCCTCATCAGCGTGGTGGGCAGGGTCTTCCTTGACTTGCTCTCCCTCGTCCTCTGGCTCATCATTATTTTATACAGGTACAATGATTTAAACTCTTTAAAGTGTCCACACAATAAGGTTAAATAACTATATTTCAATGTCACCACCCCACTGTAATTGATTAATGAACACTCCCTTAGTGTAAGGAAATGTATTCTGTGCTTGACTATTTGATGTCAATGTTAATACCTTTAGTGAGGGAGGTCAAATGAAGTTCACACATATTTGCTCATATATTGTAGGCAAAAATGCTCCCCTTTACTACCGTACCATCGCGATAAAGTGCCGGTTTCGACAGAGCACAGGTCTCATATAAGCACCAGGGGTATAGGGTTTTGAAATATTGCTAAATCACTCATATAGGATCCTGAATAAGACTTAGTGCCTGTCTTGGGATGCCTGTCTTGGGATTAAAGGCCCTGCCAAATTGAAGATTGCCACGTGATGGTACAGTATAGTTCAAATAGGGTTGTGGAGAAGGTTAGAAGCATTCTGCACCTTTTCGAGGGGGGTGGATGTTGCCAGAAAACTTTACCCATCCCCCCTGTTCCTGAACAATGACTAATCCCTGATGGAAAGTCATAGTGGTCAGGTGCCGACATCTGAGCAACAACATTCCTAATGAATAGTGTATCTGGTTGGTAACAGAAAACCAGACAAGTTGTTTCCCATTTAGCAATGGTTTTTATTATAACGATGAGTACATGTGGTTGATACATTGTTCTTGTCCTTGCCAACTTTAAGTTTGAAGGCCCAAATGTTGGTACCCCTACAGCAACAGTCAAAGTGAAATTTATTATAGAAACTTATCACCCAGTTAAATACACAGAGGAAACACAACATAAAATATAATGATAATATATTTAGCGGTAACTTTGCTGCAGTGCAACTACAGAAAATGAAAGTAGGTTATAATTTCCCACACTTTGAATAGGTCACATGACAAGCTGCTTATTCAAAAAAATATACAAGGATACACCAGCATAAACAAAACAGACCAAGCTGTATCCTGGTTAGGGAGTGGCCATTCTTTAAAGTTAGTACATCCAATGTGTGGGAAAAAAAAGAAGATTTCCTTTAAAATGAGTCAGAATGTTCACAAATAATATATTTGACTTCCTATCTGTTCCATTTCCCCTAATTCCCTCCGATTTTGCTCTAATTCGATTTTATTGCCCAATATATGGTAATTTTGGAATAAAAGAGTGCACGCTTTTATTCCCCCCATCGAAAATACACTAGAAAAACCCATGGTTGGGGGGACATTGGAACCCTTTGTGACCTATGAAGACATTTTTATTGATCTCTATTCTCTAAATATCATACTTTTACAGTGTTTGGAGTACATTTAAGTAAGATTTAGAGTTTGAAGAAAAATCGGATATATCCACCTTAACAACAGAGGGGCTTGTTGATTTGGGGGGACCAAAGTAATATCGCTTTAGCTCAAAGGGGTCAGCCACAATCAATTTAAGCCTGTCCATGGGGGCAGAAAAATAGCAGCCCCCCACTGCATCTAATTCCTCAAACCCCTCCCTAATAGTCCCACAGTAGAACCTTTCCCCCCATGCTGAAACCTGTGATTATGGGTATTTTCTGTGGCAAATATTAGTACGAGTATTACTGATGCAATGAAAATATTTCAAGAATTATAAACCTGCAGTGTCCACCACCAGCCAGGGCTTAAAATCAACCGCAGAAACTAAGCCTTCCGGCACATGGAAACACCTTGAGAATCAATGTCTTCATCGCAGCTCTCAGTTCTGAACTGAGAGAAATTAAGATAATGGGATAAATGAATCCCTCTAGGAATGTTAGTGCAGACATGTGTAATCTCCACTGATCAAAGTTTGACCTGTCAATGCCATACAAATCATAGACAGCAGCAGTTATAACCATAATCATTACTTGTGGCCAGCAGATAAGGATCACCAGTAAAGAGGTGACCTGTAGTCTCATCAGGCGGCCATGGCGAGTTGGTCTCCTCTGAGTCTGCTGAACCCGATGTACTCTGAGCATCTCATGGGGAAGGCCTTGGTTGAACTGATTGGATGCTCCTATCACTGAAGATGTCGGTGGCATGTGGATGGTCACAGTACCATCAGTGTTACTATCTTCTCTTGGAGGTGGTACTCTGAGCTGGACTGGTCTTGATAATTGTAGCATCTGAGGAATGGCACTCGAGGGTACAGCCATGGGACTACTTGTGCTGCTCTTGGTGTTGGAGGGGATTGGGATCTGTTGGGGCATGAAATGTACAGCTTGGTGTGTGGAGGTGCTTGGTATGGGCTGAGAGGTGCTCATCCCCTGCTGCCCATGTCTCTGTGATTTAGGCACTCTAGTGGCTGCACCCCTGGAGTAGCTGACTGTTGGTGTGACAGAGTTCATGTGTTTAACGAGCATCAATGTCCATGTCTGGAAAACAGCACTGAGCACAAAAACACAAAGGACAAAGCTACAGAAAACTATTACCTGGGGTGGTGTCAGGAAAATGTCATTGATGCTGCAGACTGAAACCCTCCTTGCTAATGCCCGCCTAGTCAAGAAGAAGCCCAGAAAAATTATCAGAATTAATGTGGCAGCAGCAGTGATTGACAACTTAACCCGTCTTTTGGTCAGGATTTGTTTGTAGGTGAAGGGTCTCTTCATGGTGATGAAACTGTCCAGAGAGAGAAACAACATGCCAGTGGCTATGAAGTACCCGATGCTCATGCCAATTGTCATTAACAAGGCACACAATTCTGCTTGTTGAATGTATGGCCTGAGCAGCATGGCTAAGCTCTGAAATAGATGGGCCCCAGTCAGATAGACAAGACACCATCTGGTGGAATAGTTGAGATGGCCCGATCTCAATGTTGCTATTGTAAAGACAAGCAGGGAGTTGCTCAGAAAGCTTACAAATGCTAACATGGATGGGATGACAAAATTCATATTACTGTCGACATCAGGCTTCTCCCCAGTAGTATTCTGTAACTGTGAAGTGTTCATGACTGGAGACTCAGATTCTCAATAACTACTTGTTCTGCTCTCTGTCCAATCTTCCACGCAGCCGTTCATCCTGTGTTGAGCATCACTACTAGGCACGGGTATATAGGAAGATGTAGGTCTGATACAGGTGAAATCTTTCATAACTCAAACTGACACCTTAATGGGGAACGCTCCACAAGTAACAATTTATTCTGATTAACCACATGATGTAGCAAGATATTTTGGGAATATTATGTGGCGTTTTTTTGTTTAGTTTCATGAGTGTTTTTTTCTGGTATTTCAATTAATATAAAGTAAAAAAGTACATTTATGTAGGATGCCTAATGGAAGACCTCTTTTATTTTTTGAATAAACATATATTTTTAACTGGGATACATTGTTTCACCACCTACATTTTAGTATCATGCTAATAATCATGGGATTAACATACAACCAAAAATGATGATTTTACTGCAGGGATTGGGGGGGGGAGGGGATGCAATACAATATTAAGTATCGGCTTACAATTGATTTAGCATATAATGTCAGTAGCAGTCAAAAAGGTACCCATGATAAGGCTATTTCTGTAAATGTTGTAAACTATTTATTAGAATACTTATACATTTCAGAACTGCACAGTGTCTTGATGCTGCCAATTCATGAATGATATTCATATATTTATTTGATTCTTATATTTGTGTAACAAACCCCATAAATCAGAGCAATCTACACTTATGAAAATGGTGCCTAGTGTGTCTGAAACAGAGGGAATGAGAGACAGAGATTTACAGAGAGAATGAAAGAGAGATACCCAGGTATATAATTATAATGATGTTCTTAATGTTTGAGTAACAAACCCCACAACCTAGGTTGTCATAATGACTAGCCTCTGGGTTTTCAGTGTAACACATTAGAAAGTCTCATAAAAACCAGGTTGAGAAAGCAAAACCATAGTACATCACAACAATGACCCATTGTCTCTGACCACTTACTTTGGATTTTGTGTGGGGTTATATTAAGGTCTTCGCATGGCCTGTCAATACAAGTGCCTGGGGAACCAGTTCCATTGTAGCATTAAGCCTCTAAGGACGGTGTGCTGCCTTAAAGCAAGATTTGATGTCATGATTCATCAATGCAGGGCATGTGAGAAACTCATACTGAACCCTTCAGGATTGTGTCAAATCTGTAGCGAGAGTTACTCACCAGGGATGCATAATTCACTATGACAGTAAAATGTATTCTAATTACCACATTAACGCATTATGTAGCTCTTCAAGGGTTAAGACAAAGTGTGAAACAATTATTTTCTGATACAAAAGACCATGTGAGTGACCCTCCCCAGGTGTTTTCAGGTGTCACTTACTGACAGGTAGCAGCTAATTCACAGCTTTATGGGTCAGGGCTACCAATTTCCCAGGTTTTGGACGGTGAAATTACATCAAAACCAGCAAATTCTCATGTTTTCAGATTTTTCCAGTTTGTGATTAAAATTCTTTTTCAATTATCAAAAAAGAATACCATAAATTTTTCTAATATACAACATCTCAAGTCTCAAAATTTTCCAAGACCATTTTTACTGTCCTCTTTGAAGTATAGAACTATACGGACCAAATATAGCAGCTTCAAAATGCAACAGAATTCACCATTAGACATCTAGATTTAGAATCTAGAATCAGTCAATAGCACTTAACCTAGTGAGTTCTCTGGCACCCTATATGACCAACCTAGGTTAGTTACCAAACATGCCTATATAGGGTGCGGCTTAAACGAGAGTTTTTATAAGTATACTAAAGTACCAAATTAACAATTTTCAGACCCCCTCTGCGGCTTATATAATCTGTCAAAGTTAGGGGTGGGGCTTATACGCGAGTTAGGCTTATACGCGAGGTTTTACGGTAATACAGACCAACTCCCCCTTAGTCTTCTCCATTTAAAAGAGTATTAGTCATTTTGAGTAAGGCATTAGTCATATGCTGTTTTACCATTTCTGAATAGCACCTGGTCACACCTGACCAATGTCCCTATGACTAACCTGGGATAGCCACTACAGACTAAAGGCTGGAGCATTTAGATTATCTGTGTTTATAAAATATGAAGTGCCCCAAGCTGAAAGGCACTTTTTCTTTGTCCTTGGCCTTGAACTATGGGTGGCTGTTAGATTTCTAAAGTGGGGTAAAATTATCTCCCCTCCCCTTCAGGAGGGGTCAACATATATTACACCCCCCTAAAACAAACACTCTTCCTGTTGATAATATGGCTCCCTAAATATTTGTAAACCTACACCACATTGGTGTATCCTGCTAATAGATGAACTGATCAACATTAAGGAGGGTTCATTTGTTAACAACTTGGGGCGGGGGGGATATTTTAGGGCAATAATATAATAATCAGGGTTAGGTACCATCACCAGCCTGCTAGCTGCCCGATATGGGCAAACTGATGTGGTAGTTCTGAAACTTGACACTACATGGACCCTACTATACAGTATGTAGAGCTTTTGCCCAAAACAGGATCTATTTCCATCAGCACAATGAAACCAAAATATGATTTTGGTACTTTGAATCCAAAAACATAAAAAATTGAACACAAAGGCACACTCGTTCATGTCTTTTGGGTTGGTTATTCCATTTGTTCACAATACTCAACTCATGGAATGTCCCAGTTAAAAGACTTAAACTCGTGAAGCTTTGTCTGTTCATTATTTTTGAAACATCATAATTTCACCATAATAGTATAGCTCCATTTTTTTTGATTTGTAAAAATCGACACAGGCGACACGGCGATACAGGCCTTTTATAAATTGACTCGGAGGACTCTTTGAAAGTTAATGTTATAAAATATATAGGTGTGAGTGATCTGTGTATGACACCAAAGCTCACCACCTGCACCCCCAGGGACCACTCAGGCCGCCCACACCTCTGTAGGTGTGAGTGTTTGGGGTATGACGTCAATAGCACACCACCTGCACCCCCAGGGACCTCTCAGGCCGCCCACACCTCTGTAGGTGTGAGTGTTTGAGGTATGACGTCAATAGCCCAGTACCTGCACCCCCAGGTACCTCTCAGGCTGCCCCCACCTCTGTAGGTGTGAGTGGTCGGTGGATGACGTCAATAGCCCACCACCTGCACCCCCAGGGACCTCTTCTGTTGGTGAACCACAATATCAAACCCAGAGTTTGCCATGATAGAAAAGCACTGTGGTATATCGTAGTAAGGTAATACATAGACAGAGCTGCACGCTAAAGTGGCGGAGTCAGTGGTTATTGCATGAGTGGTGCTATGGCCTAGCTACTGACGAGGTAACTTTTGAGTGACACTCTGTGTTTATTTCAGGGTATATTAATCTAAAACATACATGCAGTCCATGTTTGATTACTTCCACGGCATCTGTTTACTTCCGCGGCATTTGTTTACTTCCGTCGGCCGCCATTTTGAATTTCGCCCAGGTCACGTGACCCTCGGCAGCGTAGCGACGCCATGGCGACCCCATAGCGACCCCATAGCGACCCCCCACGACCCTTGGGAACGTGCAATACGACCACAGCGTGCAATACGACCTAGGGTTATTGCACACTGCACTGGGGAACGGCCCTCCCATTGCTTTAACCTTGTCAGTCCGTATTCACCATGAAATAGTATACCATAATTTCATAAACTAGTTTTACGTGTAACTACCCTACTATGCCCAACTAAACTATGGTAAATTGTAGTACCAAAACCAGAGTTTTCTGTCATCCAAAAACATTGTAGTATACCACAGTGAATATAATACTACACTGTAAAAAATTACCGTTGAAATTACGGAGAATCAATGCTAAATTTGACGGTGTATCACCGTAATTGTGATTTACGGTGAGACACTGTAAAACTTATTACTTTCACATTGAACATCCGTAAACCAGTACAGTGAAACAATGTTTTTTCATTTACGATGAATCTCACGTTAAAAGTTTGCTCACCAGGTGGCAGCTTGGTTTGATAGAGAGACTTTAGCGGAAGCTATCAACTAAAAACATACATAATTGTGTTAGATTTATAAAGATATCCAAATATCTCATTAATTGTACAGTCAAAATTAAAGCCTTTGGCATAATAAAGATAAAAAATATATAATTTCCTTTTTTTAGACCCTGGACACTAGTACGAATAGTATAAACACCCATGTTGTGGTAATTAGAACTATACATATTGAGACTGTTGTCAGAGTTTCTTTGTAACAATCCTAGAGTACCTTTTGCTCATGGATTGTAATTGTATATTGCTATGGGGCATTCAATTATGCTTCTCAGGCCTAATATATGTATACAGGCCTGGAATTAAGATGATATTATGAAATATACAACAATGAATCCAGAAACAATTATAATCATTATTGAATAGCAGAGAATCACTGTATAATAATGATGAATCACCGTAAAAATACAACGGGAAAGGCCTGTAAAATTTACGGGGGAAAGCAAAATACGGTGACCGTAAAAAAAACGGGAAACGGTCGGCATTCAGTGATGCCAGTGATTCACCGTAATTTTTACGGGATATTTTTTACAGTGTATAGTATATTATTATAGCAACAACAATCAATATATATCATGGTAAAAAGTATTACCATGAAATATCATATCAAACGATGGTTAACAATTATCCAATTACCCTCAGGATCGTCAATATGGCTTCAATAAATATGGACCAACAGGTTTCAACACCTTGAGATTCATTGAATCCATCCCAGTCATATAAATCCAGTTTATCTCTAAAAATGTATGAGCGACCCTGTATTTCAACATTTTTTTGCTTGAAATTGATTTTTTTCCTGGTGAGATAAATTGGGAAATGGTAAGATATGTTTAAGACACCAATTCAAATAAAGTTATGTCTGAGATTTGTGAAAATTAGGTCAAGAGTTGCATTTTTCCTAGTTGATTCTTCCATTTTTTGTGACAGTCCTAATCATTTTAATATATTTAGTAGCGGATTTACAAGGTCTTCATCTGTTTGTAATGAACGTATACTTGTCACCTTCAGGTGGTCTGTATACATGTAGGGTAGGTTCGCCACTTTCAACCGGTCTGATCCATGTTTTTTCATGAGCTACCTTTCAGGTCTAATTGCTCCTAAAGTTTTTTGTGCATATCCTTCAGAATTGAACCAAAGTTTAGGTATTGCTCAGGAGAATAACATTCATGATGTCTTACAATGCCATATATTAGTTTACAGTATGTAATTCCATGACTTATCAGAGTATTCAGAATTTCCCCTTTTCACCCCAAGTCAGCCAAAATGCACCTTGAGTCAGCCATATTACAATGGCCAGAATATGTGGAATAAACCAGTAATTTCCTGACTGGATTGGCTGAAATGAATGGATGCATCATATATCAATATTTTACAACTAACAATAGAAAAGAAAACAATTGATTGAATATGGAATAATAAAGATAAAGTCAGTACTGTACCTTAGGTGAATACAGCTGCATTATGACCTATCAGTACAAGTAAAAATTACTTTTATGAGCAATGCAGACTAAATATAACATTATAGACATGCAGTATGGGGTTCTATTGAATATATCGGGGGCTCTGACCCCTCACCCCCTTTTCCCACCTCTTTTTGTGTTTCACCCTTGCCCTCTATACACTACACAAGTAGGCCTGCTATCCTTAACCCTCTAGTAGAAAAGGATATTCTGGGAGGAGGAGGTATTCACAAGGGTAGGGGGAGAGGTAGGACAAAAAATCAGGGTGAGAGAATTCCAGGGGGGATTCCAGAGAAGAAAATCCCATGGTTGACTTAGGGTATGAGGTGGCTGACTTAGGGTGAATTCATGGCTGACTTAAGGTGAAATGGGTATGCCTTATGAAATCAGTCCTAAATATAACTTAGGAAATTAATTTTGCTCAATATATTCATGATTTGTGTAATTTAGATACATATCCAGCTCACAAAGCCAATCAACACTGTGTATGAAAAGGACAAATACTTCAAATCAACTACCAAAGAGTATGAACAGTGGAGAGATTTTCATTCTCTGTTTGTCAAAATAGGTCAAACAGGGGTACTTCTGACTGATTTTACAATATGAAAAAGAGTGATGATGCAGATGCAATGTGCAGTTTATATTTGGAAAACACTTCAATTCTTAAATCAGTGGGAGTTTACTGTCACCAGATGCATACTGAACTTGTAATTTCATGTCAAAAGTGGTTGACTCAAGGTATGAGTTTGAACCTACCCTAGGGGACAGGAATACCATGTTGGTACGTACCACTGTTGTGGTACAGTCCTGTCAATTAGACCATACCCGTATTGTGGTACGGTGCATGGTTCTTGGGCGCACTATTTAACTGGTACATTTGTTGTCATCATTAGACCAGGACAATGGGCCTATGGCAAGGTCTGAAACTCCTTTAGCACCTTATCTATAATCACAGGACAATGGGTCTTATCTACACCAACACTGGGGGGTTAAGGGTTAGGGAGAATATTCCACATTTTCTCATGATTTTTCCCTATTCTTGACCTTGCCATTCCATTTGGAGATAACACCAAAACGTAGACGGATAGATCAGTGTCTAGGCTACTACACTGTATAGTTATTTTTATCAGCAAATATAACAGAGATTTCGGAAATGGATTTTAATGGGTCCCCATCAGAGTATCTTATAAGTATGTCATGTTGAATGCATGATATCTTGATATAAATGATTGTACTTTGTAAATCGGCTAGAGTGTAGGTATACAGGATTTGTTTAAGGGTTATAAAGGGTTTCAACGAAATACAGGGACTTTTAAGGGCAATCTGGAGGGCAAATACAGAACTTATACTGATCCTGTATCTATTTTTAAATGTATTTGCCTTATAATAAAGGAGAAAAGGGCAATTCATTAACCTGCATCACTCCAAACACACCCAGAGGCTGCCATGACACCTTGCACGGGCCTCACTTCCGGTTTCTATGCCTGTATGATTTGGTTCGCAAAAGAGGCCCCACCCCTTCCATCGCCTATGTCTTCATTTTTTGTACAAATTAGGCCTGCTTTTTCAATTAAAATATACCATTAAACAATAATTGTGTCAAAATACGGAGGTTTGAAGAAATACAGAGGTTTGAGGAAATATGGGGGCTGGTTATTCACATTTAGTGAAATACGAGGCTCAGTGTTATACTCTACCCGACCTCATATTCAGCATTTCCATTTATAAATAAACTGAGATATTCCCTTTCCAATGGTAGCAAGCATGGTATAAAGTACATTAGGACTTTTAATGAAATATTATGTAAATGCTTAGGTACACTGGTGCTGGGGGAATGCCATTATATTAGTACACCCTAGTTGGTGAGTACAAGTACTGCACATTTAGGACGGACCAGAATAGTAGGTGTGACCTGAACCTGAATATATTTTCTTTCATATTGGGTTTACAAATTAATATGTTTTGTATTTCCATTTGTTCATCAGACACACATAAACCTGGGAAGTAATTAAATTCATGATTAACAAAATGTTTAATATAGATACAGGCAGCACCGCCAGTTTTAATTTGGTCATAATCTTTCAAGACTGGGACCAGCAAAACGCAATGTATTCTGGACTAAATGGGAACCCATGAAGATGGCTGAATTCTGGTTGATTACTGTTGTATATACATGTATAGACCCTCCAAACAGTAGTTGAGGGTCAGCCGAGGGTCATTCATTTCAGATGGTGTATGTGGGTTTATTATCAATAAAGTGAAATGTATTTTCTTGCTTCTAATACACCTTAATATTTTATTTAAATAGAAAAAAGGTTACATAATCTCAAATGATTCAGCGATCTTATTGGTAGATTATAAGGTAAATAAACACCGGGTAATCCCTTTAAGAAATTGACATTCCCTTTGTCAACAAATCGACAATACTAGGTCAAGGTGTACCCAATATAGCAGCACCCATACCTGGACATCATATAGGGAAGATTACATATACTTGATTGTTTCTATTTACATGGGAGGTATGGCGGGCAAACAAACCACTGGGCTGTGACCCCTAGGTATATGCACCATGAACCAGTCAGTTATATCATAATATAAAGAACGTAATGCGTCCTAAATAAGGCAAATAATTTCACATCCATGTATTATACCTCATAGTGAAATCTGCAAAATGAATACAGTCAACAGGCATTTACTATCATTTAGAAATAAACTTTACAGTAATTATCCTGGTGTGCTGCTATCATGGTGAGGTTACCCAACCACGTGTAGCCTCTGTTTGCCCACACTGTGACGTTGCAGACCTCTATATGTAACCTTCCCTATACACTAAATACACCTAGACCTGTTAAGGTGTATTTGAACTAGCACACTCACACCTTTCGCCATTTGCCAGAAAAGGAGCTGACAACAACAGCAACCTTGACTTTCATGAGCTGACATTTTATCATTGGTGTGTATTTTTTTTGCTTTACAAATTGACAAATGTATACCGCTTCTCGAACGTGTCTTTTTTGTTAATAAACGGGAGTTGGGGGCTCTTATTAAAACAAAACAAAAATTGCTGACTTTGGGTAGTGACCTGACCTTGAGATTTTGCTAGGTTTGGGTTATATGTCATTGAGGAACCAGCGAGGAGGACCAAGTTGAAGAAGCCATCGAAATATCTATCTTACTTTCCGTCATAAAATAAAACAACCTAGGTCGCTAGGAAGATATCTCCTGTTGCTAGGCAACCAAAGCTATACCACCTCTATTCCACTAGGGTAAATTAAGATGGAGTAGATATGTGTAGATTATCTCTCAGATTGACTTTTGCAGTATTGAAAAGCTACAAGGTGGTTCAGGGAGGAGTAGGTAAACTTCGAATAGCCCTATGAAAACCCAAAATAGCACAAGTGAGTGGAGATATTCACCATCCTGGGTGCCATTTTGAATTCCAAACCGAGCTCAAGAGAATATATCGGGAGATTCAGTATGTGTTTTAGAACCTTTCTTGGCTTTATTTGTCAAAAAAATGGCTTGTTCAGAATTCGTTGAACCTTAAAGTCTAAAATCTTGTACTACAAGTAGCAATTACCAAACCCAGCAAAGGTTCAAGGACGGGTCACCGCAGCATTTACAAGTGCCATTCTAACCAATGGGTCGTGACACAAGTGTAGGTCCAAGTATTATATGAGTGTGGACCACTAAAGTCGACATGGCCCCTTTTTGGCTTAGTGGCATGCGACATGAGGAATATTCAAGAGATAGTGACATGGGACATAGCCTTTTCTTAAAATTGACACGGTGAGATGGTCATTTCTTAAAATCGTCAGGGAAAACTGGGATATCCCCAACCAGACCCCTTTATAATGGGTATCAGCTGTGGGGGGGGGGGGGGGGAGGGGGGGTACACACAGATTTTAACCATACCTCAGTTCGGTATGTGAGTAGGCTATAGGGCTCCTAGGGGTTAGGCCATGGGCACATCCATGTTCGGGGGTGAGAAGTTCAATCAGGTAACACTGGGTGGGGCACGTCGGTAACACCTAGGTGCCCTATGGGGTACTGGCCATGGGAAGATGTGCCACTAAATGTTCATCTTTGTAACCTGCCAGTAGACAAACTAGTAGTGTCCACAACAGTAACCTGCCGATAGACAAACTGGTAGTGTCCACAAAAGTAACCTGCCGATAGACAAACTGGTAGTGTCCACAACAGTAACCTGCCGATAGACAAACTGGTAGTGTCCACAACAGTAACCTGCCAATAGACAAACTGGTAGTGTCCACAACAGTAACCTGCCGATAGTCAAACTGGTAGTGTCCACAACAGTAACCTGCCGATAGACAAACTGGTAGTATCCACAAAAGTAACCTGCCGATAGACAAACTGGTAGTATCCACAAAAGTAACCTGCCGATAGACAAACTGGTAGTGTCCACAAAAGTAACCTGCCGATAGACAAACTGGTAGTATCCACAAAAGTAACCTGCCGATAGACAAACTGGTAGTATCCACAAAAGTAACCTGCCGATAGACAAACTGGTAGTGTCCACAAAAGTAACCTGCCAGTAGACGGATTTCTTGGTCCATTCGGTCTGTGGTAGTGACAGTCTAGTAGTGAGCGAAACGTCATTAGAAATATTTCACAAGTTGACCCGCAGGCTTAAATGAGTGTACCTTTGTGTTAATAATTTTCTATCCTTTTCGATTCAAAATAACAGAATTATGGTAGGGTAGGTTCACCCTGAGTCAAACTCATACCTTGAGTCAACCACTTTTGACATGAAATTACAAGTTCAGTATGCATCTGGTGACAGTAAACTCCCACTGATTTAAGAATTGAAGTGTTTTCCAAATATAAACTGCACATTGCATCTGCATCATCACTCTTTTTCATATTGTAAAATCAGTCAGAAGTACCCCTGTTTGACCTATTTTGACAAACAGAGAATGAAAATCTCTCCAATGTTCATACTCTTTGGTAGTTGATTTGAAGTATTTGTCCTTTTCATACACAGTGTTGATTGGCTTTGTGAGCTGGATATGTATCTAAATTACACAAATCATGAATATATTGAGCAAAATTAATTTCCTAAGTTATATTTAGGACTGATTTCATAAGGCATACCCATTTCACCTTAAGTCAGCCATGAATTCACCCTAAGTCAGCCACCTCATACCCTAAGTCAACCATGGGATTTTCTTCTCTGGAATCCCCCCTGGAATTCTCTCACCCTGATTTTTTGTCCTACCTCTCCCCCTACCCTTGTGAATACCTCCTCCTCCCAGAATATCCTTTTCTACTAGAGGGTTAAGGATAGCAGGCCTACTTGTGTAGTGTATAGAGGGCAAGGGTGAAACACAAAAAGAGGTGGGAAAAGGGGGTGAGGGGTCAGAGCCCCCGATATATTCAATAGAACCCCATACTGCATGTCTATAATGTTATATTTAGTCTGCATTGCTCATAAAAGTAATTTTTACTTGTACTGATAGGTCATAATGCAGCTGTATTCACCTAAGGTACAGTACTGACTTTATCTTTATTATTCCATATTCAATCAATTGTTTTCTTTTCTATTGTTAGTTGTAAAATATTGATATATGATGCATCCATTCATTTCAGCCAATCGAGTCAGGAAATTACTGGTTTATTCCACATATTCTGGTCATTGTAATATGGCTGACTCAAGGTGCATTTTGGCTGACTTGGGGTGAAAAGGGGAAATTCTGAATACTCTGATAAATCATGGAATTACATACTGTAAACTAATATATGGCATTGTAAGACATCATGAATGTTATTCTCCTGAGCAATACCTAAACTTTGGTTCAATTCTGAAGGATATGCACAAAAAACTTTAGGAGCAATTAGCCCTGAAAGGTAGCTCATGAAAAAACATGGATCAGACCGGTTGAAAGTGGCGAACCTACCCTAGGGGGAGCCTAAATAGGCTAAAATGGCTTCTTTCTACGCCGTTTAAATGTAAACGGACCGCCGTTTTGATGACGTCACAGGGTCGTGAAATACGGACATGGGTTATTTCGCAGGGGAGTCAAATACGGACCACTTTGGTTAAGTCAATGGGACTGTTGTATTCCATAAAAAACAAAAACTGGTAGTATCCACAGCATGCAGTAGATGGTGCTAATGCATACCCTGTGTCTGTTGTGGATACTACCGGTGAGTACAGCCTATTGGCAGGTCTCTGAGATGACAGTAGACATTTGTGACTATACATGGGTAAAATTCGACACGCGCGACACAGGGGGTTCTTAAATCCCACACGTGTGACAGGGGGGTTTCAAAAATCGACGGACACAAAGAAATAGAGAAGTTTGTATAAGATAAAAATCGACACGGCGACACGGCACCCTTGCTAAAAATTGACACACCGACACGGTCATAATTCTGGCTACCCTTGTATAGTCACACATTTGGTTGCATACTGAGAATTGCAGACCACAACAACCAATGTGCGGTAAATAGAACAAAGGTCAGTCTAATGGCATTATTATGGTACATATACCCAAACACGTGGATGCCTCTGTTTGCCCCCCCCCCCTCACCACCCTGTCGCGTAGCAGCAGAGGAAACAATAACCTGCCCTGTACAGTAGCCTTACTCAGCCATTCATGAACCTGTGGGGTGTTTCACAAGGAGGACATACAATTAATTGTAGAATAAGTGTTTCTATAGGTGGTGTTAATTGTATATAACCACTAAGACTGACATTTGGTTGTATTGATTGTATACTGCTTATAAAAAGTGTTTCACAAAGGTCTACAACCAAGATGTTAAGTCAGGGTCTTTGGCCTACAATCTAGATACAACTAATGTATAAGTGTTTCACAATGCATATTAGTGTGGAGCTCATACCATGCTAATTATACTGATATTTTCCCTACATATTTTTTCACGTTTTTTTTTCATGCAATATATGTGTCATACTACAAACAAGAATCCCTGCAATTATCTGTTTATTCAGGATGAAAATAAACTGGTTATACACATTTAAACAACACTTATGTTGATCCTATGTGATCATCATACAAGGGGAGCGTATTTAAGATTAATGCTACATGGTTATTAAGGTTGACTTACTTTTACCAAATGTTAGTCTTAAGTTGGTGATTCACAAGCCGCATTATTATCTTCAATTGTATCTAAGTATATGACCATAGATACAATTGAAACTTGGGAAACACCAAGATAAAATTAACATTGGGTGATATTAAGTTGGTCTTAGAAAAAAATGTAAAATTAATTGTATCTATTTTCCCCTTGTGAAACACCCCACTGAGGTCTTTATAAGGTGGGTCGATCTCTTTGTCTAAGTGTAGCGAGGTTTTTATCATGTTTTTGACATAATACCATATAATTATATACTTTCCAAGGACGCTGAGTAAATGGGGGGGGGGTCCCGAGCTATTTCCTGCGGATAACATAGTGTTTTGCCAAGTAGTTACATATATTTACCTATATATATTTCCCTCAGAATATAGGCCTTAATCTTCTCTATCTAGAAAATGTATTTTGAACATGGGCCCACACATATTTTAAAGGTTTTGGGTCATCGAAAAAACTAAAGTTGAAAAGAAATGGAAAATACAGAAACACTTCCATATATAGGTTTCAAGAGCAAGTTCCCCCATCACAGACATATTGGCGCAGTGGCTTGGTGCCTGTCTCACAGCACTGAGGGTGAAGGTTCTGGTCCTGGTCAGACCACTCCTCAGGGTTTTACCAACTTGCTCACTACTATGTCACAGTCTAAGACAGGTGCCCTCTGGTGGTGTGTTGCTGAACTACAAAGGGATCGAGCCACCCTAAACCCCCAGCGCCCCAATAGATAGGGCATTGAATCAGGGGCGTGGCAGGCAGTTTCAAAGTAGGGGGGACTGAGGTAGACTGGGCAAAATCTTCAGAAATATCATTCTAATCCCTCCAAGGGGCATTTCAAAGTACAAACAGGCAAGATCACTTTCTGGGGTAATTTGGGTGTGCTGAATCCGAAAATCAAAAATGGCTCCTTCTATGTGAAAAATACAAAAACAAAATGGCTGCCATTGATTTTTGAGAAAACCTATGAAACCTATGTTATTCTTCATTCCTGGTCATGTAATACATCAAAATGAAGGGATTTTAGAGACCAGACTGTCTGAAACACCTGCCAAGCTGGAACACCATTTCCTGAGAGTCTCAAGGCCAAAAAATCAAAATGGCTGCCACCGTTTTTTGAGAAAACCCCAAAAATGCATTATTCATCACTCCTTGTCATGTTGTACCTCAAATGAAAGGGATTTGCAAGCCTAGTCCATTCTAGGCCATTGCCAAAATAAACAGGGACCTTTGTAACATGAAACCCATCCCACCGAAAAACAAAATAGCCGCTAGTAATTTTTGAGCACAGTTCATTTCAGTCCATTTCCAAGGGGAAGAGCTTTTTCTTTGGAAGTGGGAAGGCCCCAAAGAGGAGACATTCTCTCAATATTGTAATAATTTGTTGGAAATCTTTAACATCACTGCAGTAGGTCAAAATTTACCCTACCCCCCCTTCTCTAGATGGCTCAAAAATTGTTCACGGGCACCCTTTTATGCGTAGTAACCTTTTTGGGGGGCTGAAAACAGGGTTTTGTTACTCATCTTCTCATGTTAAGGGCACATCCCATCAAGATTAGAGCATTCCCAATGCATATTATATACAGGGGTAGACACTTTACCAGCTGTGGGCCAGCCATACAAGTAGCCCAAAAAGCACTAGTGTGACTATCTATTGAAAGTGATTGTTCTCCCCACATACTTCCTAGGCTCGCGCTAGCCATTCGCCAATTCGCCTGGGGCGATAGAAAGTTCTAATTGGCGAAAATATATAGTAAAAATACACAGTATTTTCGCCAGATCTAACCCAGTTGGCGAAAATAAAATGACTACACATAGTCATGTTACATACCGTTAGAAAGAAAAATATGCGAGGAAGGTGTTTAACCACATTGTTTTCTAACATAAAATTCTGCAGCAGAATCGTGAACATGTATTCATTTATTTTAATCCATTATAGTTGTGTGTGCTAAACCCTCTGGCGAATTTCCCCTCATATTGGCGAAAGAAATTGAAAGAAAAACGGACATTTTTCGCCAATCTGGCGAAAGAAAAACGTATCCAAGCGCGAGCCTAGACTTCCATTCTGATCAGGGCCCCACCTCACAATGAAATCCTTAGGATCCAACCCAGTCAGCATTGGTCCCTGGGGCTCATTTGTGTTTTACTTGTGCCAGCTGGGTTAATCCATACTTGGGTTATGGTCCTTTTTTTTTCAGGGCTAAAAGTGGGAGCCCAGATGGGCCAGTGCAGGAAAACTTTTTCATAAGATACATTATAGATACTAATAGTGTGTGCTAAAGTGGAATAAATCTGGGCTTGAGCCTGGCACTTTGAATCAGGGCTAGCCCATCTGGGCTCCCACCTATAGCCCTGGACAAAAAGGACCAAAAAGGACTTCTACATGCTATAGGCCCCTACAATATCAATCAACTTCAGCAAAAGATTTTTATGTAATTGTGAGAAAGTCTATGGAATGGGAGCTCTAGTCCTTGGGAAGTGATACCAAGTCCTAAGGATCTCATATTCATTTCATGAGAGACCTCCTCCAGCAACCCTGATCTCTCCTTGAGCCTTCCTTATTCCTCATCTAGAGCATCATTCTCTGTCATTCCATTCCATCTCTCTGGGTTCATCCCTTCTCTACTGTTTCATACAATCTCATACTCCAGGGTCTCAGATCTTCCATCCAGGGTCCCAATCTCTCTCTCACAATATCAAGCCAGGACTTTTATGTGTTGAAGATGGAGGTAGTTACAATTAGGATGGGGATAAGGTGACATTGTGAGGATGGAAGTGACATGTGGTCCCTGCCCTACCACACACACACCTCCCTAGCCAACCTTGATACATTCCATACCCTCCCGTTTCGGGACCTCTATCATACACTTACCCTGTGATTTTTTTCTCCTCCCCTATATACCTTCCCAGATACCCTTCTGATGTCCACTCCCCTGCCCTCTCCCATGTCCTATCCTCCCAGTCAAGCCCTGTCCTCTCCCTGTATTTCCTCAAGACTGACAATAATATGACCTCTACCAACCAGTACCCTATGTCTCCTGTATCCCTGTATATCCTCTCCACCCCTGTGAAATGCACTCAGCCCTACCTCCTCCTCTTATCCCCCCACTTTGCCTCTGAGTTTTACCCTGCAGCAACTAATTTGGACATATAGAGAGGAAGTCAATGGGAGTTAGGTGGGAAAGGGTGAGGTAAAGGGAAGGGAGAGAAAGTGGTTGGAGGGGGCAGGAGAATGGGAAAGGAGAGGAGGAATAGAAGAGGCTTGGTGAAGGGAAGAGGACATTTAGTGGAAAAAGATACCAAATGGAGGGCTGGAAGCCCAGGAAGGTTGGATGGAAGCCCCAGAAGATGAGGGGGTGGGGCCCAGGAAGAGGGCCAGGAGCCCTGGGAGGAGCATTTGGAGCTGAGGCTGATATTGAAAACCTAAAGAAGTGTCAGGAGCCCAGGGAGGAGGGCTGGGAGCCTTGGGGAGAGGAGTGGCGGTACAGTGAGAGGGATAAAACCCTGGAATAAGAAGAGGGGTGGGGTAGGAAAGGATGGATGATCTGGATGGAAGATGGAAAACCCTCCAAGAGAGGTTAGAGTTGCTGGAGGAGGTCACCTTTGAAATAGAGATCCCTAAGACCCAATATCAGGTCTCCAGAACTAGAGTTCAGATCCCCTAAACTTCCCCAAGATAACATACATAGATATCTATCTGGCTCCTGGCACTTGGAATTGAATCCCGAGGACCTGCCATTGGGTGAAGATGTTCTAGGGACTTGATTCTGAGGAGGGTTCCCAATCAGAAAAGAAGTTTTACAGTGAGGACAGTCATTACTTATCCCTAAATAGTCACACTTGTGTGGTCCCATAGACCAGTTGGGGTATATGCACAGTTGGCCGACAGCAGTAAAAAACTAATGTCTACCCTTGTACAAAGTATTTAGTGGCCTCATAATTGGATGTGCCTCTTAACTGGACAAAAAGTCATCTGTTTTTGGTGAAAATGACTGCATAACTACTGTAAAACCCCTGCTATAGCATGACTCCCCTTATAAGGCGAACCCCCAACTTGAGAAAAAAATCGGCCTATAAAAAAACGCCAAAACAGATTAGTCTTATAGGTGGGATTTTACAGTTTAGATAAAAGGGTGTGCAAACAATTATTAACCCTTTGATGGAAGGCGGGTAGGGTGGCAGGTTAACAGATTTCCCCTTTTTTAGGCTTTGACAAAAAAAAGTCCTTCCTTCTTGGAAATGGACTGAAATGAACTGTGCTCAAAAATTCCTAGCGCCCATTTTGTTTTTTTGGGAGGGGTTTAATGTTCCAAAAACCCTGTTTATCTTGGCAATGGCCTAGAGTAGACTAGGCTTGCAAATCTCTTTCATTTGAGGTACAACATGACAAGGAGTGATGAATAATGCATTTTTGGGGTTTTCTCAAAAAACGGTGGCAGCCATTTTATATTTTTGGCCTTGAGACTCTCAGGATATGATGTTTGAGCTTGGCAGGTGTTTCAGACAGTCTGGTCTCTAAAATCCCTTCATTTTGATGCCATTTTTGAGCTTGGCAAGTGTGATTTTCGGATTCAGCACACCCAAATTACCCCAGAAAGTGATCTTGCCTGTTTGTACTTTGAAATGCCCCTTGGTGGGAGAATTTCTCATTTTATCACCAGTCTAGGGGGTATTTTGACCCTCTTTGCCCCCTTTTTACATGACCTTTTTGGTTTGACCTTTTTTGGGGTCGGTCAAAAGTTGGGGGGACATGTCCCCCCCGTCCCCCCCGGTTGCCACGCCCCTGGCCGGCTGAGTACCTGTCCAGACTGCACTCTGACTGTTACTGGACAGGCAGTAAGAACTGCGGGTTTAAGACACTGAGACCCCCCGCCCCCCGCGCATACCCCAAGCTCAGTTCCAGGTGTAATAGGGGTGAGTGGTGAGGTGTGGGTGAGTGAGGTGGTACAGTGGTACTCACTATACAAGCAGAACTTACCTGGACGGACCCTGTTGACTCTACAGCTGACTGCCCAACAGCAGCAAATAGTACATGTGCACAAGACTCAATGCACAGAATTTATGATGGTTCTTCTGTAGAAACAAGACATCCTTCAGAAAAGTATGCTAGAATTACACATTTTATAGTTATAATCAACAGTGTATTTCATTTTAAGGAGTTGAGTATCTGTCATTCAACATGGTAGGCCACCTGCTTGTGGCACAAATTAAAGGAGTATCATTTTTTAGGTCGAAATTTGGCAACGTAGTTAAATCTGACTTGAAAAATGTGCAGATTCAGATTTTTGATGTTGCCAAATTTTCAATTCAATTTTCAATTCAGAAGTGGCATAGTATTTAGGTATTAACGTATATGTTCAGATGTTACATACAGGTATCATACAGTCATTTTACAGTAGACTCACCTGATTTTATGGTAAAATTTGAATGTTATTCTTTCCAAAATACAAACACTAAAAGTCGTATAGGACATGAATGAAATAGCCTCAAATTTCACTGTCCGTCTCAGGGTATGTGTCCGACTCATGGTGAATCGAATCTACCCTATGTCTTATACGGGGGAGAGCCTATGCAGGTTCTAGAGGCATGTACCAGGGGGCTCAGGTAGTCATGTGTCAAGCTTCCATTTCCCCTCTTTGTGAAGTTTAATTTGGAGGGTTCTCTCTCATTCACTATATGTTTATCTTCTGTATAAATTAGATCAATCTTTTCCCCATTAAATGGCCTTTAATTAGATAAGCTTACAGCATTATGAATATCTTGGATCTCAGAGAAATAGAGCATCAACACCTTTGTTGGTGACCACTTGTCATGACAGTCAGAGTGTATTCAATGCATTGTCTCCCAAGTCCCTCACTTCACACCTGAGACAATGGGGAGGTGATTGATGTGATTAAGATAGGGGTGGGATGCTACACATCAATGTTATCAGTGCTATCTGTGGCAATCGTTCCTAGGTGTGAACAGTGACTGATAACAGATTTACCCACAATGCACTGCTCTGAGTCAGGGGACAGAAAGAAAATGGCGGCTCCCATGCCATGTAGGCTCTCCTCCCTATATGTAAAACATGTGTTGTTTGTTGGTATAGACTGACACATACAGTACATGTATGGAGATGACACACTAACTCTACACAATACACCAATACAAGGCTGCTCATTAGGCCAAAAAAAGAGGTTTGTTTCAGGTCACCCGACCGACCCTATCAAAACAGGGCCAACCCTACATATTTTTATGCAATTTTGAGGAACTTTTTGTATTTTTGCCTTTTTTCGGTCAAATTTAGGATCTTCGGAAAGGCGGCCTAGTACTTTCTTGTTTAAAAAAAAAGAAGTAAAAAGAAGTAAAAAGCACAGAAGTAGGCCCAGGAACTGATACTCTGTACATGTATGCTGATTGGTCCCTAAGGGAACAACACCTAGTGTACAGCAAATTGTTAACCCTTTAAGGATGGCATGTCGATAGAAGGTAACATTTGTTATCATGATGCTACAATGCAGCCCAAGCCGGTGCTCCAATTGTGCATCATGACTATTCAGGCAATGTCCAGGCACGTATTGGGTATTACTACCCCCTACGTATGACCTTTCTTCTTTCCTTTTTTAATATTTAAATTTAATACCTTTCCAGTGGGATGTTTTTCTTTAGAAACAGTTGTGGGCCTGGTGTGTAACCTGATGGTTATCATTATAAAAGTGCTATGAAGACTGATCTGGTGTGAAATGCAATTATTCCCTTCCAAATGGTTTATGTGAAATGACACTATTCAAGTCCGTCAGAATATTTTCGTATTTTGACATTTGGACCCTAACACAAACATCTATCAATGTATAAGAAAAAACATCAACAGAAAAACATCCATATGTTATTGAGGAATAACCTTAATGAATTTAACTTTTGAAACATGGCATGACTACAAATTTGTTATCAAAGACGGCACGGGCTGCAGAAGTGATAATACAACATCTTTATATTATTCATCTTGATATGTTGGAAATTAAATGGTATTTATTGTCATTTGCAGTAGTATAAGGCCGTGACTATTGACAGTTCGAACTGTCACTACCAGAATGAGATTCCCTTATTGACAGTTCGAACTGTCACTACCAGGATATATTTTTCTTATTGACAGTTTGAACTGTCAACAACGCAGACAGATTCTCTTATTGATAGTTCCAACTATCAATAATGGAAAATTAATCTCTTACTATCAGTGCAAACTGTCGATGAGATACTTGTATCCTGGTATTGACAGTTCAAACTGTCACTAAGGGAATTTAATTCTGTTATTGACAGTTCGAATTGTTAATAAGAGGATTGATTTCTACTATTGACAGTTTTCACTGTCAATAGCTGGCCCACCATGATTTTGCTATTGACAGTTCAAACTGTCAGTAGTGGACAACTTTTCTGAACTGACTGCTCTACAGAGGTATCCCTAACTACTCAGTGTATTACAGGCATGGCTGCAGTAGAAGCGGCCTAAGTAGTTATACGCCCATAAAGCCTTTATTATTTATAGACCCTGACATGTGAAGAGTGACTCTTGATGGTATACATATCATAAGTCTTTAAGACTATAAAGCACTATCCAACCCTCTCCTTTATGTGAGGCGACTTTGGCAGGGAAATGAAAACTATCAGCATTGTATAAATCATCCCAGCTAGCACCTTACATAAAAATAATTAGTAATTTCATGATCTCATTTTTCGTTCCCAAGACGTCACATATGCAAAAAGTTTTTATGTGTCCTTTTGCATGGGTTCTTGATGTAACAATATTTATGTGTATTTTACATAAACATATTTATATAAAAGAGACATATTTATCCGTGATACCTTTGGACTTAACAATAATGGCATATAATATTATATGAGTAGCTGCAAAAGATGTCTAAAACATTTAAATGGAGTCATGTATGTATGTGTGTCAAAAAGATGTGATATGGAGACATCTACAAGGCATGTTCCAGGGATGACATTTATACCAGTCTTGAGTAAACTCCCTCCCCAGTTTTGATTATAAATCAGATAGGATAATTAGGATACCTCTGAGAGAGATTGTAGACATCATAAAGTTATGTCCATTTTATGTCAAAGTATGGCATGTCTATAGGCACTCTGCATGGGAAACAAACACCTGCTCTGTGAAAGACACTTTGCAGGCATTTTCCACTCCTTACAGAAACATTTATCCTAGCCAGGAGGCCCAGATGTGATATCAGCCCAAAGCGAGAATTTCTTCTCATACAATTTCAAACGACACAGAGAAGGTGTCCCATTATGTGCCTTGGCTGTCCAACTATAATTCACCAAGTCACTGTAACACAAGTAACACATTGAATATTACTGAAGAAATCTTGTCCAACTTTGTCTCTTATTGCAGTATATAGAATAAATTTCATCCAACTTTTCATCAAGAATGGGGGAATGCTGTTTAAAATGTGATCACATTACAAAATGAGACACCTAGTGTTGGAGCTCAGAACAATGATAGGATATAGTAATGTCGACTTATAGATGTAATATTCTGACAAGATTGTGATGTCATAAATATGTTCTATTGGAATAAATCCATACTCCTATTATTTTAACGTCACAATCTTGTCAGAAAATGACCTATTATAGTTCTGAACTCCAACACTAGGGGTCTCATTCTGCATGGCTATCACATTTTAATCAGCATTCATTCATTCTTCATTGAAAAGTTGGATCAAATTTGTTCTATAAACTGCAATGAGGGACAAGGTTGGACTAAATTTCCTCTGTGATATATAAGGTGTCACTTGCGTTACAGTGACTTGTTGAAATATAGTTGGATAACCAAGGCACATCGGTGAAAAATGATTTTAAAATGATGTAATTTACATGAGTTTTGCTAGCTGGGATCGTTTATGGCAATAACATTATCAGCAACAACAGCAATCAATCTTGGTAAATTTATTATTTGGCAAGATTATAAAAGGTGCTGCTAAATTTTAACTACTTCCCAGCCCATAAAATATCCTTCTCCTTCATGTAGCCCTATACCCCTAAATTCGACACGGCGACACAACCATTTTCAGGCTTGGCAATATGGGACAAATAGTGAAATGGGACATGGGGCATTCTTTAACATTGACAGGGTGACATGGACATTAAATTCTATATTGACATGGTGACATGAGCATTTCTTAAAATTGACAGGGGGCGTGGGGATCCTCCCCCCTACATGGGTGTGGACCACTAAATTCGACATGGTGACACGGCAATTTATTAAAATCCACAATCGACATGAGGCCTTGTGACATGTGACATGAGCCTCAAAAATCATAGTGACAGGTGACATGAGCAATTCTTAAAATCGACATGGGACATGGGACATGGGCATGATTAAGCGACATTGACATGTGAGATGGCCAATTTTTAAGACCGACAATCGATATTCGTCAACCCCCCATCCAGACCTCCCGCCCCCCATATCAAGGGCTCCTCCTCTTGTTACATAATACTTTGTAAGGAGGCCTGGGCACGTCTACACTATGTAAACCCACTGGAGCATGACGTGCTGCCCAGTGTGAGTGTCAGACTGTGGGTCTGAACACAGGTGAGGGGAGGACTGACCCAGACCCTGGAGGAGCACGGAGACACATAGCTCACACCACACAGCAGCCAGCACCCTGGTACCTGTGGTAGACACATCTGGGCAGCAGCAGCAGCAGGAGCAGGAGGGGTGTAGAGACCCCCCCCCCCCCCACCCCCACCCCCACCTTGTCAGGTCAGACAGAATCAGGGACCCCAGGTCACAAAGTCACTTTTCTAGACCATTTATGTGATTGCCAAAGTTGTCAAAAAATCACCAGATTGCTTTAAAAGGGGCATTCTCACCACTTACCACACACTAGACTGGAACAGTACTAGAATTGTGAGCGGGATATATATGCTCGGTGATTATGCCACTTTAAATCAGTGTACCAGGTCGCCAGGTTGATTCTGAGCCCTCTGCAGCCATAGTTCAGGAGGAGGGAGGATGGAGAGAGGACCCTGGAGGAGAAGAAGGTGCATCCTGGTGGTGTGGATGTTAACGTGGACAATAACACAGGAGGCTCTTACTGGAGGAACTGTAGGCAATGCACAACAGGGTAAGGTATAGCAGAGGTTAGAGTTGTAGAGTGCACCCAATAATAGAACAGTGGGGGGCAAACAAAAGCCACGTGGTAGGTACTTTAGAGGGTGTATGAACCATATCTCAGACAGTTTCAGTCACATAAATACATTCTAAATTATAATAATGTCTGGTATACGTTTCTGGATTGATTAGTACTCTCTTATATGTGTATTATATGTATTGTACAGTCTTCAGCAACCCATATGCACTGACTAAATTGTAGTTCAGGCTAATGGTACTATCTTGGTACAGCTACCTAACCACGTGGTGGCGTATGTTTGCCCCCCAGTCCAGGCCCTGTGACGTAGCAGCAGAGGAAACTCTAACCTCTGCTATAGCAGGGTGTATGTATGTGTGTGTGTGTGTGTGTGTGTGTGTGTGTGTGGCTGGGGTGGGGGTTACTAAATTAGCCCAGGTCAAATAGTAATTCTACATTATGTCATCCCTTCATGACACAACACTCCTACAGAACACTTGAAAGAACTGTTTGAGGTAGTAGTATTAGTTTGGCTGGCCACTACTAGCTGCCCCAATACAGTCAACAGAATAGCTTTAAACCCGCAGATCTTACTGCACGTCCAGTAACAGTCAGAGTGCAGTCGGGATAGGCACTCAGCCTATAGGGCCTTAGCAAGATGATCAGTGGATAGCGCCATTCCCACTGGTACTAGGTCTATTCCCAGAACTCACAGCAACCAGCTTAGCCAAATCTCGTGGCCGAGATTAGGGTACAAGCAGGGTGCAGGTATTGTGAATAGGTTGTACCTGGACACTCCTATTGTCACCTGTGTCCAGTATAGTGTAGTGGTTAGCACTGTGGACTCATGATGCAGAGTACCTGAGTTCAAATCTCTTCCAGGCAATGCCTGGTAATCAAATTCATAAGTAAAGCAATTTTGGAAACAGAATACATTATTCACAATACTATAGAAAATTTAGAAATATGTATATAAAGGACATAGTGTTATTTGGCCTGGAAGGGATTTGAACTTGGGCTCCCAGCATTATGAGTCCACAGTGCTAACCACTACACTATACTGGACACAGGTGACATTAGGAGTGTCCAGGTACAACCTATACACAATACCTGCACCCTGCCTGTACCCTAATCTCGGACATGAGATTTAGCTGAGCTGGTTGCTGGTGACAAGGGGGATACAATTGGTACCAGAGCAACACCTGGTGGCAGCACCAGTATCTCGCTAGTGCCTAATAGGGGCGCTGGGCCTTTAAGGACAGGTGGATGGCCCTACACCCCTAAAACCGACATGGCGACATGACGACATGGACCTTTTTGGGGCTTATTGACATTGTCATGTGACAGGAGGAAAAAATAGATAGTGACATGGGACTTTGGGCATTTTTTATATCGATATGGTGACATGAGCATTTCTTAAAATTGATATGGTGACGTGGGCATTTGTTTAAATCGACATGGGACATGGGGACCCCCCCATCAAGGGCCCCAGGTGATTAACTGTTCACGAATATATGTTGATATATGCTTTTGATACTTACAGAGAAACCCCCTGTTACCAAACTTTTACCCCTCTACGTAAATATAAAGGGTTTGAAGGAAACTTTTCTCCTTTGATATGGTCTGCTCCTTGGCATGTCTTGTGATTAAACCACCCACTCCTTACCTGGCGAATCATGAGTGGGGGTATAATGGACTAGTGCATTAGGCTATGAGGGCCGCCATCTTGACTCAGAGCAATGCATTCTGGTTAGGCCCCCGACTCTAGAGCAGTGCATCATGGGTGAATTTCTTATCAGCACCTTTGTTCTAGGTGTGAAGAGAGGAGATTAGCCTGATAGGGAGATAGGGGTGTGGTCCCCGACTACATGAGGTACCAGGATGCACTAGTCCCGTATAGATGGGGGGTACCCATGTTCCATGTCGATTATAAGAAATGGGCATGTCACCTGTCACAAAAATCCCTATGTCCCATGTCGCCTTTAATAGCCTGTCCTGTTCCATGGCAATTTTTGAGAAATACCTTCTGTCATATCACTTATTTTTTTCCTCATGTCACTAAGCTCAAAGTCGCATGTCAATTCTAAGAAATGACCATGTCACCTTGTCCAATTCAGCCATCCACCCCCACATGAGTAGATGCATGCCTGCTGGGGTTAGTTCTGTGTACATCAACAAGAAGTGCTGACTCAGGTGACTCATGTTGCTACAGAACTGACCTGACCTTGGGGTTAAGCCCAGATTAGAACTGCAGAACGAGTAATAATAGAGGAATTGATCAAGCTCCACACTGAAAAAGTAGACTTGTCTCTAAACTCATATTTATAAGTGTCATAAAAAGAACGAGTCAAAAATTTTCTTACTATCCCATCCCACAAATAGAAACTGGAGCTGGCAATTGTCGGGTTTTGGGCTGAAACATGCCAAGTTGGCCTTCGATCTCCAGCTAGAAGACCCGCTTCCTTGTCACTTAGACAAGTTTTTAACTTGTTTATTTTACGACAGTCACTTTGAGGAGTCTGGAGACAAGTTTACTTTTTCAGTTCATGACAACCATTTAATCACAGGGTCAATATCTTATGAGTTTTGAAAAGCCTGAGTGGTTACTTCACTGCTTCATGTACTATTGGTCCCAACTAAAATACTTAATAGTCAATATATTTATACCACATTTGGGTGGAAAGACAAAAGTAACTGCCTGACTGTATAAGACGTACTAAAATTGTGAAAAACAATACCCACAGTGTGTGGCATAAGTTAGTTAAACCACTACAGACCGCTGTACTGAGGACAATGGCTTAGTCATGGCTGACCACACTCATCTACGACTCATGATCAGCCTTGACTGTCACAATTATCCCAAGTACAGAGGTCTGGCAGTAGATTAACTACTACTTACAACCTTCGCAAAAATCGTTTTTGTTTTGTGCAGGACATTTGGTCTTGTCAATTGCCAATTTCCCAGGACTGGTCAGATATCTGTAGGACCAGCTCCGGGCATTTTGCATAGAATTTAGGGGGGTATAATTTAAGACGATATGCTGTTTCTTTTAGCAAAATTGTCTACATCAAAAGAATACATTTTTCTCCCATTTAATTTTTCTAGACCAGTGCAATTTTAGGCGGGCATTACCTCTGTCCAGCACGTTTTGGCAAAGTCTGTGAAATAAATAATCATTCCCCCCTGCCACTACATGCCTACTCTCGTTCCCAAATCCTTCCGAAGGAAGGCTCTGGTAACTGCCATGTGACCTTGAACTTGGGATTTTGCTCGGTTTGGGCAGTCTCTGTGGCTCTGTGGTTAGATTGGAACCAGCAAACATGAACCAGAAATGGAAGCAGAAGGTTTGATGATAAAACTACCATCAAACATTCTGGTTTCTGTTTGCTGGTTCCAATCTAACCACAGAGACTGCCCAAACCGAGCAAAATCCCAAATTCAAGGTCAGATGGCAGTTACCAGAGCCTTCCTTCGGAAGGATTTGGGAACGAGAGTACTACATGCCCTGCAAGGCTATGCAAAAGAACACATGTGACTGTAGTGGTTGTTCAACCCTTTAGGAACGCCTGTCGCCTAAAGATGAATTTTGTTGTCATGATGCACCAATGCAGCCCCGGCGAGTAACGCATCAATGCTGCAATAGTGCATCATGTCTCACTGGTGAGTTACTCGCCAGGGCTGCATTCATGCATTATGACGGCCAAGGGCATGATGCATTAAGGCATTATACCGTCCTAAAGTGTTAAGTCGTTGGATTATATCTGCCTATAGTCCATGGCACCAAGAAAGGGACTATTGAATTAGGCTTGTTTTCTATGTGAAATAACATGTAGAAACAACTCAAATGGGCACAAAATATTTCCTGATGAAGAGCTGAACACATACACATGAGAATAAATGTTTACAATCAGGAAAATTGTTCATTCTCTTGCTTGCAAAGTGCAGTTTCACAACAATGTTGGTAAACACTCTTTATTGCACACTATAAGTATGGGGAATATCATCAAAACTTCCCCAAAATCCTGATTTTAAGCAATTTTTGAATATTTCGATCTCACTTTGTGGAAAGGCTCACATTTGCATTTCTTTAACCAGAATCTTCTAAATGGTACCATTGTGAAGAAAAAATTGATCCCTCATTTATTTGATGACTAATTCCATCTCTGACAGTGTATTTCAATTTTTATAGGTGCTAATGCAAATCAAAGTCAACAAAAATACAACATTTCAGAAATGTTTCTAGGATATTTACAAATTTCACAATTACCCACATTTCTCCAGAGAAACTTGACATTGTCATTACCTTGA
This sequence comes from Harmothoe impar, assembly GCA_947462335.1. NCBI lineage: Eukaryota > Metazoa > Annelida > Polychaeta > Phyllodocida > Polynoidae > Harmothoe > Harmothoe impar. The sequence continues at coordinate 32,193,927 of OX381721.1, forward strand.
ATTACAGAGTTTCGGCTAAAAAACGTTTTTTACATGAAGATGATGCGACTACTAGTGCCAAAGTAGTGGATCATGACGTGAAATGCAAAAGGGCAAACATAGTTTGGCAGTCCCTTTCTTGGTGCTACGGACTATAGATGCTGGTAGGGAGGGGATGGAAATGCTACTGTGATACATCTAGACATAGGGGCAGCTGGGAGTGAGGGGTTTGCAGGAACATATACCCCTAAAGTGAATCTCTAAAGTGATTTGGCGAGGCCGACAAAGGGGGAGATAACTAATTGAACTGCAGGGGTCTATAAGCAAACCGTGATACTCTCAGAGGGGAGCCCCATATTGAGGATCTGTGGTCAGGTCTATCACCTCCAGGGTTGCCTGCATGTCATAAATGACCACCACAGACATTGGGACATATTGTTAATGCTATTGCAGGGTCTCCTTAATGAGACCCAAATGCATTTTTTAACTGGTGTGAGGTATCTAATACTAATGAGATGTAGCTCTTATGAGGCATAAGCACAACCCAGCGTGTGGGCTCGCCTTCAGATGGGAGATTCACTATAGATGTATGTATGTGTATGTGTGTGAGGGGGGGGGCGTAAGAAGCTTATATTGTAGTACCTCTAGACATAGGGGAGACAAACATCTAGTATAGTAAGGTGGGAATGGCTGAGCAGAATGGCTGATCGGAATGGCTGAAGGGAACTCTCTGACTCCCTTCTCTATCTGGAAAGCAAGTTAATGTGAAATTCCATTGGAATCAACTAAAAACAGAAGTTGAAGGTTATTCTATTTCTGATAAATACACTGTTATTCAAAATATATCTGTGTAACTGATGACTCAACTTGATGGTCTTGACGAGGTAAAATGTATCAAATGTGTACACTATGATGTGGTAATCAGGGAGAGGGAGAGGGAGAGGGAGAGGGAGAGGGAGAGGGAGAGGGAGAGGGAGAGGGAGAGGGAGAGGGAGAGGGAGAGGGAGAGGGAGAGGGAGAGGGAGAGGGAGAGGGAGAGGGAGAGGGAGAGGGAGAGGGAGAGGGAGAGGGAGAGGGAGAGGGAGAGAATATAGAATGTGAATGCCTAATGAAAAATATGGTCAAATCTAAATTGTAAGCCATCAGTTTTATCCCATTGGTCCCCATTTTATCCAGATTTATAAAGTGAGGCAGACTGTAGTTGGGGCTGACTACAAATGAGAGGTGATATTGTAAAACATCTAGATAAAGAAACCTGTTTCAGAGAGCCATTGTTTTGTACAACATGTATTTTAGTATGTTTTCTATTCTTTGTAATCCCTACAATGTCTTTCTCCCCATTGGGGTGGGACCATATTACATGACATATATCATGGTTTGCATTGTGTAAGCATGCTATGTGTCTACATTCCCATATTGACATAGGTATAATGGAAGGGGGTACCGTAATACCTGCGTAGAAGCCTAACTTGCATATTAGCTGCACCCCTAACTTTGACAAACCCTATATAAGCCTCAAAGAAGGCCTCGAAATTAGTAATTTAGTACTGTAGCATACATCTAAAAATTCGCATATAAGCCACACCTTGACTTTGTCCTGATTCTATAAGCCGCACTGGTGGTCTGACTTGTGTACTAGCCGTGACCTATACGCGAGGTTTTACAGTATTTTAGGGAGTCCCACACTACATGACGTATTTTTTTCATAGTGTTCACATAGAAAAGAAACAGCGCCAAAAGGGAGTCCAGGTTGCCTCCAGAATGACTCCCCTCTCTGGGGGAGCCCGGGTCTCCTGGGGGAGTCACATTGCTCCATGGCTCACCTAAGGGAGTCACAGAGGGACCAGGGCTCCCTTAGAGAGGGGAATCGTTCTGGAGGCAACCTGGACTCCCTTTTGAACCTTTTTCTTTTCTCTGTGTAAGCATTCTATTCCGCATTAGCAAGATGATCACTGTACAGCGCCATTTTGTCTGGTACCGGTGCTGTTTTCTGTTCTCATTATAGCAGCCAGCTGATCAGCTGAAGCTGGTTCCTGTCATGTCCGAAATGTGGAGCTTTAGGGGCCACATTTTTTTGAACAATTGGTAGTTGAATATACCTTATGTCAGCTGTCCAGATTAGGGGAGTGGTTAGGACACAGGCCTGCCAATCCAGAGGTCCTGACTTCGAATCCATGCCAGGACTATTTGCTTCACACCATTTTAAAATGCTTTTTTTGGTTGGTGAAAATCGTTGTAGTTTACAATTTGGATGTAAAGATCCTTTATACAAGATAAATGATCTAGAATTAAGATTTTTTTTTTTGAAAATGCTATTACTGACCAACTAGGAAAAATGTTCAGGTAACCATACAGCATTGGCATGGATTCGAAGTCAGGACCTCTGGATTGGCATGCCTGTGTCCTAACCACTTCCCCAATCTGGACAGCTGACATAAGGTATAGTCAACTAAGAATCATTCAAAAATGTGTGACCCCTAAAACTCTCTATTTTGAACAGGCCAGGAACCAGTTTCAGCTATAGGTCTCACAAAGGAGAATCACTGCATCTCGCTAGTGCGGAATATGTCTAGATTCTCATACTGAGAAAGGTACGGTAAGGGTTGGGAGGGGGGTAAGAGGCTTATATTGTGGTGGGGGTCAGGTGGGTTTGTAGGACACTTTGTCCTCTTGTCTTTACATTGAGGATTACTTGTGGAACAGAGTCAAGCAGAAAGTCAAACACATAACTTGTGTTCTGACTAAGGTACTAGAAAAAGTACATGTCTTTTTTAATATTATAGTTTTTTGTTTGTAACATTATATCCATGTGGGTACCTCATGTAGGGGAGTGTACAACTTATTGTAGATGTATGCACTAAAGGAAAATACTGTTTACAAACGGTTAATACTGATACTCTTAACTAAATATAGACTCTTAAAATGAATAGACAAAAGTCACCCTCAGGAGGGAACTATACGAGTGCTCCTTTGTATTTATTTTATTTCATTATTAACACTATTAATTTTGTCAAAATCCCACTTCATCGTGATTAAATCATCAATTTTAGTGATTTTAAGGGCTGTGAAATACAGGAGAGGATTATTTTTAAAAGGGGGTGACTCTGATAAATCAAGGAAGGTCGTATTTCACACCGGGTGTGAAATACGACCTTCCTTGATTAGTTCAATGGGACCGCATATTCACCCTTAAATAAATCTTTAAGTGACAAGCACTATTAAACACATAATAATCACTGCATGAGACTTTGCATCGTTGCAGTAATAAGCTGTATAAGCCATCTTAACCATTAGTAACTCTTAAGCTTATAAACCCCGGCCCTATAAACCAGTCCCTATGAACCAGGGCCTTATGAACCATGGCCCTATGCCCTTGTAACAGGGTTTCCCTGAATATCAGCCCTTGTGACTAGCCCTTGTAGTTGCATGAACCAGGTCCAAGGCACCAGCCAAGGCTTATAACACTTATGCAGCTAGTCACACGTACTATATCTGAGCCACAGTCACAGTAGGAGAGGCTGCTCAATGGACCCCATCCACATGCAGCCATGTTTGTAATAATTACCAGGCCATTTCTTTTTGTTCTCTCAGCCAACTGTGGTATAAGTTTACTCATTGCCCATTGCAGGTTGTGATCAACTTGTATCAATGACTTACTTATAACACATTGCAGGCTGTGACCCGGGCCCTGACGGCCGCACCTGTTACTTCATCCTAGACCAGGCGTTAAACCAGACCGAGGCTGAGGCCGAGTGTGCGTCCCGAGCCGAGGGGAGCCACCTGGCGGCACTGACAGGAAGGATGGCACTGTCACATGTCAGTCACATGATCACGTCCCGTCATGTGACCGGGGCGTGGATAGGAGGACATTATGATGTACCAGAATCGGAGCAAGGTAAGGGGTTGATGGTTAATTAATACTTGTATACTAATAAATAAGGCCCCTGGGACCAATAAAGGGAATAATCAACGATTTTGAATCTAGGGGCTGTCAATCCAAGAGCCCCATATCCAGGCCCTACTTTAAACTCAGAAAAGTGTTGATAAATATCAATTCATGTTAGATTTTTGTAAAAACCCTGAGTGCGGCTACACATCTTATCTCATGCATCGGGTACTAAAACTTAAGTGTGCATCATAAAAGAGTATCAGAACACTAAATAGTGTCTGTACAGTAACTGTGAGACCCATTTCAGGTATGAGAACACTAAATAGTGTGTGTCCAGTAACTAATAGTGTGACATATTTCAGGTATCAGAACACTACATAATGAATGTATATTAACTATCAAACCAATTTCAGGTATCAGAACACAGTGTGTGTAAAGTAACATTTGATACGTCATATTTCAGGTGTCAGAACACTAAATAGTGTGTGTAAGGTAACATTTAATATGTCATATTTCAGGTATCAGAACACTAAATAGTGTGGAGTGTGGCTACATGGCGGTAACAGCCTCCAAGGCGGCCACGTGGAGGAGGATCCCGTGTTCTGACGGCAGACGCTTCCACTGTCTCTACACCTCAGAAGGTCAGTCAATAAGCAACTAAATCCTCAGTCACCAGTGGTCATTTTTTAACACCAGAGGGAGTTTGGTGGATTTTTCCAATGCGAGCCCTCCAAAAGAATTTTGTTCCCTTATGACAGTGATCCAAATTTTGTTGGTCTCCCCCACATAAGTTGAAATTGATCGCAGCAGACCCCTTTGAGCTTGGGGCTGTTTAGCTTAAAACGGGAGGGGTCCAAATTACTTTGGTCCGCCCTAATCCACCAACCCTCTGTATAAAATGACCACTCCTTAAAGGCTTGGTGACAAAAAAGAAGTATTTATTTGGAATGTACCATTATGCGTTTCCGCGTTATAGGCCTTCTTCTGATTTGATCACTCATTGAATATATAATACCCAATTGCTATCACTTTATTGCAGGAGGCCCATGTCGGTATGACTTCACCCATTGCGGCAAATACTGTATACGGCATGTTAACACCATGTTCCACGCACCCAAGGTGGACTGGTACCATGCAGCACAGGTACGCTGTATACAATGTATTCAGAGACTTTCACCCACTGCATAAATGTTTGCATTGAAGCATATTTAAGACTCCTATCTTTCTGCAGTGACCATGTCCCAACCATTACCTTTGCTGCGTTTGGCCAGTGCCCTCTCTCTTTTTTGGCGAGCAGGAACAGGAAAGTATTGTGAGAGTTATCTAGTACCTTCTCAAATCTCAAAACCCTTGAAAAGGTTTCCAACATCTGGGTCAAAGATTATTACATAATACTCTTTGCCACATCTATTATTGCTCCCAACACATTTGATGATTTAAAAGATAATACCACGCAGACCCAGTACATTTGCCTCAGAGAAATCTTCTCAGTGTATTTTTCCTGGAGCCATACATAATATCCCTTGTCTTCTTTACCTGCAGTATTGTTTGTCCATAAACGCGGTGCTACCGAACGTTGCATCACACTCAGACGCCCAGAGGTGGTTGACAGAGAGTAAACTGTGTAACTTCACATCCACAGCACAGACAGATGTCCTGCACTCATGGACCAACTTCACCAACCTACACTGGCACTGGACCACTGGTAGGTCATATCACAACCGCCACTGGTACTGGACCACTGGTAGGTTATGGATGTGTCTCACCAGATCAATACAAATTGATGGTCTTTGACCGGGTAGGTTATATCACCAACCTCCGCTGGCACTGGACCACTGGTAGGTTATATCACCAACCTCCACTGGCACTGGACCACTGGTAGGTTATATCACCAACCTCCACTGGCACTGGACCACTGGTAGGTTATATCATTAGACTCCACTGGTACTGGACCACTGGTAGGTTATATTACTAGACTCCACTGGTACTGTACCACTGGTAGTTTATATAACTAGACTCCACTGGCACTGGACCACTGGTAGGTTACATTATTAGACTCCACTGGCACTGGACCACTGGTAGGTTCTATCCCCAACCACTGGTACGTTTATACCGTACATGGTCACTCCTTGACCAACCTCGACTCACACTTGATCAGACGACCGGTTGACCTCTGTCCAGTTCACTGACCCCCACTCAAGAATAGAAAGAACCGTCTGTATGCAGCAGATTCTAAAGTGGTTTGCTCTGGAGGCTAACTCATTGTAATATCATGTATAATGTACCCTCCAGACATGAATATTTATGGAGGCAGCTTTACCATTGCAATTTCGGTGAAGGACCTAGGGGTGGCACCTAGTGGTTCTTAGTGGAAGCAGCTCGACATCCGACATACAATCAAAGCTTTAATTCTGTAGCTAATGATTTATGAGGTTAGCACAACTGTCAATTACACATCCCTTTAAAAAACATTCATAAATTTTCATTTTCAATTTCATACTTCAGGGGAAGACATGCACTTCACAAAATGGCTGCAAGGATCCCCACAGCCACAAGAGGGCAGCTGTGTGCAGTTGACGCTCGGCTCTCACCTGATCGACATCGGCTTTAAGTCGGAGAACTGCAGCACCACGCTGCCCGCTGTCTGTCAGATGCGTGAGTAGAACCAACATATAAACATAAATATTGTGGAGTCTTCTATAAATGCCCTGCTAAATTGAACAGCACACTATATTGCCACAAAAAACTATACGAAATGATTTGAATATAGTGTTTTTTCTCTGTGAAGAAAGCAAGTGTTAATGTTTTTATATTATTTTTCCTGTTTGCAGCCATCAGAGGACAGCAGGCATTCCCTGACCTATGGTCGCAGGGCTACCACCAACACCACCACCACGCTCACCGCCGCGACTCGCCCCAGATGCCGACCAATCAGCCACCAGGATCTGGTCCTTCGTCTGGTGAGAAGACACCAAAAGCAGACGAAAGGCCTCCCGCGCCAGAACCAAACAGACGTACCAAGCCCCCACCAAGTCATCACAGTACTACCTATAACCGTACTCCTTACCCTACACCACGACCGACGAATCCCCCTACATTCCCCCCTACACCCTCTACTACTTCCACCTCTATGGGCAGTGAGGAGAGCAGTGGGGAGGGTATTGAGGGTGGAGGGAACAAACCCAAACCTCCAACAACCCTACAGCCATCACCACCACCAACTCCACAGCCAACCCCACAGCCAACATTACCACCACCAATGCAGTGGTCGCAAGGTTGGTGCTTTGCTAAATCATACACTTGTGGATGTCATCTCAGGGGAATGTGGACAAAAAATCTTTCAAATCTTAGAATGGCCAATCTTAAAAACTTGGCAAAAATTCAAGATTCCAAACACCAGGTGTATTATACCTGACACAGTTGTTTATAGTTGTATTTGATATCAGTTTTGAAAATGAGAGGAAAAAGGAAAGAGAGAAAAGGCGGTTCAGGGGCAGAGCCCCTGATATAATAAATATTACCAACGATGAATGAATAAGGGTCAAAAAAGAAAATAATGGGTGGCACCACCTCATGTTAATCATGTATATAAATGTCTTGAATCTTCCATCTTAAAATAATCTGAAAATAATCTGAAATAAATCGCATTTAAGATTGTTCACGTGCCCACTGGAGTATGTCCCGACGAGCCTGAACCATATTCAAATAAAAAGCTTAGGCCTGGCTTAATTTCCACAGACATGAGGACTATATTCGGATCTAGAAAATGATACACTGTGAGTGTAGTATAATTGTATAAAATGTACAAGAGCTTATTAGCATATATATACCTACCATTTGAGTAGATTAAATGTATTCAATTTTGTGGAATAATAATTATATAAATATTCAAGTTTACTGTTTTACATTTTCGGAATCTTGATATTAGTACGATTCACAAAATTTTTAAGCTATCATAATGACCATAATCAAAGAACTTGTCCAGTATTAAACATTATCCATTCTGCTGGACCGGAAGACCTTTAGACCGCATCAGCCAGTATCTGGCAGGTTTTCTTATCATCAGACAGTCTTTGCCAAGTCCTGCCGGACAGTGGCAATGTCCGCCTAAAACTGCTTTGGTCTGGCAGAATGACTGGTGTTGCAGGACCTCATGTCCTTCACATTCTGGGCTTTCCAAAACTGAAAACTAGAACTGAAGTTACAAGTTCTAGAATGTACTCTAATATTCTAGGGAAATTAAAGCAAGTTTTTGTTATAATTTTCTTTTATAAATGCTATTCTATTCTAAATATTATAAAATGCAAAACTTTGATTTTGGAATCCAGTCCTGCAGAAATCTATCCGGTCCTGTAAAATTGGCTTGCTGCAGGACCGACTGTCATACATGCTGAAAGTTTTCGCAAAGACTGCATCTGATTCACCGCCTTTCTCTTCACAGCGCTGGTGGTTGGCCTGGTGGTGGGTGGGTTGGTTATTCTGCTGCTCGTGGTGGTCATCATGGCCGCCATTTGCTGCTGCTGTAGAAGAAGCCTCCCCGGATGTAAACCCGACAAGACGACCGACTCCGAGACCGCTCCCGTTCGGCCGCCACCCAGGGAGATGCAGACCCCGAACAACTACAACACCCTCACTCACCCACACCCCAGGGAAATACCTCAGGAAGGCCCAGCCTATACAGGGTTGGACACAGGCAGAGGTGGGCAGCAGGGTAGCCCAACTGGGCCCTATACAGGGCTTGACATAGGCAAAAGTGGGCAGCATGGAGGCCCAGCTGGGCCCTATACTGGGTTGGACATAGGCAGGAGTGGGCAGCAGAGGGAGAGCACCACCAACAGCCATCAGTATACCAGACTGCAGGACTCTCCCACTGCAACAGGAGAGGCCAGGTACCATGAGACACCCCAGGACAAGTACTATGAGATAGCACCTGGTGATGTCAGTAGTAATGTGAGTAGGGGACGGGGGCGCGTAAATCACCTGGAGCTACCGCCGAGAAGGCACATGGCCAATGTGTTTATGGCTGACCGCCAACTTCCCAGCATACCTGGAGAGGAACTAGAAACACAGCCAATAGGGTCTGAGAGAACTGGGTCAAGTGCTAATTATGCAACTAGGTCAGCAGTCGATGATGAATGGGAGTATCTGGAGGTGATTCCGCCTCCAAATGAGGAACGGCCATCTAGACAACCATCCAGTGTGAGCCAGAGGAGCCAAGACTCAGGTATAGACCTGAAATGATGCAACTGTTGATAAAAGATGAAGTGTCGAGACGATAAGTAATAGAGTGTGTGAGAACGGGGAATGGAAGAAATTAATGTTTGAATATCCCTCTGAATGTCTAGATCCTGCCCCGTTTGTGTATTTTCTTTCATGAAATATCAAATATATATATTCATACATTATCTAAAATTCCTTCGTCCATTATATATAAAGCAAGAAACATTCTAAGTCTGATATCATGATTTAATGTAAAGGTATTCTTTTGTTAATCATGGCACATTGTCCTTTCTTCAGAAATATTTATTGCTATAATAGTAAAAGCAAGCCTATTTTATCTGACTAGCATGGCTGACAGTTACATTGCATCAAAGTAGGGAATCATAAGAAATGCAGTCATGTGTATTTGATCTCATACATATCTTCTTACAGCTGTTTTATATACATTTATGGACATATTCTACTATATGTACATGCCATACTATGATATTTAACCACCCTGATGCTTATACAATACTGACACTTAAAAAAATACGATTTTCGTGCATTAGACCAGCAGTTATTTGACACCTGCTACTTTAACCTGATGGTATATTATGAGAGAGAATTATCAAGAGCACCTGATACTGAAAGTATGAGAAAATCTGATATGAATCTTTATTATCTATCTCCAGTTACCAAGATTGTGAGTCCTTCACTACCTTAAGTTGGAGAAGCTATTTGCATTATAGTTTACTGTTAAAATTATTATGCACTATTTACATGTATAAAATTGAATGCTACGTAAATTGTTGCTTGAAAATGCTGGATGATTATCCCTTCACATATCCATATCCATTTAGTATCTGTACAAATTTGGATGAATGTAAATAAAGCATTGGAGTACCCATTATTGTAGGGTTTACCCATTGTTGTAAAGTCTACAAAGTGGTTTTCAAGATGCTGTCCCTGTCAGACCTGTCTGACTTCTCATCTATCACTTTTGATTCTGGAATAACACTTGCATCTTTTTTATGTGGGAAACATTCCTCTTCATTTCCTGCAGTCTGTATGGTATTAGGACCACTCCCACCACTCTCCACTGTATCAGGATCATCCACTGAAGTGTTAGCATCATCATTATCATCAACAGCGCGATCTGCGTAATCCTCATCATCATCCTCCTCGTCGAGGAAACCTGAGTTGTCTGTTTCAAAGCTTTCTTTAGTGTCATTTTTGTTGATGTCCATTTGAGCTTTCCTGAATTGTCTGAGATCCTTATAAGGGACCGGGAAGACCTCTAGGTAGTCCTCAGCACTGGGGTCTGCCTGGTGTATGCTGAGGGGAACCACGTCAGGCCTCGCGGGTAGACTGCCTTTACGGGTCGGAAAATTGAATTTCCGTTGGTGGTCATCAGTGGGTGGAGAATTACCTTCTCCGACAGTTCTGTAGACATGACCATTTTCTGCAGTATACACATCTTCACTTTTCAAATCTTCAAAACTGCTGGGAGAGTCAGGAGAAAGTTCGGCGTATGTTTCAAAGTCAGGCCCATCATTTTCGTATATACTGTAATTTCGGCCAAGGGTCTGGTAGTAATTTGCCTGTTCCTCCAGAGCGGTATTAAGCTCATTGGCTTTCTTTCTGTACTTGTGGATTCTACAGCACACCACAATGAGGATGGTTGTTATGATGAGGACTAAAGCAAGAAGGCCAACCACAACACCAATAGCTGCAACAAAATGAATAATACTAAAATTATAAATCATGTAATAGGCAATCTTGATAGCATTGCATTTTTAAAGGTAGATATATCTCATACAATTCTGATTTCATTTAATTAAGGCAAAGTTAACTGCAATTGCTGGTAATAAGGAAGTGATCACACTGAAAACTCAGGGAAACTGAAACTCGTCATATTGACGACCTAGGTTGTCATAACAGTTATGGCAGGTGGCAGTGCAGTCCAATAGATAATTGGTCTATGAATGTAGTCTCTAATCAGTGCCCCCTCCAGGAGGGCACAACTTTTATAATCTTGGTGTATTCTTGGTTGAAGTAGCATAGCTTCTTATAAATTGCATGCAGGTGGGTGAAGGTAATAACGAAAAAAGAAGAAAACTCTGCATCCTGTCACCACTAATGTCTCATGATGAAATAGTTGATCACTTTGACACTGGGCGGCAACTATGTGCCAACATGTTCCTAGGTGTATAACAACTAAAGTTGTCATTGTAACATCCTACAGACTTAAAAGTTGTCAATACTGATGACTTTAAGTCTTCATATTGACAATACCTAAATCAACAACCTTAAAGTAGTCATTTTAACAACCCAATTAATGTGACTACCTTAGGTCGTCACAATGATGACCTAAGGTAGTCACTTTGACTACCTAAGGTTGTCAATTTGGTATTGTCAAAATGACGACCCTGAACTTTTCAGTGCATGTTTCAATAAAAGAGGAGGATGGTAGATTTTATGGAGGTTCCCCAAGTATTTTTGAGGAGACAACCAGAATGTCTTAAGGGGGACCAAAAAATGACATCCCTTTTTATGGCGGAAGAGCATGCTCATTACTATAATATAAGGGAATATCAGCATCAAATGTGAATCGTGATATACCTTTTTCTACCTTATTCAGGGCCGTGACTATTGACAGTTCGAACTGTCAATAACAGAATAAAATTCCCTTATTGACAGTTTGAACTGTCAATACCAGGATATAATTCCCTTATTGACAGTTCAAACTGTCAATAAGGAAAAAAAGATTCTCTTATTGACACTTCCAAAAAGGAACTGTCAATAAGAGAAAATGAATCTCTTATTGCCAGTGTGAACTGTCAATAAGGGAATTATATTCTGGTATTGACAGTTTGAACTGTCAATAAGAGAAAAATATTCCACTATTGACAGTTTGAACTGTCAATAAGAGGAAAGTGTTCCACTATTGACAGTTTGCACTGTCAATAGCTGGCCCACCTTGATTTAGCTATTGACAGTTCAAACTGTCAATAGTGGAAAATTTTCCTCTTATTGACAGTTCAGACTGTCAATAGTGGGATATTTTTCTCTTATTGACAGTTCATACTGTCAATAGTGGTAAATTATACCGTTATTGAAACTTCTTCGCCGAACTGTCAATAGTGTGAATTTCCTCTCTTATTGACAGTTCATTATCATTACTGTCATAACCCTGAAAGTCGATTTTGGTGGAAAAGTCGATTTTGGTGGGAAAGTCGATTTTGGTGGGAAAGTCGTTTTTCTAGTGCAAACCCGGTTTTGGGGGTAAAACCGATTTTTGGGGGCAAAACCGATTTTTGGGCCAAACCGTTTTATGGGCGCAACCGATTTTTGGGCAAAACCGATTTTCGGGGTAAAAACCGATTTTCGGGGCAAAACCAATTTGGGGGACAAAACCGATTTTAGGGCAAAACCGATTTTGGGTCCAAAACCAATTTCGGGGCTAAACCGATTTTGCCCCAAAACCGATTTTGGGTCTAAAACCGATTTTTGGGGCATAACCGATATGGGGGCAAAACCGATTTTGCCAGAAAAAAACACTTTTTGACTCCAATGTCAGTGGGAACTGTCAATAAGACAGAAATATTCCACTATTGACAGTTCGCATGAGGAACTGTCAATAACAGGAATAATTTCCACTGTTGACAGTGTGAAGTGTCAATAACAGAAATATTTTCCACTAATGACAGTTCGAACTGTCAATAGCGTTTTTGTATTCAGACGTAAAAGAAGTTTAAAATAAAATATGAACTGACATATAATCCTGGGTAGAATAGCGGCTTGATATGTGTCATTAATGTGTATTTACACTCACAAAAATGATTTGTACAGATAAAATCTGCACTTATGGACCTGGTTTATTCTGTATTAGATTTATCTTAACTGTCATTACCCTCTTTGAGGTACACACAGCCTCCCTTAAAACTAGCGACATCTGTCCTTAAAGGGTTAACCAGGCATATGGACATTTCTGGAAAATCTTCATCCCTCATACCCTGTTTCAGCGTTGGATAACTATTGAAAATCCCTCTGGACCAACAAAAATATTGCAAAAGAATTCATGACCCAGTGTCATTGTTATAGGCCTACTTGTTCCATTCATGGATTTGGGAGATCTTGTAGGCATTATATGTCTGGGCTCTGGGGATGTTCCTCCAGGTTGTTCATCTACCATCTCCCTGCTGGAGTCAGTATAGGGAATCAGCTCACACGAAGGGTTCTCACAGGAGGAGTTCCCTGAAACAAAGACAACAAGTATATAGTATGATGGCAGACACAAAAATGTGCAGGAGCATAGCACTGGGGTAGACGCCGGCCCAGAGGGCGATGGTAGGTAATTTTTGGTGCGGGCACCATGTTGTCCAGGTGGGTTCTAGAGGTGCATGAAGGGAATTCTAGGAATATATGTCCCAGTGGGCACAAAGTTCAGTTCAATATTGAATCAATTTTGAATCAACATTGCAAATCATTTGTCAGTGTTAGGTCAATGTGCTATGCCCATTGGGATAGGTTAGACTTTCAGGAGATATACAGTTTAGGACTTAAACTTTTCCATGAATACATTGTGCATAATATACATTAGCACGTATTGCTAGAAAAAGGAATTTTCTATATATTCACCAGTAGTATAGAAGGGGGGAGAACAGTCCTCGTCAAATTAACTTAATTTTGGGTATTAGGATTAACATATAACTTTTAATTGAATCATAATTGGATAGTTTCATGTGTGTTCTCAACTTCCCCGTTGGAATGATTTAAAAATAATAAATATAAATGTGATTAAAGAGTGATTTAGTAAGGGTTGTATTGGCATAGAATTGGGAATGGTATGTGGTGGACACTGGAGTTTGGAACAGGTGACAGTTGCAATGGAAAAATCAATAACTGCTTTCATTGTTGGAGGGATTGGGATGAAGGGTTGAGAGTTGTAAAATCAATAAGGTTGTATTATAAAACCACACAGTTTTATAAATTCTATATAGCTGGTAAAGTATAATCACATAGACACACAAAATGGAGTCAAAAACTCCCAGTGGGAATAATACTGTGGCACAACTTCACATAACGGATAACCAGAAAATGGGACAGCTACTGAATGAGTTAAAAGGACAAATAGAGGCAGCTTCTCAGCAGCAAACACAATTGAATAATTGTTTAGAAAAAGTACAGAATGAGATGTCAACACATTCTCTCCAATATAAAATGTTAGATAATCTACAGGAGGAGAATGCTTTATTGAGAGCACAACTCGGGCAGTTCCAATTCTCACATATGGAGTATTTAGCAGAACGCAGACATCGTACATTAGAGAATTACAAAAGCAACTATGATGCGGCTCATGCATTAGAGGAAAAAAGCAAAATCTCATGTGACTACTCAGCTGATTCTGATGAATACTTTGATGAGGTTGGATAATGAGATGGATCACTTAGATGCATAAGGTAAGAAATCTTTACTCATATTTATGGGCTGATGAATAAGATCAGTTCGGCGCTAAATTATTCGGGGAATGGGACGTGTCATATTGATTCGTTAATTGATTTAGGAAAACTTTTGACTGTGGGAAGAGTAGACACGTCATCAGTTTTCAGAAGAGTTGGTTGGTTGACCTTGTCAAGCCGCTTTAGCGAGATGGCGCTGCAGGTATTTACATTGTGAGTGCAATTTGTAACAACTACGCTGATTGGTTGAACTAGTTAGTGGTGACGTGTATACATGTGGCAGTGGATTCAGAATTGTAGAGCTGATTCACTCTTTCATCTGCAGTTGTGTTGTTCAGTACATTATCAAAGTGGCTGCTGTATACACTGAAAGCCAGGATTATACCTTTGCTGACTTTGTAAGTACGATTTATAGTTATATAATGTTTTTAAGGTCACTGTTTTTATGGTTTGATATTTAAACTGAAAAAAAAAAAGAAAAAAAGTGAAATATATTAATCTTGATCTATTTTGGTTACAGTTGGATTTGATGGAGGAGGAAGCGATAGAGGAAAAAAAGACATCTCCTAAAGAGAAGAAATCTCGTAGTAAAGTTCAAAAGAAGCCAAAGGCTGAGCCTGCTAGGAAAAAGCGACGAATTGAACCAGTTGATGCGAATAGTCTAACCGCACCTGTTCCTGGACTAGAGCAGGTAAATGACAATGCTACTATGGCCGACCCAGTTTCATTGCTAACAACTGACCAACTCCCAGTTCTCACACAGGATGTATTGGATGTATTAGTTAAACCAAAGGAGACTAAAGGACAAGGTTGGTTATATGTGTGTAATGAGAAAATGCAGCGTTCGGAGACCTACAAACATCTGATGGGAGACCGTGAAGTGTTCAGTCGTTTGTTTTATCCTATTGGCAAGGGAGTCTACATTGACCATATGTCTACTGGTGGAGCCTGGACAAAGGATTCTGCAAGGACTAGTGGTTTAAGAATGTCCTTGTGGAAACCTAATGCTATTCAGAAGTTGACGATGGCTAACGGACGTTTCTCAGTACCCATAAACATGGATGCTTTGAAACGGATACAAGACAACCTCATATATATCAAGGATGCTCTGGCTCGTTCTGATCAGGAGACATTTCTAGGTTATTGTCTACATTTGGGTAATAGGTGGTATGTGTCAGTGGAGAGGGGAGACGGTTCTGTTCACTTTCGTCAGTGGTTCCAACTAAAAACTAACAAAAGCATACAACAGGAAACTCTATTAACAGATACTGATGTTGAACTTTTGCCGACACGAAAAGGACTGAAGTTGGACTGGGATCAACTCACAAAACTAGAAACATTCATGTCCCAAGATTTAAACACTGTTGTTCCTGGTTATGACACACATGTATTCAATTGCTACAAGCCTGAACATGTAGAGAGTACATGTCACTTGTGTACTCCCACTGGCTGCTTACCAATGGAGCACCAAGCTCGTCGCATCATGGCTGATGCTGGTATGTAATTACATGTTTTAAATGATTTGAAACATGTTGATATGTAGTGCACTATAAGTATATTATGGTAGGAAATAATCATGATTTATCAACAAGAAAAAAAAATCGAATATATATATTTTAAGCTTGTAAACTATTATTATTAAGTGTTGTGGTTTCAATTTCTTATAGCATGCGGGCTGATGACTGAGAAAATGGTTCTACCATTATCTAGAGCTCAGGTGTATGAGTTGTCATTACGTATGAAGAGTTCATGGCTTCGGTTGACTTGGATTATGAATGTACCAGAACATATGAGAGAGAAAATGATTCAAGTGGCTGTGGAAAGTGGTCAAGTTTATCCTGCTATGATCACGCTTTTAGGATGGATGCTTAGATACAGAAATACTCCTAGAATTGCACATTTGATGTGGTTGTTAGATGAAACTGGTGTGGAATTTGAACAAGAGATGTACTTTGTAGATCATGTATTTAGATTATTTGCTACTAGAGCATATAATTTGGTAAGGAGCATTGGTAGTTTTTTAGCTTGAATAATTATAGTAAATATCTAATTGTCATGAAGCATGAAACAAACTGATTTCTGTTTTATCTCTCACACTGCATTATTTATGTATTCATATGTGTATATATTCATTGTTAATACTATGGTGAAATAAAAACAAACAAAAAACAACAATATGAACAAAGAGTCTAGATGTTACTGGTTCTTTATTTGAATATTTACTATTTCTTGGTTACATTAATGTTCACATATAGTTTAGCTCTCTTCCATTTCATAACCTTCAGTCTCTGATCCAGAGGTACTCTCAAAATATGCTCTGAAGTTGTCATCATCAAGTTCATCTAAACTATCTTCGGGGTCATAGATGCTTGGATCGATTTCGTGCTCACCTGAAGTAACAAAGAGTCATATAAACAATATATCAAGTATTCTCTACTCTTTAGAGCATTGGGAATTACAAACGTTCAAATTCTATAGATTAAAACTGGAGAATTATATTATGTTAGTTACTAAAAAAATTATTGCTCTGATTATATATGATTGTATCACAATGCTTTGTGAATACTTAGTTATAGAAAGAAGAAAGAAAATCACTGTAAACAAATACAGTTGAAACGTTGAAAATATACATATACAAATATATATATATATCATAGTGAAGAGATAATTATATTGATACTTACTTGAATGTTGTTCAACGGCATGATGATCATCGCTTGCATCTGATGGGGTCGAATCTTGAATAGGGTTGCTTCTTTCGTTCAGTTCGGTGCTAGGACCTGCTGTTGGTGACATTGGTGAAATGTACATCGGGTCGGTTTCGTTGTCGAATCGCTCAACTGCAATAACAATTTTTTTATGAGAATCATGTTAAATTGAAAACTTTACTCTGAACATTTTGAAATAATCTGGTTTACAAATTTCAACATACAAAGAATTAAATGGTTAACTCTACGGGTGAATCTGGGAATCTATAGAGCTGTTAGATACTAAATGAAAGCCTTTAATGAGTTGTACACGAATTTGGTAATATCACAATGTATTAATAGATATTTATACTTGTTTTCTAATAACTTGAGGACTCATAAATGTCTGAATCACACAGACATACATATACAGATATGAGCAACATAATGAAATATGAACAACATAATGAATAAATATAACTATACTTACGCAGACGATGTACGACATCATGATGATCAAGCATGTCAGGGGCACTACTCGGACAAACGGGGGTAGTTGTTGTTTTTCTTGCATCTGTGTTGGGGCTCGGTCTCAGCGGCTCAGGAGTTGATGGAGCGAAGTAGACGGAATCATTCTCTTCTGGTGTGGTGACTGAAATTGAATTTAAGAATTTATATATGTAAATATACTTCATATCGATATATAGAATTACGAGAGTAATTGGAATGGGGTCAGATTCGTGGGGGGTTAAAGAAATCTAGGGAGTAGAATAAATTTGTTGAATCTTCGTTTATAGAAAGAAAAACAGAGCATGCTATTTTGACTATAAATTTTCTAAAGTTTGTTTTTCATTTTATTTTATTAATTTTTTCGTTATTAAGCTACTTTAATGATCTGTTGAATCATTTAGAGTGAACACACTTACAAAGACGGCGGCGTACAGGGAGTCTGAACTCTAAGGGCGAATCTTCTAGTAACTGACGCACTGCAGCCGGAGAGATGCCAGCTTCATCTCTGACTCGTTGCCACTCTGCTTCTGCTTGACTGTTAATTTTCAAAAGAAGAAAAGTGTCAAGCATTAAAACTATTCATTACCTTTACGTCTCAATATTGAGGGTCTTTTTTTTTTTTTTAACTATTTTGTTTCTATTAAATTTATCTTTAAACAACAAAAAAAAAAAAATGTCTTTAAACTCATTGTGCATATGTAAATTTCATCCAATCATAATCATGTGAAATAGCAGAAGAGATCTATTACTACAAATGATTACTTACACATTCATCCAGCCTTTCATTACAACAGGGCAAAATGGAGACTTGTGTTGATTGATGATCTTTGCTGGAACAATGGGATGGGGAGCAAGTATTGCACTGAGGGGGGAGAAAGGAGTTATGGGTGAGTAGGGACCAGAGGGACCGCGTGGGCATGAGGGTTTGAATTTTGTTACAGCAGCATCCAAGGCAGAATCAACATGAGGAGTAGATTGACATTTTGGCTTATGAGATGAGACTTGCTGACTTTCATCTGAGACTAGAGACTGGGCAGGGGATTGGTTAATATTTGAGGGGTCAAAAGTTTGATCAGTAGTTGCATGGGCAAGGGATTGGTTATTATCAGGAGAGTTTGTGTTTGCAGTAGTTGTAGTAGTAGTAGTAGTTGTTGTTGTAGTTGTGGTTGAGGGATTGGTTAACAGGTTTGTGTTTGTATGGGTGGTAGTAACAGTGGTGGTTTCAGTAGAAGGAGTTGTTGTTGAGGTCGCTCTGTTGTTGTTGTTTTTGATAGTGTTGGGTGATATTCTTCCCAACAAACCAGCAAGTAAGGTCAGCAACTCATTTTCGATTCTGTACAATAAAATAAAAAATAAAAGAGAATCAAACAAACTATATTGTGTATTCAGTTTTCAAATTTCTAATATCAATGGTTCTAATTCGATAGATTTGTAGTTCCAACAAACTAGAAATTGGGTGGACTATCTGCATGTAAAATACATTTAAGGTCAATTGTGACAGACGGTCAGTACATAGTTCTATTGCAAACAGCTACTTTCTTCTTGTATAAACAATTCAAATAAAATGAATAGAAATATCATATGGTCAGTTTCATTTTAAGATATGAATAAAATATGCTAAAGCTCTATATTATGTTTACATCTATTTACAAGAGAGAATAAAACATGAACCCTTCTACTTTACCCCCCCCCCCAGATCTTGTATACACCACATGGCCAGGATCAATCATGCATCTTTTAAAAAAGAGAATTTTCCACAGTGTATTTTCTATATAATCACTGAAGTTTTGAAATATACTGGAGATCTTTACACGGCCTTAGTGAATACAACATTATTTATCTATGGAAAATTTGAGTTTTTACAGACTAAACAGATGTTCTAACAATGGAAATATAAAAAAGAAAAAAAAAAAGAAAAAAAGTAAACCTATATAGAAAATTAAACAAAACAAATTGTTTCGTAGTATTCCAGGTCAGATATTATTTACACATTTAGTAATTGTATCATCTAAAACGTGGGAGGTTTATCTAGTGATTGTGAAGTTCTTGTGCTTAGAATGCTTAGAATAGACCCCCCCCCCCTATACCAACAAAAATTGGTCTATGACTCATAAAAAATCGTCATGTACTACTTTAAAAACAACAGGTTTCTCCATGATAATCCTCCTTTGTGATGCTCTATGAATCTTACCTTGCATGACGAGATCTACTAGAGCGAGTAGAACTTCGACGTATCGAATTTGGTCGTCTAATTGGTGGCATGATGATTTGGTTGGTGCAGGGATGTCTGAACACTGGGGAGGCTGAGATCGTAATGAAGATTTCTGATTCTGTAGAAATCCATTTTGGCTTGCCCACGTGCGTATCCTTATGAATAGAACTCCTTGAAATGAAAAGGATACCATTCTATTTGCCAGATGGTCGGCGAACGTTGGTTTAGAACAATACACACGGCACGCGTCGGCATTGTTCTCAGACGATAATCTGCGTTACGACGTCGCTCTCCAATCGTCGGCAACATTCTCCAGTTAGATGTTTTGTAATTCCCTTGGGGGAAATTCGCTGGTCCCCATGTTAGCAAGTTTGTGGGAATCAGCAAAAGTAAAGCAGCAAATGTGAAAACGTAATTTGCACTTTTCATAGAATGAATAAATAAATTCCCTTTGTAGACAAGTGAAGTTATTTTCATATATAGGAATAGATTAGCATCATTGTGACACTTAAATTTAATAATTGGTATTCAACTTGAGAAATTGGGCATTTCCAGCCAATGGATTTGCTTCAAATATTTGCTGCCTCCAACAACAAGCACATGTTTGTGAAGACACTTTCTGCAATTGGTAAGTTGTATTTTCGATCATACATGCATAATCCATAATGCCTCAGTGTTTTGTGATGAGAAGATTGTTAGAAGACACTGTTAAGATCAACATGACTTGATTTTCAACTGCTGTCATGATAGGAAAACGTTTGTATTTTGATCTGACAAAACACAAATGTTGTTGTCAGTTCCTTGTCTATTTTAAGATGGCTTGAGTGACAGAGGAAAATGTTCTTGAAATCTTCTACCCCCAATCTAAAGATCTCAAGACTTAACCAGTAAGATATCAGTAGTATAGTATGTATCGGAACGGGACTATAGTTAAGTACTGTTTATTACTCAATCGACATGCAGCCAATCAGAGGCCTCCATTTGGTCACGTGACCCGTTGCCATGGTAACGTGACCTACTTAGGGCTCTCAGCCAATCAGAAGCCAGCATTCTGGGTGACCTACTGACCTACTTAGAAGCTCTCAGCCAATCAGAGGCCGGCATTCTGGTAACCATGGTAACGTGACCTGCTTACGTCACGTGACCTACTTAGGCTCAGCCAATCAGAAGCCGGCATTCTGGTAACTAGGGTAACGTGACCTACTTAGGGTTTGTTTGTAAACAACACCACGTGGCTCTCTTGTTTGTAAACAACACCACGTGACACGTGACTGTTTGTAAACAAACAACTTATATATAGAAAATAAACACAACAAGTTCCATGTTATGTTAAAATTATATTTTCAAAAAAAAAGCACATCTGTTACAGCGTCTATGTGTAACTACGCGCGTTCTCATTCAAACACTATAACACTATCATACCGTAGCAGCAGCAGGTAGGACTGGAAGAAAAGCAAGCGCACGAGCAGAAGCTACGACACCAGTTGCACCATCCGGCCGTCGCGTTGGTAGCCCTACTACTCGTCGCGCGTTCAACTGGAGGTTTAAGAGTGACAAATGACGATTCTTTGTCGACGCGACTGCTAACATCAGCATCGGCAGCAGCATCGGCAGCATCGGCCGCAGCATCGGCAGCAGCGGCAGCAGCCTCGGCAGCAGCGGTAGCAGCAGTAGCAGCAGCTGTAGCAGCAGTAGCGTGAGCATTAGCAACAACAGCAGCAGCGACAGTAGCAAGGGCGGCAGAGCGGGCACTAGCAGCGTTATCAGCGGCGTCATCGGCAGCCGCAACAGCATCAGCAGCAGCAGCGTCGGCATCGGTGGCATGAGTAGCTGCATCGGCGGCAGCAACAGCAGCAGTCACAGCCGCAGCGGCAACAACAACAACGTCATCACAACCAGCGTCACTAACAGCCGCAGTAAATGCAGCAGTAGCACGCTGAGCAGCACTAGCAGCAGCAGTAGCAGAGGCTACAGCATCAGCTTCACATTCGCGCGCCGCTTCGTCATTCCGCTTCATGTCACGGTAGCAACTTTCCATCATGGGGATCTGCAAATTGAGGCGCGGTGCTGGTGGTGGTAGTAGTAGTAGTAGTAGTAGTAGTAGTAGTAGTAGCGTGAACGATGATGACGATGCCGAATACGGTTTCACTCCCCCTTATATACCCTTACTCCCCCCCCTTTTTTTTCAAGCCACCGGCCAGCTGCCCCCTCATGGCAGGTCTTTAGATCAGCCTTAAGTCGCTTACTACGCGGCTCATCATCCCTCTAATCGCATTTTCCAGCCGCCGGCCGGCTGACTGCTGACGACAGGAGAGGGTGATTTGTTTTTCTTTAGATTTAAGCCGCTTACCACACGCACACCCTCTAGTCACAGACAGAGTGACAGAAAGGGAGGGGGTCGCTTTGTTCACGCTACCTGTAGTTGTTTTTCTATACACACGCTGAGCCCATGACCCGCTAATCCTTTATACAGGTAACACGCGTTCAACTAATTACTCTATTGTATGACAGTCGGTACACGGATTTAATTTTAAACCACCTTCCCATCTGGATCCATGTCTGGCGGGGTGGAAGGATCCAGCTGAAAAGCGTGATTAGGGCTTTTGTTTCTCTTATGATAGCAGCAGGTCAGCATGCGACAGCTGAAAATGTCAGACTCGCCGCTCCTATAAAAGACTGAGATGCGTCTCTCTTTCCACACACCCTTCTACCATCGCCGCCGACACCGCCACCGCCGGCCAGCCGACCGCCGCCACCGCCTGCAGTCACCGCCATCACACCAGCAGGGAATTTCGAGCTGAGTCTGCTTATTGCTTATTTTTTTTGTTTGAGCTTTTTGTTTTTTAAAATTTTTTATTTTCACTCAGTCTTTTTTGTTTCGGAGGAAAGAAATATGGCGCTGCAGAGGGCGCGAGTTTCTAAAAGACGGTCGCGCGAACAAAGTGCTCTCCTCAACTGCCCGGCTATTTTTTTATCTCAAAGGAGAGAGCGTCACGTAGTTGAGGTTCACGCTTCTCTTGAAGCGTACCGAATTCTCGAGAAATGCAAAGCTGAGCGCCATCGTCGTTATACAAGAGCGGAAAAGGAAAACGTAGCGACATGGCCGAGAGCCGTCTTCTCAGAACAGCATTTACTCTACTATTGCATAACAGCCGCTCTCAGCGCCCCCACTCGTTGGGCGTTTCATGAAAAGAAAGAGCGCCGCTACTCTCCTCACCCTGCCTCCTCTTATAAAGTGAGAATAAGTGCTATGAAACGATTCGACAAGCCGATCGGTTTCTTGGGAGCGACTGCAGCTCCCACTCGGTGGGCGCGCGTTGTGGCCGACGTGAACACGGTCTCTAAACGTTTCGACGTCGTCACTTGTTATCCCGCATATTGCAACGCAGCCGAATTGAAGAAGATAGGGACGCACTATTTTAAACCATACGCTCCAATATGTATTTGTCACCGCCGCGCTCACACGCCTTATTGCTTTTTCGAGACGATCGTGTCACAACACAGAAATAGAAAAAAAAACGGCAAAGCGACGAGCTTTGCCTAAATGATCAAAAAAAAAAAAAAAATAAAAAAAAAAAAATTAATCTCCTCCTCCTCCTCCTCCTCCTCCTCCTCCTCTTCTTCTTTAAAAAAAAAAAAAAAAAAAATTTGTATCAGACTCCTCTGGAGTCTGATACAAACATTTATGACTATTGAGTGAAAATAGAATTTTATCGCAAAAAAAAAAAGAAAAAAAAGTCACTTCTGCCGCCGCTACTGTGACACCGGCCGGTATCAATAAAAAGGTCGGCTGACTTTTCTCCACAACCATTCACTACCGACCGTTCGAGTGAGAAACACAGCAGACAGTCAGACACACAACCGCTCTCTGACGCGTCCTGAAAAAAAACAAAAAAAATGTCCAGTAGTAAAAGCAAACTCTTCACAGAAATTCATTTCGACGCTCGACTACAAGGACCCTTTAGTTGTATCATTAGCGGTCCGTCGGGTTGTGGAAAATCGTGCTTGGTGGATCAATTTCTGAGCGACGTGAACAATTTGGTCACGCCGCCGGTGGAAAAGACTTTTTACCATTACGGCGAGTGGCAACCTCTGTTTGAAAAAATGCAAAATCAGTACGGTGTGGAATTCAGAGAAGGTCTTCCTAGCAAAGAGTCTATAGCGGGAGACGTGGAAGTAGCAGAAGACGCTTTACGACCCCACACTCTACTGATATTGGACGATCTGATGAGCAGTTCCAATCAGCAAGTGGTAGCCGACATCTTTACTAAATACTCGCATCACTGGAACGTGAGCGTCATATACATCACTCAGAACCTATTCCAGAAATCACCCGACTTTCGAACTATGAGTCTGAACGCTCACTACATGATCGTTTTCAAGAACCCGCGCGACATGGGGCAAATAGCTAGTCTGTCTCGCCAGGTGTTTCCGTCCAACGCGGCGGCCCTCTCTAGTATATTTACCCATGAACTCAAGCGACCTCACTCATACCTCCTTCTGGACTTCAAGCAGTCAACACCTGACGATCTGAGAATACGCTCCTCTTTGACGTCCATACACTCTCAGCTAGTGTTCGTACCGCTAGACAAAAAAAAGAACAAGAGAAAGCAGTAGCAAAAAAATGTCTTCTCATCTACTCGAAAGACACTTTGGTACTCTCAAGCACTTAGCTAAGTGCTCGCCAAAGGACTGCTCGCATCTAATAGACTCTGGAAGCGACGATCTGATCGCAGCGTTAAGTGAGATCTGTCACAATTTACTGGTAGGGAACATCCCGCTCAGCGACAAACAACTGGACAAGCTTCGAGAATCGGCTGACGTGTTGAGGGAGGTCGGCAAAAAATCTACGCCCATCAAAAAAAAGAGACGCATCTTGGTACAAGAGGGAGGTTTCCTCATTCCGGCTCTCATAGGGATGGCCTTACCGCTTATAAAGAGCATTCTCCGTATATGAGACACCTCATTCGACACCTACTCGCCGACAGCACCACCACCACCACCACCACTACCGCCACCACCAGCGTCATTGCCACCGTCGTCCCCATGACGGACTCAGAGCAGCAACAACACTACAAACGTTTAGCGCTCGTGGATCCTGAGACGCTCTACAAATCATCACGAGCAGGTCTACTTCATCATGTGCCCGCTGCTGCTGCTACTACTAGCGCTGCTACTACTGCAGTCGCTGCTGCTAGTACTTCTACTGCTCCAAACCTTCCTCCTCTTCCTGATGAGCGCACTGAAAAGAACGAGAGTTCCGCTCCTGCCACCGCCGCCCGCCTACCTGCCGACATGGCCTATTACCACAAGCAGGCAGAACAGTCCCTTCATCCCGACGCGGCCTTGCACCAGGTGCTACAGTTTATCTACAGGGACTTGGATTTAGTGTTGAACGACCCCACTTTGGAATCGCGCGAGAAAATGTTGAAATACCGAAGGTTGTTGAATAGATTGCAATTTTTTCTCGCGAATCCCCACAACAGCAACATCTCTTCGTCCTACTCTTCTTCGCCCCCGGCTCACCTCCGTCAGTCTGCTGAAGAGGCCAGCGCGTCCCTACTCGAGCGGTTGGTGAACCAAGTTCCCAAGAGGAATCGCACTCGGACCGTGGCGCTGTACAAACAATTGGAGAAATCCGGTGTGATCAAGTGGAACGAGGACGGTGCGGTGCGCGAGATGTCGGGTCGGAGAATACCACCTGAGCATCGCATCAACATAGTGGACTTACTGAACGACGCTGCCAGGTTCAGGAAGACGGCGCCCAGACCGGCGGGCTACTCGCCGTTCACGAAAGCGCTGCGCGAAGCAGTTCCCACAGACTCCTTGATCGGAAACCATCTGTATAAAGCGAGCGGACCTGGCCGAAGTTTGGACACACTGCTTGCTGACAGAGGTCGGAAACGACCGAGCTTCGACTCGGAAGAAAGAGAAGCAGCAGCAGCAGCAGCAGCAGTAGCAGCAGCAGACTCTTCTCTCCAGGTGGACGATCAATCCTCTGACGACGAGGAGGACGACAGTGAACTTTTCCAAACTCCGACTTCCTATAGGAGCGTGGCGAGTAAGAAAAGGAGAGGGCGCAACCGCCTAGCGGCGAGCTCGTCGTTCACGCCCTCAACAGGCCCACCATGGGCAAACCAGTGAAGAGACTGACCAAGAAGGAAAAAGAAAAGAAGCGCGTAGTAGCTAGATATACCGACGTCAAAGCGCCCTCCAGTTTCACTAGCGTGACTAAACTCCAGAAACATCATTTTCGCCACCTGAACCCGGCCGTCATCCGAGATGCTTTAGTGTCGCTGGACGCCTACACTAAACATAAACCCATTCGGAGAAAATTCGCAAGGAACAAGACTATAACCGGCGCAATCGATCAGCAGTGGCAGATAGATCTGATGGACATGCAAGCTTTGGCGTCTCACAACGACCGCTTCCGGTACGTGGTGACGGCGATCGACGTTTTCTCTAGGTACGCGTGGGCCGTTCCCATTAAATCCAAGAGCGGCGCTGATGTCACCGAGGCCTTCCGAGAGATGACAGGCACTGGCGAGAGACGACCGCGCACTGTTCAGACAGACAAGGGGAAAGAGTTTTTGAACAAGATCTTTCAAGATCACTTGAAGAGCGAGGGCATAGAGTTCTTCACTGGCGAGAACGACGACATCAAAGCTAGTCTAGTGGAGCGCTTGAACCGCAGTCTGAAGGAGAAGCTGTGGCGTTATTTCACACACAAGCGCACGTATCGCTACGTAGACGTACTGCACCATGTAGTGTCTTCTTACAATCGCACTCACCACAAGACGTTGAAAATGGCGCCGGCTCAAGTCAGCTCGGAAAACAGCGAAACAGTTTTCTACCGACAAGATCTCCCAACTAACAAACAAATCGACGAAATATGGAAAAAGAAGAAAAAAACAAAGACGTCCGCCGTCGACGTCATCGCTCCGGGTGACAGAGTGAGGATGTTGAGAACTAAAGGCGCCTTCGACAAAGGGTACGAGGGAAACTGGCGCGAGGAAGTGGTCGACGTTGCTAAGACGTTGGGAAGCAGAGGGTTCGAGCTGAAAGACGACAAGGGCGAGGAGATAAAAGGCGTCTTCTACCCGGAAGAGGTTCAGAAGGTGTACAAGAGTCGTTACGACAACAACTACCTGATAGACGAGGTGTTGCGCCGCAAGACCGTCGACGGTAAAGAGTTAGCTTTCGTACGTTGGTTAGGTTACGACGACAAGTTCAACGAGTGGATCCCCGTCAAAAAAATAACGTAGAAAAAAAAAAAAAAAAAAAATGAACATCACTCTACCTAGCAACAGCTCTATGGAGTATTATCCTGACAACAGCTTGACGTCTTTCCGAACTCACTTCGACTCGCCGCTCCTTCTGCCCGAAGCGTACGAAGCGGCTCTGACTGAGATCATCCTCCCTACAGAATGGACTAACGTGCACGACGACGACTTGATCATCGTTGTTCCTCTGCGCACCAAAGGTTCGCTAGAGGAGGCGATCCAGGTTTTAAAAGAAACTAAATTCTCCGAAGGAAAAAAACCACAGGTAGACTGGAAGAGAATGAAAAACGCGAACGGTCTGAGCAAGCTAACGTTCAGCTCAAAATTCCCGCTGAGCTGGAAGGAAGCGAGCTATGTAACGGTGGAAGAGATATCAGACACGTCGGAAGAGCAGCAATTGAAACCGGAAACAAAAAGGTTCAAGAGAGAGGTCGACTTGAGACAGACGAATGCCGTATACAAGCAGTTCTTGTCCCCGGCGGTGAAGAAGAAGACGATCAGCCATCAAGCAAGACAGATGATCGAAAAGATGGAGAAGGACATGGGAGTGCGCAGTTTCATGCCAAACATATTCGAGATACCTCCTATTTTCACCGGAAGCAACCACACCCTAATCGAGCGCTTGAGTGAGACGTTGCGAGATGACAGACTAGAGGGCGACAGCTTCTTGCTCAAACCGATGCGGATCTTATCGTACGACGCCAAGACGAAACGCGTCACCATCAAACCGCCGAGACACTGTGCTGTCCTGCTGAGTCAGCATCTCGCATGCGTTCTAGGCTTCGGAGAGAAGACGTGTTTCGCGTCGCCGACTACCGGCGCCTACTCGATGGATGTTTACGGGGACGTGCACTCTGTGTACATATACACCGACATGATCCAGGAGAGACGTGTGGGCGACATGCAAGTGCCGCTGTTGCGCTGCGTGGCGGTGGACAGAGGCGGAAAGCGTCGAGGTGGCGTGCAAGCTATCAGTTTTCCCCATTTGGATTATTTCCCCTTGAAATCCAAGAGGTTTACCGAGGTCGGCATCTATTTAAGAGACCGATCCGGTCATTCCATCCCATTCGGTAGAGGCGAGGTGACCGTGACACTTCATCTGAGACCTATTGAGCGCTGAAAGAGAGAAAAATGATGCGTCAACGCGTTCCGTACTTTCCACCCAGGCGCACCGTCGGCAGAGGGTACAGCGATTACTACAACGCGCAGCTGGGCAACGGCGTCAACGTGTACAGCGGGCGCTCTTTCCAGAGCGGGCACGGTTTGGGCGGCGCTCTGTTAGGTCTGATGCGCTCGGCTACCCCGCTATTGAAGTCGGTGGGAAAAACGCTGCTCCGCGCCGGTGTGGGCGTAGCTAAAGATGTGCTGGCGGGTCGGACTTTAAAGAGCAGCGTGAAAGACCGAGGCGCAGGCGCTCTGAAAAGACTGGCGAGTACGGCGTTCTCGGGAGGAAAGACGCCTGTCGCGTCTAAGAAAGGGTCGAAACGTCGCCGGCATTCTCCTCAGACGGGCGGTGGCTCTTGCAAGAGACGTAGAGGGGATGTATTCGACCGGTAAGCGCCTAGGCGTTCAGGTATAAATAAAAAGACTGGAGGCGGCCGGCGTCAGTCTGTCGGCCGCGTGAAGAGAGAACACAATGGCTTACGTACACGAGAGCAGTAACGAGTGCGCGCTCTCTGAGCTCGACCTGCACACCGTAGCGCCGACTCAGACTACTATCTTAAAGTCGTCTTTCCTGGGGATAGAAACAAAAAACTCTTTAGAGGATGGAGGTAACATAAATTTCACCATCAACAAGTCGCAAGAGTACACAGACCTGAACGAGAATTACCTTCATCTGGAATGTCAAGTGCTGAAAGCGAACGGAGCGGCGATCGAGGACACCGACGCGGTAGCTCCGGTGAACGACTTGGCTCACTCGCTCTTCAAAGACGTCCAAGTCTCCATCGGCGGTTTCAAAGTGTCTGGCAACACCGAGACCTACCCTTACCGAGCTTACTTGGAAGGGTTACTCAACTACAACAAAGACGTGAAGGACGGCGTCATGAGCGCCCAGGGGTGGCATGAAGATACGCCCGGTCAGTTTGACACGTTGACTGACGCGAATGCGGGGTACAAAGCGCGCAAGAAGCTAATCTCCAACAAGCGCTTTTCGCTGATGGCGCGACTGCACTTTGACCTGGCTCATCAACCGAAGCTCATCGTTGGAGAGACAGAAATCAATCTCACTCTGAAACAAGCGGCGCCCTCTTTCTATCTGATGTGCGCCGCTGACGGAGGCTACAGCTTGAAGATCTACAAAGCAAAGCTCTACGTGCGACGGGTGCTGGTGGCGGACGCTGTAGCGGAAACGCACGAGAGAGCGGTGATAGAACACGGGCCCTTCGACTACCCGGTGAACAGAGTGGAGGTGACGACGTACGCCATCCCTCAAGGTAACAGAGATCACAGCTACACGCACTCCAACACAGGCCAGCTTCCCAAGTCGATGATGATTTGCTTCCTTGACCACGACGCCTTCAACGGTAGCTACACCAAGAACCCGTTCGAGATGAAGCATTACGACATCAGCTCGCTTCAAGTGATAGTGAACGATCAGAAAGTGCCGAACGACGCCTACGTGCCCGACTTTAAGACCAAAGCGGCCGTGAGAGAGTACTTGGCGCTACACACGGAAACGGGGATGTACGAGGGCGCGCGCTCCTGCGGTATTTCATACGATCAATTCCTGAACGGTTACACGGTGTTCCCCCTCGACTTAACCCCAGACAGATCGCACGACGGGTGTCGCGTGAACCTTATAAGAGCGGGTCAGCTGAGGGTGGAAGTCAGTTTCCGCTCGGCGCTACAAGCGACAACAACGGTGCTACTCTACTTGGTGTACGACAACGTCGTCGAGCTGACCCGAGATCGACACCCCGTCACCGACTACCACATGAACTGAAGACAAGACGGCGGTACTTGGCGTATCGTATGAACACGCTTGAAATAAGCAGAGTGTTGAAGGAAAACGTTCACACAAAACATCGTTTCCTGGGCGTTTTCTCTTGTGACACTATTCCGAAGCACCCTATCAAAGACACTTGTTTCGTGAGCAACACAGATCCGCAACATTTACCAGGTCAGCATTGGGTGGCGTTTTACGTGTCGAGCACGGGTGAAGTGTACTACTTTGATTCCTTCGGCTTACCGCCGCTGAGTGCGGAGTTCTTGTCTTTCGTGGAACGCTCTGCTCCGTTCAAGTGGCAAAGAAACCGCATTCAACTACAAGACACTTCTGCTGACACCTGTGGACCTCATTGCGTTCATTTCCTAATTGAAGCATGTCGAACAAGAAACCCCAAGAAGTGCGTCATGCGCATGAGCAAAATCCCAAAGCTGAGCGACCGGGCCGTGAGTCAGAAGCTATCGATGATGCTGTTGTGACGGGTTGTTGCGATGGCGGCCGTTTCATGGAGGCAAAGATTCTCTGCCTTGCCGAAATGGTGTTGGATTTATCCAAAGTCGTGCAATGTCTATTGGAGAGAAGTCGTCCGGGGTGTGGTGGTGCGAGTGACGGCGGCGTGAGACTTTGCGGCCTGTTGAGTTGCTGCAAATCGAAGAAGCAAGCTAAAAAAGCATAAACTTGTGTGTTTTTTCTGATTGAAATGAAAATAAAGAATAAAATGAAAAGAAAAGAAATTATCTTGTTGTGTTTTTATTTCTATATATAAGTTACATAACTTTTTTTTGTTTGTTTGTTTACAAACAGTCACGTGTCACGTGGTGTTGTTTACAAACAAGAGAGCCACGTGGTGTTGTTTACAAACAAACCCTAAGTAGGTCACGTTACCCTAGTTACCAGAATGCCGGCTTCTGATTGGCTGAGCCTAAGTAGGTCACGTGACGTAAGTAGGTCACGTTACCATGGTTACCAGAATGCCGGCCTCTGATTGGCTGAGAGCTTCTAAGTAGGTCAGTAGGTCACCCAGAATGCTGGCTTCTGATTGGCTGAGAGCCCTAAGTAGGTCACGTTACCATGGCAACGGGTCACGTGACCAAATGGAGGCCTCTGATTGGCTGCATGTCGATTGAGTAATAAACAGTACTTAACTATAGTCCCGTTCCGATACATACTATACTACTGATATCATTTGGGTCTACTGAATTGAGAATCAAATAGACGATTCAATCTTGAATTGAAAGTAGAAAAATTGAAAATGACAAGTCAGTTTTTATCATTCGCGTCTCCGAGACGCCCGTGCGTAATTCATGAATTTGAGTGGTTCCATTGGATTCGGAACGATCTCAGCTTTCCAAAAACCTCCAGCATGTTGAGCTAAGTCTATTAGAACCCTGAATACTATGGGTATTCTGTTGACATTGAGAAAAATCAAACAGTGGGTATTGAAGAATTTATGTTACATTTATGTTTACCGTTCGCGATTGCGAGACGGCAAAGCTTTTGTCAGTGTTGACAATAGGCTAGTTGCGTGCGTCTCGATTGTGGCTTTCTGGCAATAGGTGATAATAGGCTCCAGCTCTACTAGGAGCTTCAGAACACTCGAATCTGTGATGTAAAATGATTTTAGAAAATCAAGTTTCTTAAATCTTCAGTGTCAAAAATGACCGACATGTAATTACAAGGGGAAAGAGGAATTAGCATTCAAATTGACATGACAGTTCTTGTCAAGTGTGGGCTTATAACTAACTAATGTACCTATTTTTCTTTGTTTTTAGGAGTTGAACTATGGCAAGAATTAGGTCTTTGGTCCTCTTCTTGGTTATCAAATTAATAACTGCTACTGAAGAGGATATCTGTTTGAACACAGATGAAGCTTGTAACTGCTATAGTGATCTTGGAGTTGTAGTCTGTAGAGGATCTACTAAACTGCCTGGTCTGGCTGAAGGACAACGCTTCATCAAATCTATACGAACAGCAGACTTAAAGGACAACTACATCTCACTGTCTAATCTAAGATCTTTCCTTCTGACATATTACAATATCGAGGATATAGACCTGACAGGGATGTTGTTGGGTCACTGCCAAGAACTGACTGGATTGATACAGGCTCTGTTAAAATCTAAGGCAGTGGCCCGTACTGACTGTGGTAATGTTATTGGTAAAAGACTACCAGAAAGTGATCCAACTACTAGTAACCTGGGTATGATTGAGATATCAGAAAATGGAGACGGTCGCGGAGACAGTCGCGGAGACGGTCGCGGAGACGGTCGTGGAGACGATCGCGGAGACGGTCGCGGAGACGGTCGCGGAGACGGTCGCGGAAAAGAAGGCGGACGTACGCGAGTGCAAGCTGAAACGCGTACACAAAGAAACTCTGACCAAGATGACGAACACTCCCTCACTATTGGTTTAAGTAGCACAGTTGGAACTCTGGTCATGGCTTTATCTGCAGTGCTTGGCTACGTCATTCGGAAAAAGTGCAACTTTACACTAAGATGTGAGTTAAAATGATTTATGTAAAAATTTGAGTTATGAATGAACAACTTTTTAACATCAACAAATAGAAATTCTGTGTGTGTAAATATCCACATGTATGTATTTCTTTCTTTAAAGAATTTTTTTTTGTAATTTTTAATTTTTTTTTTTTTTTTTTTTTTTTCAATTAACTAAAATAAGTTAGCATTTTGACAATTCGTTTTCTATAATTTACAGTAATTTCATGTGTACTATTTGCATCTTGTGTATAACTCACATCTCAATCTCAAGAGAATCCTAGAATCTAGAAAAATGTGTATTTTAGTACAGCTCTATAGTATTATTCTACGCCGTACATAGGCATGTTTGATCTCAAATGAAAGCTGAGATTAGGTTGGTTACAATCTATAGGTCAGAATTTACTGTAATTTTACAATGGATTTTCATGGAAAAGAGTGCTGTATTCTAATATATATTTTGCAACATTTGTTTCATTTTTCAATAGTCGAGACTACTACTGGTGCGATCGTATGCTGTAAGATTCGACAGTCCCCTCGTTGTAACAGTGACTCATCGTTGTCTGAGACTGAATCTCAAGTACATCACGGAGCACATGTGAGTTCAAATATAATGTTTACATTTACAATTCTATTGTGATTAACTAATATGTATAAACTCACATTGCATGAATTGACAAGGACATTTGATTTGTATACATAGATATTTGAAATCTTTTATTTCTTAATTATTTTCCTTTTATTAAATTTCAGCCGGATGATACAGTGCTGACGACTGCAGGGATTTCAACAGGTTTTGAAACTGTAAGTCACATCTTGAATATTTGAAAAAAAAAAAAAAATTATATCACAAACACATGAAATCTTCTGTCTTTTGTTTTTCATGACTTCTTTATTTCATTCTCAATTTCTTTTACAACAAAAGCAATCTATACTAGGAAATCTCACTGTATCAGCATTAGAGAAACAAACTGATATATTTTTCTACTTTGACTTAATATCCTAAAAATATATTTCTAGGTATCAGAAACAAGCCTGAACGTGCAGTCATCTGAATCACCAAAACCCTCAACCTCTACAACAGACATGGAAAGTGTAAGTATTTGATAATTGTCAATGATAATAACAATAACCACTTTTCAATAACTACACATATACATTCAAACATGACAGTAAATATTGTCAAAAATACACATTTTAATGTTTGTTTTATTTTATTTATTTATTTACAAAATTCCATGCTCACATAGTTTCTATGACTCAAGTTCTATGTTTCTTGCCTCTGTGACTCTAAAAAGAGCTGGCGTGGTCATGTACATCAATCCTGTAACTGAGGTTGTGAGAGGTTCTTTGAATTTCAACTCAAGTGAAGTATATCCCTTTGTGATTGGTCCATATATTCCCTGTTCCATATCGAAACCATGTTGAACAGGAAACACCAACATAAAGTTACCATTAGCAAAAGCAGTCGGAGTCAAGCTGTTCCCCCGCCCTTTGCTTAAACTTAAGAAGCTAGCATACTCTTCTGTGAATTTTTGCTTTGCCCAGTCTGGTTGAAACTCAGATTGTGGGACCACTTGACCATCAACTGTAAACCTAGCTCCACAGAGGTTGAAGTGTTCAAAATTGAAGCAATTCTTTTTATATTCACCGGAGAACCCTTGACTGTCAGTCAAAACTACAATGAGTAATGATGGCACAGTATCAGCCATCACCTTATTGTATGTGAACGAACTGTTATTAAGAGGAATGTTAAATGACTTCATCACTGTCTTAGGATATGGATACACGGCCTTTTCTCCTTGGCTCAAAAGTGCTGAGTGTTTTATCAACATTTCTGAACGTGGTGTAACAATACATGCAGTTATATACAGATTCTCTATCACAACACTATACTTTTTCTTATTGTCAGCTGCCAGTAACCTGTTGGCATCACATTGTTGGAAGAATTCATACTTGACAGTAACACCAGATATCAAATGTCTATTTGTTCTCTCTAAGAAGTCTATTAATAGCTTTCCTTTCAGGATGACGCTACTTCCACTTTTGGTTTGTTTGTAGCGAGCTACTAATCCTGAATTGATCTCTGTAGTTGTTTGGGGATCAGTGACGCCGACTCTTCCTTCAGTGTCTGCATGATATCCTTTTAGAATTCCTATTGAAGTTTTGGCTTCATCCGATTTGAAACATACTGTCTCTATGTAATTCTTGAAAGGAAAGTATCCAGACACAGATGGGTTGACTTGCACATCATTTAGACTGACAACCACATTACTGAACAGGCTGCTGTGAGTCAAATTAGCAAATGCCACTTTATCCTTTGCTGTCACAGAGTTACCAGATTCGTCTACTATCCGGGCTTCAACTGTCAGTTCTGTGCTAGCTCCATCTAGATATCCAGAGTGATTTCCATCAAGTTCCACCGTAATAGCTGCTTCTGAATCCTTAGGTATCTTGTCGGGATAGTATCTCACTCGCTTGTGTCCTGCTATAGAGGTGTCTTGAAGGGGAGCTGCAAAAATATCCAGCTTAGTAGAAAACCCTTCTGTCGCTTCAGAGAACTTGTACGAATTATTGACGTTCATATTGTGCTTGTTCAATTACTGATGATCCTGGTGACTCACTTTTTTCTTTCCTTTAGCTGTTGTAGCCTGCTTCCGTCCTCTGCTATGACTGGATTGCTTCTGAGCTTTTCTGACTGCAGCTAGGCTCTTTATTCTACTGCTCTGAGAAACCTTTCTCTTTTTACTCTTAGGATTAGAAGCAGGCTGTTTCCGTTTCCTCCCTCCTTTGGTGGATACTGCAGCCATATTGAGAGACACACCAGCGTCAGATGGTACTTTGAGGTTTTTGTTCAGCTCCTTGACTCGTTCCATCTGTTCTTCAACATCAGTCACCATTTTAGTTTCAACTTTAATCAGATTTTTTCCTTTGTTCTCCTCACTTCCTTTAGTGTTTACTCTACGAAAAGCTGAATGATTCTCACCATAAAGAGGTATGACAGTGAGATGTGGAGAGTAAGCAGACTTGCTGGAGGTGTGAGGATTAGCTGTTTTGCCCCATGCAGATATGTTCACGCCAAGTGGTATGATGTTAGGCATTTTGACAGTCACGCTGGTCTCAAATGAAGTGTACACCTTGAAATTCCGTTAGCTAATGAAGGTATAGTGTCAGCCTCTGACTTTATATGTATTCTGATTGTTTCCACACGGTCATGTACTATGCTGCAGTACTGAACAGGATTAAATGCAACTACACCAAATCTGATCAGCGGTTTTGTGTAAACTCTACACAGTATTGGTTTGAGAAAATCACTCACCAGAGAAGATGCTACCAGATCACAGTAGATGAGTAGTGTTGTGTTTCTTAGAGTTTCTGGTACTATTTCATTTGTTGATCCAGTCACATTAAAGTCTACAAGTCCACATTCCCATTTTCCCTTTAGATACAAAGGTTGTGGGAGCACTGCTGTGAAGTCATACCAGGTATTTGAATGAACTACAGCTGAAGAATCAGAGGATTTCAAGCGTAGATACATGTTTGTAGTTCCGACTCCCTTGCAGTTCAGACCAAGTCTACCATCCGCTCCTCTGGGATCCAGGTATTAAAGGACTTGTCATAGCCCATCCATTTTATAAACACTTCTCTTCTTCTGGCATTCTTAGGACCAACAGTTTGTCGTTTCACTATCTCTTCTATTTCAAATTCTGGATTCTCTTCCAGTGTGACACGTTGTAGTTCCTCTTTGTAAAACACTCCAAGTACAGGTTCATTCTCCCATGTTTTGACAGAGTACATTTGGTAACCTTGATTCATTCGTCGTTTAGTTACTATAAAAACAGCCTTTGACCATGTCTCGTCATACTCTCGTGTAAAGGGAGTAGACAAGTATGACAATTTGACCTTGTCCCCTACGTTTAAAACATAAGCAAGCGAAGACCCAGTGCGCAGTGCAGCATCTGAACCTTTGTATTGCTGATGCCATAAATCATTTTTGTCTGCTACACACATGGCCTCGAGAGGAGTCATTTTTATGGAGCGATGGACTGTTTCATTGTAAGCTTGTGTCAAATCCTGTATCCAGTTAAAGTTTCTTTGTCCTTTTATCATTCTGCCCATCCTTAATCGGATCGTCTTTATCACTCGTTCTCCATGACTGGTTTTTATTTCTGTGTTTGTTAAAAAATGGTTGATGTTCTCTTGCTTGAAAAAATGTGACATGAGAGAGCTGACAAATTCTGACCCTCTATCACTGCGGATAGATGCCGGTTTCTCATGGTTTACAAATATATCTTGGAAAGCCGTTTTGACCTCGCTTCCTCTGAGAGTTTTCAATGGTCTAGTATATAAATACCTAGTAAATACATCCACACAACACAGTATGTAACCGTAACCATCATTCCATTTTGTGTAATATTTCATTGACAATGTATCACAATCCCACTGTTGGTTTTTGTCACTCGCTATTACACGTGGTCGTCGAAATCTCTTTTTAGTTTTTTTGAAAGTGTTATAAGTGTCTTGCGTTTGAATCCACTCCTTCACTTGTTTCAGCGTTATCCAGTACTTGCCTTTTCTCTTAACCGATACATACAAGTCCATAATACTGGAATAACCACCAGAGTCAGAAGCATTGTAATATATTTCTTTCAGATATCTTTCCAACTGTTGAGAGTCAGGTCTGGGAAGGCTTTTGTTCACTTTTTGCGTTTGGCTTTTTGCCATTTTCCAGACCAAGTTGATTTCCAGGGTGGTACTTCAATTGCCTTCCTTGATCTTGTGTTTATGTTGCTCAATGGAATATCTGACTTCTTTTTAACAGTTACTTTTCTCTTTTTCTTATCAGGTTCCCCAGGAGGTGGAGGAGGAGAGTGAAGAGGAGGCTCAGGCAGAAGTGACTTTCTCGGCAAAGACCTCGATACCTCAAGACCAGGACGAGCAGCATTCGAAAGTTCCAAAGCTTCAGAAGAAACTCCCGTCTGTTCACCTGAATCGGCTACGGACAAGCGAGGAACGCCGTCCGGTACAGATTTTCCAGGCAGGGAGTGCAAACCATTCTTCGCAGTAACTCCTTTGTCTTCTGAGGGTGCAGATTCTTCCGGTATGGTTTCTGTTGAGTCCTTTTTATTTCCAGTTGACGAGGACTTATTTTCAGTTTTGTTCTTGTAAGTTTTGAGTAGTTTCTCATATTCTTCATAGGAGATGGTGATGTACTTTTTCATGATGCTTTCTATGTAGAATCCTTGAGAACCAGTAAAAGCCTGTTCTTGACTGCTGTCAAAATTGCTATGATTCTTTTAACGTACTTTTGAATGATTGCCAGTCTGTTATTGGTGCTGATGGCTAAATTTGAAATTGAATCCAAAATCTTTTTAGATTTCATCACTAAACGTTTTGCATTTCTTCCCAGAGGTAGTCTTTGCAAATTGATTGCTATTTCACTTATGCAATCTATCTGTTTAGCAGAGGCAGTCACTAGCAGAGCTTCAGCTTGTAATCTACTTGCCTTGAGTAGTACTTTGATAAAGTCGCTGCACTTTGTAAGGTGGTTCGTCATTGGATTCTAGTTGGAAGCGTCCTGTATCAGTACTAAGCAGATTCTCACTCCTTCTTCGCTGAAGCGGTATTGTAAACTGATGTCAAAACCGGATGCACTTGACGTTTTATAGGTACGATATTAGATCCTCCCCTGGAAATATGTTGGTGTGAATCTGAGCCTGCATACGAGGAGATTCTTCATCTTGCTTTATATCCGCAGGGTGAAGGGACAGTACTTGATATCCATATCTCTTTTTTAACACACAGTCTCTGTAACTAGATTTCAGCACTTCACCAAGTCCAGTTTGCCTAGCAATCATATTGATTTGTTGGATATCTCTAGGATTACACAAAAAGAAAAAGTATTGAGTGTTGAGAGTCAAAGATCTCTGACAAGTTCCCGAAGCAAAAATATTTTGAGTGATGTAGAAAGTAGAAATGCAGCGATGATGAGAGTACTTTGTAAATATATTCTGTACGCTAACTGAGCGTACAATTTCCTGCATTAGGTCATCCAAAACCAGTAATGTGTGCTCACTCCCATCTGTAAACCGTTCCAACTCCTCTTCAGTAGGAATCCCCTTGTGAAACTTGATGATATTCAAGTTTTCTCTCATTTCCTGATACAATGGCTGCTCCACTGACATACAATATAATATCTTGCTTACTGGTTTGTTGTATAACTGGTTAGCATGCTGCATTATTCTGTACATGAGAGTTGTCTTCCCAGAACCAGTAACGCCCGCTAGAATACTAGTTGATGGTGCTTGAAGTCCCGGAAATAGCATTGTACCTTCAGGAATGTTTTCTGTGTAGTAGTCCGCCATGCTGTCTCAAGTTAGGACTGTTTTAGTAAGCCTCCAAATGTAGACTAACCCTTAGACAAGTAGCTCCAGCTCTTTTATTGTAACCGGAGCCTACTTAATGCATGTGCAAAGCAATATAGATAGTCAACCAACAAGAACCAGGTGTGATGTAAATTGTTTATTACATCAGTAATGAATGCTGACATGTTAAAACGCATGTATCAGCTGTCAAAATCACAAGTGCTTATTTGTTTATGTACATCCAACAACTGAAATAGACAGCTACATACAATGACTGACCAATCAGACTATATTTTACAGATACACAATTATTTAAGTAACATGCAAACAAATATGTACAATTAGAGTATCAACAAAAGCAATTCTAAGGAGCAAATCGACAACACTGATGTATAAATGTCAGTATATGAATATATATATATATATATATATATATATATATGTACAGATATATTGTAGATATACATGTATTCATCTAATGACTCATTATGAATGTCATGAGTAAAGTCATTTTAGTAAGTGAGCCGGTACTACAATTCCTATATTTACATAACTATGAATTCATAAATTCCTCATTATTTGACAACCTTTCCCAGAATGCTCCTAATTGATTCACCCCAGGAAATTCAGACGGAGAAACAATTTCAGCCATGTCTTTGTTTAGCCCACAACCCCAGTAACGTTCTGCACGGTCAATACTTGGTTGAACCAGTATCTTGCCTTTGTGTTCTTGAAGTTCCCTTACAATCGCTGGTTTGATAGCATCTACCTTTAAACTGATAACCTCTTTCATGATGCGGTCCCTGTTTTCATACCAAGTTGGAATTGGGTTAAACCGTTTGCAGAGAGCATGCATCGCAGATATTTTCATGCATCCCAAAATCTGGCGTGCAATATCTGGACGGTGGTGATGCAATGCCATCTCATATAGATAGAGTTGTGTACAACTAGTGAAAATACAACCATACTTGCGTAACATGCAGGGATAGTCACTAGATGTGCACAGCTTTGCTGGATTCAACACAACTGTGTTGAAGTCCTCATAAGGACAAAGCTCCATTTTAAGAGGCGTCGTATCAATACCGTTTTCATCAACCTCCCTTTTGACATAAAAGTAACTGAAACCTTGACGATCCTGCGAATATGTCATGATTGTGTTATCGTGAGCAACAAAACCAATATTAGTGACGGAACTAGATTGTTTTTTGTTCAGAGCGTCATCATAATATTTTCTAGAGTCATTTCCTATTCTTGCTTTGTTGATACCCTTTGCTTTCACTATTGCGGGTTTATCTGGAAAACGTTCCAACCGATAAGTCTTAGAAGCCATTGCAAAGAGTTCTGTTCCACAGGCTTCAAGTTTGTAGTTGCCTGGAGTACGTTTATCAAACTTTGCATGTTTATCACAACAGCCCCGTGGGAAGAAATGAGGTCGTTTGACAGATATTGATGGTGGTTTTTGCTGTGGTGGTCGGGGTGACAATGATGATGACTGTGATTCCATTGGATCCTGATTCATGGCATTATCATCCACTACTGCTCCATTTGAACTCTCACTGACTTCATCCATGGGAGCATTCAGATCATGACAACGACCATATATAGAATGGTGAAACTCTGCCTGTTTCTCAGGTAACACTGCCTCAGCTAGAGTTTTGTATGATAATTCAAAATACAGAGAATCTGTATCTGCGTGAGTGAGTTGAAATGCTGAGCGAGGCAAGAAGTAATCTAGCCCATCATAATAAAAACTTAGTAGCATCAGCTTAGCTGTTTGCAGTATGCAGAATGCTAGTTGAATAGGCACATCAAGAGAGACTGATTTCTTTGAGAGCTCGACTTCATACATCTCATCAGCCAATTCAGTCATGTGCTTAAACAAGTTACTGTTAACAGCAAGATGAGCATTAGTTTTGTCATGCACATACTTGACATTTGTATGCTTAGTTTTATCTAGTAAAAGGGAACCATACAACGCATTGCCCAAGACTTTGCATGTTTCACCTAACACCTCCTTTGAAGAATCAGAATCTCCTTCCTACGTGCTGAAGTAATCATGTCACAGAATTCTGTGAAACAACGCTGAAATTTGTATTCTACAACTTCATAGACTTTAGTTACTTCCAACCCCTTTTTGATGTACCACTGCAACAAATTGCTAGCAAGAAATATCTTCTTCCCAGCCATTCCACCAATCAGTAATCTGCGACTATCAGAAGAGAGGCCAGCTTCTTCACTGAAATGCTGCATGGTAGGACCCCATTCGCTAAATGGGACATCAGCATTGCAGAAAATAGGTGCCATCTCTGAGAAATACTCATAAGGTGTCATACCTTTTCCAGGGTCTTTTCCCTCTGGCCACACTTCTGGAACTCTGATATCGACCTCAATTAACCCATGCAAAGTACCGTTGTCAACACTATCCAGTATGCGTTGTTCACTGACGGGTCGAGGATACTGAATGTAGAACTCAGGTAACATGGCATTAGCACATTCTCTGATCGAAGCATCATTCTTTTTCTCAGCCATGAATTGACATTCATAGATAACTTCCAAGTCTACTTGTAAAGATCGAATGAATTGTTCTTTCTCTGCTGTATGCTTAGCTCGTTTCTCTAGCAGTTTTCGAGTTGAGTCAGTCATAGAATCAAGTTTGTCAATCACATGTTCCCCCTCTGTACTATTAACAGTTCTCCATCTTTGTTGACAGTCAGCACTCAACATATGTCCATGAGTCCAACAACCATGGAATTCATAAGCCTTAGCAATGGAGGGAGTTGATGGTGAGTTCTCAGTGTTGGCATTGTCTCCATTGTTTGTGATGTTTTCACATTCAATGATGACCTCAGTATCATCACTACTATCTGAGCTATCAGGCCCCAACAAATCATTTTGAGTAGACCATCAATCCAGAAGATAAGGACCCAGTCTAAACTCACATTGTGAGTTTAATTTGTTCCTTATGTTAATGTTCCTAGTTTTAGCTAACCATGTCATCCACTGGTACATTTGAATGTGCTT
Source organism: Harmothoe impar (assembly GCA_947462335.1). Classification (NCBI taxonomy): domain Eukaryota; kingdom Metazoa; phylum Annelida; class Polychaeta; order Phyllodocida; family Polynoidae; genus Harmothoe; species Harmothoe impar. The sequence continues at coordinate 32,235,973 of OX381721.1, forward strand.
CCACATGACTTCAGGTTTGAAGCTATTTTCAGCCCGCCGCCTTACACCATAAAATACAGGTAAAGGCTCTGCTAAAGCTCCTAAGTACATTGCATTACAGTCATATCCGCATATGCTTTGGCACAGTTCATTTGGATCATCCCTGACATAAGTAGAGTCAACACGAGAGTATCGTTTGAACACTATCCTCGGCCCTCCAAAGCAACATTTTTTCACCCTGTAAAACAAATCAGCTTGCTCTTCAGAGAAGCTAGCAAAGAATGATCCAGTCTTCTTTGCAGTATCAAACAAGAGTTTTCTAGCTACCCCTGGTGCAGAAATAGCTACCTTCAGTACATCAACATTTAAGCTGAAGTAGTATTGAGTCATCTTAACCACAGCCTGAACAAAGGGACCGGTATCGAGATTAGCATAGTACTTCAGAAAGTCAGCTAAAGTAGTCATTCCCTGCTCTTCCCATATTTGAATTAGCTGTCTATATTTTTCCCCTCCTGTCAAAGGAGCATCACCACTTTTCCCATTCTTTTCCCAGCAGAGATGTTCTTCCTCCAACACATTAACATTTCTTAGTTCAGAGAAAAATGTGTCATAATCAGGGAACCGATCATAAGACAGCTTTTCAAAGTTGTCTAAGAATTCATACGGAAAGTAAGACTTCCTTTCTTGGATATCATAAGCTGCTAAGAACTTAGAATAAGACGAGCCTCCTGCTAAATAACTGCTGATATCCAACAGTCTGAATCGATCAGTCACAATCGCTGAATACTGATTGCATTTCTTAATCACATAATCAGCCTCTGTGACCAAGTTCAAGTGTTTTGGGAGACAACTCTTGATTAAATTCAAATCATACTTGGAGCTATTGAACCCTAACACTGGCAAACACTCAGTATATTGTGTGAACTTCTTAGTCAACTGAGCAACTCGGTTTGCTAAGAGTTTTGAAGTGGAATCATGATCTCTTGCTTTACGAAACTCATCAGTTTCATCCTCCTCATCTCGTTCAAATACCTCAGCATTTTCTGAGTGCTGGTCAGTGTCTTCATCAAATTTTGGAACCGGATAATCAACAGATAATTTCTTCAATTTGTTGAAAGTATCTTCCCATCTCTTTTTGGTTATATCCACCACAGATGTCTGTATTTGTTGCATATACTCAATCATTCTCTGGACCAAACTATCAATATCAGTGTCCACAATGCTATGAGGAGTAACATACCCATCCACATTGGAACACAAGCTAACACAAACAGGAATGTGTTTAGTAACCCATCTAGATTTCGGACCAGATTCAATCCATGTCTCTAGATTCTCCCCGTCTTCAGATATTCCCTCACTAGCTTCATCGACCTCAGAATTTGTGTCTGATTGATCATCTTGATCATGTTTTACCTTTAGTAGTACAGACTCAAAATCATACACTATAAAATACGGGAAATTCTGTAGCTTTTTCTCCACCGTAATACCTAAATCTTCCTCTAGTTCTTCAAACATAGAACGAGTTGGTTTATACAAACCCCCTGGGAACTTATAGTTAACCTTGTTAGAACAAATCCCCTCATGTTTTTTCAAGTGATCAGACCGGTCAAACAATTTTGCACAGTTTCTGCATGTAAACGATGTTGCATAACCATCCCAGCGTGTAATTACACTAAAATGATTACCATGCAGATTTAAATCCAGAGCTAGAGGAAGATTCTCATCTTCGATTGGTGGTGGAAGGTAGCTTGCATACACCTTATTACAGGTACCATCTACAAGCAAGTTGTATACATTAATCGAGACATCAAACAATTCTTCAAGAATGGGAAGATCATCAAGAGTTACACCTTTGAATTTACCTGGGTTAGTAGGTAACTCTACTCCACCGTTTTCTTGATGATGTTTCCATTCTCCGTACAACAAAGTAGTCGCCCGCTCCACTCTAAGTGTGTTTGTGCGGGCATATGCAAGACACCGGAAGAAACACAAATTATCCGTGTACACTTTAGATGTGCTATCATTGGCAACCATAGATACAATGCAGTGGTGATTTATGATGTAATCATCAACCCCTTTTGCACCCCTAGGTTTACCTATAGGAAATCCAGTTCTGTATACCATATAGTTTACATTTGTAACAAAAACCTTTTCCCATTTAGTATCAATATCAGCAGCTTTCATCAAATACTTTTGTAAATCTCTTTCCTCTAGAGCAGTTATAAACGTGTCTAAATCCCGCCGATGATTGATTCTCATAGGATGATCAAACACCATTGCATTGTAGTATGGTGCATAGTATTTGTAATCTCCAGACACTACATGACGAACTATAAGACCAAAAGAAACATTGAGACGAAAAGCATGCTCTTCACATTCAATTAGATTCTCCAAGTGCAGACGCAGAGTCTGTATATCTGCATCATGGTAGTCGTTGATAGGATAGTTATATATACCCTCCACCCTCCCCTTGTCATGTCCGCATGCTATGGTTGCTCTGTTTTTTTCAAATACTACCTTGAGATCAGCATTTATGACAACCTCCTCTTCTCCTTCGTCATTCATTTCAACTGATTCCCAAGGAGGTCGGATAGATGTGTCAGTTTCCCATGGAATGCCCTTCCAATAGAAATCACATTCAGCTGCAGTGTGAAAGATAGCCCTATGTTGACAAAGTTCGTACCACTTCTCAAACTCCTCCACACAGTCCACACATTTGTAATAACCTTTGTGAATAGAGAGAGGCGGCGGCGTCTTCTTGTTAGACACAGTGCTGTTTTCACACGATGTTGAGGGCTTAGATGATTCATGAGTTTTCATGTGCAGTGTCCATTCCTTTCTAGTAGTACACTTGAACGGACAGTGTTTACATGACAAATTGTTCTGCTTATTGACAGTTGTTTCATAATGCGTTTTCCGATGCATTTGAAATGCATTAATAGTTCCAAACTCCTTATCGCATAATCCACATGTGTAGCGCATTTCAACACGGGAATTCGAATAGCGGGTGTTAGTTCCCTTTTTGCTTTTAGTTGCCACTGGCTTCTGTTGTAATCCTTGGCATCTACCTTCATGGTTGTTAAGTGCTTGGTTACTTGAAAAAGTCTGTTGGCAATGTTTACACTTTGAAGATTCTCTTTTGCATGTCAGCTCATGTAGTCGTTGACCTTTAGATGTTTTGAGTGCTTTGCCACACTTAGTACAGTTAAACATCTAGAAAAAAAACAACAACAAAAAACGAGATCATAAAATGTATCTTTGTAGCTTTTTGTCAGATTGTTTCCTTTTAAAAGTTAATGTACTCCAAGGTTATGTTTTATGAAGTATTGTATAAGCATATGAATTTCTGACTTCATATTTAAGAGTGCTCTTGTACTATTGTTTACATATCACTTTATCAAAGTCAAATGCATGTTTAGTTTAGAAAAAGAGTAGATAGCAATTATAAACTTATTAACTTGTGTGTTATGTTTTGTATATGTAAACCACGTTTAACAGAGAACATCTCATGTAAAGATATGTGCCTGTACATGGGTCCCTACAATTTTGACCGTGTCGCCGTGTCGATTTTTAACAAAAGGGCTGTGTCATCGTGTCAATTTTTAGGTTTATAAGAACTTATAGAAAAATCCTTGTGGGTCGATTTTTATCCCTAAATGTCCTGTGTCTGTCGATTTTTAAAATGGCCTAAAAGGGCCGTGTCGCCGTGTCGCCCGTGTCGATTTTAACCCATGTAGAGGCACAGATATCATACAAGCTCAAACAAATCAAAACATCACTAGTCTAGATATTGGTGCTATTTATTATTAGTGGTCATAAGTAAACAATATTAGTCTGGTCACATAGATGAAATACCGCTTATCATACTAATATTATGGTCTTCCATTTATTCTAAAAACGTTTTATGTACATGTATACTCAAGTTTTAGAAAAAAGTATAAAGCTACTGTATAAACCAACATGTGTAAACAGCTGCCAGCTTAACCAAAAGTGCTCTTGTATTATTGATTTCATGTGAACCCACGTGTAGCTGCAGTGTGGGTGTGTGTGTGAGTTATAAAATGCTCTATAAAAGTTTTTTATCAAACCCCAGTATCAAACTATGCACAAACATGTGCATCTTGTTCCTTCAAGAAATTATCTGAGGTGTATATATTTCATAGCTATATAAATAGTCATGTACTTCATATATTTAATAAATATCACTTTAAAACGAATAGCAAAAACTCACCTTGGTGTTTTATTCTCATCTCCCAGAAAAACTTTCAAAAGCATCACAGTACTCAGTAGATTCTGGTGTTAGCATCAATGATCTCCTTGTTTATAATATTCACAAAAAGCAAGCCATTTCCAGTCTAGCCATGCTGCATCCAAGCAGTCAACTGCCACATCCACATGCACAGCCCAGGTGTTCATTATATTGATTTTGTCCACCTGACCACATCCCATACTTACAGGAGTATGCACCAGAGGGCAGCACACCTGTTACCACAGATGGCTGCTCCACTCCATAATTCCGAATTCCTACACTAGAGGCAGCACATGTTCTATAATTTTCCCTCTAAAACATCCCTTACTAAATCACTCTTTAGACACATTTATGTTTATCATTTTTAAATCATTCCAACGTGAATGTTGAGAAAACACATGAAACTATCTATTTATCATTCAATTTAAAGTTATATGTTAATCCTAATACCCAAAATTAAGTTAATTTGTCGAGGACTGTTCTCCCCCCTTCTATACTACTTTCACCAATGGCAGATTGTGATCACTGTAGCCATGATAACATATATGATAATGATAATCAGTCACCCTATACCCAGACCAAAGGTCATATATCCCATGCATAACATAAATCACGAATATTAGCCTCAGAGCTTTAGATAATAAGCATGCAGTCAATGTAATTATATTACATGAGATATGTAAATGAAAATTAATCTTAAATGAAATTATAGTGAGCAACTCACTTTTGATGCACATGAAGTTCTGCTTGAGCTGACAGTCTACGGCCGACCACTCCCCGCTCTCCGCCATCAGGATGCAGCCCATGGGGTGGCAGCTGGGCTGTCCTGGCTGCCAGTTTGTACTTTCTATCATTTTCCCTGAGAAAGAAAGAATAGATTTAAATTATCAAAAATACCAGTGTAACAATCTCCTATGGCTTTTCTCCTATATTGATTTTGTATTTCTTAATGGAAATATGGCTCAACAGGCAGACATTTTCAGTCCACTGGGATCAGCGTGGGTCGCAGTGGACCTGAAAACACCCAGTTATGGGTGCGGTCAATTTTTGTTAGAAGTTGGTTTTAAGGATAGGCTTTCCCCCTCTCTTTCCCTGCAGAAACCACACATTAAATGGTCTATAACTTTGTGATTTTTTGTTACAGCATTGCATAACATATATCATTATGACCACATATTATGCCTCTTTCAAATCCCTTGCATTAGAAGACCCGTTGCTAGGGATGGAATGTTAATGGAACAAAAACGTTCTTTTTTAGGTTATTTTCCTTTGAACAGCCCTTTTGGATAGAGTATCATCAGAATTAACTGGTCTGATGATTTGGCTGTTATCTAGACATGATTTACCAGAGAACGGTCCGTCAGTTAATTGATTTTCTTATTTTTAGGGCCTGCACAGCTATTCAAAGTCAGAAAATAGGGAAAAAATTGTGATTTTTCAATTTTATTGATTTTTTCCTCTTTTTTTTTAACTTTGAACAGCTCTGTAGACCTTTATAATTGGAATATCCATAAACTGAGGGACCGTTCTCTGCTAAATCATGTTTAGATAACAGCCAAATCATCAGACCAGTTAATTTTCATGATTTTCCACCCCATAAGGCTGTTCAAAGAAAAAAAGACTGAAAAAGAACGTTTTTGTTCCATTCACATTCCATCCCTAGCGACGGCCATTCTAATGCAAGGAATTTGATAGAGGCATATTATATGGTCATAATGATGTTTAATATGTACTGCTCTGATAAAAACTCATCAAATTATAGATCATTAAAAGTTTGATTTCTGCATGAAAAGAGGAGGGGAAAGCCTATCCTTAAGCCCTGCTTGCTGGTCCCGCGACCAGCCCCAAAATCTCCCATATTAAGGCTATTCTTTCTCAAATGTTGATGAATAACTACTGAATCAATGAAAACATAACAAATAATATTCAATTTGAATTTATCTTATAACCAGAGTAGTGCTGCTATCTATATTGCATATTGATTATAACACTGTTAATTCAGCTAAGGTATTCAACATAATCATCGCAATTAGAGATGGTAAGTTATTTGAATGATGTTTTAATAGCTCATTAGGCCACTCCAAAAGATTGCGGGTTCCTTATCACCCCATGTATTATGAAAATCCTGATTTGCTGAAAACCTTATTTCTTTTCACTTTTCATGAAAAATATAATAAATACATGTATTGGCATACATGGTGTAAGATTACTTAAATGCTGTCAGCAATGCAATGAGCCAGAAATAACTTGCAATATCATACAGAGCAATAGACTGAAGATATTTCAAGAAACAATTAATGACCCTCTATATTCTAGCTTTGGTTGTGAAAACCTTTTTCACCTTTTCAGTGGCATTAAGTAAAAGTTACAAAAACTGTAGATACCCTTACCAGTGCTATTCCAGGTCCACACAGCATCACTGTCAGCGGTCCAGATGTCTTCCAGGTCCGCACACTTCATCAGAGCTGTGATGTTACCTAGGCTGTGGATAATCAACTCAATTTTAATTTGACAGGTTTCTATTCTGCATTCTTCAATGCCTCAAGTTCAATTTTTACAAATATTTATTAAATTGTTAATATATCAATCCATTAGCTTTTTTTAGAGTTAGTAGTGAAATGGCGTCAAAATAGTACCACAAATATCCAAGGTGCTAGTTATGTCAAAAACAGTAATTTAGTGCCATATATACATTGAATGTTAACAGTACCCTTCATAGTCGATACTTGGAAGTACGCCATAGTTTTTAGAACACTGTTGATTGGCCCTGAACCAGTTGGCCTCTGGATCACCAATTTTGTAGCAATGAAGTAAAGGTTCACACGGGCTGAAATGAGGTGGGGAACACAACTGGTTTATTTTACCTATCTAGAATAAATTCTGTATTTCCAAAATACAAGTTTCATTATCAATTCCAATAAATACAACAAAAAAACATGAATTAGGTGAAAAGGAGCACTGACAATTGTCAATCTCTCAGGGGGTTAATAATTTGAGTAAAGATTTTGAGTATTCATTTAAAAAGATCACTTCGGCAAGACGATTCCATTTATACAGTACAAATATAGGTTATGCAAATAAGGCAGAGGGAACTTAAGAGTGAGGTTTAAAGTTGGATTGAGAACTAGTTATTTGACTGATAGATGATCAGCATAATTGACTTTCGTTGATTATCGGCTTAGGGCCAGGAAAAAACAAACTTTGTCGTAGACATTCTCAGATTGCAATAAAAGTTGAGACTCCACTACCCGCTTTTGTCAGCTGATCGGACCTATTCACAAAAATCAAGCCCAAGCAGTTGTTAATATATAAAAACAAAAAAGCATCGGTTGTTTATATTTACATCTGTGTTGGTCCGATTTATGAATAGGTCCGATCTGACGACAAAATCGGGTAGTGGAGTTTCAGCTAAACACTTAAGTTATTAAATACTCACTTGAAGCCAGTTGGACAGAACTTGGTATGTTTATCTGTAGAATGATACAACAAGGTGGATTATTGTCAACTATATGAATGAAGATTTATAAACATGACAGGGACAGGGTTAATTTTACAAAAAGGGGAAATCGTTGCACACGTTTTGGAGAAAAAATTCCCTACAAGATTGGAAGAGATCAGAAAGTAAATGTACTAAACTCCTCCTAATGATAAAGTCTCATGAAGATAAAACGTAGTTACTCAGCCCTTCTGAGAATGAAAGCTTAGCATATATCAAAAGGTGAGTATGTTAAATAAATGTTAAACCATACATTTCTACACCCACAAAAATGTGAGCATCATTGTTGCCAAAAGCACCCACTTCTGAAAGTCAAGCACTGCCTGCCTAGATTTACGAAGTGGGTCTTTTTGGAAAGAGTGATGCTCACATTTCTCTGTATATAGAGATTTCAAAACAAACTAAATTGATGAGATACCTCTGTTAGTAACACACATGTAATGCTTAGTTCGAAAGCAGTCACATCTGGACGACAAAGTTTTACCCTTGCGGAAATGTGTGTTTCCACAATTGATCTTCTCTTGTTTATCTCCCTGACAATTCGGCTCTGGCGGCCACCTGCGGGGAGGTGGTGGAGGAGGGCGTTGGTCTCCTCCAGACCCATGTCTCCTCCCGGGTGGGGGTGTGGGTGGGGGAGCACGTGGAGGACCGTCATCCCCTTCACACTCATTTTCCTCATTATATCCCTCTCCACTGCTGTCCTCTGCAATGTCAAAAACTCTTTTATAATATCATTCCAGTTAAGAAAAGTAAAAATCATATTTTGGTATATAATTCCTGTTTAAAAACTAAAATTTGATATTCTTTCAGGTCAAAACAGTGAAAGTATTATTTTAACATAATTCTAATAATGGCTGTTAGTTTACATGTGTTTGACAGTCTTGATGAAATAAAAAATAATAAATTCAAGTGTCCACATCAAGGTACATGTCCGATTCCTAGTGAATCTTCCCTTTATCAGGCCAATATTTTCTCACCTTCCCATGGCAGGATATGGCCTCCTAACCATGTACCATTCAGGAACTTAATCTTAGTAGTAAGGAAGACCACATTTGTCTCCTCTTTTTTAGACCTGGAGTTTCCGTCGGCTGAGTGGTCGCGGTGGTCCTCGGGGAGGTGGCCTCCCCACGAGGTGCAGATGCCCTGAGCCTCGTCCCATGTAGCCGTGGTGTTGTGGATGTACACACAGATACCCAGCGTGTCATCCACCTCCGACCTCAGGCAGATGGCTGGTGGAAAAATGTAAATAAACCAGTATGTTATCATAATCATGTTAAATCAGATGAGAAAAACTGTGGAGTCAGCGAACACAGAGGGCACCTTAGCGACTGTCACCAGGCAGCCTGAGGCGACACCTGGCACGGCGGAAGGCAACCAATGCCCTTACTAATTCTCAGTTACATGTCCTATATAGAATTTTGTCACATTATTAGTCTCAGCCAGCCTACACACTGGTAGCAAATAGTTCTTTTTCTCCTAGCTGTCACTAAGCCACCTGTATGTGTGTATGTATATATATGTCCCTCATTTTTATATTTGTACATTTCTACCCAGAAAGATGAATCATTCACTAGGTCACTCTTTCATCAATAACATTTCATTAGCAATACAAGGAGATCTCAATTCAAGTTGTTAAGTCTTCATTTGTAGGATAGTACATAATATAAGAAATGCATACTGCCTGTAGTGTAGTTTTTGACGGCGGCAGTGATGGTCCTTTGCATACCCTCCTCATTGATGGAGGATGCTGCGCCGCACGGGAGGCAAACCGCGACTACACACAACACGTACCACGGCTTCATCACTGTGTATCTAATTGGTGGAAATTAATCAAAAAAAACAAAAGAATAGATGATAAATTAGGTGGTTCTTGTCCAAATTATTCTGAAAAACAAAACAATACACGGCTGCACGAATCATCCAATTTAAGCGAAAATTTAATTTGAAGAAAAACCTTAAACTTCCACTGTATGAAAGCGACGTCGATCTAAAAGCAATTACTGTAAATGTAGTTATTTTCGCTCGTATGAATTTTCACGAATCTGCTAAAAAGTACAATATGCATGTATTTAAATTCGTGAATTTTGGAATTTGGTAGTTGTATAACTGCATAAATAAATGCAAAAACATATTTTCGCGGATTTTCATATCCGTGAAATTTGCACAAATATGTACAGCGCGAAATAAAAAAACGTTTACAGTATGCATTGGATATTAATCAATACAATTAATACTTTAGATAACTATTGTATTGACATGAAGTTAATTTGAAAAATAACAATATCTAATGTATGATCCTGAATTTGATTTGTAAAAACAAATGATGCAGCGATGGCAACTAACTCTCCCAGGCAGCATTCATACATGATGATGACCCTACTGATGTTTTTACTTGCCGAACTGTGTTTGGGCATCATGGAAACAAAATGAACCTGACGCGGGAGACATCATGCTGTCCTCAAACGTTTGTGGACTTGGACATTGAATGGTGCTTCTTATGTAAACTCTGGTCTCCCTGCATCATGTGTACACACAGATGCCTGACCTACATCCATACACAAACCCAGACAGTTACACTCTTCTGATATCACAGCTTTGCATGTGGTCTTGCAGATATCTAAATTGCATGTATCGTTATATCTACACTCTGTCCATGAAGGCCAATCCAAAAATAGCACTTGTTTTTTTCATCACCAAGCTATGACAAATATGACGAGGGCGCTTTTTTTTTTCTGCTGAGGGCCGAGTTGGTAGGGGGAATACAGGCTGTCGGGTAACTAAATTTACACTTTAGTAACTAAGAGATAAAGGTCCTCCAACTGTTGTAAAATACATATGTTTCCTCTAACCCATTGCATTTATGACACTGTAAGCTTCGATTTGGTACCAAATGTGACCATATTCATCATTTTTTATCATGTTCTTTAACTATAATTTGCAAAAAAAAAAGAGAAAAATCTCCAAAACACATAACTATAATTATGTAGCAAGTTCCAACACTCTGTCCCAGTGGGCACAAAACATTGATTCAACGTTGACAACTGGTTGATATAGCGTTACAGGGTAGATCAACCTGTTTTCAACATTGATGCAATGTTATTATTTCAACGTTGTCAACCAACACCCGTTTCAACATTGATGCAATGTTTGGATATCTACCTTGAATCAACCATGCATTTCCCACCTTTCCCACTAGGTGCCTCCACAACCTACTCCTTAGCATTTCTATCTACATGCTACATCTATTTTCCCTAATTGTAAGCTCTTACTTTCTCATCAATGTATACAATTGATCAAAATGTCATTCATTTTCATTGACAACTATGGTGTGTGCATTTGGTTGACATTTGGAATTAAATGACAAGAATGCATGCATGGTTTCAGTAAGACACCCTTTATGTTGCTAAGAATAATATATAAAGCCTCAGTCCTAACCAGGTCATTTTGAAAGGAATAGGAATGCCTCTTAGTGTGATCATCAGAGGTCATTCATCTACCCCTACCCTGGATGGTGCTAGAATTAGCATTTAATCTTGGAGAAATGGGGGGGGGTGTTGTAATGAAATACATAAATTGCAAGGAATGCGAAAACATGACAATATACTGAATCTCAAATTATGCATCAGCAGTCAATGTAAATCATCATTTATCATGTTTATTCATTGTTGATTCACAATGGCCATATCAATGTTGAATCATTGTTAAATGATCAACGTTGATGACCTCATCAATATCAACCATATGACAACCCTGTATCAACTGTTGATATCATGTCACCACACACATTGAATCAACATTGAATCAACTGAAGTTTGCCCACTGGGGTCCACTAAACAAAGGTCCTCCTCCCATTGGCCTGAGGACATCCACATATTTAAAGGTCAATGCTAGAATATGCTCAAAATACCGCTACAGCAATTTTTCATCTATAAATTTAACCTGCACACAGGCTGCACCCTTATCCTGGGAGAATCTTGTCAGCCATTTTGGGATCTGATTTTGGCCAATTTAATAATGTTAATAATGTAACATACATCTAAAACCTTCATATATGCCACACACAACCCCTTATCAGGAGAATACTTTAAGCTACATTAATGTCCTGCCCCCCATACATCCTGCAGCTTCTATGCAAGAATTCTTGTAACAATGATAATTTTTAATCTCCTGATAACAAAAAGGCCTTCAAAAATAGTAGCTTACCGAGACAGTTGTAGGCTTCTCAGCTGCCCTTCAAGTACTACCCTTAAGCTTAGCTCCCTCCAGGGATGTGTGTTATGATTTATCTCACCGCCCATCCTTATAACGCGATGCGGTATGGGGGGGGGGGGGGATGTCTGGTCCCATGACCAGGTTAAAAACTTAATGTGCTTCTACAGGGTGTGCCAAACTTAGTCATTTAGATTTGGAATCATACCAGAATTTGACAACTTGCATATCAAAATTGAAAATTAGAAAATCAAACATATTTCTAAATATTTTAACATGTGAGATCAATACTTGGCATGCATATATCCTCGCTCTGAAAGGAGACCGATATGGGTATGCTGGAATTTATTCGCATAAAATTTGCACCGACAGTATATGCAAACACGGGTGTAAGGAGTGTACTGTTATGTGCGGCGGGTAAAGCGTGTGGAGCGTATATTGACAGAAGAGGGTAGGCATACAGCAGACTATATCTGTCTATCAGGACAGTCACGATTCCATCATGTTTTCCTCCTTCTCACATTTGCTTATGTAGTAAAAAGGATGTAGCAGATAACATTTCTGATAGCTTTTTAGATTAAGTTTAATTCTGAGTAGTGTTTGCAAAGGTTTTTGAACAGATACAAATATAAATGAACCAAGGGGGGAGGGGGGGGGTATATAAGTGACCACCGTCCACAGGGTTCTGATCAGTCAAAGCCATAATGGGATATGTATATGTTCAGTCGGCCGAAGTTACAACAGAAATGTGTAGGTCCAATTGGGGAAAGTTATAATTCATATTGTAAATGTATGTTCGCTCAATCATCCGAATAGATATCTATGGACCCAATAGGCCTAAGGAAATGTATAGGTGTAATTTGCAAAATTTATCTAAGAAATGCATGGACTCAATCGGCCAAGGTTTTATAGGAAATGTATGGGTACACTTGGCTAAAGTTGAGATGTATGAGCTCAAATGGCTCAAGTAGTGTAGGAAATATATGGGACTTATTCCGCCGAAGTTCTCCAGTGGACCGTGGCCATGAGGTGATGACAAATAATAATTCACACCCACAAGGAGCAGGCCTGGATTGCCTTCAAATGTCAGGGACTGCACTGAAAAAGTAAACTTGTCTCCAGACTCTTCTAAGTGACTGTCATAATATAAACGAGTTAAAAACTCGTCTAAGTGACAAGGAGGCGGGTCATCTAGCTGGAGATAGAAGATCCACTTGGCATGTGCCAGCCCAAAACCTGACATTTGCCAGGTCCAGATTCTATTTGTGGGATGGTAACCTGATAGCTTAGACAACTTTTGATTCGTTTATTTTATGACAGTCACTAAGACGAGTCTGGAGACAAGTTTACTTTTCCAGTGTGTCTGGCATGGTTTTTAAGAGCACAAGTGACCAGCCCTCCATCTCAGGTTGCAGAGGCACCTACATTATTTAAGTAAATGTTATTGACAAAACTAACGCGGCCACACCCTTTTTTGTATAGTTCTATGTAAATTCACACAAACGGTCCTTTATACGGAAACTTCAAACCTTATTGAGAGTTCTTTTGATCATGAAAAGCAATACAATAGCCACTGTTATTCACTACTTCTAACCAATTATCCATCCTTGCACATGCTTTAAGGATCAAAAATTTCGTGGGGAAATATTTACTTTTTTCCATTATGCAACTGTGCAGTAATATGCCGTATTCTTTTATCATTTTTGCTGTGAGTAACAAGTTAGGCCCAAAAGGGTTTGTTTCAGGCATCAAGGTCGTTAAGACTAGGGTAGGTACGTCGGATATATTTTCTTTCTCTTTAAAAAAAAGAAGTACCTGGAATGACTTGCGAATGACTCCCAGGGCACCAGGCTATCTAATTCTTACTATTACTAGGAATATCATGAAATTATTGTTAAAATGCAATTGCCTGAGATCAAACAACCAATTAGGCGTTGGCGCTTGATCTAGAAAAATATGAATATCATGAAAGAGATGCCCAAGATTGGGGAAAATAGGGTCGGGTCATTTTTGAATCTAGGGTCTAGGAATCTAGGACAAAATCATCAGCCCTGTTGAAAGTCAATCTGCTCTTCAAAAGGCTAATCCAAATGATACTAGCGTAGAATCATAATTATTTTGGCATAATCAAAGACGTTTCCGGATTAAATTGGTATCAATGTGATATAGCAGACCGACGTATGTATCATAAGACTATGTCTCATGAAATCAATACTATAAGTAGTGTCCACTCTTAACACCTGCATTGTCAAAAAAGAAGAAATAAGGACAACCATTCAATGTATTTTATGCATTACATATTTTGTAGAACATTTGAAAGAGATTCCTATGTACATCTGCCCTAAGTAAGTTATTTTCTTTCATATGGGAAATAGATTGCGCCCAGTCATAGATTGCAACAAGTCATGAACTTTCAAATATTGATTTGGTGAGACACAGCCATAATTTGACATCATTCTGGCAGGGTTGATACATCAAACAAAGAGAAAACAGTACAATGTGCTGATATAGATAGCTGTATTCACGCTCGACAGTGGAGGCGCAATGATAAGTCAAAGGCAAGTTCCAATTCAGTTTCAAAGGCAACAGTGGTTGCAGCTGGGTTGGTAGAATACGAATGCAACTCCTACAACAGCCTCCAATCTCAAGGTGAGCCCATAGACCGTAGCCAATATCCGAAGGTAAGATCTGTTTTCAGAGGAGGGGAGGCCGTAACTCCAACAGCTCATCAGACTATAAGCTGGCTAAGGATGGTGGACCCACCCTTATATACAACAGCAAAGGTATTCACCAACAAAAGTCCAGCCAAACGCTCTTGACCATTGGACCTGGCCGCTCCAAACTCTGCATTATCTAAAAGGTTAGATCAATTATAGCTGCAATACATAATGTGTAATAGATGTATGACAAAGAGCAGTATCATTAGGGTCGTTATTTGTTGTAGTTATACAATATCTTGAAGGGTACAATATTAGTTATAATAGTATACTATATATGGCGCTGGCCAAGAGGAGGGTGGCCGGAGCATTTTTTATATTTTCTATAAAAGAAAATGAATCCTGAACATGCACATTCTTAGGGGGCTTATCTCAAAAGGATATAAATCTCCTAAGTAGTTGTATGACCCATAGTGAGAGACTTGCATTCAAGATTCTTCAGACAAAAAGAACCTCGTTGATACATGGATTTGCCATCAACCAGTGCAAATTCTCCCAAAGGTCAGGTTAAAGAGATTTCCCAGTTTTGAGCTCAAAAGAAACTCAAAATCTGAAGGTCTGTCAACATTGCCCCTAAATTACATTATGTAATACAGTTTATAATGCTTATTCCAGTTTGTATATGATAGAGCCTTTCAAGATCTCTTGATACCAAGTTACTAGAAGTATCTATCTGTTTCCTAGCCAAAATGAGAAGACAACATAAAAGGGTCATTTAACATAGGAACAGATACAGACTGGGCAATCAGCTAGACCCTCCAGCCACCCTACCAAGAGCACCAAGAGCACCTTGCAAAGGTCTAAGTGACAGGTGCTGCCAGCTGGACTATCACGTCTGAACCACACTCTCCAGATAACATGGTTGCATACCATAACCACTCTACACGTAAGACCATGCCCTTACACAACTATTTTTTTTATCAGACTGTGGGCTCTGCTGATTACAACATTAATGAACTCGTCATATCAAGAAAGACGTATTTGAGATGAAGATGGTACTGTGTGTGACCCAAGGTTCTTTATTATGACCACCTCAGTTTGGTCAACAGCTATGTATATGCAGTGGATGTCCTATCCGGTAGAAGGCAGTCATATGCCACGAAGGCTCATATATGCAATGCATACAAGATTTGTTATTTGCAAAGTTTGTACTTGTAGGTGTATTATTTACTCACATAAATAGACAAATGCCAACGCCCATTGATACTGTCTCTGTTGTATTTCACAAATGGGGGCTGGGGCAGTATTCCACGAAGCCGCAGGCTTTTATTTTTTTATTAAACAACTTTTTCTTAGCCCATTGAATACATAGACAAAGGTTCACGAGTTTTGGTCTGTTGACTGGGTTATTTCACGAGTTGACCCCCGGCCGTATTTCACGAGACCGTAGGCCGAGTGAAATGCAGCCCGAGGGTCAACAAGTGTAATAACCCCGTCAACAGACATAAACGAGTGTTCCTTTGTGTTTATTTTGTACATTTTTTCGATTCAAATTAAATTGTTAAGGGGGGAGGGCCTAGATTTGCTGAAATAGCTTTTCTTCTAGGCCGTTCAAATGTAAACAAACCGCCATTTTGATGACGTCACAGGGCCGTGAAATACGGCCATGGGTTATTTCACGGGGGGTGTTAAATATGGTGCTCCTTGGTTAAACCAATGGTGCTGTAGTATTTGGTAAAAAATAAAGCCACATTGCATTCAATGGCGGGGATTGAATACGGCCTTCCAGTGCTTAGGCATAGGAGACTTTGTATTTCCAAAAAATAAAACACTTTATTTAAAGGGATGATAAAAAACATTTTTTGCAGGGTCTTGGATGGTCACTAGGTCTATGACAACCCATGATTGTCATATTGATGACCCCAGACATTGTCTATTTATCAGGAGCCGCCTTCCCACTATCCACACTGTTGTTTACATCAGTCCTATCAGCCCTGTCTATTTCCTTTCTGATGCCATCATGTTCAATCACAACTTGCATTGGGTAATCCTCTTCTGTCAACTCTTGGTATTCTGCATCATCCAAATCATCGTGTGGTTCTTGGTCTACTTGACCAATGTCTCCTGGACTCTTCCTCTGTTGAAGGTCTGAGTAGGGGACAGGAAACACCTCCAGGTAGTCCTCATTTGTGGAATTACTTGTGCCCTGGTGGACACTCAGGGGAACCACGTCAGGCCTAGCGGGTAGACTACCTGTACGCAGTGAAAACTTTGCCTGGAAATCCTTCGGGTCTGTAGTGTAGATATTGCCAGTGGCAGCATTTGACAACTCCCTGGGGTTACGGGGTGAATCAGGTGAAAGTTCGGTATATGCATGGTTTTCATATGTGCCCTTGTGTGATGCCAAGTTCTGGTACTGGGTTGCCTGGCGCAGGGCCTCGCTCATCTGTCTGAGTTTCTGTCTGTGCGTCCTTATTTTACAGCACACCACAGTAAGGATGACAGTTATAATGAGGACCACAGCAACAAGGCCACCCACTATGTAATATATAACTGGAACAAAAAGAGAGTTACACAATTATTCAGAAGCTTAGTAAACTTAATTACTCACTATTTTTTAAAATTATTTTACTGATATTGCAATTATTAAGGTTGTATTGTAATTACTAAGGTCACTGTACAGGTTACCATGGTCACCAGTGGCAAATGGCCGAAAAAACTGTTTTCTTGTGACAATTATAATTTGAGCAGACTTTAATGAATGCAGTATCAATGAATGAAAAAAAAGGTCCACAGGAGATGACACAATAATGGCCTTCTGATATTAAAACCTCTTGATTATTTATATCCAATATTGCTGCTCAAAGAAAAAAAAAGCTAAAAGGGAATTTTGTCCCACATTACATAAGTTTCAAAAGAGTAAGCAAATATGATTGTTTTGAAAGACAGATAAAAACATGCCTATGCATGGCAAATGATGCATGCAAATGCAATGACCCGATTTTCCCTTGACTTAGGGAGTTAACTGTACCAACATTAATATGCATACCTTTCTGACTTATTTGTGTTGACTGAGTTGGCTGTGCAGGCTTTAGTTTGTTCTGATCACTGGAGGAAACAGTAGATGGTATCTTTAAGGTAGTGTGCGAGGGGAGCCGATCGTTCCACCCAGGATAGCGGATGGCCACGCAGGAGGAGTCAGGACAGGCACCATTTACTGTAAGGGAGAAGAAAAAACAGTATTGTAATATTTGATGTTTTGTAACCTTTAATGCAATTTCCCCACCAGGATAGATGAATACTGTTTCGCCAAGTCTGCTCAGCGCGGTTGCAATCATGACTACCATTTCAGATTGTATCAACTGTTTATGGTCAGCATAATGCTTGAACACAGCATTGGTGAGTAACTTCAAAATATTAGCTGAAATTATTCAGCAAGTGAATAGAAATAGCAAAAAGATGGTGCCCCATCGCACAGCACTGTTACCTATTTATGATGTGCTTCAAGCATTTAATATAAGAAATATGCTTAAAGAACACTTTAATCATATTCAATTCGAGTAAATGGCACCTAAAACCACTTTAATGCTGCTATCACATTTCTGGGACATTTACATCGCAGTACTGAACTTAAAGCCACGTAACGTGTTCCTTTAATATCTATATGAAGGGTGTAGCGTTTATATGAGTACATTGTGTATATACTATACAGGTCCGGGAAATGGAGGAAAAACCCCCCTAGAGCCGTTATTTACACCAGTGTTAATTTTCACAACGCAGGTAGGTGTGAAAACACTGCAGGGCTCACTGCCTACTGGGTGAAATGGAGGAGCACAGAGGGAAAGTCTAAAAGCTTATTTATATGTGATTTCATGGAAATCACCTGTATGATTCACTATTCCCCATGTATGATTCAAGAGCATACACTAATCTATCTTATGGGATATATACATTTAACAGCAAATTAATAGAAAATTCAGCAAATGGGTTATAAGAAAGCCGTTGCTAATTTTAGCCCTGCAGTGTAAATGCTACAAGCAAAACCGTTCCTAATGCTAGCCCTGTAGTGTTTTCACACCTACCTGCGTTGTGAAAATTAATACTGGTGTAAATAATGGCTCTGGGGAGGGATTTCCTCCATTTACCGGACCTGCTATAGTGAAGTTCCTCCCGCGGGCCTTTGGTTATCCGGTCAGCCCAGTTCTGCGTCTACCCTGCAGGGGGTGTTACTGGTAGTGAACCGCCGCTGCGGTATCCAGCCACAGTCTTTTCAAAATGTTATGTTATTATATTGAATAAAAGGGCAAGTTGAGCCAGCCATTTTGCATGAGCGCCAATTAATTACTGTGTCGTCTTGTTATTATGTAACAATATTAGTAAATGGCATCTTAAATTTGCTCCAATATAAACATTCGTGCAGTGCTGGCACCTACCTTCAATGCACAGAAAGCTATGCGTCTCTGTGCAGTCTACCTGGTATCCATTGTTCGGTCCCATCAGCAGGCAGCCCATCGGAGAACATCTCGGTTCACAGTATCCCGCACTGCATGAGCCTAGCAATAATTACAAACCAATTTAATCTGACTTATTGTATAGATAATTATCGTGTGCTAAAACCGCACAACCAATTATTCAGACAATTTAAGAATACGGTAATGGCCCATATTATAAGTGCAGGGGTCTCAAAGAAGCACAGGTCTCGTTTAAGCACAGGTCTAGGGCCCCTCTCAAACCCTAAATCTCTCTTTAGAGGGACTCATATAATAATAAGGGGGTAACAGGGACTTGGGAATTATAAGCGCAAGGGCGCTTAAACGGGCCACTATGGTATATAAATTACCCAAAGAATGTCAATCTATAGCATAAATAAGCTCTGAACTACTGTATAAGTGTACTTGTAAGTAAATATTTGTTATGCATACTGCAGGCTAACAAAGCATTGGTGCATCATAACTACAATTCTGTCCTTAAAGGACTAAACAGCAATTCTACCACTGCATGATTTATCCAATTTAAGCAATTTAAGCAACTTGAAGAAGAATTCACATTTGATTGATGCAGGTTGAAGCAAGTTTAAGTCTGAACTTTTAATTTGGAAAATATCAAAGTTGCTTAAAGTTGCCTCAGGCAGCTTGGAAAAGGCCATTAATTCACTTTAATTGTTGCTTAAAGCTGCTTAAAGCAGATGTCTATGCAGTGTACTGACCTGCGTCAGGCTCACAAAGACCTAACCACAGTCCATCTGGGAATCTCCACTGGGTGGCGAGGTAGACTACGTTGGTCAGCAACTTTGTCATGTAGATGTGTTCAGGGTCCTCCGGGAGGTAACCCCCCAATGTGGTACATGTACGTCGCGCCTCGTCCCAGGTGAGCTTCTTGTCATGTATGTAGACACACACTCCAGTGTTCCTATGGACGTTGGGTCTGATGCAGAAACCTTGCAGAGAGGAAATGTGGATATATAGGGCACATAGGTGTTACTGACGCACCCCCGTTATTAGTAAGGTGGCAGAGTGAGAAACTTTAAGTTCTACAATTTTCCCAGAAGAGGGGGTTACTATTTGGGGATTCAGTCACTACTGAGTCTATAGGCATCCACCTAGTGTTATCTAATTGAACTTCTAACCCCGGAACATGGATGCACCCATGGCCTAACCCCTAAGAGCCCTATAGACAAATGCCCACCGCCTCAGACGTATTTCATGAGTGCGGGATAGTGTCTTTGTGGGAAACGCTCCAGCCCACACAAGTGAAATATGTCAGTAGGCATTTGTGTGTATCTTTTCATTTGAAGCCATTTAATGGAGGAAAGAAAACTTTAGCCCATTGAATATGGCTACATTGCATTCAATGGTGAGGGGGGGCATTCAACATGGCATAGTAAATATTGAATTTCAAAAAAGAAAAGTGCTTGCAGATGAAGATTAACAATGGTACTACATACGGTTGTGGGAGGGGTCCATGAAGGCCTGTGCTATCTTGTATTCAATTCGATCTGTATTAGCTGCCGCAGTAAAGCAAGCTGCAAGACTCAACCACACATATAACTGCCTCAGCATCATGATACACTGCTGCTACCCGATATGTGTCTGCAATGTATAATGGATGAAACATTGGTGTCAATTTGCAAGCTGATGTTACCAGATTTGGTGAGACCTCAATTGGGGTTCAAATACATCAAGACTTTACAACTAACATTCAGTCAATCCTTCGGTCAGTCCCCGGTAACCAAACAGATAATACACCTGTACACAGTTACCATAGAAACAGTCTCTGGTAACTGGGAAGATAATACACTTGTGCACAGTTACCATAGAAATAGTCTCTGGTAACCAGCCAGATAATACACCTGTACACAGTTACCATAGAAAGAGTCTCCTGTAACCAGACAGATACTACACCTGTACACAGTTACCATAGAAACAGTCCCCGGTAACCAGACAGGTAATACACTTGTACACAGTTACCATAGAAACAGTCTCCGGTAACCAAACATATAATACACCTGTACACAGTCAGCATAGAAACAGTCTCCGGTAACCAGACAGGTAATACACCTGTACACAGTCAGCATAGAAACAGTCCCCGGTAACCAGACAGATAATACACCTGCACACAGTTACCATAGAAACAGTCCCCGGTAACCAGACAGGTAATACACCTGTACACAGTTACCATAGAAACAGTCCCCGGTAACCAGACAGATAATACACCTGTACACAGTTACCATAGAAACAGTCCCCGGTAACCAGACAGATAATACACCTGTACACAGTTACCATGGAAACAGTCCCAGGTAACCAGACAGATAATACACCTGTACACCTTTACAGCATGACAACCAGAATAACATGACCATCCAGATAAATCTTGTCATCAAATAAACATGATTTCCATTATACCGTTACACTAGTGACGGTAACAGGTGTGCATAATTCATTGGAAAACCCAGTGTAGTTGGTATAGATTCATGACACAGGACCTTGACTTAGACTAAGCTGAGGTAAGAATAACCTACCTGTAGGTTATACTTCTCAGGAGATTTTCTCAGGAGATCTGTTATGAAATATGTATGTCCCTTCTTCTGACCTGATTGTTGTGGCCCCTGCTAGTATCATGCAGAGCGATGGGGGAGGCTATGTTTGTTTGGCTGACAAACATAGCCTGCTACAGGGTGATTCACATGTTTAGTTGGTGCTTCTTATGTAAACTCTGCTCTCCCTGCATCATGTGTACACTCAGCCGCCTGACCTATATCCATACACATACACAACCCCAGACATTTAATTTTAATATGATCAAATTATTTATTGAAAGTTTTGCTTAGTATTGTGGTATTTTGAATAGTAAATATAATATATATGTAATAAGTTCACTAAAGTTCACTAAACATAAGCCAAGGTTCCTCGGGGTTGGACTTTATTGGCTTTGAAAAACAGCTGTCAATACTTTGGCAACATACATGTGCCAATGCCATCAAGGGACCTAAATGAAATTCTAATTTACCTCTTGGGGCTAAGGGGAATTACCGTACTGTCGTATTTAAGCGCCCCGGCGCTTATAACTTTGGAGGGGTGTTTACCACCGGCGCTTACACAAGACAGGCGTTTATTCAAAATCCAGTTTTGGTGCTTAACAGTAATTTCAAACCCCTCATACCCCCGGCGCTTATACAAGACCGGCGCTTATTCAATACCCGGCACTTAAACACGACGGTACGGTATAATCCAAATATAAATTAATGTTTGAATATGCTAGACATACAGTTACACTAAATTCTTGCATATGGTCCTAAACTGTGAATAAGCCACAGCCCTATATTGGGAGAATCGTTAACTGCACCTGGTGTCCGATATTGGCCACTGTAGTGCTGTTGTATACTATTTTCAAATATATATAAGTTGTGCCTTTACTTTAAGAGAATCCCAAAAGTTGCACTGGCATTCCGACTTTTGTACAAGCCACAGGTTTTACATCAGAGTTTACTGTAACAACTACATTTATAAACGGAACACTTATCTCTGATTATCAAAAAGACCTTCGGTATAGTAACCTACCTGGACATAGGCTTTAAAGCTGTCCTTCTACAGCCTTAAGCTTAACTCCCTCCAAGGATGTGTGTTTTGATTTATCCCATGGCCCATCCTCATAACACTAGAATAATTGGGGAGCCAGCTAGGCAAAATGTCAATATTTAAATTTAGGTTTGAGTGGAATGCTATAGTTACTTTGAAGGTAGGTACCCCCTAATTTGGGTATGCTGATTTCGAATCTGGTGTGTGTAGAGCCATACAGGTGTCGGAACAAGGTCAAATCTGAGGTCAAAGGTCAAGGTCACCCCAAAAGTAGGTCAAATCAGAAAATGTACTTATAGGGGCAGTGCTCATTTAATATATATAGCAAGGCTTTGGTATTTGGTATCATGATAGATCCATATAAGCTGAACATCCAGTAAAAAGTTCATTTGACCTTGGCCAAGGTCAAGGTCATACTTTTCAAGGTCAAACATGGAAAAATTGACAAAATGGTCATATATACTACCTTTCAATATTTGGTACTCATAGGAATAGCATCCCAGATATGACCTTTAATGTTTACATGATTCTGACATAGCTAAGGGACAGTATTGATTTGGAATTATAAAGAAAAATGTAATATTGCCATGGCAACAGCCACAAAGGTCAAGGTCAGCCAAAAAATTGGTCAGATCAGAAAATGTACTTATAGGGGCAGTGCTCAGTTAATATTTATAGCATGCCTTTGGTATTTGGTATCATGATAGATCCATATGAGCTGAATATCCATAAAAAGGTTATTTGACCTTGGCCAAGGTCAAGATCATATTTTTCAAGGTCAAACATGGAAAAATTGACAAAATGGTCATATATATACTACATTTCAATAATCGGTACTCATAGGAATAGCATCCCAGTTATGACTTTCAATGCTTACATGATTCTGACACAGCTAAGGGACAATATTGATTTGGAATTTTTAAGAAAAATGTAATATTGCCATGGCAACAGCCACAAAGGTCAAGGTCAGCCAAAAAATTGGTCAGATCAGAAAATGTACTTATAGGGGCAGTGCTCAGTTAATATATATAGCAATGCTTTGGTATTTGGTATCATGATAGATCCATATAAGCTGAACATCCAGAAAAAGGTCATTTGACCTTGGCCAAGGTCAAGGTCATATTTTTCAAGGTCAAACATGGAAAAATTGACAAAATGGTCATATATACTACCTTTCAATATTTGGTACTCATAGGAATAGCATCCCAGATATGACCTTTAATGTTTACATGATTCTGACATAGCTAAGGGACAGTATTGATTTGGAATTATAAAGAAAAATGTAATATTGCCATGGCAACAGCCACAAAGGTCAAGGTCAGCCAAAAAATTGGTCAGATCAGAAAATGTACTTATAGGGGCAGTGCTCAGTTAATATTTATAGCATGCCTTTGGTATTTGGTATCATGATAGATCCATATGAGCTGAATATCCATAAAAAGGTTATTTGACCTTGGCCAAGGTCAAGGTCATATTTTTCAAGGTCAAACATGGAAAAATTGACAAAATGGTCATATATATATTCCCTACGCCCTCCAGTGAACACGAGTGATACAGATATACTTTTGCCCCTAGAACAGTCGTAGGAGGCCATTTTATTAGCATGAGTAACAAGAAAAAACTGACGTGTCGAGCGCCGGAGAAGAAGTAGTACAATACCGGTAGTCGAGCCGTATACGCGGACCCCACTGGTGGCTCCCCCTAGAGGCCTATCTATGCTTTTACCGCCTGGGAATATACCGAGGTAACCCAATACAACTTGTTACCACCAACATATTCCCTACGCCCTCCAGTGAACACGAGTGATACAGATATACTTTTGCCCCTAGAACAGTCGTAGGAGGCCAAAGAGGCACAACAAACAAACTTTTGCCCCAGCTAATAGTCTGATAGTCTTTCAGCTACCAAGTGATCCTTGAGCTTCCGAGATGAATAAGAGTCTGATATATATAACAACACAGACCAAGACTTCCAGTTACCGTACGTTTTAACGTCATGCAACGGTAAGAAACTGGAGAGGAATGTGGCGGAGCCCCGCCTCATACTATGAGTAGTGTAATGTCCTGACAGCCCAGCTGTTTTACAAGCATCTTTGAAGAGGCTTGAGAACCTGCTGTAAGAATATGGGTAGAGTGGATCAGCGTTACCCAGGCCAGCCCTGAGCATGTAGTTGTAGGTGAACCCACAAGGGCACAGTACACTTGCGCCTGCCTTGACGATGGGTATGACCTGGATGCGCTCCTTGAATTGCACAGTTTTAGATGATCGTATGGTAATGTCCAAACCAGAGTCAGTGAAGGTGATGTCGCCAGCCCTGATGGTGTGTGGGGATGACGTCAGGTGACTGACCCTTAATAAACAGCGGTATGCTAAGGTAATTGCGCTCCATAGCTGCAAGTCCTTGAACTTATTCATGTCCAGAATATTGAAGATTTTTACTAGGTCACTGGGAGACAGGGGTTCAGCCTGTACCGTATCACAACCCAGCAGCCTTTTCACTCCAGTAAGGGTTGACTTAATAAGAAAGGAGCTTGAGTCCACATGGGGGTAGCCCCAATAGTCATGTAGAGCCCAAACCCCGCTGATGTAGTTCTTGATTGTAGTATAGCAGCATGAACGAGCTAAATAGATGATGTATAAGCACACAGTTTCTGTTGAAGCTGGGATTGGTTGAAGAGTAAATTCATCACAGAACCCAGAGAATCGGCGCCACTGACTCTTCCTAGCCTTGTGAGTGTTGGCTGACCAACACAAGTCGCGCACGCTAGACCATTCTTCACGCAGTGCATCTAGTTCTGCAACAACCAAAGAATTCATATAACTCGGCACAACAAATAGTAACACAATCTTGGCTATTTAATCTTGACAGTGCGTCAGCGATAATATTTTCAGATGAGGATATGCGGGTAGCCTTCAAGTCGATGTTGTAGAAGGCGCAGACCCAAAACAATTCCCGCAACCAGGCCATTGTGTATGGGTTGGTGCTGCGGCCTGTGTTCACAGCTGACTGAACTTGGGTGTTATCGGTGTACACCCACACCTGCTGGTCCTTCCAGGAGGCGCCCCACCTGTGAATGGCCACAACAACTGGCCAGAGCTCAGTCACATTAATATGGGATGAGTATTTGGAAGTGGGAGCAGCCTCCGAGTGATGACAGCCAGCTGGGTTTTTGTGCCAACACCCCCAGAAGTAGTCTTTGCTAGTGTAGGCACCAAACCCGTAATTAGATGAGTCTGAGCACATAACTGTGGGTTCAGGTATGGCGCACAGAATGCGAGCTTTACCATTAAACCATTGTGTGAAGCTCGCCCACCATATGAAATCCTGCTTAACACACTCGTCCAACAGGACTATGTTATCAGTGGCATCACGCAGGAGATTATAAATCCTGCGCGCAAATGTCCTGCCGCCCTTGACGACCGTGGCGCAATGTGCTAGGAGACCTGCTACTTCCTCCAAGGTTTTCCTAGTACACTGGTCCTTGTCCAACAACAATGACACCTCCCTCTTGACCCTGGATAATTTGTCATCGCCAATTGAGAGGGTCATATCTACTGTATTTACAATTATGCCCAAATATTTGAAAGACTGGCATGGCGGAATGACTTTCTCGGACTTTACTTCGAAACCAAAGTTAAATAACACATTGTGTAGGAGCTGCTGGTTTTCTGTACAAGACTCCTCATTGCTTCCCAGCACCACGAAGTCGTCCAAGTAGTTGACACAGTTTGTTACGCCTAGCTTGTTGCAGCATTTGACAATAAAGTCAGAGAATTTGGTGAAGGCATATGGCGAGCAGCGGCCACCAAAACACAGGCGTAAGTCCTCGTAGTACTCAGGGCCTAGGCCCAAGTCCCACCGGAATCCCTGGTATGTCCTGTGGGATGGTAGGATGTGTATTGCCCTATAAGCACAGGCTATGTCACTGACACCGCCGTAGTCCAGTCTATGCATCATAGACACGACAGTGTCCAGGGTCTTGTAGTGAAACTTCTTGCATGTTGTTGTCATATGCTCATTGATGTTAAGGCCTTCAGGCTGAGAACAATCCGTGATTGGCCTGAGGCTGCCATTAGGCTTTTGAATAGCACCCAAGGCGTGAACACAACGTGGAGGCGTGGGTACTCGCCTAACTTTGTCCTGACTCAGTTCATTTTTTACATTTGTAGACATTTCAGTAACCACCTTGGAGTCAGTTATAGACGAATAATTTTCACAAAAATATTCTGAAGGGCAGTCTTTGTCAACAATTCTGACTCCCCTGCATGCTGCTGTCAGCACGAACAAGTCGTCCATGGTAACATCTTCATTGAACCCCATAACTGCAGCGGCAAACCGACAAGGCTTGATTTGACATAATGCGCCCCATAATTTGTAAACACACACGCACGTACCATCGATACATTCATCAAAAACAGGTAAATAGCAGCTACTGCCCACCTTTACTAGTCCCATTGGGAGCGTACAACATTGTATATGACTGTATATCTCTCTTGACCTAAGAGAACGGTCGATACTGACAAATTCATCCACATTGTCCCAATAATCTGCCTCGTCAACATGAATATCCACCACTATACCGCCATCTTGGATCAGTGTGGAACGCGCGATTACCAATTCTGCGTCCGACCAATCTTGAATTTCAGTATAAACACGATTGAAAGCATTTTCGGATAAACCTTCACCGGTAACATTTTTACCAATATTTTCATCCCCTTCCTGACACATATTAATCCAATTTGGATTTTCCCACTGATCGCACCCCGATATTTCGAAAAAATCCTCAACAAATTCATCATCGCGCGAATTCTTTAAGACCGGCAAGGATGCCAACATGGCCGCACCGTCTTGGCGTACGGGGTTGTTGTGATTGTTGTTTTGATTACTACAGGCTATTACGGGGGAGAAGGACACTTGAGACTGGACATTATTACCGGGTGCGATTACACTTGTACATGGCCCCCCCTGCTCACTTGCTGGGTGAGTATGCGTGGTGTTAGTTAGTCACGCCTTATTATCGCCCACCTTTTTGCAATCGAACATGCCATGAGTAGATGAATCACAGTGAACACAGATATGTTTGAACGGACAGCCGTCACAGACCATGTTTTGGGAGAATCTGCGGCGGTTTTCCTCCAACCTATTAGAACCTTTGGGCCCTCCGATTTCCCATAGAATTTTGAGCCACTCTGGCTATTTTTTGAACCACCCTGATAGGTCTTGGTGTGGCTCGTGTAACCACTGGCATTTTTACCTCCTGACGTTGCACCCCCTTGGGCCCCCATAACCAATTTTGTACCCGCCAGCCCCAACTTGGTATTAGCAGGCCCAAACTCCCTAGCCTTCTCAAGGAAGGCCTCATCGTAGGCCACAATGGCCCGAACATCATATATGCCAGAACTGGCCATTTCAGATATAAATTCTGTGTGGTCAATAAACCCGGAAACATCATCCCCACATCTTAACATGAGCTTCAACAATGCACTGTGATAGCGCCACAATTCCTCGGTACTCTTAATTGTCAATTGTTTTTTACGTTCACTCACAGGGAGAAACCAACGGTAATCAAACTTACTCATGGGAGTGTCATGGCTACCACAGCAGCCTGCGTGATGATTCTGATCCATCACATGATGATGAGAAGGCTGGACATAATCCTGTGGCTGAGGGTACCAGCCTGCCGGCTGCTGATACCAGCCAGGCTGATGCTGAAGTTGCTGGTGAGTTGCTGGCGGAGTCGACGAGGATGGAGTTGAAGGGGGGAGTGGTGTAGACTCCCCCTGGTGTTGCTGCCCGAAGAAATGCCTGGAGAACTGCTGTTGCCCCTGGGCCTGCGGATGTTGATACGGGGCATAGAACTGATGCTGCCCCGCGAAGTGGTGATGACCCGGTACCGGCCACTGGCCCCTGTACGGGCCCGGATAATAGCCTGGGTATTGGCCCGGCCATTGCTGATGTTGGAGATGGGTACCCGGCTGAAAACCCCCTTGAGGCTGTTGAACGGCGGGCTGTTGATACCCCTGCTGGTTCGGGGGGTACCCTCCCTGCTGTTGTGTGCCAGGCTGTTGAACATGTGAATAATCCGGCACTATAGGGTAAGGCAGGTTGCCCGGTATGGGCTTCCGCTCTTCGAAGAAGGACGGCCGCCATCTTGCTTTTGCTGGATCTTACAAACCCTATTCATGGCGTCACACAGTTTATCAAGTTTCTCCACAGCCGAGCCTAGCTTTAAGACTACTGAGTCAACGGCCTCCTCCTGGTCAGCAAATTGCATATCATGTAGGCTTACCCCCGAAGTATTCGCCTCTGCTGACTTCTCGCCCGTCTTGGTGTCTGCAGACTTCTCGCTCGTCTTGGAGTCTCCGGCAGTCTTGGAGTCTCCACTAGTCTTGGCCTCCTGCTTACGAAGTTGGAATGCTGAGTCGGTAATATCCTCTGCATCCTTGAACTGGGTATCCTCTAGCTCCTCTTTTGTAGGCTTTGGGAGCCCACATTGTACACATGTCTTAGAGTTACCCTTAAAGGCAGTCTTGCAGCCCGTGCAAACCACCATGTTGACGTGTCGAGCGCCGGAGAAGAAGTAGTACAATACCGGTAGTCGAGCCGTATACGCGGACCCCACTGGTGGCTCCCCCTAGAGGCCTATCTATGCTTTTACCGCCTGGGAATATACCGAGGTAACCCAATACAACTTGTTACCACCAACATACTACATTTCAATAATCGGTACTCATAGGAATAGCATCCCAGTTATGACTTTCAATGCTTACATGATTCTGACACAGCTAAGGGACAATATTGATTTGGAATTTTTAAGAAAAATGTAATATTGCCATGGCAACAGCCACAAAGGTCAAGGTCAGCCGAAAAATTGGTCAGATCAGAAAATGTACTTATAGGGGCAGTGCTCAGTTAATATATATAGCAAGGCTCTGGTATTTGGTATCATTATAGATCAATATAAGCTAAATATCCACAAAAAGGTTATTTGACCTTGGCCAAGGTCAAGGTCATATTTTTCAAGGTCAAACGCGGAAAAATTGACAAAAAAAGTCATATATACTATACCTTTCAATATTTGGTACTCATAAGAGTAGCATCCCAGATATGACTTTTTATGTTTACATTATTCTGACATAGCTCAGGGACAATATTGATTTAGAATTCTTAAGAAATATATAATGTTGCCATGGCAACAGCCACAAAGGTCAAGGTCAGCCAAAAATTTGGTCAGATCTGAAAATGTAATTTTAGGGGCAGTGCTCAGTTAATATATATCAATGTCTTCATAATATTATATTTGTTGGATGAGGCACAATAAAATATCATTGATGGGCAATAAGAGGCAATAAAGAGGGTCCCATGAACACAGGTATAGCCCTTTACAGTGCATTTTTCAATAGGTGGACTTATAGCGTGCACTCCAAAAGTCTCAAATTGAGCATAAAACTGGTAAATAGCTGAAATCTAAGCTGAATTCTGGGGAATAATGTTTACTAAAGTAGGTAGGACATGAATTATGTTCATATTGTACATTCTGGTTCATTTTTAGCAAAATTTATTTTTGAGCCCTAAGCATGGGACTATGCCACTTTAACAGATCTCCTCATGTATAGCTCTCTCATTGCACCAGGCACCTCTCCCTTCCCTTTCACTCTCCCTACATATTGCTTCCCATATATATACCATTACATATCACTACCCCTTCTTTCCTACCTCTTCCTTTATTTCATTCCCCACTATGTATCACTATCTATATTTCCCCCTGCTTGTCCCTGTACTTATCATTCTCACTCTCTATCAATTGCCCCTACTCTTCCACTTCTTGATCTCACTCCCTTCTTTTGCCAACCATCCTAGGAGAGGAATATTAGAAGGGAAGGCAGGAGGAGGGAGAGGGATATGTTGAGGGATAAACAGGGGAAAGAAAGGTGGGAAGAGGAATAGGAATTTGAGGAAAAGGTGAGGAATAGGCATAAGTATGTGGATAGGTATTGGCAGAGGGAGCTAGGCGTGGGTCAAGATGGAAGTTTTTTTTAAAGTGTTTTATTGGGTTAAAATAATACACTTACAAGAATGCATTATTTAACCAAAATTGTATGGCTAACGGGCACACAAGGGGATGTATCGCTGGATATAGGCATGAGTGCGTAGCACGAATGCCTATATCCAGCGACACAGCCCCGAGTGTGTCCGTTAGCCATACAATATTAGGTTTATTATACTATTTTTCGACTCAAATGTGCTTATTTACCTTTACAAGTACCTAATTTCGCTATTTTGAATGATATCTAAGTCGTCTTGTACAGAGGGTGCAGTCGCCATGTTGTGGAAATCTTCAGTAGGGGAGGTGAGGCAGAAGGAGCTAGGCGCTCCCCTGTATACTTCAATATAGGCAGCGTTTCCATACCTTTGTACCATGGCCAAAAATGAATGGGCGCTAGCGCGTTCGCCTCACACACCAGAGGTCCCCGGATCGAAAAAAAATTGATTTTAGGAGAAGTTATAACAAAAAGTGTCAAAGTTGCTGTATCTCTGTTAATATAGGAGCTAGAGGGCTGAGAATGTGCTTATAGACGTCTTGTTTTATCCCCTTCTTCTGTATGGCCAGCACGGTCTAGTGGATAGGGCGTTGGACTCGTACTCTTGCGGCCCCGGGTTCGATCCTCCGACGAATTGTAGGATTTTAACTAAGTCGAAAATCGGACTTAGGAGTGCCTGTTATTCACCTCAATTGTGCTGTTATCACCAGATAACAGCACGGTGATATCCACTAAAAAGCACAATCAGAGCCCCAATCATATAATAAACCTAGCTACCGCGCATTGCGTTTTTTAGGGCCCTTTCGTTCGCTGTATGATATTACATAATTCACATAAAATTACAGTATGGCTACCAGTGTACCTGTAGTATATTACATGATGAGTATTAACCCAAAACAACACTGCTATTGCATACAAGTGATTTTATTGAACGGTGGGTCGGTAGGGCCCACAAGTGGCCTTATAGGCCACGAGTGGTAGGGCTACCAGACCTATACATATTGATCGTATATAGACTAGTTTGAATATCTGTTATTGACCCGGTGTAGCTGTAGGCCTAACGGAATCTGTCAAAATCTGTCACAGAGACCATGGAGATAAATCTCAGTACCTCGGTTATTATCACAACCACACATCACCCTTTTGGTAAGAATGAAGTATCATGCACTAGGGGTCTAGATCTAGGCCTATCCATCAGTGGCTCTCAAGGCCGTTCTCATTAAGTCTCAGGGGCTGTACGCCACTCTCAGGGGCTGTACATCACCCTCAGGGGTTGTACGCCACTATCAGCGGTTGTACGCCACGCTCAGGGATTGTACGCCATGCTCAGAGCCTGGGAGTGGCATACACACACTTTTATGCACCTCATACGCCGTCCGTGGCATCTAGGCTTAAGAGATAGGTATATCATATGCTTTGTTGTGCTAGGTAAAATAAGATGATATGTTCTTTCATTAACAATGTGGCATGTCTGCTTTTATAATGATGAGATGAGAAGGAAATGAAGTGTAGAATAATGTGTGTTCAAGATGAGTACTATGTTAAATTCCATAATTTTTTTTTTACATGAACCAGTCGTTGTAATTTTTCTTGAAAGCTAATTTAAAAGCAGAGACCTTATTAGTGTATATTCAGCTTTAAGCTGATTCCATCTAGAATGAAAAATTCTAAATCAATACTGTCCCTTAGCTATGGCAGAATCATGTAAACATTAACCCTTTTAAGGCCGACCAAAAAAATTATTTGCTGGTGAAAGGGGCGAGACATTTTCACAGGAACTCTCTCAGGGCCGGGCTTTGCTGATTCTCATAGAGTTATGTCGACTATAGTCTATGCTCGGCCAGCCATGGCATTGACTATAGTCGATGCTCGGCCAGCCATGGCATCAACTATAGTCGACACTCGGCCTTAAAGGGTTAAAAGTCATATCTGGGATTCTATTCCCATGAGTACCAAATATTGAAAGGCATAGTATATATGACTTTTTTGTCAATTTTCCCACGTTTGACCTTGAAAAATATGACCTTGACCTTGGCCAAGATTAAACAACTTTTTCCTGCATGTTCAGCTTATATGGATCTATCATGATACCAAATACCAGAGCCTTGCTATCTATATTAACTGAGCACTACCCCTTTTCTGATCTGACCAATTTTTTGGCTGACCTTGGCCTTTGTGGCTGTTGCCATGGCAATATTACATTTTTCTTAAATAGTCTAGGGAATTAAGGGAACGAATTGGCATTATACTTTATTACTGGATAAAAGTGCCAAAAGTTTTTTACACATTGTTTGAACCAAGAACTTTCACTTTTTTCCTTGCTCCAAAAGAAATTTCCATGCTATCACCGTTTTTCAGCCATTTTGAAATGTGATCACCAAAATCATTGAAATAAACAGGAAACCCTTATTTGTAGAACTTTTATAGAAATATTTAGGGCTGAAACCATACAAGATGCTTAGCTGGTAACTATAAATGTAGGTTAATATCCAAATCTAAATCATGCATTAAAAATTCAAGATGGCTGCCCTTCATAAAGATGACTGTCAGATCACATGAAACCATATTTTTCAGGTTCATTGAGCTGTTTCTTTTGATTTGAAAAAAGGGGGAAGGGGGGGGATGCAACAGGATTGCCCCCACCCCCAACACAAAAAAAGAGAGAGGAGAGGAAAGATGGAGGAAAAGGAGAGAAGGAAATGAAAAGAAAGATTGGAAAACTAGCTCTTAATTTAAGAAAAGTATTTCAGGGGAGTAGATAGTATCTTTTCCTGGAGGGGGGGATTCATATATTTCTGAGCAGGTGGGGGAAAATGTGACTGGGGGGGGTAGTTCTAGTTTTGCCCAACAGGGGGCACAGTGATAGCAAAAGAGTGAAAAATAGGCCACAAAATGCACTAGGGTACCTTTAATGTAGAATATTCTCTTCTAAATAACCGTTGGTGCAAGTGTTCTCTATTTATTGTGGCACATAATGCATTTAAAGCTTTTTAACTGTTTTCAGTTATACATTTTAACTCATGTTTGAGAAGTGATTTTGACAAAACGTGCAGAAATATTTGCTATATTTTATATAAATCCTGTACCAGGTTATTTCCAAATTCCCCTGAGAGCAGGGGCATTGTCACGCCTTCTGCCACCCCCCCTCCCCCCATTCCTCTTCTCAGGTTTGGGAGGGGGGCATGCTGTGGGCTGAGGGATTTCTTGAAGATGGAGGGGGGACGTGGTCCCTCCCCTACCATACATCTCCAATATCTCTCAACCTCACCTTCCATTCCATGTCCACTCTCCTCCCCTCCAGATCCCCTCCCATGCCCTGGCCTACCCCTGTGGCCTCTCCTCCTTCTACGACCTCTGTGTACTTATGTCTAGGGAGAGGGAAGCAGTTGAATCAAGGGCAAGCATTAGAAAAAAAAAAAGGACATTCAAGAAATAGGATGCAAAACAAAAGAGTGTGGATTCACAGTCTTCCTTTTTGAAAGAAAAATCAACTAGAAGAACTCCTGACTGCTGGCTGCAAATGAATCTATACAGCTCTCAGAACCCACCAGAAAGAACCCTTTTGCCTCTAGATCTCAAAAATATCCTGTGGGTACCAAGCTCGCTGTACCCTGCTTGCAACTTTATATGTGACCTTAAGTTTTTATAAAAGGTCCACAAGTTCAGTTAAGCTCTCCAACCGCACCCCTTCTTGCCCCTCAATGCCACTCCCTCCTTCTCAATGTGTTCAAATATATGTTTTAGGTGGGGGGGGGGCATACCTTCAGGTGACAAAAGTATTTTTCAAAGGATCTCTCCCTCCAAAAAAATCCCAAACCAAATGATAGAGGCTAGCTGTAGATCAGACCTTTCATAAAGTGTGTGCAAAATTCATAAGAATGGGCTATTTGAAGGCTATAAGTTCAAAATTGTCTTGAGGGGGCATGCCCCCAAACCCCCCAGTGTGACAACTGCAGTTCACTTGTGGTGGCTGCAGGCCTTCGTTTGAGGTGTTTTGCTGCAATACCCATTCAATATAGATTGATCACATATCTCCCTTAGATAATCCTACTACTACCAATTTTGTAACCTAACAGGGTATAACATACATGAAAACACATAGAATTACCCTTAAAATATATGAGCGGTTAAAAAAGTACTTTTGACAGCTTGTGAAAGTAATTAAAATGAAAGCATCAAGCCACAATTAGTTTTGCCTTTCAGCTTTAATTTTGCACCAATAATGCATTTTTTGGGGGCTGATTCTTTCATATTTATGACAATTAATGTCTATTATGGCAATATTATTAGGTCTCAATGCTAGAAACCTGCAAAAGATTAACTTATAAAATTATTATTGTCATCTTTCACATTTTTCAGGAAAATGACCCAAAAATAGTGTTGCAGGACACTTTTTGCTTGGAGCAAGGAAAAATATTCAATAACATATATTTATCTACCTATAAACCAACTTTGGTACTTTTATCCAGAAATAAAGTATATTTCCCTTAATTCACTAGACTAAAAGATTCCAAATCAATATTGTCCCTTAGCTATGTCAGCATCATGTAAAGATTAAAAGTCATATTTGGGATGCTATTCCTATGAGTACAAAGTGTTGAATGATATATATGACATTTTTGTCAATTTTTCCATGGTTGGCCTTTAAAAATATGACCTTGACCTTGGCCAAGGTCAAATAACCTTTTTGTGGATGTTTAGCTTATATGGATCTATCATGATTCCAAATACCAAAGCCTTGCTATATATATTAACTGAGCCCTGCCCCTATAAGTACATTTTCTGATCTGACCAATTTTTTGGCAGACCTTGACCTTTGTCGCTGTTGCCATGGCAATATTACATTTTTCTTAAAAATTCCAAATCAATATTGTCCCTTAGCTGTGTCAAAATCATGTTTACATTTAAAGTCATATCTGGGATGCTATTTCTATGAGTACCAAAAATTGAAAGGTAGAATAAATGACTTTTTTGTCAATTTTTCCATGTTTGACCTTGAAAAATATGAACTTGACCTTGGCCAAGGTCAAATAACCTTTTTGTGGATATTCAGCTCATATGGATCTATCATGATACCAAATACCAAAGCCATGCTATATATATTAACTGAGCACTGCCCCCATAAGTACATTTTCTGATCTGACCAATTTTTTGGCTGACCTTGACCTTTTTGGCTGTTGCCATGGCAATATTACATTTTTCTTAAAAATTCCAAATCAATACTGTCCCTTAACTATGTCAGAATCATGTAAAGATTAAAAGTCATATCTTGGATGCTATTCCTATGAGTACCGAATATTGAAAGGTTGTATGTATGACTTTTTTGTCATTTTTTCCATGTTTGACCTTGAAAAATATGACCTTGACCTTGGCCACGGTCAAATGACCTTTTTGTGGATGTTCAGCTTATATGGATCTATCATGATACCAAATACCAAAGCATTGCTATATATATTAACTGAGCACTGCCCCTATAAGTACATTTTCTGATTTGACCTATTTTTGGGGTGACCTTGACCTTTGACCTCAAATTTGACCTTGTTCGACACCTGTATGACTCTACACACACCAGATTCGAATTCCCCAGCCCAAAAATAGGGGGGGTAGAACCTCAGACCAAATATAGCAGCCCACTCAAACCTATTTGAAATCGCACATGCTGGCTCCCCTATTAGAAGGGATCCAGGGGGGATAGCCTGGTCCCATGACCCAGTTAAAAAAGCTACCCTTCTACAGGGTGTGCCACACTTAATCCTGTATGTCTGTAAACATACCAGAATTAATCAACTTGTGTATCAAGATTGAAAAATCGTTAATTAAATCTATATCTCAATAGGTTAACTTATGAAATAAATATTAAGCATGTATACATCCTTGTCTAGAGGTATATATGCATACATTGGGTAACTTGTAATTTATTTGATTAAAACATGTACAGACAGTGTACTTAACCGCCGGTGTAAGGCGCATACTGCAATTCAGTCCGGCTAAAGCGTGCATTTGCTTATAGCTTTGATCCTGACTAGTGGTGCTCAGTTTTTTGAATAGATGAGAAAGATGATGTGAACTAAGGGTGGTTATATGCGTGAGGGCACTGTCCTCTAGGAATCGGAAATGTATGAATATATATATGGTCAATCAATCAAAGTTATATACATGAAATGTATAGCTCCAATCGGTCTAAGTTCTAATGAATATGTATGAGCTTGATCAGCTGAAGTTATGACGGAAATATAAGTGCTTAATTGGATAGAAAATATATGGCCTCGATTGGCCAACGTTCTCTATTGGATACTTGCCATAAAGTGATGTCGAAATATAAATCAGAATCTTGGAATCAGCCTGTTACGTCATTAAAGGTCAAGGACTAGCTGACATGTGTTTAGGTGACCAGCCCTCTTATTTCAGATTTCAGCATCATCAGCATTTAGCCTGTGAACCTTCAAACCAGGGATGGACGCGTTTATGCATTAATCATCATCCTTATAAATTGTGCCATTGGGATATCCTTATCCCTTCGACGTCATCAAAATAGCGCTTTGTTAAATTGTCTCAGCTTAGAAAAGGCCATGCTAGCCCCCTTATCAAAATTTGAATCACTGTGGCCTGAGGAAGAAAGAAAATAGTTTCAAGTCAGATTAGTGCTGCACTGAACTCGGCCTAATTGAATAATCCAGTCCCTGACTTAAATTCATTGGCCTTCGTCTATATAACTTTAGTATATATGTTATGAGACTCTGCAAATTTTGCCCAGTCATGTGCCACTAAAGTGACTATGCAGGGCATTGACTTTAAAGGTCTTAGGTGGCCACTATGTCTATGACGACTCTGGGTTGTTGCAATATGTGCCTTTGTCTATTCATCAGGACCCTCCACCCGATCCTCTACACTAATGGTTACATCAGTCTTATCAGCCCTGTCTATTTCCTTGTGAATGCCATCATTTTCAATCACAACTTGCATCCCGTAATTCTCTTCTGTCAACTCTTGGTATTCTGCTTCAGCTGAGTCATCTTGTTGTTCCTGGTGATCTTTAACAATGTCTCGCCAATGCTCCCTCTGTTGGAGTTCTTTATAAGGGACAGGGAAGACCTCCAAGTAGTCCTCAGAGTTGGGGCTAGTTGAGGCCTGGTGGATGCTCAGGGGAGCCATGTCAGGTGTTGCAGGTAGACTACCTTTACGGGGTGAAAGATTGAGCTTTGCCTGGCTTTCTTTCGGATCTGATAGGGTCGAACCGCTAGTATTCCCAACAGTAGTGTAGGCATTACCATTGCTTACACTCGCCAACTCTTTGGTGTTACACTGGGAATCGGGGGAGAGTTCGGTATATGCATGGCTTTCATATGTGTCCTGGTTTGTTGCCAGGTCCTGGTACTGGGTTGACCCGTGTAGGGCTTTGTTCTTCTGTCTGAGTTTCTGTCTGTGTGTCCTTATTCTGCAGCACACCATGGCAAGGATGTTCATTGTGATGAGGACTACACCAACAAGGCCAACCACGATGTAATACACAACTGGAACAAAGAAATAATGACAAAATCATAGTTAACCTAAAAGTAACCTTGATTCTGTTTTTTTTATCCACATTTGCAGAGAGAAAAATGATTTTGAAAATGTCTCAAAGACTTCATTGTTTTCTTGGTCAAGCATTTTTATCAGGCAATGCTGTAACATCCGAAAAGAAAATCTAGCATTGCCTCTATCATAGAGAGTCCAGTTTTTCCTGGGTTGAATTATGTACCTGACCTGGATCAGACTTTTTTTTTGTGTTTGGCAAATCACCCATAATGAGACAAATGTGCATACCTTCCCAGCTCATCTGTTCTGATGTGGTTAGATGATTATTAGAAGTATCAGGGTAGGGGATGACCACACAGCAGGGGTCCTCACAGGGGGCATTTGCTGTAGGATAAGAAGGAAAAACAGTATTCTAATATTTCTCATATGATGTTATAATTCTTTAGTTGCAGCATAATGATTCATAATGCACTATGTCATCTTGTTGCTGTGATGCACAAATGTTTCCCTGGTGAGTAACTCGCTGGTACTGCATTCATGAATCATTAAGACCCTACATTATTGATACGCTCCTGAAGGGTTGTTATGACACATGCATCAATTAAGTACTGGTGAGTAACTCGCTGGCACTGCATTCATACATAATGGTGACAAATGAACATGGAATCTTGAGGCATTGCTCACGCCAACCTTAAATGGGTCAATACCGGTGTTATCACCATGGTTAATGACTCACTGGTATTGCATTCATACATCTTGCAGAGTTAATGCACTCCGGAAGGTCCTGAAAGTCTTAACGCATGATTTAGCGCTGGTGAGTCACTCACTTGCACTGTGTTCATGCATCATAGCAACAAATGAAAACCTTTTCTTCCCACAGGACATGCGGTCCTGCAAATTCTCAATGTTACAGGACCGGCTATATTTTTGAAGGACCAGATAGCCACATATTGGACAATATGGTGCACCCAAGTATAAAATAGGTTTGTTCATTAAAAGTATGATTTATTTGTAATAATTTATGGCCAAATACAGATTGATATATAGTTGTATGCAGTATATAGACAAACATATCTCAGCTTTAGAAGCCCAACTGAATTCTTCTAGTTCAGAAAAGCCTAACAGGTGACTGGACATTTGGTCATTCTACACTTGTAAATCTGCTGGACCAGTGACATTTTAGGTGGACATTGCCGCTGTCCTGCATGTTTTCGCAAAGACTGGAATGATGCCGTCCCTAAAGCATTAATGAGAATAACAGTGAATTCCTCTACTCACCTGTTATGCACACGAAGCTACCTGTAACATTACAGTCTACGGGTAACATTTCAGACGCTCCCAGTCCTCCTATCTGCACACAACCGGTTGGCTCATCCACGTCACATATTGTGATTTGTCCTTAATACAGATTCATTACAATTGTGCATCAAATTAATTGTGAATCTACTATTAATAAATCCTAAAAAGTATTCGAACAGCCATTATTAAGTTAATCAACCTGTTTTCCCCTCAAACAATTGATAGAAAATAATAAAACAGAGAACATAGAGTTAGCCATGATTTATATTGGTGACAATCCAAGCAAATTATAATTTCAATACAAATAGTTTTTAACAATAAACTAACTAATCTACTGTGTTTTTCATCATATATTTCACTGTCTACCAACCTGCCAGTTTCATACAAACTCCAAACCACACTCCATCTTGGAATCTCTCGCTGGCGAGGTAGACTAGCGCAGTCTCATCATATCCCAATTCCAGTAGTGTGGTGTATTGTAGGTGCTCGGTGTTGGCTAGATGACCACCTAGTGACATACATGTACCTCGTGCCTCTGTCCATGTTAGCCTCTCTTCATGCATGGAAACACATTCCCCCTCTGCTGTCTTCACATCAGGCCTGAGGCAGAAACCTCGCAGAAAGATAAAATGAATATAAGACCAATAATATTATACCGTAAAACCTCACGTATAAGCCTAACTTACATATTATCTGCGCCTGAGCTTGACAAATCCCACAAGCCTAACAGGGGGTCTGAAAATTGCTAAATTAGTATTGTAGTACACATATAAAAACTCACGTATAAGCTGCACCCCCAGTTGTGACCAATCCTATAAGCTGCACTGGCAATCTGGCTCACATACTAACTAGTGCTTCTATGTAAGGTGTTATGGTTATTGCATTAGGGTGTAATAAGTTATTGATAACTGGGGAGATTTGGGGGGAGCACAAAATGTGTACCTTCTCACAGGGTGAATTTGATTTAAAAACCGAGGCAAATATATTTTGATATTCATTAGATAGCAATATAAGGATTTGAGATACATGTTTCTGTCCTTTAATTTTTTACAGCTGAAAGTAAAAGAAAATTCCACATACTGTTGATATTGGGATTGCTGAGGGCCTGATATATCTGCCATTGAACCTCCTCAGGATAAATCGCTGTGGTAAAGTAAGCTCCTACACTCAACCACACAAACAACCTCACCAACACCATGGTAAACCACTGCAACCCGGTGTCTGTAATGTATAATTTGTGAAGTTTGGCTCAGGTTTATGTTACCGGTAAGATTGAGTGAACACACTGGCAAAGGCTTAAGGTGATGTATGCAGATTTACACCATTACCATAGAAACAGTGCTTGGTATAACCAGACAGATCATGCACCGATACACAGTTACCATAGAAACTAGGACCAGACATAAAATATGCATGTAAACCATTACCATAGTAACCAGACAGTGAATGAGTTAATAGTAACCTACCTGTGTAGTTCTCCCACCAAATGGAGTTCATAAATACTCTTCAGAATATCTGTTATAGGATATATGCATGTCTCCTCTTCTGCCGTGGGAATCTGTTAAGATCTCACGGTCCCACGCTAATGACATGCAGAGAGATAGGGAGGGGAGGAAATGTTTGGTCGGCTAACAAACCTACTTTTCTACAGGGTGTGTCACATGCACCGTTTACCTTCAAATCCGGAGGGGCCTATGAACTTTAGTTCATTTTGAAGGAGACTTATATTCAATAGACTTATGTTTTTCTACATTTTTAGAAGAGGGGTGTTCTGAAAGTTTTTTTTGCCCTCTTTGAACTAGAGAAACTGGTGGCCTTCGCTGGTCTAATAAGGATGAAATATATATGGAAACAAGCGCATACTTATAATATAGATTTGGCCAGACAGTGTATATAAACTCAAGGGTAAGGAAGGCCCTCATATCATATCAGTGAAGCGCGTTCAGTGGGTGTTGACCAAAGCGGGTTGTCCTACACGCTACAACAACCCCCATGAACAGGTCACGACTCTACTCCTCCCTCGCCTCGTGTTTGTTTGTTACAGGAAAACGATGAACCAGATTAAACATTCAAGATTTTTTAGAGCTTGCATTTTTATTTTGTGTTTTTTATAACTTTGACTTGACTTCCTATTTATTTATATCATCACAATTAACATACATGTATTAACATAGCTTCACTCATCACCATTTTAGTAAAAAAAATATTGAGTAAGATCCGAAGGGATTTCTTAATTTTACTACATGCATGTATGTATAAGGGTCAGAAATCTCGAAAATGGACTAATCTGGGGGCAGAAATATATCAGATTGAAAATTCAGCAAACTCAATTCATCTTAAAGCAAGTTTATTTTATTGAAAGACTAGTATCTTGGCTCCATGAAAACATAAATTGGACGGCTTAACTCCCAGGGTGTCAGTTTTTATTCACCGGCGAACATATGTTGATATAAAAGTGTCGGAGCATACAACTAAAATATCAAACAGCTGGTAGAATGCTTTTAAAATACCACAGAACCTTCTAGTTTGGCCTCCAACTAGCCACAGTATATAGAATAATGCATGCCAAGTTTGGTAATCGCCGCTCTAAAACTCATTCTGTTACAGGCAGACAAACTTTGCGGAAATCTTGAAAATCTTGAAAAAAATGGCAGTGGGCAACAAGTTTTCTCTAGTTTGCTCAAAATGCCCCTGTTAATCCCCAAACTTGGTGTGCACTATCCTCAATATGCATACTTTCAAGTAAATCTGGCCTGCGCTGGCTTTGGTTTGATGAAGTTATTATTAACTTCTCTATGAGAGTTTAACCATATCGCGTGTATGCTCCGACACTTTTATCGAAGGATCATTATATTGGGCTCTGGCACCCAAATACATCTTACCAGTGTAGGTAAAGCATGATAAATTGATGAACTAGAAGTGTGTGAATCATAATAAGTACACATAGCACCAGCCAGACTGACTTTGAGGTTGGTTGGGGCGAAATAATTTCAAATTTTCCCAATTTGGTGAATAAGACCAAAACCACCCCTACAGTAGGCCTAAACACATATATTCTATATAAAAAGGTTATGAGGGGTAGGTGGCTCGTAGGTACAATTTCAAATCAATATGTAGCATGGGGAAGCAATATTAAGCGAGCCAGAGCTCCATTTTTGGCGGAATGTAAAAGTGTCGGAGCATACATAAAAGTGTCGGAGTATACAGACCGGCTACATTCGCATGCTTTGTGGCGCCCCCATGGTGAAATCGAACGAAATTTCGACACCGACGAACGGGGATTCATCGATTACAGCCAAAATACTCCATTACAACCCACAAAAATGCAACTGGGGGTGCTAGAGACCTTGTATATTCATTATTTTCATCGTTTTGAACAAATTTCCTTACTTTTTTGTGGTTTTTGGCAAAAATTCGCATTGATTTTGTGAAATTGCGGCGGTGTTGTGTACATATGGCATCCCTCTGCCAAAAACCGATTCGCTGCTACCGCCGTTCGGAACGCTTTTACGACAACACATCACAAAGCTTTCCCACACCGAAAACAGAAAAAAGTGTCGGGGCATACACAATATTGACAAATGCTTCCAGGCACCAAGAAGCGATCTGAGGCTCCAAAAGCTAACAATATTGAAGAAATATGTACATGGCGTGGAGATATAGTGCTTAGAACAGATAGACATGGGTGTTTGTATGATTACAGAGGTGAAACGATGTATGCTCCGACACTTTTTAAAAAGTCCAAAATCACTATTTTGGCACTGGGAAATTTTATAAAAGAGATAATGACAAAATTCTTTTTCCACTCTTTAATACTAGTGTCCCCCCTTTTTTGATTATATTTGATACATTCCATTGCCTTTAATACTTGCCGCATTTGACCCCAAATATAAAAGTGTCGGAGCATACACGAGTGTCATTTCTGAATTGCAGGACTGTGGAGGAAATTTGGGGCTTGACACCCGGGTAAACACTCTTAATTATTTGAGTAAACACATATACCAAATAAAAAAAGCTAAATAGGAAGGGCTGTGATGGCCTTATATGAAATGGGGGGCTTTTGAATAAAATAGAAATTGCCTGGAACCCTGTATTTGGGGTATTTTTCCACTTCGAGGGGCCATAACTCCATAAATAATGGGCCGACAACAAAATTATTTATTTTACCGGAAAGCCTAGGGTGTTTTCTCTTACATGAAATCAGGATGTATTAGTGATGATTAGGTATGTCCATGTAATAGCTGCTGAAAGGTGAAAAAGACAAAAGAACCACCAATTAGTCCATTTTGAAATTTGTTAGACCAAAAAAGCAATAATATGCTGTAAATAATCACTAACTGTCACATGTTGAGGTGTTTTAGTATAATGTAACGGACCTTACTTCACTACTTTAAGTGTATCGCCTAAGAAAGAAAGCTGGATTCAGGTTGACAACTTGCAAAATATTACGAAGAGTTTATTCAAATAAACTAACTCCCAGCAATCTAAGCCTGTGAGTGGCATAGGAACTACTTTTGTATGTACTGGCCGTCATCAGGTGGAAGACTGCCTGGACTTACAGTACAGGCTGCATAACACACCCAGCCCGTTTTCACAGGTCACTCAGCCTGGTATTTAGGCCCGTTTTGTTGAAGCACTGTGTTCTTACCCTGGCTTTTATATAGTCATATTTGCGAATTTTATATGATATTTGCTAAATACATGCACCTATTGAGTATATAGATGAATATATAACCTAGCAAGTTATGGATGCATTATGTGCTTGGTCCGCTGCATTTCTGTATTGTTATGAGTTTAAATCAGTACTTTGTTTAATGTGACACACACATAGCAGAGTGTCTGCTTGGAGAAGGTGTGAAAGCCTGATGCCCCAATTGCTACACCAGGCTCCCAGCCTGCAATACAAGCCTGCTCTGCTAGGAGAGTGTATAGGGGCGACCTGAAAGCACAGGTTGGGCGGCCTGAAAGTACAGGCTGCCTGTTTATGCAGGCCGTCCTGTTCTGCTGTACTAGTACTCCACCT
Organism: Harmothoe impar; assembly: GCA_947462335.1. NCBI lineage: Eukaryota > Metazoa > Annelida > Polychaeta > Phyllodocida > Polynoidae > Harmothoe > Harmothoe impar. The sequence goes on from OX381721.1 coordinate 32,280,518, forward strand.
GGTCATGTACTAAGCGACCAACCTGCATGCATGCGCACACACAGGCAGGAAGCCTATAGACTCCAGAGTCGAGAGTCCCGAAGAGTTTGGACATGGCTCCCTTCTAAACAGTACTAAAGAATGACACATGTTGGAAACATGTGCATTTCTCAGGAAAGCACAAGCTGTATACACAAAATAGACATGAGAGATTCCCGAGAATAGTGAACCTTCTAAGTAACATGTTGATGTGTATTTCCTGAATTTCACTTGTGCAAATAACCAGAAAGTAGAATGAAGATGTGTATTTCTTGAGTTTCACTACCAGAAATGACAGGGAATATGACATAAGAAAATTTCAGAAATGTTTTGAAATTCTCGAGTTTTAACACGAGAATGGCATGAGATTTTGTTTAAAGGGTCACCAATCAACAAACAGTAGTATGTATTACATTAGTATATATTTATAAACCTATAAAACGTCATACCTTTACAGTAAGAAGGACTTCAGTCCGACATTCTAAGCTGCATAGTCCAGCTCAACAAGATCAAATTATTTTAGTGCACTATTCTAATAACATATGGGAGTATCATACTTGTCGACTTCTCTCAGTTGTCACAATGATTACGTAAGTTTGTAGGCCTTTGTCTATTTATCAGAACCCGCCTTTCCACCATCTACCCTCTTGTTTACATCAGCCCTATCGACGTCTGTGTTCACAACATCATTTTCAATCACAATTCTGATCTCTTCAGCTAGCTCTTGATATTCTGTATCATCTATTTCATTGTCTTGATCATCTTTACCAATGTCCCCCTGACCTTCCCTCGGTCTGAAATCTTCATAAGGGACAGGGAACACCTCTAGGTAATCCTCAGAGGTGGGGTTAGGTGGGGCCTGGTGGATGCTGAGGGATAGGACATCAGGCCTGTCTGGTAGACTACCCTTACGGGGTGAAAGGTTGAAATTTGCTTGGCTTTCCTGTGTATCTGCTGTAAGTGTACTGCCACCCTCCCCAGCAGTACTGTAGACATTGGATGCAGCACCATTTGACAACTCCCTGGGATTGCGGGGAGAGTCAGGTGAAAGTTCGGTATATGCATGGTTCTCGTGCATCCCATGGGGTTCTCTCAAGTTCTGGTACTGGGTTGCCTGGCGCAGGGCCTCACTCATCTGTCTGAGTTTCTGTCTGTGCGTCCTTATTTTACAGCACACCACGGTAAGGATGACAGTAATGATGAGGACCACAGCAACAAGGCCACCCACGATGTAATAAATAACTGAAACAAAAAGAGAGTTACAGAATTAATCTAATTCAGTTTTCTTATTTATAACATTTGCAAAGAAAAGGTGTGTGGTTGACAAGACAAACCTGTTTTCAAAAGTCAGCTATTCTAGTTAGTGATCATTTTTTCGAAGGTGGGGTAAACATTTTCAACCCTTAAACTAATATTTCACTTGTTTTCAGTGAAAAAGCCTGCATGTTACTATGCTTCACAGGGTGCACTTGCCAATTTTACCCCTCAAGGGGGGCGGGGAGGGGGTGAAAAAAGTATGCCTCCACTATTGTTAAAGAAAAGGATCACTCTGCTGATATGATTTAGGCAATGCTATGATCCTAGAGTCCAGCATTGCCAGACTGTTGATAAGATAACTGGCCCCTCTTTGCAGACATTTCAAGGCCTGATTTAGTCTCCCCTTTTGTCTCTGTGTGGCTATACCTTGAGAAATAATGGTAAATCACTTCTGTGCCTACCTTGCCGACTTTTCACTGTTGACTGAGTTGGTTGAGCAGACCCCAGGTCGTTCTGATTACTGGAGGAATCAGGATAGGGGATGACCACACAGGAGGGACCCTCACAGGAGGAATTTGCTGTAGGAGTAAAAGGGAAAAATGCAGTAATAAAATATCTTTTAGATCTTGATGAAGCGAAATCTATATCTCAAATTGTTGATCATTGATATTTGCTAAACTTATCCGCACTTCTGAACGTAATATTTGACGACAATTTTATCATGTATAACATTGTCAACCTACTTTAAAGCCATCTTGTTTTGTGTGGCCATAGAATATATTAGTTTTCTTTTTGAAGTAGAAATAACCACTCCACACAGAAAAGTAAAGGTGTCAACTGTGTCTCCCACGTGGCTCTGTAAAATAGTCAAACTGCTAATGACTCTGCTTATTTGAATAAAGCAGACTTGAGTTGAATCTTTACGATCAGTGTCAACTCGAATTGACTCTGTACTATCTATCAGAGTCAAAAGCCATTCTGAGCCATACCTCTGTACGCACACTCCGAGATATTCGATCACCCCATACTAGGTATCATTGCATATCACTTCATTTGTACTTTCAAGCTCCACCAGTGTTCAACCAAATGGTTTATTTAAAAGATATCTCTGAGAAAAAAGGTCTTCTATTTGGATGTTTTAATGCTAGGTCTATATATCCTATAAGAACCAATGCGTTCAAGTTGATTTCTGGCTTAGATATAGTAGGGGTTGTGGAATCATGGCTCACACCGACCATCACTGACACAATGATGCATGTACCAGGGTACCAATTTTTACGACTGGACAGGTATCCCCTAAGGAATAAAAAATCAGGCGGACTCATGCTATATTTTAGAGATGACATAATGGCATCTATTGATAGTAATGCATCTATTATTGACAGGGAATATGAAATTTTATGTGCGGATATTGAAATTGGTAAGATAAAATATAAAGTGTACGTCTGTTACAGGCCCCCAGATAAAGATGTCGATAAAAAGGCTATCTTTAAGAAATTAACTGCTCTCAAGAGTACTGTCACAAAGAATAGAAAAATTATATTTATGCGGGATTTTAATGTAAACCTGCTCGTTCAAAAAGATGCTGATGAGGCAGAAATTGATAACTTTTGCCTGGATAATGAAGTTGTACAATAATTATATTGAGGGCATTACACGTCCAAAATCAGGTACACTGCTAGACCATATGTACACCAACGTCCATAATGTTGCTGAGTCAGGGCTAATTGACTATCACATATCTGATCATGTTCCCACCTTTATTAGAATTAAGTGTGAAAGGACAAAAATTAAGAAAAAGGTTGTAAAAGCACGGTCATATAAAAATTATGATTTTTTATCGTATAAAAATGCTCTTGTGGAAAATGATTGGAATGACATTGTGTCTATTGATGACCCAGATACAATGTGGATGTCAATTATTGATGTGATGAAAAAATGTCTTGATGTTAATTGCCCGGTACGTACACTTGTAATTCCTGAATTCACCCCTGAGTGGTTGACTCCTGAGATTTCTAGACAAATGAATGAAAGGGACTATCTGTACAGGGTTGCTAGGAGGACAGGCTCTGAAGATGACAGAAATATTGCAGATTTTTATAGAAATAAAGTTGAGGCCCTAATATACAATAGTAGAAAGACAAAAATTAATGAACTATTACTTCTAAAAAAAGATGACCCCGCAAAATTTTGGTTAGCTATTCGGAAACTACTACCGGTAAAAACAAAGGCCATTTACATTAAGCTAAGAAATAATATGACTAGAGAGCCTGTCCCACCAGCTGAATGTGCTGAGTACATAAATAACTTTTTCTTGTCTGTGGGTGAGAGACTTGCTGAAGCCTTACCCCCTATACCTGATGATACACAATATGATCCGCCACTAAATGTACCAGCCCACGAGACAGACCTGCTGTCGCCTTTGACATATACTGATACGGTAAAAATGATAAACACTATAAAGTGTAATAAGCCTTCATCTATTAAACATATGAAATCACATGTGCTACGAGATGCTTTTATTAGTGTGCCTGATGTAATAATGTGTCTATATAATTTATGTTTGGAGAAAAATATTTTTCCAAATGTATGGAAACCTGCTACTGTTATACCATTGCCGAAGAAGCCTAATTCTGTTGACGTTGGCGACTTGAGACCTATCAGTTTGCTCCCATTGCCTGGTAAATTATTGGAAAAAGTAGTTTGCAATAGATTACAGAATTATATGAAAACATTTAATATTTTGACACCGCACCAACATGGGTATAGAGAGAACCACTCCACGGTCACCGCCATTAATGAGCACTTAACTAATGTAATTGAAAATATAATAATTAATAAGCCCACAATCTCCCTATATTTAGATTATAAAAAAGCTTTTGATACGGTTTCACACTCGATTTTAAGGAAAAAATTATCCCTTTTTGGACTTAGTAAAAATACCCAGGACTGGTTCTCTAGCTACCTAAGTCAAAGAAGTCAATGTACTCTAGCTAATAACCATGTATCCACCTTTAAACCAACTGTATATGGTGTTCCACAGGGGTCCGTTTGTGGCCCTGTTTTGTTCTCTATATATATTAATTCGTTACCCAGGTTGGGAGATTTTGATATTACTTTATATGCAGACGACGCTGTGATTTTGGTACATGATTATGTAAGCATGCAACCTGTGCTCGACAAATTAGCCACATGGTGTAAATTAAATAGTTTGACAATTAATGAAAAGAAAACAAAATGGATGCTATATAACGGTAATATGGAAGACTGCCCTCCTCTAATGTTAAATAATGTTCCTTTAGAAAAAGTTGACACATTTGAATATTTAGGCCTAACCCTGGACCCAAATTTTAAGTTTGTCGAGCAAAGAAAGAAGGCTACAGCAGGTATACGTCATAAAATACATCAGGCTGCTAAGATAAGGGATAATATTGATGTAAATGATGCCCTAACATTATATAAGACCATGGTGTTACCCAGTCTGGACTATGTTGATTTTATTTGGGATAGGGACCAGAGGGGAGAGTCGCTTGAGCTCCAATACCTGCAGAACAAGGCGTTGCGCACTGTGTATAAGGTCAAATTGGAAAAAAATCCTAAATATAATACTGTACAATTACATGAAAAGTCCAAATGTAGAATGTTAGATGAAAGAAGAGACATTCATTTACTGTTTTATGCCCATACGTTGACTAATATTAATAAGTATGTAGATAATAGGAACCTGCCTACCCGCAGAGGCCAAGGTAAAAGGTTGCTATTGCCAAGGTCTTTAAAACCTATCGTTATTAGAAGCGCCCTTTATAGAGGCATACAACGCTGGAACCAGCTCAAGCCTAGTTATACATTAATAGAAGACCTTAATAAGTTTAAGATAGCCATTAAGAAAAATTATCCAAAATGTTTTATAAATGTAAATTAAATCATCCTAAAATGTTCATCCACTCCGCGCTCATCTCATCACATCTCATCAGTTCCTGAACAATGTAACAAGTGTATACGACACTGCTATATTTATATATTGATCCTGTTGTGAAGGTAATTATCTACAATGATTAGCCATACCTGTATTTATATGTTTCATGTTGATTATAAAAGCAAGCACAGAGGTCCTGACGGAAGTAGGGCAATGCGCCCGTGTCAGGTTTAGATACATTTACATTTATTTCGATGTAATTGCATTTATTAAACCTAATAAAACATTTTAAAAAAAACAACTCAAGTTGACCCCTCATATAAGCAGAGTCATCAGCAGTTTGACTCTCTATTTTACCTGAGCCATGTAGGAGACATTATGAACTAGGCCCCAGAATTCCTCCACCACCTACCTGTGATACACATGAAGCTGCTCCTCACCATACAGTCTACGGGCAGCGGCTCGCTGTACGCTCCCATGGCACCTATCTGCACACATCCTGTCGGTTTATCCACGTCACAGTGTGTAAACCTAATGGTTTGTCCTAAAGAAAAATTCATTGTTATCTTCCATCAATTTTCTGATGAACACACATTTGATAAATCAAAATTAAAAGAAATTCTAAACTAGATATGACGTCATTGCTTTGACCCAATGGAGTTGATACACTCTTGAAAGCATCTATGCACTGTCAGTGAATAATTCACATGTGGTACGTTGGAATATAATGATAATAAGCTCCAAGCCATTTAGATTTATATCGTCGGTCGACAAATTTGATACATTAAAAATGAGAATTTATGAACACTTTAGTTTTTCTGTTTTGGACTGTTTCTGCTATCCAATCAATGCTAAAAGAGATAACCCCACAAGAGTGAGTGTCTTACCTGTAGAGTCCCAGCTCTCAGAGGTCCATATGTCTTTCAGATGTGTACACTGCATTATTCGTGTTATATTTTCTAACCTGAGGATAAACAAGAGACCCTCAGCTAGCGGCAAAACCTTATAAACCTCGATACCGGTGGGGGAAAGGAAACTATACATACCGCTAACTATAGTCCATTTGGGTACTCACAGCCGCACATCATTCTATCCATATACGTAACATCTCGGGAGGGGTCAAACTTAGTTAAAGCTTATTGCTCAGGGGGTCTGATTAAAAATTGATGTCCACCAAAAATCCATCCCTTTTTATCAACCAATACATCACCATTATATACTGCCAATTCGCCCTATCACCTGGGGAGCCGAGGAGAGTTAAGGGTGTTGAATAATCTCAAATTACATTCCTAAGTTTATCAAAAGCAGAGATATGATGTTTCTCAACAGCCCAGATCTCGAACACTTATAAATTAAGAATGTCTGCAAAATACCCTGCGAGAATTTTCCGCGAGGTCGTGTAAGTGGAATCAACTCACTATGGGTCCTAGTTATTGAAAGACCGATATTGAAGCTTTGGCTCCCTCAGTATAATAGAACTGCAATGCCAAGAGGGATTAAACCATACAGAAGTGTAGTCATATCCAAGTGCATATAATTATATATGGTTGCAACAATAAAGAATTGACAATTCTCACCCATCTGTTTCTATGTCTGGAAGTCTAGCCCCATGCATTTCACACAGTTCTCTGGCTGTGTACCAGTTTGACTCTGTGACACCTCGTCTGTAACAAAGGCCAGGAGCTGCACATACACTGCAATGTATAGAAGATGGTTATTGAGTATGTATTGCGACGCACGTCAGGTTCATAAAGTCCTCCTGCCCATCTACTTTACATCAGAGTTATCAATTTCATTTTAGTAATTATTGATATATCATGCTGACTCTAAATGCTGATACACTCCAGTCCTGGCTAGTTAATAGTCGAGGCTGATCATCATGTAAAAAAATCGATGAATGGTGAAGCATCATCTGATTCTACTTGAAGAATAGAGCACATGACCTCTCTAACGCTATAACGCACCGCCAACTGATTAACTGATTTATAAAAAGGTATGAATTAAGACTCACTGTAAACCACTGGGGCAGCATTCACATTCGTCTGAAAGCAAGGTATATCAAGTAAGTAACCATGTTTCACTGCATGAGGCTTGGCATTTAAGCAGAGATGGGACTGCTTAACGTAAGTACACTTTAATCATATATTTAATTCCATTAAATGCAACTTAAATCCTCTTAAATGTCATAATGTGCATGGTTTATGTGCAATTATGAAACTGTTAAACACACCTTACTTAGACCATTCTGATATACCCTTCTACCAACTATTATCGCTGTCTAGGCAGCATAGGGCTTTCATGAAACGTGCCATATGCAGCCATGATGCATGAATGCAGCACCAATAGGTATCTCAGTGATGATGCATTCATGCATCATACCGAAGGGTTTGTATAATTGGCATTAATGCATCACCACTGAGTTACTGCATGCATTTGTGTATCATGACCAATCATACTTCAATGGTACACGTTTTTACATAAATACATAGACAAAGGTGCATGACTAGAGTTCCTCACTAAGGCCAAAAAAAAAGAAGGTTTGTTTCAGGTCACCCGACCGACCCTATCTTAATAGGGCCGACCCTACGTTTTTTTATGCAATTTGAAGAAATTTTTATATTTTTATACTTTTTTGGGGTCAATTTTAGGTTTACAAGATTTTGGAAAAAAGATTCCCCATCTTAACACTTTTTTAGGGTCAATTACAGAGGGAAAGTTAAAAAAGAAAAAAAAAGTTAAAAAAAAAAAAAAAAATCCGACCTACCGACCCTACACTGTTAGGAGTAAGTGCTGTAGCTGTACAGTATAAAAGGAGGTACTTTTGGTTTCCAGTAGTTTATACTGTACAGCTACACTACAGTAGGTACTGTATCCCAAACAGAACCCATACTGTTCCTGTTTAAGGTATTATATACTGTAGGTGTCTACAGTAGTTTATGCCATTATTTTAGACTAGCTATCAGACAAAAGAAGTTAGCACCTACGGGAATCGAACTACCTACCTTCCGATCCAAGGTCCATTGCTCTACTAACTGAGCTAGCGGGGCTGGCTGTATATTCTCATGGTCAGAATGAGCTTTTTGATTCACATGACACCAGGGATTTGGAGAATGGGAAAGAGAGCTAGGGAGAAGCATGAGGAGAAGGGGAGAGAGAGAGCTTGTATGTGTATAAGCTATATAAATAGATAGATAGAGACAGAGAAGGGGGAACCCAGTAGCATGAACATAATTACTTTATTAGAGCCACATGGATTTTGATAATCATAAAGTTAGGCCATAGATCTATCTCAAACAACCTCAAAACTATGGACCTAGAAACGATGACATAGTTTATTATACACAGATGTAGTCTATGCTTCTAGCATTGCTAAAGTCTATGTTTAATGAGCTAAGTCAGGTTTGCTAAAGGTCCCTAGCATCTATTTCTTACCTGCTCCCTCATTCATAGGAATCAGCAGGCTTTTCATCATAGCACCATACTTGTCCAGCTAGCTCAGATAGCTGAGCATTGGACTGTGGGTCTGAAGGTTGATGGTTCTAATCCCAGTGAAGTTTCTCAAATGTAATGCATTATGTCAAAGGGTGTTGAAACATATTCAGGAGTGTTTTATACCTGGTTCATATCAATGCCCTATTATACTACAGCGATTGGGTAACAGTAGATTATATTGTGGACTGCAACAGTACTGACTACTGTAGTAAGCCTATGTGTGTTTACAGTAGGTGAGTCTGTTCAGGAACAGTCTGTGATACTGGAAACCAAAAATACCTCCTTTTATACTGTAAATCTACGGCGGATTCAGCTGTGCAGCTACACTAACTTCTGACAGTGTAGAGTTTCTTCCCATGTTACCTGAAACAAAACTTTTTTTAAATTTGGCCTAAGGGTTATTTCACGAAGTGAAGCTGAGTGAAATAACCCTCAGTGGGGAACTCTGCGAGTGCTCCTTTGTGTCTATTTCATGTCACTATTTAATAATATTTGTCTAAATCCCACTTAATTACTCTGAAAAAGCTAATTTATTGTGGTTAAATCAACAATTTTGGTCATTTGACAGGCAGTGAAATATGGACCAGGGTTATTCCAGGGGGGGGGGGGTTAAATACGGCCTTCCTTGGTTAAGTCAATGGGAGTGCCGTATTCACCATGAAATAAATATACATTTACCTTGATCCATCACACAAATGTAAGATCTTGGTTGCATACAGTCACATCTGAGTGATTTCCCCCTTGTTATTATTCCACATTTTAACATTGGCTCATTATCAGACGGTCCTCTTTGCCAACCAGGGTGTCTGCCTCGGGGTCCCTGCCCTGGATTTCCTTCTGGGGGCTGGCTATCAGGAAAGGGCCCAGGGTATTTCTGCCTTGGGGAGTAGTCTGGAGAGAATGTGGTGGAGGGATACCCTCCTGGGAATCCAGTCGACATCGGAGACCCAATATATCTCTTGCCACGATGACTTCCCCGGCGCCGATCCCTAGAAATACATTCATCTTTACGTCCCGGTTCTGGTCCCGATTCTGGTGTGAAATGAAAAAGTATGGTGTCACAGTACAGATAGGGACAAAATTTTTCCAACTTTCCCCCAATATCAAGTTCCATTTGATGGTGTTCTTTAATTATTTTCTTTTAAAACAGATCAAATTCTTTAGTTTTACTTGGTAAATTCAATAATTTAGTGACAGTCTTCAGTTTTTACTTGCCATCTAAATCGGTGGGGATTGAAACAAAAATATAGTTTCAATCCAGATATAATTCAGATATCCCAAATCTACTTTATTCTGAAAAGAAAATATGCTATTGTCTATATTAACCGTTTAAGGACGTTATGTCGCTAAAAGATGGCATTTGTCGTCATGATGCACCAACGCAGCCCTGGAGAGTAACTTCCAGGTTCTTCATGTATACATTGGTGCATCATCATGCCGACACTTCGGGAGTGTCTCAACCCTGTAAGGTAGGCATGATGTGTGAATGCAGCAGTTCATTGCCAGGGCTGCATTTATGCATCATGACGAGGGCCCCTTTTTCATTGACCAAGTTGGACGTGCTGTTTGTGGCTAGATCGTCCAATGGGCAGGTAATCGGCAGGAAGAACAACAACAACTCGAAGTCCAAGGTGAAATATGAACGTGAAAAATAGACTCTACATACCACTAGTGTGTATGGCAGTCCCTGGGGTATGCACTTAACACCATCTAGTGCATATTGTGCACACTCGTGGTATGTAGAGCCTAGTTCAGGTCTTTGTCACGTCCATGCTTCACCATGGACTTCTAGTTGCACACCTTCCCATGATACCCTATACAGCCATGTCACTCGTCAAGCTGAGGTCTTGTTAAACCCTGTGCTCCCGGCCGATTACCTAACGATTGGACAATCAAGTGGCCGACAGCACTTCCAAATCGGCTAATGGAAAATGCCCCTAAAGGGTTGAACCAACTCTTTATACCGACCTTGTACCATGCAGACTCCTACCCAGAGTCCATCCGGGAACCTCATGGCAGTGAGGTAGGCCATATTAGTGTCATCCAGCCCCTTCTCCATGTAGTTATCTAAGTAGGGGGCCTGGGGGTCAGGGAGATGACCCCCTAGGGAGGTACATGTATGGTGTGCCTCCACCCAGGGTAGCTTCTCATCGCGGATGGTAACACACAGTCTATCAGCATCAGAGCCCAGGCAGAAACCTTGCAGAGGAGGAACATTCACATCAATCATTGCTTGAAAAGCTTGATACAGTACACAGAGAAACAGCATCAAAAGGGAGTCAAGGTTGCCTCCAGAATGACTCTCCTCTCTAGGGGAGCCCTGGTCCTTATTTGACTCCTTTAGGTTTGTGATTCCCCTAGATGACTCCCCTAGGTTAGCCAGGGAGTCACGTAGGCTCTCTTAGGCAGCCTGGGCTCCCCTACATAGGGGAGTCATTATGGAGACAGCCTTGACTCCCTTTTGACATTGTCTCCTTTCTCTGCTAAACACAAAAGCAAAAAGTAATCAATAGTGATAAAGAAAATGTGTATTCACTCTGTTCACAGTCCCAACAAAATAAAGGATCAAATTTCAGCTAAACCATGATAGATCTATCCCCATACTTGTCCTAAATACAGCTTTTTTCATTAGACTCATTTAGGAGTCGCGAATAAATGATAAGAGTTGTAATTGGAAACTTCCATGTAAGGAACTGTGTAGAGAACAATATATACAATTAGAATTACATTACGGAATGGTCATCTTTTGATTACAGGGGGATGGTGGATTTAGGGTCGGCAGCAACAGAGTCAAACTCCTTGAGGGGATCTAAATCATCTCGAAGGGCGGAAGCTTTTTTCTTTTTAAATTAAAATAACTCCATACAATAATATTCTGATAAAAATCTAAGTTAACAATATG